>JBBPBO010001984.1:13516397-13585971 GCA_037974295.1 Cicer cuneatum
TTTTTTTTTACAAAAATTCAAAAAACTCATCAAAATTTTCAACCAAAATCCATAAAATTAATTATATTCTTTAATATAATACAAATTTCATCAAATTCGTAACTCAAATCTTCAAATAAACTCATACAAAAATTTCATTAAATTTCATTCTTTATTTGATGTTGTTAAAAATGGAAATATGAGTTTATTTGAAGATTTGAGTTTCGAATTTGATGAAATTTGTATTATATTGAAGAATATAATTAATTTTATGGATTTTGGTTGAAAATTTTGATGAGTTTTTTGAATTTTTGTAAAAAAGGATAACATTGTTGACATTTTAAAACATAAAATATCAAATTGTCACTTAAAATTAAAATAAAGGACCAAATCGAGAAAAAAAAAGATAAAGGACTAAAACGTTAACTGAAATTAAGTTAAGGGATCACGAGTGCTATTTAGCCTTTTTTAAATTATGATTTTTTAACTCCCGTTTGTTTATTATTATAAAAATGATTTTTTTTGTACAATAATTTTTAACATGGTTGTATACAATTTTATAAAAATAATTTTTTTAAATTAAAAAATTACCATAAAAGACATAAAAATGATTTTCAAGAAAACATGTTTGTTTGAAAAAATATTTTTAAATACATGATTTTTGTAAATACACATATGTCTCTCTACTATCTTATGCATCTCTATCTCTCCTTCCAATCTCTAACTACTATTTCTCTCACTCTCTACTATCTCATGTCTCTTTACCTCTCCTTTTTTATTACAAACAAATCAACGGATTTAGGTAATTCATTTCATAATTTTCGGATCCTCATGAAAAATAAACATATAAGTAAATCATCACGAAAATATGTTAGTAAATAGTAATAGATTTTGGAGATCTTGTTCTAATCTTAAAAATTGAGCCCTTAATAAAAAAAAGTATAATTTTAATAATTAAAAAAATTTGAAGAATAAATTTTAGTCCCTATACACATATTTGATTCTGATGAAGAAGTAAATAATTGGGATTTTATATTTAAGAGTTTTTTTTATATTATTAATCATGACTTTATAATTATAAATAACTAATATAATACACATATCAATTTTTTTACATATTTCGGAGAGGACTTGCAACTTCATAAAATATTCTTTCAGAAAACATTATTTTTGATGTTTTGATATATTGTAGTAATGTACTAATGTTGGATCATGATATATTTTGGAAGTTTTGAGTTAGACAATATTTTTGTTTGTAATATTTATGATTTGGATTTAAAATATTTGGGAATTTTTTTAAATTTAATCACAAATTATTTATCGATATATTTTTGTTAAAGTGCAGGTAATGGGTATGGGTACGGGCACTTAAGTACCCAGAAGGCAAGGGTACGGGTATTAAAGTTGATACCCACGAAGATACGGGCACGGGTACGGGTATTTTTTTTAAACTGCGGGTACGGGTACGGGTACTATAGTACCCTATCCATTGCCATTCCTAGTTTGGAGAATTGAAAATATGAGAAAAAAATTGAACGTTCTGTAGGAGGGATGCAAGAGATTTTACACCAATTGTCCAAAGAAAATTTTGTTTCTTTAACTCAAAAAAGTTTGTTTAGGATATTCAAATATGTACAAAATACAAACTAATTTTTATTTTTATTTTTGTGAGATTCTATGAATTTCCATTTATATGGGTCAATTTTACTACAAGGCTATAATAATTGTGACACTCTTAACTATGAAAACATAATTAAATTTAGCAGAAAATAAACGGTTTTGTTGCAAAATAAAAATATATTGTATATTTTGAAATTTCCTTTGGTGTTAGTAACAACGTCATATTGTAATCACAAATACAATATAAATTTCATAAAATCTAAAAGAAATTTATTTTTGCTCACAATAACCATACAATTCCTTTAAAAAAAAGTATTCCATAAATTACGTTTTTCAAAAATAAGAATAAATTCAAAGGTAATAAAAAGAAGGGATGGGTTTTTTTGTTAATTAATATTTGCGGAAATATGTAAGGATAATTTGTTTGGGAAAATTCGAGTTTAAATCTTAGCTGAAACAATTTTTGACAAAACTTTACTTACCTTCCGATGGAACTCTGGATTATTAGGATTTCACTCCATAGGAATCGGAGGGTTAAAATAAAACATACTACACCAAAATTAGACTTTAACAACGTGTTTTTAAGCATTAAAGTATGTAGTGCTGTTAAAAGATATAACAATGCTTTTTCAAATATAAAAAGCGCTGTCGTAGGTGATATTTAATAGCGTTATTTTTAAAAGCGTTGTCGTAGATAGAAACTTATATTTTGTAGCGCTTTTTAGATAAAAGCGTTGTTATAGGTGTCTTATTTGATAGCGCTTTTCTAAAAAGCGCTGTCGTAGGTGGTATCCTATATCGCTTTTTTTTTTTCTTTTTAAAAAGCGCTGTTGTAGGTATTTAATAAAGTTTTTTCTAAAAAGCGGTGTCGTAGGTATTTAATAACGCTTTTTTTAAAAACCGCTGTCGTAGGTATTTCATATAGCTTTTATAGATGAAAGCTAATAATTTAATATTGTTCGATTTGATACTGACCCCAATCATCCCCAATAGGATTTAAGAAGCCTTTAAATTAAAAGACTAAAACTAGGCTATTAATCAAATTGTAACACACGATACAACCATTGATGCTTTGACAATTCAAAAAACAATATTATTAAACCAAGGTGCAATTTCATTATTTGATAATTAACAAACAATACTTATTAAACCAATGTGTAATTTTCTTTATTTTCATTAAAAAACAATACTCAGAGAATGTTTTGTCCACAAAATGAGATTATGAATAATCAAAATTCAAAAAGAATAAAATAGAATAATCATCATTAAACCAAAGTGTAATTTCATCATTTGCATTAAAAAAGCTCCTAAACTACCCAACTTGATGTTTCACATGCAAACTGCTCTCTACACCTTTGCAAGGTCACCGTCAGACACAACTGATGGAGGCTGATAGTTGATACCACATTTAAAGCAGCAGGACACCAGTCACATTATAACTAGAATAATATTGAGACTAAATCATAAATTATCATAATAACAGCACTATTGTTGCAACCAGTACGAACCACAAACTTTCCTAGAATGTAGAAAAAAGTTAGTTACACGAATCAAATAAAGTCATAGTATCATGTTATGAATTATTGCTAATGAGATACCATTTTAACATATTCAAATCATTTTCATTAGTTGCTTATAGTTTTACTACCTCTTTACTATTAGACTATCTTCCAAATTATCTACTGTCCTTAACATACAGTCATTCTATTTGTTGATGTGTAATTGCCCATCTTTGAAAAGATTTGTCCCTTCCAATTGATGCCACTGCCAACATGAAATCCTCCCCTTGTAACCACATAAGAAAACCATCCAATTCAGAAACAAAATCTACATAAAAACTCATCTATAATAATTATCAAAAGAACACAGTTTCACTAACTCACCTCTTTATAAAAGTTGTAGAGATCGAGGTGTTTTCCATTCAGAATGGCGTCGAGGAACTCAGAAAACCCTCCTTGGGGAATCTGCCAGGTATGCCCCCGAAGAATCAGAAACTCCATGACATCTTTAAGAAATACCTCCTACACAGAAAGTTGCAACTTTTAAAATTTTAAGGATGTTTGCATCACAGAGTTTGACTAATCTAGTATGGTTTAGTAATATTTTAGGATAACACTATTTCATGGAATATGGTTAAAAGGATTTTGAAAGTGAACAAAAAAAAACCAACTATTTGATGCAATATGGATTCTCATTGAATGTTTGCATCATAGATGAATTGATTAAACTCAGTATGGTTTATTAATATTTGGGATAATATATTTCTAAAAAATGTGAATTTAAAAAAAAAACTCATGAATAGGAAACTAATAAGAAAGTGAAAGATAAAAGATAACATCCTTCAAGAAATAAGTAGCTTAAATTTTCATATCAATTTTAAGATTAATTTAGAATGTGGTGGAATATTTTAGTATAACATTATCCATTTCATTTTTGCATAATATAAATCATTGAATCAAGGTATACAGATTACAGAGCTCTTCTTTCACTTTCCAAAAGAAGAAAATTGATATGAATTAAATGTGCAACTGCAAGACAATTATACATCATTAGGTCTTCAATTATAATTACTAGCAAAGTTGCATTATATTAATATCGGAACACTACATTGATTAGAATGTACTACATCCAATATTTTCAGCACAAGTAAAACTTTGGAAATCAATATCATACTAGGCATCTAAAAGATACTGAATTGGCCTCATTGCAGATACTTTTAATCTCTGCCTAGCTGGAGTTAATGGTGTGCTAATCTCATTCATCATTTTCCTCTTCCATCTATTTTTTTAATAGCACCCTGCCCTGCAATGGATTCATGATTTCATCACAGACAAAGAAAGAGAAATAAAGGAAAACAAACCGATGCATAATAGATAGCCCCTTGTAGCCGACTATGCCAGGTTTTACTTGATAGCAATGGATAAAAGCAATGGTACAAGATAGATGAAAACAAAGGCAGACATCCAATCCAGTGGCAATGATCTAATAAGTCTTGTTACATACTTTGATTTCAAAGCATTATAAGCGGCTAAGTTAGATAATGTCACTTCCTTTGCCGTAATCTAACGGAGAGACGTTCCAACAATAAGGAACCCAAACTGGAACCGGTACCCCCACCGACGGTGTTGAAGACCAAAAACTCTTGAAGACCGGTACAATTATCAACCAACTTTCTAAGACGATCGAGGCACAGATCTACGATTTCCTTGCCAACTAAAACAAAATAAAACAACAAAAAGTGAGAGAAAATAAAAATAAAAATTAGGGTTAGGTTTGAAGAAAAAACGAGTAAGTCACAAACCAGTGTAATCTCCTCTAGCAAAATTATTACCGGCGTCTTCTTTGCCGGAGATGAGTTGTTCAGGGTGAAAGAGTTGTCCGAGTGCACAAAGTGAAGAAAACCAGTTAGATATGCATATACTTAAAAAATTAGAAAGACCTTATGACAACACTTTTTTTTAAAAAATGCTTTAAAAGACCTTAATTTTATGAGACCCTATGACAGCGCTTTTATAAAAAGCGCTTTAAAAGACGATATAGAAGCACTATATGACGCTATAACAGCGCTTATAGAAAAAACGCTGTAAATATTTTGATCCTATGACAACACTTTTCTATAAAAGCGTTGTTAAAGGCTTTGTTATTATATATAACTATTAGTACTCATGACAACGCTTTTCAAAAAAGCGTTGTCTTAGCCTCCACGTATATTTTAAAATATAATATAACAACACTTTTACTTAAAAAACGCTGTTAAAGGTGCGTTATAAAATCTATATTTTGGGGTAGTGATATGTGGAGAAAACATTAAGTCTAAACTTTTATTCATTGTTTTATATATAAAGCTAAATAGTAATTCAAAACCATTAAATCATAAAAATATTACCCTACAAGAAATTTTTAGATTTGCAATACTTGAATTGACTGAAAAATTGCCCTAATCAAGAAATTGCGACGGTTCCTGTGGCGGTTTTTGTCGACCGCCGCCGCCCCAAAACCCTTTTCCCACATAGCGTGTTTCAGTTTCCCCCAATTTGCGTTTTTTCCCTCCTCCATTTCGTTTTTTCCCTTCCCCCAATTTGGTTTTCGCCGCACCAAACCCTCCATTTCGTTTTCCTCCATTTCGTTTTTTCCCTTCCCCCAATTTCGTTTTTGCTGCACCAAACCTTCCATTTCGTTTTCCCATTCACGATTACCCTCCATCTTCCTTATTCATTGCGGTATGTGATTGTTGGCGGAGGAAACGCTGCGGGATACGCTGCTCGCACTTTCGTCGAACACGGTGTTGCCGATGGTTGCCTTTGTATTGTAGCCAAAGAGGTTAATTTCTTTAGCAAGAACATGATCTATTTTGCTCTTTATATTTATGATTATGATTTTGATTTTTTATTGATTTAATGAAAACAGGCATTTGCACCTTACGAGCGTCCTGCTTTAACCAAAGCTTACTTGTTCCCATCGGATAAGAAACCGACACGTCTTCCTGTAAGTGTACTATGATTATGAAGAAATATTTTCGCTGATAGTAATAATTTTATGAACTGAAATAACATACAAAAGGTTCGATACCTTTCACTATAGTGACTCTGCCTGTTATATTGAAGGACCCATATGATTGTTTACCTGTTGTTTTTCAGTTACTCAAACCATAACTGTTCTGCAACTATTAAAAAAACAATAATTGTTCTGCAATCAGATCAGTTACTATAAAGCACCGACATGTGAAATACAAGTGCTTGAATATAACCACATTTGTCCGTATCTCCCAAATATGGACTTCAATTTGAAGATTCTTGATGCTACATAATAATCAATTATGTTCATATTCTGTTACTTATCAGCTTTATGTGATGCTTGGTACATTGTTTTTTATAGGCGTTTCACACTTGTGTTGGATCTGGTGGAGAAAGGCAAACTCCGGAGTGGTATAAAGAGAAAGGGATAGAGGTACTTTATTTTATGTTTTTAGGAATTAGATTCATTTAGTTACATGTTTCTTCTGTTACACTGCAAAGTGTTTAAAAAACAAATGAGTGTTTTTTTCATTCTCTATAGAGTGCTCTTACTGTTTAATGTGTTTATGTGAGTGTGATACAATGGACATTGGATTGTTTAAAATGGAATGGTGAAACTGAAAACTCATTTTTCTTAGCTATTATGAAATGGAAACATTCTTTCTGTCCTTGGATAGTCTTAGTTCTATGATAGTTAACAATATCTGGGAAAGAAAATACAACAATTTTTAACTCAATATATTAAGCAGGTCTCAATATATTCGTCCTTTAGAATATCTAACTAAATTCTGCCTGCTTTTTTGAAGATTCAGTTCCCCAAGCTTCGCGAAACTGTTTTGTTGAGAACTACCAGTTGCCTCCTGAAGCTATTCCCTCTAGTCCAGTAAGCACCTAATTTATTGATTCAATTATGCAATATTTATTTCAATTTTGTTAAACACAGTTGTTCATTTGCTCCCACTTCATCATCAATCTCTATAAAGCAAAATACACAACCTCAAACTACTATGAAAAAGTCAAAGCGCTGCAAGATGCTGGTGGTTTCAATTACGTAGCTGTATCTATCAATAGAATCTTTTTCTTCTGCATTAGATCAACATAGACTTATTTTCTCTTTATCCTTTCTGCTAGGACCATGTAAAGTTAACTTTCAGTTGGAAATCTATAAGTTTGTTGAGGGGGCTGTTATAGTGATTGGTTCATGGAGCCCATAGTGAAAATAGTTTTACTAAGTTTCACTCTTGTATTACTCTTGCATTATTAATCATTTACAGAAAATACAATACTTTGAAACTTTATTTTGGTTAGGCATGTCAAATTCTAATCTGGCTCCGTAGTCTTTTATACTATGTTCAGCTCATTTTGGTAGTTCTGTATCTTTATTCTGCTTTATTTGCATGAACTGTCAAATTAATTTGGTCAGTTTTAGTCATATTCCTTCTAACATTTTCTTTTTACTTTCACAGTCTGAGGTTTTTGCGGTTGCATTTGCTTTACTTGCTGCTGGTGCTGTAATTTTGACATTGAATGTTCTGCTTCTGGTAATAGCCTCTCTGCCTCTTTCACCTCGCCAGTCAACTTTAATTTTTGTAAATGTCATATTCATCCGTTGAAGTGTAGTAAATGAGCTATTTTTTTGTATAATAAAAAGAGAAATTGAATTGTAGCATAACATAGCCTAATTTAGAGGCAAAAAGGACTGTGGCAAATATCTTACTTTGTCTTCGTCTCTTCATCATTTCAGGGTGGACACATTATTTTCTTCCAGAGTCTGAGTCTGCTGGGTGCTTATTCCCTCTTGATGTTAATGAATTAATTTGTATGTTGAAGGACAATGTTATAGTGAAAGTGGTAGTGGTATGTGTGACATTGGCTTGGAGCTCTTGGGCTGCATATCCTTTCATAAGTTCTGCAGTCAACCCCAGGAGAAAAGCTCTTGCTTTCTACCCAGTTTTTCTCATGTATGTAACTGTTGGTTTTCTTATCATTGCCATTGATTAAATGCATCAATGTTTCTGATTACTTTATTCTGATAACCATTTGGAATTCCCTTCTAAATAGGAATTTTTGTTTAATGATCATCCTTCTCTATTCTTTGTTATCTTTCTTTTGTACTTGTGCCCCCTCTTGAGGCTGTTGCTGTTACTACTCTTTGTTCCTCGTGCCCGAATCAATCGAAAGTTTGATTTTATCTGAATGGTTTATTGTCAAATAATAGATGGTGATAGCCAAATTAGAAAGGATTGTGTGTTAAAGGACTAAACTATTTTCACACAGGAAACAAATTGAAAATGAGTGTAACGTACATGGATTAATTTGAATTTAATAACTATGACTATACATTGAGATTGTAAACAAATTTGACACAAATGTCTATTTATATGCCACAATTTTCTCATATCACATTCATAAACTACTTAAAACATGTTTACACAGCGGTAAGTTGATGAAATACGTTTGGATGTTTCTGTAAAATACTTTTAGTGTATAGTTGTTAAACACTTACAAATATGTTCAAACCTTTTTAAAGATACACAATTGATAGTGCTTGAGAGAAAAGAAATTAAGGAGACTAAGCATAATTTCTTTATTGTTCCATTATTATCTTTACACTGGTTGCAGGACACTGTCAAAACTGCAGGCGCCGAGGTTTCAGGGGAAGGGATCATTGAAACATTTCATAATGATGAAGAAGCACTGGATGCTGCAGACAATGGGGTTGCTGTAAGTATTCTATTATTCATATTCTCGTTTTCTTTTCACAAGCAGCTTCGTTTGGTAGAAACACTATGAAAAAATCAGAATCAATGCATATACAAATTCAGTACTTGTTCTATTATGCATATTCTCATGGTTTTAAAGATGCTTTATACTTGTATCTTGTTTTGTTTAAAACTCTGATTTTGTACTGTGAAATTTTATAGAAAGTGAACTAGTTTGCATGACTTTAATGGGCTTTGGTTTGGATGATATTAGCTCAGGCTTGTGGATTATCAAATTGTAACTTCACAATTTCTATAAATTATCTTGTAGTAACTTGCTGTTGAGTTTTATATAACCTAATAAAAGTTGAAGTCTTATAGTTCAATGCATATTTATTAGTTTATCTAGGTACATTACTACTAGTGTTTTGTTAGATAATGAATTTAATCATTTTCATAATTTAATTTCTCGGTTGAATTTAATGGCATAGGTTGTGGATCTTTCACACTTCGGACGTATAAGATTTTGTTACAAAAAAAGCTAAAGTTATTATAGTTGTATCATGTATAGCTTGAAAATGAAGAAATGACTTGGATCAAAATGTGCAACTGATTTAAGATTTTTTTTTTAACAGAATCATATAGAATAGTTTTATTACCGGTGCATCAATTAAATTTGCTTCTCTACTTTGTTGTGTACTATAATTTGTATCTCTACTTTCAAACACTTTAACAACTCTGATATGATTCCTTAATTACAAAATCAGTTTTATTAACCTTTTTTAGGAGCCTCTCAAAAAACACTTGTTTTAGAGCAGGTCAGTATACATGTATCTCGTGTTATGTGATATTATTACTATATTAATGAGGCTGATACCACTTGTGATCAATTAAATATGGGACAGTGTTCATATAAAAGAAAATAATATGGGATATTGTTTTTATACTTAAAAGTCAGTCATCACATCATTATAGTATTTGATCCCCATTGCTTTTTCATGATGTGTTCTGGTTGAAACAATTATTCTATAGCAGAAGGCAAATAATAGTTTGAGCCTTTGAATTGAATTGTTTTTTCCATTTTGGTGTGGTTGTTTGTGATGAAAGCAGCACATAAATTACTGTCTTGCTTTTCATATACTATAACCTGCATAGTTTGTAATTTCAGCTTAGCCTAAAGTGTAAGGTTCACCATTGAGTAACTTACCTCATGAAACTAGCTAATTTTTTGGGTAATAGGTTCACCATTGAGATCGAACTGTTTGTCTTTGGTTAAAAATATCAATTGTGTAACAATTAATGTTTGCTATATGAGAAATTTAGTTAATTAGTATTTGACAATGTTTATCAAGATTCATTGAGATTAATGTAATTTTTTTTTCCAGGCAACAGATATAGAATCGCTAATAGATGGTAGACGTTCATCTGTTTCTAGCCACCAACCTGATGATCGTGGAGCAACATCATTAAGGACTGATTAGATATTTTGATAAACTTTTATCTTTCATGGAGTTGTTTTGTATGTTTAGCCACTCCACTAATGTTTTGAATATTTAAACTACTTTATTTATTATTTTAGTTAAGTTCAATGTATGAATTTGTGTTATTTATTTTGAAAAAATTATACAAACTGAATTTAGCTACAATAGTTATTTAATTGTTTATTTAAATTATGTGGATGATATTAATTTATAAATATTTTTTATTTTATTTAATATAAAATCAGAAAAAATTGTATAATAATTATTTAATTTAAATTATTAGGATTGCGACGGTTGATAACTGTCGCAATGTTTTGGATCAAATTGTTCAAAATGAATATAGCGACGGTTGATAACTGTCGCGATAGTTCAAAAAAAATAATTTTTGAACGTGTTTTGCGACGGTTTGAATCGTCGCAAAAAAAATTAAATTGAGGCGGTTGGAACGACGGTTTTTAGAACCGTTGCAAAGTTTGCGACGATTGAAACGACGGTTTTCAGAACCGTCGCAAAAACGCCTCGCGACGAATGAATCTGCAACAGTTGACGAACCGTCGCAATCTAACATTGGCGGCGGTTGTAACCGCCGCAAAATACCTCAAGAACCGTCGCAATTTTTGTTTTTTTCTTGTAGTGTTATAACAAGAATTTCAAATATAAATTATATCATAACAATATCTTATTTTAAATCCTAAATATATTAAAATTTAAAACTAAATTTATAAATCTCCAAAAGATGTTTAAACATATTATTCTCAACACTTCTCCTTGACTGAATATATTATTTTGTGCATCCAATATGAGTTAAGTTAGAAATTCAATTTTCTTCTTTTTGATATTTGTGTCTTTTTTTGTTTTTTTTGCTTTAATTGCTATTCTTATCAATAATTTTCTTGAATTAGATCAAATCATTGAATTTATCTCTTTTTTGTCAGTTTCTTTATGTTGAGTGGGTTCCTCTCCATACCAATTAATAGAAAGGAAAGAAAAGAAAAATAACAAAGATAAAAAGAAGTGTGTGTGATGGGCCTTAGCCCATATGTTGGAAATTGAAGGGAATTAAATCCCTTAAGTAACAACATAACACCGACGACAATGAAAAAGAAAAAGAGCCATCATGCGTAAGGGTGTTGCGATTACTAACAAAGCATGCTAGAGAAAAGAAGAATTTTAGGTAACGGTGGTGGATGTTGGTTCGACAAACTTTATTTGTTTCGACAGAAGTTTTAGTATGTTCATCTCACTGAGTTTGTTATTCTAATAATCTTGATTAGTAGTTTTGTCTTTTCTGATAATCAGTTTGTGATATCCACTTTTATGAAGATGTTTTGTTATTGTTTAGTTTCCACCATAGAGTGATGATTTTTGTTCTCTAGTGTTACTAGATAAAAGTTTTGGTTGTACTCATTATTTGATACAATGAAGTTATTTATTTGGTCTGTATAACTCATGGTTTTTACCTTTACTTTGAAGGATTTTCCACATTAAAATTTATGGTGTTCGGTTTATAAATCTTGTCTCCTTTATTTCTATTATTATTGGTATTGGTTGTGATTGATAATTTCTGGGTTCAGGCTCCACAATAAATAATTAATTTAATGAGATTTCGTTGTGCCATCTGGTCCCAACAACTGACATATGAGCTTAAGTTCTGTTGTGGTAACTTTTGTGGTGAATTATGGAAGTCAATACAACTTGTATGGTGACATTGAGTGAGTCAAATTATGTCCTCTGGAAAAGTAACACGGAGGATCTTGTTTATGTGAAGAGTTTTCACCAATCTGTGTTCGATGTAGCAAAGTCGGATAATAAGATTGTTGATCAGTGAACTCTACTATATAAATAGATGTGCAGATACATTTGTCAGCGAGTTGATGATAACGTGTTGAACCACATAAGTGGGGAGAGGAATGTTGAATCCTTGTGGTATAAGTTGGAGTAGTTGCATACAAAGAATACACATAATAATAAGATGTATTTGATAAATAAGTTGTTAGCCTTGAAACTTCAAGTAGGGACTTCAGTTGCATATCATTTGAATATTTTACAAGGAATTATGAATCAGTTGTCTGTTATGGGTATTAAATTTGATGATGAAATTCAGTTGTCATAATGTCATTGTCTAATTCTACTTCTAATGGTGTGTTGTCAATTGATCTTGTCAAGAGCATTTTTTTGAATGAGGAGATTAGAAGAAAGTCTCAAAATTCTCCTTTGCAGTCAGATGTGTTGGTTAATAAATCAAGAGGGAGAAGTAACAATCGATATTCAGGAAATAAATACCAAAGCAGAAGTAACTAAAGAAATAAGTACAAAGTTGTTAAGTGCTACAAGTGTGGTAAAAATGGACATATTCAAAAGAAGCGTTGGTTTTTGAAAAATGAGAGTGATAACAAATGTAAAGGAAAAAAAGTAAAGAAGATGATTATGATGGAGACAATACTAGTGTTACAATTAGTATTGTTGATAGTGCATCCAATTGCGTAATCAATAATGGTACTTCAATACATATAACTTCCAAAAGATATATTTTTTGCTCTTATACTCAAGGTGAATTTGGTGATGTGAAGTTGACTCTTGAAGGTGTGTTGGCCTTGGAGAGGTTGATTTGGAGATGATTAGTGATACCAAGTTAACTCTCAAGGGTGTGAAACATGTTCAGACATTCAATTGAATTTAATTTCAGTGGCTAAGCTTTGTGATGAAAACTATGATAGTCGGTTCTTACGGGACACTTTAAAACTTACCAAAGGTTCTATGATTGTTGCTACAAGTACGGATTTAAAACTTACCAAAGGTTCTATGATTGTTGCTACAAGTACGAAGTGTTCTACTCTACACGTGGTACTTGCAAAATTAATTAACGATGATCATGTAGTTTAATTGGTTGAAAAAGTTGAGTTATGACATAAGAGGTTGTGTTACATGAATGATAAAGATATGGATGAGCTAGCTAAGCGATATGTGTCTGTCGAAACATGAGAAATCCACTATTGGAAATGAGGAAAATTGAGCTAGTTTGTGAATTGAAAAAATAGAAGTCCCATATAGGAGAGATTACACATTCTAGTAGTGTTTATAAGGTGAAAGTATGACACTTGGGGTGTGCCCCAAGGGGTACCCCAATTTTGTGAATGGGCGAGAACGCATGCAAAATAAATCACCACACACGCGCGCGCGCACGCCGCCGCCGCCGCCGTCCGTCCGGCTCGTCTGTACTTAAAAAAATTATTATTGATATTTTCTGAAAAAAGGAATACTTGCGTTTTTACTTAATTGGCCCTCCACTGAGTCAACACTTAATTTCTGATCATGTTATTCATTCCCTGTATTTCGCACAGTTCAGTTTTGGTCAAAACCCTACCTTGGTTCCCGGTTGTTTGTGGCCAAGTACTGGGTCAAAACCCTGAAAATTTTGGAGTCAACCTAACCTAGAAAATTGAGGCATGATTTTAGTGTGAGCCTGGTCTGATGGATCCTGAAATCCCTCATATCCAGTAACAAACCTCCTCTATAAATAGAAGGTTCTGCTCAGTTGTAAATCACACCAAAAGCTCTCCTTTCTTTTGAGGCTTTTCTCTTCTTCTCTATCCATATTCTTACTTCTCTTTTTTCTTTCTTTTGAGTGGTCTTAGTACCATATTACGAGTGGCAGCCATTAGACTGCCATACTGAGGGTGTAATTCTAGAACGGTTTTTTTACGGTGTTGTAAAACTCCGATACATAGTAACTGGGCTGTTTTATCCTGGAGACGGCGTGGTTGATAGTCTGTCTTGCACAATTTGGGCAGTGCCACGAAACGTCTTAAAGAGAGCGACCTAGTCCGCGACTCAACCCAATAATATTTTCGGTGGCATAAATGGTTTTTTAAAACTGTTTTTCAAACTCGAAACAACATCCACACTAGAAGAAATGTGGTAATTGTTTTGCAGAAACACCTAGAAGACAAAAAATTCTTGATTTTGTGCATATGCATCTATGCAGTTCTATGAAGACAAGAACACTTGGGGACAATGCATACTTTCTTACATTTATTGGTGAACCTTCAAGAAAGACTTAGGTTTACACTTTGAATAATAAAGATGATGTTTTGAGCTTGTTCAAGAAATTTAAGATATTAGTTGAGTGTGAAACTAGAAAGAAGTTGAAGTGCATACACACATATAATTGAGGTGAATATTTTAGAGCATTTAATGCTTATTGCAGAAACAGATGGATTAATAAGACATTTGATGCTTATTGCATACACATAAGAAGTCTCCACAATTTAATGGTGTTGTAGAGATCATGAATAAAACATTGGTTGAAAGAGTTAATCATTTGTTATCACAAGCAGAACTTTCAGAGTCGTTTTAGGGTGAAGCATTGAGCACAATTGTTGACGTCCTAAACATTTCACCATGTGTGTCATTACTATATGAATTACCGAAGATGGTTTGGTGAAGTAAGAATGTTTCTTATGATCACCTGCATGTTTTTAGATGTAAAGCAGTTGCACATACTCCTAAAGAGGATGTTAAAGATAAGCAGTGTGTGTTCATTGGCTATGATCTAGATGGAGTTGGTACAAGTTTTATGATCTTGTTATGAAAAAAATTGTCAGACATTGTGATATTGAGTTCATAGAAGACCCGCCGTCGAAAGACATTGTTAGTGCACATGTCTCATATGAGTCTAGACAAGAATAAGAAAAACTAAGGTTTTTGATAAGCCAAATGACGTTAATGGTGATGATCTAACTAATGATAAAAATCTATGCGACAAACGAATCTAATCAGATGTTGATCCTGATGCCCAGAGAAAAGCTATCATAGAAAGAAAACCTTTAAAGAGGCATACTACTAAAGAGTATGCTATTGTAAATGATGTTGGAGCATTTGTATTGGATGGAGATACAAATGATGATGATGATGTTGAGACTTGTGCGAAAGTTTTTCAGATTGACAACAATTTACCCCACTTGATTCGTTACGGATAGACATGTTGGGTGAATCCCTCCTCAAGTGGGAAACCACACCAATTAAAAGAAAAGAAAAAATGTGCGTGTGATGGGCCTTAGCCCATGTGTGAGAAATAAAAGGGAATTAAATCCCTAAAGTAACAACATAACACCAGTCGTCGTGAAATAAAAAGAACTAGCATGCGTAGCGGTGTTGTTGCTATATATAAAGCAGGCTAGAGAGAAGAAGAACTTTGGGTATCTGTGGTGGATGATGGTTTCAGCAAACGTTATCCATTTGAGCTTAAATTTTAGTATGTTGTTCATTTAACTGAGTTTATTATTATAATAACTTTTATTAGTAGTTTTGTTTTCTCTAAGAATCAATTTGTATTACCCATTTTTGTGAAGGTGCTGCGTTATTGTTTAGTTTCCATCATATGATAATGATTGTTGTTCTCTAGTGTTATTAGGAGAACTTTTGTTTGTACTCATTAATTGATATAGTGAAGTTATTTCTTTAGTTTGGATGACTCGCGATTTTTATCCTTGCTTTGATAAATTTTGCACGTTAAAATTTATGATGTTCCGATTTATAGCTTTTATCTCCTCTATTGCTATTATTATTATTATTGATATTGGTTGTGATTGATAATTTCTAAGTTCAGATTCCACAAGAAATAATTAACTTAACGAGTTTCTATTGTGTGTTCTAGTCCCAACAACTTCTTTGTATCTTGTGATTCTTCAATTTAAACATTTAAAATATATGCATCTTCAAGGCTATCTTTGAATTCAAATCCTTTATTTTTTTTTCTTCTTCAGCAATAATATGTTCTTTCTACATAAAATTTAAAGCAAAAATGAACAGCACTTAATAAATTTTTATGAATTCAAAGAACGTATAAAACGTTAAAAATTAGTTACACTTGAATGACTTTTAATTTCATTTGTTCCAATACTTTTATTGCAATGTGTAAGGCTCTTTGGAAAGATCTCAATTATAAATCATATGGTTTGTGCAACCACGGTCAATAAACCATATTTTTCAGAGTTTGTTGGTTGTAAAAGATGACATGCATTGTAAGTAGTTATTTCTCTTCCTTTTGATGTTGTTCTTCAACAATGTTACATCTCTTTGTTGTTGTTGTCAAAACTTACATACTTTTTTTACATGTTCTAATTGACCGCACTTGTAACATTTTGTGCCGGGTCTTGATCAACATCTCTTTTGTGGGTGATTGATTTTTTTTCAATAAAGACATGATGGAAAAAATTGAGGATTTTGATTTCGGTTTTTCTTTTTAAAATATTGGAATAGTTCATTTGCTTATTTTTTTTAACCATTGTTCTTCTATTTTTCTAATATATACCTTCCACGATTCTTTCTTGTCTCAAAAGTATTCTTTACTCTAGTATATTTAGTACATGATTATATATGGTCGTAATTTGAAGATTTCATTACTAATCATTACACTACACGGTTTACTTAAAACTCATTTGTTTTTTTAAGAAAATATCCCTATATGATTAAGGCCGATCCAAAGCAAATAGAGATCTAAAGAAAATTTTGAAGATAAAACATTTAAAAATTCTTAATTATATTTTAGTAAAATTAAAAAAAATTATTTAAATTTATTTTTAGACTATTAAGAATATAAATTTATTTATTAAATTAATGTAATCAATATTGTGTGAATTTCTGTTTAGCATTTCTCGTCATAATAAACTCAATTACAAAACTGGCCGGTCTCGAAAATGATAATTAAAATCGATTTTTTTTTTTTTTCATTTCTTTTCGCAATGCAAATCTCGAAATGATAAAAATGTGTAGATTGAAAAAGAAGATGAGAACTAGTAGATGAGATACAGGAAAATATGGATCTCTCACTCATTGAAAACTGAGACAAAAGAAGAAAATAACCGAGATAGCAAAGATTGAGTATGAAAAAATTAGTACATTTAACACATGGTGAGATGATAAGCAGAAAAAGTAATTGTGTCGACGCATAGGAAAAGAAGGGAAGAAGGAGATGCTTTTAGGATTATTAATCTTTAGATAGTAAAGGTATTGGGCCCAATGTATAGTTTAAGGTACATTATCTTTTCTTTGAAAAAAAAATACTAACTATTTATTCTTTGGGCCATCATCAATTCTTTTAAAGTAATTTAAAATATTCCTGTTCTTTTTTCCTTATAAACTTATATATTTTTGTCTATTTGTTTCTGAACTTTATGAGTTCATTTTATAAATTATGATTTGCATTATTATAACAAAATTTATCATTATAATTTATTTATTTATTAGAATATGATTCAACAAATTAAATTATGAACAGTAAATTTCACCAATTCAATTTTTGATTCGACTTTTAAAATATAATCTAAACCTTTAAAATTTTGATAATTTTAATAAATTCCAAGACTCAACTAAATAAAATAAAATAAAAACAAATCTTAATGTAAAGATTTAGAAATAAAATTACAATTAAAGTCAATGCATTTCAAATCAGAATCATTAAAATTGAGTAGTCAAGTCGCTCCATACTTTTGATCTTCATTGACCAAACTTTTTTGCCAATGTACTCCATATGATCGGTTGAATATAATACAATAATGGTCTTATTTGTAATTTTTTTAAATTATTTTTTATAATATTAATATAATATTAATTATTTTTTCACTAATATATTTTTATTTGTTGTATATCAATTCATCAAATATCTTCACTAACTACAATTAATGGGAGTATTTAAATAAATAAAACTTATTTTATTATTAAAATTAATACAATTAATAATTATGCCCAACCCAAATCAAATATTTAAAATAAGATGGAAGAAGCCACTTGCAACTATTATCAATTTTTATTTAACTTGTAAATAATTGATTGTTCACCGAATTTATTCCATCTTAGAGTATCTAAATCTTAATTGAAAAAAGGTTTTGTGTGGTCTCACTCCTAGCTCGGTAGTCTTTTGACACTAAAGAAATGTCCGGTTTGAATTTTATTATTCATAACATCATTAATTTGATACTTCTTTTAGAAAAAGAAATTGAGGAAATGAGAAATTATTCATTTTATATTATTTCATATATAATTCCAAACTTGTCTCAGAAAATTATAATGTCAAACTCTTAACATTAAGCTGACTCATTAAGACTATTTTGTAGCATGATTAATTTTACACTTTTGAAAATGAAGGATGTCTAGTGCCATATGCAATTAAACAACAATAAAAAGTAAAATATTGCTATTAGTACTCCATTCACTAGTCATGACACATTATTTATGGAGTACTAATAAAAACAAAGAGTAATAAATAAACTCCCTTAGGCTTTGATATGCCCGAAAGGCCGTAACACAAAAGTAGGCATGATCATACCCATGCTGAAGGACAAATTCTCATTCCACACCCCAATTTTGGAAAAATAATTATATTCTCACAAATAATTAGGTCAATTAATTCAGTGGGATATCTAGAATCTGTTTGCTATAGCTAAAGTTGCCAACCCAAAATGTTGAAGAAAGCTTTAAGAAAGAAAAATAAAAGAGGAACATATATGGCGTAACTTTAATTAAAGGATTAATGTGAATAGCAAGTCAAAATAGAATAATATTAATTGGAGAATGCACTAGAGCTAGCATTGCAATTTATACTATTAACACGTAACTCTTTGGCTATAAAATGGTAGCAACCTATGACAAAATATAGTACTGGATAACCTATGGATCCTACTCTATATGAGAAGGGAATACAAATAATTATGTCTATTTGGTTAGAGCTAAAAAACCCTTTCAAACCAATCAAAACCGATTTCGATCAAATTATATGAAAATGTTTGGTCAAAATCGATTTTGATTATTCTAATAGCTTAAATAAACATATATGTAAACTATATGTTTTTGGTCAAAGAGTTTTTCATGAAAAGGTTGAAAGAAGAATTGAGCCAAGGATGACTTGCCGGAGGTACATATTAATTTACCACTAAACTAGCTAGCTAACTAGCGTCATTTGTTGGGAATTCTTTCTCGGCAGGTCGTCTTTCGGCTATATTTGACTTTCTTCCTTTCATGTGAGACTTCTAAGACCTTTATATAGGCTAAATCCACATCATACCAATCTCGATCAGAGAGTAATTGAATTCAAAACAACCAGGTTAAGTTTATTTTTTATTTAGTTCCACTATGTATTAGCAATTTTTTCTTTTCTTTTATAGTTATATTATGTGTTTTTTTTTTGGAACAGTGCAAGATATATACATCATGGATGTGTTTGTTGTCTTGTATTGCCTTGTACTCCATATCTTCCTTCTTTAATATGTTTCCTTTCTTCTTAAGTTGTGCTGACTTTTTCAAACCCACTACTGCTGTATTCATTGTATCATGCATTATCTTCAGTTGCATTTATCATTGTCTTGCCTTTTTTTTTCTGTTGCCTTTTGTCTAATTGGACGCTCCATTGGCAGTGTTGAGTTTAGTTCATAACTGGATGGAGTCTCTTGGTCAAGAGATGGCAAGTACACCTCAATAGCATAATCTTTGTTCTTTTTGTAGAACAATCACTTAATTCTCCCATCCATTGAATTTCACTTTTTAGCCATCCCCGTGCATATTCAAGATTGAAGGACCTACATTCATCTTGAGAAAAATACACATGCATCGATAATGATGTCTATTTTGGTGTTTTTTGCATTTGCTAAACAATTTATTTGTAACACTTAACAAATTTTTCAATGACGCCATTTATTCAATACTATCAAGAATTTTAGATGATTGGATTTCTACTCTCACGACCTTCCATTATACTATTTATAATTAGTTGTGATTGTTAACTAAAAATAATTTGCTTTCTCGTCAACTCTCAGAGTTAGATCATTTGAAATGTGTCATAATTGAATAAGTGTATCTACATCCACTATCAACAGCTCTCGATTTTTTCTTCAAAACATGACGTATTTCTCTCTTTTCAAACGTAATATTTTTAAGACCAACTTGGATAGAAAATTGTGGAACTTGACTCTCTAACATGAATCAATCATTGTTTCAGGTTCATAACAAGTAAACTCGACTACGACAAGAAAGTGCAAATTTGACAAGAGCAAAATCCCTTAAAAATGCATAAAATCCCTTTGAAAAAAAATAAATTTTCCCAGGAATTTTATATGAGCAAAAAATTGCTTGAAAAATAACTCATCGAAAACTTTTTTCGAGGAGTTTGCTTATGAGAAACTATTTTTTTCGATTAAGATAACTATTGCACTTTCCTATGAATTTTCAAGGAGTTTGCTCGATGGAAATGTTTTTTTCCTAGGGGTCATGTCCCTTCTAAACACATTGTGTTCTTGTAATGTACATGTTCGGTATTCATTTGAGGTCTATAAAACATATTGAGGTTGATTGGTGGTTTTGGTAATTGAAAATTTTAAAAATTAAAAAGTTGATAATTTTATTTAAAATGCAACAATGATGGCTTTAACTCAGTTACGATCTTCTCCATTTTTTACCCTTTCTAGTTCTTTCATTATTAAAGTTTTTGGTGAATAAATATATTTGTTTTGAAGATTGTGACATTTATCTTGTATAATTGAATTTTTGGATACTCAAAATATTAGTAATTGAGATTTCTATTTGTTTTGAAAAATGGAGAGGATCCTACTCGCTAAAACTTATATTGATTAGGATCTATTTAATATTTTTTTTTGAAGTAATAATATGAAAAATAGAAGAAAAAAATATTGACAATTGAAGCTCAAATAGATGCATTTTTTTTTTTATAAATAAAATTTAAAATGATGGAATGACGCATAATCTAAAGTTGAAAAATTTTAAAATTCATTGAATATTTACAAAATAATTTACAATGGCTCAATAAGATGAAATTATATTAAAAAATTTTAATTTAGAGTACCAAATAAATGAAAATGTGAGAGCAAAACTGACTACAAAAAATCAAGATCACAGTGGGAAAAAATTGTGATATAAAAATGGAGTACACTATTTTTAAATGGCGACAATTTATAAGCAAAATGATTTTCAAACTTACTGTAACAAACTTAAGAAAAATGTTTGATATTACTCATGAATGAAATATAAGTAAAAAAAATAATTTTTAAGTTGATCATTTGATCTTAATTTTTAATTAGATATTTTAAATTTTCAACTATAATTTTTGTTTATATTTTATTTTAAAAAGAGTAGTATACTTAGTATAGTTTTCTTAAGAAAAACTATATATAGATACCCAAACACCTCAATGACAACTTGAGAGAAAGAAACAGAGAGTGATGTAATAAATATAATATATTGATGATGTGATAGAATGAAGAAAATTTACTTCATATCCCTAAATGTATACTCTTACTCCATATTTTAATTAAAATTCAATTGAACTCTTTTTTAAAAAGAAAAAAAATAGTCAAACTTTATATTTTATGGTATACGTGTATTCTGGAAAACTTGAAATTTTTTTTTTGGAAACACAAATGGGTTTGAGAAACTTAAAAAAAAATCACCAAAACACAGTTTGAATTTTATAGAAATATTTACATTTGTATTTTAGAATTTTTGTTTTTTAAAGTTTTGGTACATAAATGTATTCCAAAAAACATGAAATTTTTTTTATACGGTTCAAATTTTTCTAAAACACATTTGTGTACCGAAAAACTTACAAATAATTTTCTAGTAGATAAGATTCAAATTTTCTAAAACACAAGTGTTCTGAGAGAACTCAAGTTAAATTTAGTGGGCACAATTTTTTTTTTGAAAAATAAAAAAGATAAAGAAAAAACTATGATATTAATAGGGTGTATAAAAATATAGGCTAAAGACAAAAAAACTAAAAAAAAGAAAATTAAAAATATTTAATATTAAAAAATCATTTTTTAACATTTCAAGACATAAAATTAAATACACAATTTTCTAAAATCAATTTTTTTTTAATTAGTACTTCCAAGTATACTTGGTAACATTTTCTTAAAAAACAACGGGGATATGTCTATAATTGTTGATTAAACGGAGTTAAGAGTGAAACCCGTTGAGTTTGACATGTGACGAATTTGACAATGAGAAAAAACTCAAACCCCTTTATCTTCTTCTATTACATGTGTTCTTTGTTTTATGTAAGAGTCCATCATTGAGAAGAATAACCATGAATTGCAAAGTAAGGAGGAAGACATTGCAGAGATAAAGAAGATGATTTTGGAAAAAGAATAAACCATTGCTTCCAAACAGAATAACATCGACCCTAATCAAGTGAGTTCTTCGTGTTTTACTGTTGCTGGATGTTTTGTTATAAACTGGAATTCTGTTAAAGTTTGTTAGTTAGGTAGTTGCATGATTTAAAAATATGGTTATTATGGGAATCTTTATATTACCAAAAAATGCGGCTTAATTTACTATTGCAATGCTTAAAAAGCCACACTATTGCAGCCACAATTACATTTTCAGACCGCAATTTAAAACCATGTAGATAGTTGTTAGTGTTAAATCTTCCCGTGTGTTGTAATTTTATGGTACCAAGATTTTGGAGATTCTATCTATGGTTTAAAGTAAATGGTTAATGAACAAAAGGCAAATAACATTTTTGCTAAATCATTTGATGTAATAGGGTAGCTATATAAATCCATGTAGCACAAAACTTCATATTAAAAGCATCTTCGGTATCTCTATGTGTTAGTAGCACATACTCACACATGTAGTTATATTTTATTACTTATATTTTTTTAATTGGTGTTTATATATTAGTATTATAATGTTCAGGTATGTGGTGTGAGTGCTTCATTGATTTAAACGTCTTTATTACATGTGTGAACTTTGAACTATTAACTTTGATGTATGATTGTAGTTATTTTGGACACTCCTTATATACATGCTTTGCATTCAATTAAAGTATCTTCCCTTCATATAAGTATAGTCCCTTGTGAACATAAAGATGAATTTATGATTAGATTTATATAAATGTATAGTCCCTAGGGGACATGAAATCTGTCATAGAAAGTGTCTAATTCAGCATACTTAATCATAAATAATTATTGATTTTTCCTTTTATTTTTGTAATTTGTAGGAGAAGATACCAGATTTGAAGACTAAATTGTTGACTTCAATATCAAATCTTAAACCTCACCATGATTTTCTATCTTCTAAAATTAGTGAAGTTAGAATTGTTGAAAAGTTACAGGTCATCAATACCATTCATGAAGGTACAAATAATAAACTTTGATATCAAAAATCTTTATTACAATTTATAAGTATGATGGATTTTTGAAGGTCCTTGGAAAAGCCTTGCAATCCAATCAACGATGCGGCTGAATGATTTATTTCAATGGTGTTTGGAGGCTGCAAATTGATAAAGTTTTAGTTTATGAAAAAAGCCATCATCATGAAACACAAACATCGGATTCTTGATGGAATAATTTGGCTCATGCTTGGGATAACCATAAATATTGATTTGGGTTAGCATCTCTAACATTGAAGATTTCTCTAGTCATTGGTTTTTGAACTATTATACTAAAAAAGTTATACTTGTGGTCTAAAATGTACGCAACATTTAACTAATTTCAACATGTTTAATACTATTATCTTGAAAGTAAATATTTTGCATGGAAAAAATTTTCTTACAAAATTTAATGAAAACAAACCGTAGTTAGAGAGATGCAATTATTATTTTGATTACATGGAAAAAATTAAATGAGTTTAACTGTTATTCTAAATTTGTGTATAATTTTATTTATTTAAATGTAACGATAAAAAAAAATTCACAGCGACAAAGTTTTGAGATATGGTATTCAACTTAACAATATCAATATATTTCAATTGAGTTAGATGTATGTGTATAACTAATTACTTTTATTTATAATTGATTTTAGATAATTCAATAATAATATAGCAACTCAACATAATTTTAACATGACATAATTGGAATTATGGAGCATATAAATATTGAGATCATGGTTTAAATTGCGGTTCCGATAAATTTTTATATTGCGCAAACAAATACGGTTAATAGACTCCAATTGTGACTGCTATGTTGTTGCAGCAACTTTGTTGCAATGTCATAACAAAAGGATTTGATTTAATAAATTACAGTAATAGATAGATCAATTAATGAAATATATTTCTTATTTTAAGTAAAAATAGTTGATTGAAGTTATATATATTTTTCCATACCTAGGGAAAATTAATACAACTATAAAATCTGCAAGGTGCAACGTTCCTACAATACCCTTCGCCTTGATTGAATTTTGTAGCATATTTATTAGGAAATTTTACCATATACCCTTCAAATTATACTCCTACTCTCACAAACATGATGAAATAACATATTTGTCTTCGTATAAATATTAAAATTTATCATTTTTTACTCTCACATCATTTCAATTTTTCGGTACACAAGTAGGTGAGTACTAATTTTTTTTTCTATTTTACCAGAAAACTTTTTTCAAGTTTTTTGCTACAGAAGTTATACTCTGGAAAACTTGTTTCAAGTTTCCAATACAGATGTATTTACCGGAAATCTTATTTTCAAGATTTGCGGTAACGCAAAATTTCAGAAACTACCGAAAAACTTATTTCAACATTTCTGAAACACAACTCATTATCGGAACACTCTTTTTAAGTTTTCCAGTAATTATTGGAAAACTTGAAACCACATGTTTTCCAGAAATTTTTAAAATTTAAGTTTTTTAATTCCTTTGTTATTTATTTAATTTTTTTAACTCATTTTTTTTCCAGTGAGTGCTGGTGCTAGAGGAAGAGACGACAAGATAGTACGAACAACACGTAATGTTGATACTTCATCATCTTCGATGGATGCTCCGGAAGGGATTCAACTGACAACATCCAGAGGCGACAGCGAATTAGTGGAAGATGATGACGAGGGAGAGCAGGGTCATATATCTATCCCGGAGGCTGATATTGCTATACACGAGAAGGAAGAGGAGCACGCTGTAGTACATAAGGACGAGGAAGAGATTGTACATAAGGAGGAGGAGCAGACTGTAGTACATGAAGAGCATATGCAGGAGGGACCTGTACAACAGGAGGGACTTGTACAGTAGGAGGGTGAGCTGACACGGTATTCTAGAGGACCATATGATCTGTTTGTCCTTACCCGATAACGGAATCATTTTTCTACTAGACTGTGGTTTGGTCAAGATTGTTTAATTAATTATTATTTATGGTGCATTAAAAATATTTAAATTAATTATTATTTTTGTTCCATATTTAATTTTAATGTCATATATTTTATTTGTATGCAGGAGCGACCAATGCTGAAAATAGTTGCTCATGGAAAGAAATTGCAACAATTTACTCTGCAAGTACTCCTGCGAGTTATAAAGACATGGGTGAATTTGTCTGGATTAGCCCCACTACAATGGGGTAGTCTGAAACTGATTGACAACAACCTGATTTCTGCATTTGTGGAAAGATGACACTCTAAGATCTCGTCATTTCACACGCCATTTGGTGAAATGACGATTATTTTGGATGATGTTGCCAATCTATTAGGCATTCATATGAGGGGTGAAGTCTACAGTCCACCACCTGACCTATATAAAGTAATGGCATGTAATTTTGCCATAACTTTATTAGGGGTGTCTGCTGAAGAGATATAGGAGGAAACTAGAAAAACAATGGGTGCTCACTACAGGTTGGATTGGTTGAAAGAGGTCTTCAAAAGACAATGTGCAGCAAAAATATTTGATTGTGCTGCTAAGGTGTATTTGCTGAAATTGGTTGGAGTACTATTTTCGTAGATAAGAGTCATACATTAGTTGATACGAAGTACCTTCCCCTATTCAGAGATTTGGGTGTCCGTTGATACGTCTGAGGTACTACTGCACTCGTAGTCCTTTATGACTACCTCTCAAATCGCCAACTGTTACGACACCAAATATATGTCTCTACTACATATATTAAATATTTTATGATAATTATTAATTGTTATGATTTTTATTTATTCATTTTTATGTTTATCATTAATTAATTTATTTTTATTTGCAATAGTATTGGATTTACAAATATTTTTCAAATATTTGTAAAAAAGGTGACTAGGGCGCTAATGTAGAGCGCATTGCTGGAGCTATAAACAAGACAATCACAAAATCCCTGAGTACAGACAGATGATAGATATATGACACCTGATGACGTCATATGAAGACCATGGGAGAATCATAGGGATGTCATTCCTTTTGATGATATCATGGTATTCACCGACCACCTCCAATTATGCAGCACAATAGTGACATATTTGCCAGAGAGGTGTTTAAGACAATTTGGATATATTCAACATATTCCACCACCACCACCTCCAGTTCTTTCTAGATTATCTAATGTAGATGTGAAATGGATGAGATATTTGACACCCGTCACCGAACTGCATCATAGGATACATCCAACTACATATCTATCTGAGTGACAGGATGGATATTTGGAGTGATTCTACAAGGTATCTCATCCACTTTTAGAGCGACCAGATGGTTTACTCCATATTCCCGATTTTAATGTCCTCACCACTGCACAATCTTCTAGTGAACAACTATCTATCCTACAATAGGTAGGTGATCTTATATAGCAGGGTTGGATGCACATGATGCTGATTCAAATGACGACATGTATACTTACTTTTATAGAGCTTTATATTTAATGCGTCATTACACTAGTTAGTAGTTATTTACTTTTATTTGTGATGAACATCGTTTTTGTAGTTTCTAATGTTATTTTATTGTTATTTTATTATTTTACATTATTGTTATCATTAACTTTATATTATTTGTGATGAACAACGTAAGTTAACAACTAAATAAAATACAAGATGAAATATAACGAAAGTAGTAACTAAAATGAACTAATAACAAGTGATTTTGTATAAGTTTTAAAATATTGTAGTCCATGCAAAATCAATCTTCATCTAATGAAATGATATATACTAGTTCTTTCGGTAGATCTTGTGTAACACGTCCCATATGGTCTAATAAATATTCCAACTGTTGTAGACGTCTTGTATATGCTATTGCCCAAGAAGTTGCCTATTCGGTGAGGAAATTTGTTTAGTGTAACAAACAGTTCTCTTAACCTCTCTACGCAACAAAATTTTTCTTCACGCTCACATTCCAAATAAGCGAATCCAACTACAAATGTCATCTCAGTTGATGTCATACCAACAATTTCAAGTAATGATATTATGTATTTATTGGTTTTGTAGGTGTTGTCCATAATCAACACGATAGGAAACAAGTTCAACAACTTCACTGAATCTGGATGGACCCAAAAAATATCTCTCATAACATCTGAGTCTTCCCGCTTTCTATTCCAACACACATATTTTGTATCTTCAATTAACTTGAATAAATGTTGCATGTCTGTCCTATAACCTCTCATGTGCAATCGAAACATACTCCAATGTTTATATATTTGTATGATCTGAGTAACATTATTCTTATCTCGGTCTTGCAATGAGAGTAATATGTGCCTCAATGCAACATTATATTTTTGTTAAATCATGAACATATTTTTTCTTTTCTTCATCTAAACGTCCAACAAATGCATGTCCCTCCAAAATATCAAGTAATTCATGGTTGTGAACTTCACAAATTACTTTAATTGTCCATCCTAAACCATCTTTTAATGGTTTTGATCTAAGCTTAAAAGGACAACCACACTTTTTTGTTGAACTTCGAGTTAAACGATCAACACGTTTGTATTTTTCTCATTTGTCACAACCTAATATTAATTTATTTCTCCTCCCTCTCTCTCATGTCTCTTTATCTAATCTAGTAATGATAACGATCACTTTGTTTTTTATACCAATATCCCTAACCTAATTCACAACAACTTCTCGTGTATCAAATATCTGAAATAAAATATAAAATAAATTAAAATAATTAATCACAATAATAGATTTTTACAATATTAATATTAATTATAATTATTCATATATGATCTGTGTCAAAAACGTTGGTAGTATCAACGCATTTTTTTTATCACATAATAGTAGCAGTTTATCCATATTTGTTAAAATTTATATAAATAAATAAAATAATTATTAAAAAAAATGTGTGTACCAAAAAACATCTTCACAAGTTTTCCGGTAAACTCTTCTGTACCAGAAAACTTGTGAAAAGTTTTTAGGTAGTATACATTTTCAACATTCAGATTTTTTAAAGGTTTTTGGTACACACCTTTTTAACCTTTTGTACTGGAAAACTTTTAACCTTTTGTATCATAAATTTTATAAAAAGTTTTTTGGTAGTTTCCAAAAATCTTTTACGTACTAAAAACTTGATTTGTTTGGTTCAAAAATCTTTAAATAGTAAAAAAAAAGTGCATTTAAATTGATAAAATAGTAAAAAAATTCAAAAATTAATTTGACATTTTTAAAATATTGTGGAATATAAATATAATGAGGAGGATACACTATTAAATTGTCTATTTATCATTACAAAAAGCATCATTGCACTCAGTATTTCAAATTCCAAGACCACTCATGCATTTCCTTTCAGGTGGACCTGGAACGGGCTCCGGCCCACGGCCCACAAGTGAAATAACAACTGCAAACACCCAATTTACAACACCCTTCTCCATCGGAAAATTGGATTTCATATTTCCATATTTTAATTACGTAATCTTTTTTTTTTGTCTGCGATCATTAGCCTATTTTTACAACTTAGCAAATTAACTTAAGAGTTGTATTGTTTATGTACTGATTTTTGGACTATGTTAAATTTTAATAGTTTAATTTTGATAATTTTTAAAGTAGATCAACTTTAGCTAAATTGTCTTTTTAGTCTTTTAAAATATATTGTGATTTCACTTTGATTCTTTTCAATTCTATAACTATTTTTTATTTCGTTTTGATAAAATAGTAATTAATGTCACTATTATTAATAATAATTTTTTATAATTTAAAAAGAAAACATGATAAAAACTTTTAAAAAAAAATTAGTATAAGCAGTTAAAAAAAGAATTGTACTATAATTTAAGCGAAGGGATAAATACATTTATACAGTTAAGCACATTAAAAAGAAGTATCAATATATATAAATTTCTGATATTTATTTCAATTAATTCATGACATACACTTATTTCAAATAGTACCTTTATCCCACGGGTAGATATATTAAACAACAATCAATTACAAGCATAAACACACATACAAGCAGCAATAGGTGGGAGAGTAACATCACAATACCCATAACCATAACCTTGACTGAATTTATTAGCACACTTATTATTGCAGCAAGAATCAGAGCATTGCTGAGTGCAAGGACCAGGAGAACTAGTACACTTTCTCTTAGGTGCTATTTTACCTGGCTTCCCTCCACAAACATAATTACAAATACATTGGTTTGCATTACAATTTCCATTTCCACCACTCCATTGGCCTTTACACCATTCATCACAACTTTCTTGGGTACTACAATTACCCAATAATTGTGAACACATTTCTCCTTTCACTTTCACTTGCCCTGTTCTCCAATTAATTAATTAATTAATTATTGTAAGATACCAAAACAACAATGGATGGAAAAAAACTCATGAACTTATATTTAATTTTTTTTAAGAGCAAAGACTCAAGTTGGTCTTGAGAAAAAATGTAGATATGAAGCTATTTGGTTTCTAATAAAAATAAATAAATAATTTGGTCTTTTAAAAAATTACATTTTTCATTTTTTATTAAAATTTGTCTTTATTGAGTCAAAATGAAGGGTTTATATATGTAGTGAACAATTAATTGTGATAGAGAGAAGATGAAAAACAAACAAAAATATATTTTTAGAATTAATAAAAATAATATATTTTTTTCATTTTAAAAATTTATGAAAATGCTAATTAACAGGATCAATTTTCAAAAGTTATAAAAAAAAAGGGATAAAAAAATATTAAATTTATATTATCTTATACTGTTTTCAGTCACTAATAAAAAACAAGAAAGTCTATTTCTGTGATCATAACTTAACAAAAGTTAACAAACTATACCATATTTAATTTATTTCTATTAGGGGTATTCATATGATTGCATTCATTTAAATTTTATTTTGTCAATAACTCTTTTATTTTCATAAAATAAATTTTTATGAGAGAAAATTTGGAGAATAAAATTATATTTTTGACTATTATGAACAAATTACATGAGATGAACTACTTTTTATCACTACTTTTTTAGAGAGTGTGAAGTAACTTTTCTAGAGGAATATTTATTACTTCACTACTTTTTTGAGTGTGTGAAGTAACATTTTTTTCAGTTCCCTCTCCTGGTTTGAAGCACTTGGTGGTAGCTGATGTAATGGGAGTCTCTACTCCCATATCTATCTAGATACTTTAATAAAAAAATAAAAACAGCAAAATAGTTTATTTGAAATAAATTAGACTAATATATATTTGAAATTGTTGTTTAGCTAATATTAAAATGCTAAAGAGATTTACCTACTACAACAAGAACCAGCATCAAGAAGAGAAAATAGTTTGATTTTTGGCTCCTCATTTTCTTCTTCTTTCTATGGTTTGGATATTCAATGTCATTTTGACATGGTATACTTATAATTCGACCAAAAGTGTCCTTCAATGTTTCAAGGTCAGATTTGTTAATATTTGAATAAATATTCCATTATTGAACTTTCTTTTGACTCAAAATATTTAATTCAACTGATTAAATGAATTCACATGTATAAGCATTCATATAAAACATTTTAATTTCTTTTTAGTACTTAAAAGGGGAACACTTTGCTACCTTAGGAACTTTTGATGGTTCTATTCTTTATTTTAAAAAAATATTTAATTCTTAGTTTTGATATTTACTTTAGTAATTGGATTTCAAGAGAAATTATAATATTTATTTTTATAAATATATTTTTCATTTTTTTTTGGATATCTCCTTAAATGGTATTCATTTTTCATTGGTCTATTTCTCACTTTGCCAAAAGGTGCAAGGATTTGATCTTTTCCCTTGACCAACTATCTAGGGTTAAGGTTGAGAGTGAGTGCTGCATTCAAGATTATGTGGCCTCTAAAGCTTGAGTTGTTGTACACTGACCTCAAGGTAAAAAACGCAAAGATGGTCATCCTAAGGATGTCCCTCGAAGCCAATTAACATTTCTTTTTCATATGCCTATATTGTAGATTCTCCAAAGGGATGGGGAGAAGAAAGGTTATTGGTCATCTTAGTAATTTTGTTTTATTTCGTTGTATTCGCCATTCTTCTTGAATTTTTGTAATTTTTTTTCTTCGAAAATTAATGAAAATATTCATTTTTCAATGTTTAGTATTTATTTGTCTCTTTATTTGTTCGCAACTTTGTTTTGGAGGAACTTTCCTCAGGCAAATAAAGTCTGTAACACTCTAAACCTCAAAATTAAATATCTAATAATTATACTATATTATTTTAATTTGCATAAGTTGGATATGTAGGTTTTTCAATAAAAATTCACAGTATTAAAAATATTACATCACAATGTATCACATTTACATAATGTAAAAATAGTTTCCATAACAATAAAATTATCTCAAGGTTTACAAGTGAAACTTGAAAGCCTCATAAGTCAGAATGAAGAGGACCTCCAAGAAGCTCAATGACAACAAGTTGGTGTAATTATTATAAGCATAGCTAAAGGATATCAAGAGGAGATTGAAGGAAATATTTCAACTTTGTTGGGTTTGAAACATGATGGAGAGTGTAATGAAGACAAATTAATCCAAGTGTTGCTTGTTTCTATCTAGGAGTCTTCATGGCTGTGTAATAAATTTGCTAAACTTAGCTTTTATAGATTTTAGTTATTTCCTTTTGTAATTGTAACGATTTAGTTCTCTTTAGAAGCCTACTTTGAAAGTTGGACTCATAAGTTAGTTTTAGTATTCAAAGAGGTGTTTTTAGCATTTAGTTTTTATTGTATTTTGAGTTTGAAAAAACTGTTTAAAAATCACAATTTGTGCCACCGAAAATATTACTGGATTGAATCGCGGACTAGGTCGCTCTCTTTAAGACGTTTCACGGCACTGTCAAAATTGTGCAAGGCAGACTATCAACCATGACATCTGTAACACCCCAATTTTTATAATAAACTATTTTATTAATGAAATAAGATTTTAAATAATTAATTTGATATTAATATTATTTTAGAATATATGTTGATAGATTTTGTGATTAATTTCCGTTATATGGATGTTTTCTATGACGTGTTAGTTTGATATATATTATATTATATTAAATGAGTGATATAAATAATAAATATTTTATTTTATTATTTTTTATGTTTTTCTAAAAGTAATTGTATTTTAGTGTAATATTTTAAAGAATAAGATTTCATGCGATTTTATATTTCAATTATTTAGAACTATTTTATATTTTTAGTTATTTATTTTATAAATAATTATCTTGGGATAGTAGTGATATTGAGTTTGATTTACTTTATTTTTATATACTTGTTATGACGTTGTGATTTTATATATATTTATTATGATTTAGTAATTAATATAAAATGTAGATGTTATATTTATTTATTTTATAATTTCGACTATTCACTAATGATGGTAATATTTTAATTTGAGTATTTGGAAAAATAAGTATTATTATAGTGCTTATTTGGAATATGATAATTTTGGTTATTAATGTATTTTAAAAGATTAATTATTTTATAAAATATTAGTTTTAGAATAAAAGAAGAAGAAGAAGAAGAAGAAAAGAAAGGAACAGATAAGAAAAGAAGAAGAAGAAACGAAAGGAACCAACTCAAACAAAAAAACGCACATCCTCTTCCTCTCAAATTCATCCCACCAACTCCTTGCCATTTGAACCGATCTCAACTTCTATCCCATACAAAATCGGCCACTGAATCCATTTTTGGCATCAATTTTATCAATCGTGGCTCCGTTTCATCAGAAACAGCTGCGCTATTTTTCTTGGGCGAGCTGTTTTTGGCCGATTCCGATCACCACGTTTGTCGTATCAAAAAACTGACATCGTTTTTGGATTCCTCTCGTCGAAACCTTCAAGAAGCACTACTCATTCCTCTCGTGAAGTTGATGTCGGACCCTTCCGGCGCTCCGACGAGTCGGTGAGACTTTTTTTGCAGTTTTTTTTTCTCGTCGTTCTGACTCTATTTTTGCTCCAAAAATTATTATTAATTATTTAACATTGATTTTTATGTTCCGCATAATTTATCAGTCACGTCTCAGAGATTTTGTGAACTCGCCGTTTATTTGGATTCACTCGCTGTACGTTGTCAATCTATGGTTGCTGTTGAAAACTTCCATTGATTTCTGTTATTAGAGAAAGCGTCTAAGTAAGGTAAGGGGTGAGAGAGCGTTTGAATTTATGAGTATAATATATTGTGAGATGATCGGGAAAACCGTATTTCCCAACGATTCATCCGAGGCTTGCTACGTACGGCAGTAGCCCTTTGAGTGATAAATTGATTAATGTGAAAATATGGAAATTGTGAAATTAAAATTTGGAATAAAAATATTTATAAAGTGTTGATTGATTTAATTTTGTTAAATGTGTATTATTTGATATTATCGTGATATTTAATATTATTGTGATATTGGATGTCGGATGAATTTTATGTATGTTTGATTAGATGAGTTTTGTGATGTGATAATAAAATATGGATGCATTGTGATGAGTTTATGTGATGATAATGATGGAGTGGTGATGATTCCAATTTGTGTTTGAGATTATGGTCTTAATGGAGTATCATAGGCCAACGAGGGGAGAAAATAAATATTGAGAATTTTTGAAGTGGAGATTATTTTGTCACCATATAGGTAGGGCCTGACAAGCCTAGTGATTCCGGGGAAGTACAACTGAATGAGCCTGAACGTGGCGGTTTGCTGTTGAACCTTAGGGCAAGATTGTTAGACCTTGGAGGTATTCGGATGGGGAATTCCTAGGTGACTTGGAGATAGCACTCCTAATGTCGGGAGCTACCATGCAACACACGTTTACCTCGACTGTCGCGTATATGTGTCTCGGGTTGAGTTGAGCGGATCTATGAGAACAAGGCCAATTTGAACTGTCCGTCCACCGGGATGGTGGCATAGTATCAAGTCTCCTAACCAAGTACTTCAGAGTTAGAATGGTACCACATTGTGAAGTAGAGTCTAAGCTCATGCATAACATTGCAACTTCTTGTGATTGTTTTGTTGTGATTAATATGTACCGTGTGCGATAATAATTTTTTTTAGATGATTTGATGTTATAGTGAAGTATATTGGTTTCTCGTTAGTGATTTTGACTTTATAATGTGATGTTTCTTTTCTTGAAGAATGTTTGTATAATGATACGGTTTATTATGATTGATTGCGTGTTCTTCTTACTTATATTATACTATAAACATGATTTCAAAACTTACCTCTTTCGTTGTTTGTGTTCGTCTGACTTGGCCCTGCGTTTGCGAAATCACAGTTATTACAGGTTAATGAGTCTTGAAGTTCAAATTTGGGAGAAACTCCACTCTGATAGGTGATACCGGGAATTAAGGGTTGTAATTTATATTTCACTTTCACTTGTTTGATTAGAAAAGACCTTTTGTATGAAAACCTTATAAGTACGAGTAAGTTTTTGGAATTAAATCAAGAAATTATAGTTAAGTCAAGTTCATTGAGATTGCATTGTTTTAATTAAGGAATAAAGTTAAATTTTTACGTGTGTATTTAGAGGAACATGATATCATACATTAGTTATAAAAATTCTTATTTTCTTGAAAACATATTTTCTTTATCCGCTGCGAATTAAATAAAAAAAAACATAGTATAAAAATTATTTTATATGTTGTTTTGGGATTTAGGGTGTCACAACGTCCCTAGGATAAAACAACTCATATTCACTGTATCAGAGTTCCACAACACCGTAGAAAATCGTTCTAGAATTACACCCTCAATATGGCTGTTAAAGCCACTCTTAATATGACAATTAAAGTCACTCTTAATAAGGCGATTAAAGTCTCGCAATATGGTACTATGACCACTCATAAATCAAAATGACTACACTCTAAAGGACTGCGGCATGCGGCATAAAAACCACTTTAAAAGGATAGTAGTATTATGACCACTCAAAAATCAACGGGACTACGGTATAAAACCTCTCTAAAAGGATAATGGTTTTAGGACCACTCAAAACTCGACGGAACTATGGCATAACAACCGCTCTAAAATATCGAAGGGACTAGGGTATAACAACCGCTCTGAAATATCGAAGGGACTACGGTACAATACCGTTTAAAATATCGAAGGGACTACGGTATAACAACCACTCTAAAATATCGAAGAGACTACGGTATAGCAACCACTTTAAAATATCAAAGGGATAGAAAGAAATGGGAGAAGTGGCTCGGTAACAATCGAGCACAATATAAGAGGGAGAAAAGAAAAAGTTGGGAAATGCATCCAACTTTGGTGTGCTTTTCACAATAAATTGACACTCTTTATATATTGATGGAATAAAACTCACATATGTTTTCTAACCAGTGTGGGACTTCAACAAAATTTTGAGAATATTTATATAGTGATTAAAACTATTCAAAATGAGAGTTTTCCAATATGGGACTTCAACAATTTTTAAATTCACATATTATGTTCCAACAGTTTGTATACCTATAAGTTGGGCTTTATATACATTTGTAAGTATATTTTGATGATTCTTGAAGTTACAATGTTTTCATACTTATATGAGGCAGCAAATCCCCTCCAAAGGTTCTTTGTTGAACTAATTATAGATCTTATCAAGAAGATTTTAAATCTCTTTCAACAACCACCTTTGATCTTATTTGTCTCATGGAAGTTGCAATCATTCATCTCCATATTCATCTTCTAGTCTAATCCATATTTTACAAGTTCAATTTATTATTTGTTCTTGTTGTGATCTTGGAAAATTAGTTTGAAAAATTAAAATCGCTCATGGAAATACCCTTTCATTTTGAACCTTCATCCTAAGTTCACATCACAAAACATAATAAATTTTGATTTGATAAAATAAAATAATTTTCTTTACTTTATCTCTCTAGGATACACGTATTGTTCTAACTGCCTTTGTAGACCACACAAGTATTTTTTTTACTCTTCTCAACAATTCTAGCAATCTGCATTATTGAAAAACACAATATTCATCTGTCGTTCACAACTATCCATTAAACAAAGGTTGATACTATTATTGGATGAGATTACAAATGTTTGAGTTTGTGCTAGATATGAACACAAGGTCTTCCTAGGATCATAAGTCTCACAAATATTATATTATAATAGCAATCCTATATCAATTCAAGTATAATTACTCACTTAATTAAGAGTTCATTTTGATTGTGTGTACTTGGTTGATTTACAACAAGATCTAATGATTCTCAACAAAGAGGATATTTCTAATTCAGGTTACTTGTTCAATGCTTTTTCTTATATGTACTATTTTGATATTAAACATGTCTTTTCTTTTCTCTTTTAAGCGAACTACTTTTATGTTCGAATGAACACATTTTGTGATTCATTGATATTTTCAATTTTTAGTAGTTATCTTATCACAAAGTGCATATAGTCATTTAAACACTTTACTCTTTTTTTATCAAACATTGACAGATTTCTAGATTTTGTTGGCTTCATTAGTTTCAAATGAAGTTCTTTATATAACACTGTTGAGAATATAGTCGTTGAGAAAAGAGCTGTTGAGACAATATATAAGTATTTGTTTCTTATGTACCAAGAGTCCTTTAAATTGTTGTCGTCCTTGATGGCATCATATGACTGCATTGTACTAGAGAGATTATTGAGGATCAATAACCATTATCTATATTCTTGGCTTTGTTGACCAATCGTTATTCCTTAAACTTAGAGTCAAACCAAAGATCATGTTTTATCTTAGGAAATGTAGGTCTAGATAAAATTGATTGCGGTAGTAGATGATTGTAGTACAAGGTTATCCAAATACTATTTGCCAGATGCATTACATGCATTGGATTATGTTTCCATTTCTTTTGTCTTTATCATAAGTTTCTCTTATTTCCAAACTCAGAGTATTAATAAAAGCTAATTGTATTTTCAACATATCTTGTATGTCATTTGTTTGACTAGACAATGACTCGCTAGAGGTTGTTGATGACTCAATTGTATCATAGATAATGTCACTCCAGAGGAAATTGATTGTTGTAGAAGATGATCATTGTTCAAGATTATCCAAATACTATTTGCTAGAGGCATTACATGTATTAGACATTTTCATTTCTTTGGTGTTTATCATAAGTTTATCTTGTTTTTATACTTAGAGTATTGATATAAACTATTTGTATTTTCAAGTGTTTCATTTGTTCAACCAGATGATGACTCACTAGAAGATGTTGATGATACTTATTATGTGGGACTAACATATTGCTCAGAAAAGAATCTTATTTGATTTAATTTTTTATACTATTCCTAAGTTATAACTTACCTTATCATTGATAACTGTAATTAATTGTTCATTAGTTAATAAATATCATATGTTTCTTCAAATAAACATCACTTGGATAATTAATACTAAGTTAGAAATACTTATGTTAACATCATCATCAAATCGTCAACAATAGACATTTGTATTTGAATCAATATGTTCTTACAACAACAACATATTTCCTCAACTCAATGCAATCACAATTTATGATAGTGCTTGCATCAAATCAATAAACTCAAGATCACATATTCCCTTATTATTCAATACAATCATAACAACACACATAAACATGTACATAGATATACACAAATTCTCAACAAGGCAACTCAAATCAATACTACATAGTTCTAACAATGAATCATATCAACCTATTATTGTAGCCAAGAATACTTTAACACCTACAATGTTTGAATTTTATATATTAACCAGTTATTTACTATAGGGCCATAACCGCAGTACACCTCAAACAAATTTGGGAAATGTGACATTCCTATTCATCCAACAGAATATCTCACCCATGACTCGATCACAAATCTTACCCATTTCCATAGACTTACTAATGAAGTTTACTCAATAGCGAAGGTTTGGGTCTTACGCATTGATCTTCCCTCATTTTAATCAATAAAATCTGATCATTGAAAAATGCACAGAGGATTTCGAATGGCTTGGTAATGAGAGATTTTTTGTTTGAATAATCCTTAGTTAAAAAAATATACCAAGCTACTCTCTTTTGAGAACTATATACCAAAATACCAGTTTTTTTCATAGTTACAAGTCACCTTTGCAAAGGAGACTTCCTGTCGAAGGTGGCCTCCAGTACCACATTGTTGAGGTTTTCTCACACGTCCGGGATTTTGACGACGCCTTGGTACATGACGAGTTTGTTCTTCTTCTTCTTGATCTTCATCTTCTTGTTCATGTCGAGGGGGAAGTGCTGCAGAAGAACTACTTCCACCTTGAGTCCAATTGGATATTTGATTTAACGGAGAATATGCATTCCCAAAACTTGGAGTCTGAAAGCTTTGTTGATAAATATTATTAAGTAACTGGGTAGCAGACTCATGTGTATTATAACGAACATTGAATGTGTTATAAAATAATTCATCTTCGCTTGATGCAAAGGATAGTCGACAGTTGTCTTGTTGTTCTTGTTGTTGGTTGTCAAAATTAAATTGTTCCCCTGGCGTGAACCCGTAAAATTGATATGGTGTGTCAGAATAAGTACGAGGAGGCAGTTGAATGTCAGGCGGTGTTGGTATATAATATTGATTTTTGTGTGTTTTGTTGGGCATTGGTTCATGGAAAAAATATTGGGTAGATTGTGGTAGAGGTTGGGGTGGATTGACACGACGATCAACCTATTAGTTTTCTACATAAATAATTCATATACAATTTTTGCAAAACCAAACCATGTATTCATAACTTGGTTTAAATTCAACATTTAGAAGCTGGCCATGAAGAGTATGATTCTCTTGTTCATTCCACTCTTTGTTCTCATTTTCGTAGAATAATGCCAAACTATAGTCAACTTGTTTATGCAAATCTATCTTGTCATATTTTTTCATGTTCCTTGGTGGATGTGGAATTTTTTGCATAGTCCAAATTGTAGTTTCACTTTATTTGTTTGATGCATTTCTATGATGTAGAAATAAGTGAGAAGAGTGAAATAAGTGAGAAAAGTGAAGAAGAAACATACTTTGATGAGGAGGTGGAGGACGACGATGATGGTGACGACCTAGAGCTAAAACCCTATGTAATTGCAACTACATATTCCATATGCGTAATGTAACACCCCGAGTTTTAAGCAGCGCGAGTGTATTTTTTTTCAATCAATAAAAGAATTTCGACTTAATTCAAAAGAATTAAAAATAATTAAAATTTAATATGAATTAAACATTCAAAAATAGTATTGCATTGTAATTCAAGATACAAAAGTGAGTAAACAACCACATCATAATTATAACCAAGTAATTTAATTTTGGGAAATTGATCTTCAAAATATACCAAAATAAAAATACATCAAAAACTGTATCTTGGACCCACCAAAACATTATCAGAGTGCGGAAAAAATATACAATTATCCCAAATTAAATAAATACAACCATTAACACTAGGCCCTATACAAAAAGTCTAGTCTGATATGATCATGCACTACAGCTACAGTAGCAAGTGGTTTCCACCGCATCCTCTACAACTCTCGTCTTCACCCCAACTGTCGATCCCTATGCGTCGTCCACAAATACTCCATACGTAAAGATTAAGGAAAACTAACAACGTTTCCGTCGTCAGTGTAACCGTCGATGGTACGGGTTTGGGTATCATTTGTGGGCAAATTCCAATTTTCCACAATAATTGTAAAGGGTCACCAACCGAAATTAACAATTACTACATAGCAATTATTTCAAAGATCAAATACTTTCATGGCATGTTTAAATGATATGACAACAGTAATGATGAAGTATGCTTACTTATTAAATATATACATAACATCTTTGCAAAATAGTCATTTTACATATTAATCATATTGCAAGTACAACCAAAATTAGCAATCACTAACACCCATTTGACACTTAGAATTCATAAGATACTGGCAACCCTCGGTTTCCACTCATCAACTCATTTTCAAATATGACTCACAGTCAACCATCCCGATGCAATATGTAAATGCCAATGTACACAACTCTTGGAATTACCAAGGTGCAGTCTCTCACGGACCAGCACAATTTTACAAATAGAATGGAGCGTCTAATACATGCGGAACCATTCCGTAGTCCGGATAGAATAGACCGTCTAATACACGTGAAACTACTCTCAACCCGGATAGAATAGACCGTCTAATACACGCGGAACTATTCTACAACCCATCACGGTTACTACATTAAGTGTATTAGCCTCTCACATGCCAGATACACATAAGCTAAATCCTCTCACGAATAGAATGGACCGTCTAATACACGCGGAACCATTCCGTAGTCTAGATAGAATAGACCGTCTAATACACGCGGAACTACTCTGTCCCCGGATAGAACATATCGTCTAATACACGCGGAACTACTCTATAACTCATGGTTACTACTTAACTTTGCAGCCCATCACGGTCACCGCATCAACTCTGTGGCCCATCGCGGTCACCACCTGACTATGCAATGCATGGACATGCTATGTTTTCTCTTCACTGAAAACAGTATGCAAAACCAATTTGAAATCGTCTCAAACCATCTCAAAAACTTCACATAAGTTTGTCATATACCTTCCAAAATCAATCTGTATTCGAATACAGTATCCTTGTATTCGAATACAGATGCCAAAATAGTGAAAAATCAGCATTTCTGTATTCGAATATGAGTTTGTCGTAGTCGAATATAGATGCGAAAACAGTGGCAAAAATCATGTATTTGTATTCAAATACGGAGTGTCGTATTCGAATACGACATTCAAAATTTGAATAAAAACTGGAAATTTACAGGAATGTATTCGAATACACTAGTAGCATATTCGAATACACCTTCGAAAAGAGTAAGATTTTCCAGAAAGCTTCAACACGTTTTCAAACTATTTTCTTTGAGAAACCAACACAAACACCAAACATAATCACAGCTTCTTTAACCACAAAACCCAGAACATGCTCAACACATATAACTGATTCTACTCATCAACACAACAACAAAAACATAATCAATGCATCAACCAAAGGAGCAACAACACAGAACACCAACAATAGCATCAACAACATGCATTTTCATCATTCATAACCACATGCAAGGCAGTTTCAGTATAAAAAACAACAACAAAAACATCATCAATGCATCAACCAAAGCAGCAACAACACAAAACATCAACAATACCATCAACAGCATGCATTTTCATCATTCATAACCACATGCAAGGCAGTTTCAGTATAAAAAACAACAACAAAAACATCATCAATGTATCAACCAAAGCAACAACAACGCAGAACATCAACAACATGCATTTACAACCCTAAATGCAATCTAGAAAGTTAGAAGGTGCCCCTTACCTTAGTTACGTTTATTTGTCCGTTTACGTTACCACAACAAAAGTCGACGACACTTCTGCTCACGTCGTCGGTATGAAAGTTAGTTCTTTAGCATTGTGAAGATGAGAGGAACGAATTTCCTTCTTGGCACATTCTATTTCGACGCTTGGATTTCCAAGTAATTTGACTTTTGAGTATCCCTCTTTTGTTACCACCAACACAAAACAGTTTGCAAAGAAGAGAAGGAAGGAGAAGAAGGTTCACAGCTAGTGAGGGAAGGAAAGAAAATGTTTCTGATTTATTTTCTTGCCTTTCACTTCTATATATATATAAGCATATATCCTTGCCATCTCCCACATAATACATATTAATATTATAATATTACTTGACCATCAATAACTAACTACTCCTGTCGTAATTAATAGATAACATCTTAATTAACTGTCCGATATTTAATTGCTCGTAATTAAATTAATTTATCCTTCGTCCAATAATTTTAATCCATCTCAAAATAAATATTTATATATATATGTAAAATATACATATATTAAATATTTTACAAACATTCCAAAATTACACTTGATATTAATCCATAATTTATTTTAAATTTAAGGGTCTTACACGTAACATAAACTTGGAATTTGATGAACAGTCTGTTGATTCCTCTATGCTACAAGATCATACCAAGCTTGACTCTAACATCATATGTGAAAGCATAAAGTTGCTTTTGAAAGCTAACCCATCAAACTACACAATCACCTATAGAAAGGTATGGATGGCAAAGAACAAAACTATCGAAATGATTTATGGGAATTGGGAGAAGTCTTACAATGACCTACCAAGGTGGTTGTTGGCTATGCAAAAATTTCTTCCAGGAACTATTGTGGAAATGGAAGTATCACCTACATATTATGATAATGCTTTGTTACAGGGTTGCAAAAATTTCAAACGACTATTCTAGGTTTTCCCTATGTGCATCTTTAGGTTCAAATTTTGTGAACCATTTATCTCAGTGGATGGAACTTGGTTGTACGACAAGTACATGAGGACTTTGTTGCTAGCAATTGCACATGATGGGAACAAAAATAAAATTCCCATTGGTTATTCACTTGTGGAAGGTGAGACAAGGGGTGCTTGGAGCTTTTTTTTGAAAAGTCTGAGAAGGTACGTCACACCTCAAGTCAACGTTTGTTTGATTTTAGATAAGCATGAATCCATTAAAAGTGCTTATAATAATCCAACTAATGGTTAGCATGATCATCCTTAACACATATGTCCTACATCCTACACATTGCACAAAATTTCATGAGAGAGTTCAAGGACAAGGAACTTAAAAAAAAATCTTGTTTGTATGAATAATGATCTAATTCTTCTAAGTATATTTTTCACTTATCATTTTATAATACTTGATAATTTTTACCTCATTTATAACAAGATATGCATTAAGTGAGCCATCATTCAAATATTACCGCAATGAAATCAGGATGGCAAGTCAAGAGGCTTTAAGATGAGTCGATAATATCCCCTAGAACAATGGAATGTGGAGTATTTTATGCATTTTATTATGATATGCATTTTATGTTTACATTTATTATGAAAAAATGCCATTGTCTTGTGAATCCTGTAAGCATGTTGGACATTCCATAGAAAATTGCTTGAAAATTTCTAATTGTCATGAAATAGCTCAATTTGTTGAAAATTTTTGTAATTGTAAAGAAGTTAGTAGAGAAGTATGTCCCTAAAATCATTGTTGCTCCAAACAAGATAAAAAATGAACGTACAAACCAAGATATTCATCATAATAGTACTCATCATGTAGTTAACTCTCTTTTTATTGATCATATCACCAATGTTAATCTATGAAGCAACACTGTTATTCAATAATTTTCTCCCTTTTATTGGAGAAAAATTGATAAAAATTGAGAAAAGCTTATGACTCAGACTCAGTTGATTTTGAGGAATTAGAAACAACACTTCAGGAATTTGAGGTCAAACTTACTCATGGTCCTAAAAATGTAATTCATGAGATCTTTGGTTCCAACTTATGTAATTCAGTTAACACAAATCTTCAACAAGAGGATCATCAATATTCATATATGCATATTGTTGGTTATTGGAGTGATGCAATATCAAAGAAGAAGAAGGTTCAAAACGGTCAAATCTCTTATGATTTGAAAGTCAATTCAAAAGTTGTGTAGTTGAATATGACATATTCAAATATTATTGTTACTAACGGTAATTTACATCTCATGATTGTTCATGACTTAGAGATATTGCGATACTTTCTTAAAATAGAGATGTTGGTGAAACAAATCATAGAGATAATACGAAGACAACACAAATTAGTTTACAAATTCGATATATTGCTAGTGAAAAACTTTGATCATTTGAGGAACTTTTTGCCACTTTTTTTCTCTCTGCTTTCTTTTTTGCGTTAGATATATGTCCCTCAATTATTTTCTTTTCTTTTTTAATAAATTTTTAGTTTCGAAAATAAAAATATAAGAAATGTGCACAAAAAGAGTAGTGACATACATTTTTTTAATTTTTAAAATTTAAATTCTTTTCCAGATTATTGGTAATAGTAGTGACAATAAATAACCATTTTTCAACTCTTTTGAAAAAAAATTTAAACTACCTCTTTTGAAATAAAAAAAAAAAAACTAAACTTTACTACTAAATTCACGTATTATGTATAAAGTTGAAAATTGAATGAAATGGATTTAAAGTAAGAGAATAAGATGTAGAGAGAAGAGAAATTGAACAAATTAATACACGTAGGATGAACAAAAAGAAGAACGAGACAAAGAAAACTATTTTAAAAAAAAAAGATAGAAGTTGATAATTATTGAAGAACGACAGGAATTATAAAATTTTAGAAATACAATATATAAAATAATGATAAAACATATATATATATATATATATATATATATATATATAATATCAGTGGAGATTCACCGACTCTAGAAATAACTATGTAATGAATTACTCCACTTAATAATTCAATATAAACGATTAATTTTATTAATATAACAGTTCAATCAAAAAAATTTCTTAGTAGATCAACTCCATTTATAAAATTTTAAAACTATACGAAACTTTATTAAATAATTTCAGCTGAAAGTATAATAAACACTTAAAAAATATAGATAAACATCAATAGTTATATTACATAGCTACGAATTTTGAACTCATACAAAATTTTGTGTGCTTGATCTTTAATATATTATATCAATAATTAACAATTGAATTAATAAATTTACCATTTATGTTGAATTATTAAGTGGAATAGCTAATTAAAGTCAACAAATTCTTAAAATATAAATATATAACATATATATATATATATATATATATATATATATATATATGCACGCGGGCGCAAAATAGACTCAATAAGTACAACTTAAGATTATAAAAAATTGCAGGGTCATTTAATATGATGATGTGTGTGTTCAAAATACATTTTACAGTCATTTACAAAAAGTAAAGTAAAAAATTTAGTGACATAAAAAATAAATAAAAAAGTGACGTTAAAAATAACGTTATAATATAATATTGAGAATAATAAATATACATAATAAATATAATATTAAATTGTGGGTTCCTTTAACCTTTGACCTTATCTCAATGACTTATAATACACCAACACCACTACCAAATTCACATAACAAACCAAAATAAACTTGCGAAGAATTGCTTAATGGCAAACCAAATGCCAAAAGTTTCTATTTTTTTGCCATCTTAGTTTTAGTTGTTAAAGGTAAGCCTATCCACCATTGTCATGGGTTTTATTAATTAATTATTAAATTATAATAAAATTAATGTTCTGTTTTTTTTTTACAAAAGATTAATGTTCTGTTTGTTAAGGATGATTATAAAAATAATGATTTTATCATTCTATAATTTTGAGATTATTTATTAGAAATTTAAACAAAAAGTGGAAATTGATTTATATTTGTTTACCATAATAAATATCACTATTTTTATAAAATAATCAATTTTTAAAATTAATTTTATTGAGAAACTACTCAAAACAATTTTTTTATTTGAAACAGTTTTTAAATTATTTTTATATTTCTAATTTTTTCCAAAAGATGACACAAACAAATAAATAGACTATTTGTTACTTGTTTTTTAAATTTATAATATTTAGAAATTTTTATCTGTTTGTTACAACTTTTAAAAAGTAAAACTAAAATCTAAAAACTACTTCAAATTAAAAGTTATTCGGAGTAGCTTTTTAATTTGAGTAGCTTTTTTTATTTTCAAAATAATATTTTGGCTTCAATTTATTTTTGATCTCATTATTTTAAATGAAGCCAGATTTTACTCTTCCTATCTTTGAATTTAGGATTGTAGTCGCCCATTTTACAAGTTTCATTTTTTTTCCATAATATACTTTTGGGCCTATTTTTTTTATGTGCCATCGTAGTTAAATCATGTGGAATTACATTTGATTATGTCAAATTGTGCATTGAATTGAACCAGATACATGTTACTATTTTTTTTCAGATTCATTGATCAAATGTGAAACTATTCTTCACAAAACTATTGTTTCTTATCCAAATCAGCAATACTTCACTATTATATATAATTTCACGTCATTAATGAATACATGTGGGATAAATAGTTACTCTTTCTATTATAATATTTATCGAAGGTTGCAAAAAAAGATGCAGAAATAATTAATATTTTTAAAATGTATTTAATTTTCTTAATTTTTAAAGAATACTTAATTTTATTGTTAATACTTATATATCATTAAATATATGAAGTTTTACATTAAATAATTGAGAAAAGAGACTATGCACCGGTAGTGGAAATTTTTCAAGTAACACTTAACACGGATCATTGATTTTACTATGTTACAATATTATTGTAATTGTGTTGGTTTTGCTTGACTGTCAGGGTAAAATTAGTTTACATCGATAGCACAAACCTATTAAATTCTAAATAATTAAGATTCTACATATTAGATAATTAGAATTACATGTAAAAATTAAATTTATTAGATATTATTTTCTATTTCTTATTTATGCGCGAAAGATTAGTGACAACTTTATATATAATTATTAAAATTTAAGTTTTTTAAAATTATTATTAATAACGACATTAATGTCTGTTTTACAAAGGTCTTAAATGGAATTTGAACGATGTATATTGAGGTGAGAAAGTCAAAGAGCTTACATATAATGGACAAGTAGTGACAAAGTTGTTAAATTGAATTGAATGGAGTTTAAGTAGGAGAACAAAATGAAGAGAGAGGAGAGAAATTTAAAAATTAATACACCTAGGATGAACAAAACCAAGAACAAGACCAGAAAAATATTTTAGAAAGATAAAAGTTGATATAATTATTACGTCTCGGTTCCTATATATAACTTTATTTACTAAATTACGAAAATAGATTGTAGTATTAAATTTGTTGGTAATTTGAATTGTTTTTTAGTTTACTTTTAAAGAGAGAGAATTGATTTATATTGTTATTATAATATTTATTACATATTATAGAAAAAGATGTAACATAGTTAGAGACGAATTAATACAAAAATAATTAATTCAATTAAAAAATTGAAAGAAATATTATAATAATAGATAAAAAAAATTTCAGAGAGTCTTATATTTAGAGATGGAAGTAAAAAAAAAAAAAAATTAAATTCTAGAAGTTTGTTTGTGCATGCGCGTGTGCCTAAGAAATGTATATAAAAGGCCTAAATGTCTAGTAAGTATTGCTAAGATAATGAATGGTGGCAAAGTCATTTGGAGTAATGTACCATGCACTCCCACATCTAGACCTCCCACCCTCTCATTTTTTGTGAAATGTCTTAATTGCCCTTTTTATCAACTATAAATGTTTTTCAAAAAAATTACCATTCATTTTTTCACCTCTCCATTCGAAATTTTCACCAATTTACCTCCACAATTCGAAATATTCAAATATTCGAAAAAGTAAGTAATTTAGATAAAAATCGAAAATTTAAAAATTTCGAAGTGCAATTTTTGTAAATTTTCGAAATTTTCGAAGAAACTAAAACCTTCGATGTGCAATTGATCATCAACACCTTCGAACATTTTTTAAGTTTTGAAAGGCGTGTCATTAATAGTTTCGAAAGTTTGGTTGAAACTGAAAGTTTCGAAAGTTTCATTTTACGATGAAATTTTGAAAATTGAAAAATAATAAATTCGAAACTTTCCAATTTGAGAAAATTTGGGAAAAATTCCAATTTCGAAACTTTCCAATTTGGGAAAAATTTCGAAAATTTCGAATTTGGGAAAATTTTTCAGACTGCATTTCGAAACTGTCAAATAACCTTCGAAACTTTTCCAATTTCTTCAAAACTTTCCCATAATTTCGAAATCTTCATAACCTTTCGAAACTTTCCCTTTATTTCGAAACTTTTGAAATTTTCATTTGCCTTTCGAAATTTTGATAAAACCTTCGAAACTTTCCCAAAAGTTCAAAGTGTAAAACTGAAAAGAAACTCATAAACACTTTCGAAACTTTCATCCAACAATCTTCGAAAGTTTCAAAAGATTTGAAGCAAACTTACTTTTCTAGGTTTAGGGTTTAGGAAATCTTCGAAGGTTTGAAGTTTCTGCTCTATGAAATCTTCGAATGTATTAGAAAAAATGTTAAAGTTTTGAATGGAGGGGTGAAAAAATGGATGTAATTTTTTTGGGGAAGGAATTATAGTTAGTAAAAAGGGCAATTAAGACATTTCACAAAAAATGAAGGGGTGGGAGGTCTAGATGTAGGGGTGCATGGTACATTACTCAGTCATTTGATGTGTTGAAATGTGAGTTGAAACTCGGCCCAATATCCATTTTTTCTACAGTTAATGCATGTGATTTTTATTTCTAAGACTCTAAAATCTACAAAAATAAGAAAGTTTTACCCCATACCCCCCAATTATACCCACACTTTCACATATTTTTTAAAATGTTAAATATATTCTGCATTTTTTTTATTATTTTAATAAATTAAAATTTACTTTTTTTTTTTTTACCTTCCAAAGATTTTCGGAACTCAAAATCAAAGTTATTCGGTAGTTACGTGAAAACCCAATTTTTCTGGAAAAGAAGCGTAAATTCAACACTACCAGAAAACTTGTAGGGAAGTTTTCCGGTAGTTACCGGAAAACTTATTCTCTACAAGTTTTCCGGAAGTTTTTTTTTTCTAATTTTTTTTTAATTTTTTTTTAAAATTTTGATAGATATCGATAATCCGCTAGTATTATCTGATAAAACATGCGTTGATACTACCAACGTTTTTAACACAGAACATATATGAATAATTATAATTACTATCGTAAAAATATATTATTGTGATTAATTACTAAAATTAAAAAATAACAAGAAAAAAAAACCAGTTAAAAAATTTAAAAAAAATTAAAAAAAAAAAAAACTACTGGAAAACTTGATTTAACTTGAAAATCAAGTTTTCCGGATTTCCGAAAAACTTCAAAAATCAAGTTTTTCGATAGTATGGGTTTATAGAAAACTTCCGAAAAACTTAAATTTAAGTTTTTTGGAAGTTTTCTGAAAACGCATACTACTGAAAAATTTAAAAAAAAAAATTCAGAAAATTTCATCCAAGTTTTCCGGTAGATTTGCCAAAAACTCACTCACTTTTTCTAAAAAACTTGAAATGAAGGAATGATAAAATTTTCAGATTTTATGTTTTATAGCAGGACAAAAATATCTTCTCCTTAAGTTTGTGGGGGTATAAGTATAATCTGAGAGGTATGGGGTAAAACTTTCCAAAAATAAAAATATATAGGCCAAATACGTTTTACCGCCATTTGAAAATGTTAAATAAAAAAACTCAACGATTTTAAAATTGACAACACTATAAGACAATATTGAAGATAAGATATACACATAATTAATATAAAATTAAATTGTCCATGCCTCTAACCTTTGATTTTATCTCAATAACTTATAAATACATGAGTTTCACATTGAAGTATCAAACCAAACTAAATTTGCAAAAAGTTTCGAGAAATATATTATCCACTTTTCCATCTATACCTTTCACCTTAAAAATACATAAAAAGACAATTTTTTTTTATGTAAAACATATTTAAAATTTTTTGACATTCATATTCAATTTCAGTAAAAAAACAGTCAGAAAATTTTTAAAAGTTTCAAAAATTTGATTGAATTCAAAGGCTTCAAAATTTAAAGGGAGTAATTTTTTTTTTTTTGCAATTTTTGAAAGTTTCGTATATATAGAAAATTTCTAAATGGAGTTTCTTAGATGTTTTTCAATTTTTTCGAAAATGTCATCTTCAACGAAAGTTTCAAAATGCAAAAATTACGAAACTTTAAAACTTTCAAAAAGTAAATGTTTCTAGAATTTCCAAAACAAAACATTCGAAATGTATTTTTACATTTTGAAACTTTCATTGAAGAAGAAAGTTTCAAAAATTAATTTAGGAACTTTTGGTGAAGATGCATATTTTGAAGTTTAAAAATTTATTTTAAAAAAATCCATTAATTTTTTTAAAATATTTTATTTGCAAATGGCATGGCTCTCTATAAAAGCTTAGATGCTCTAGTGTCATGTACAAAAGATGATCGGCAGGTTGTGTAGATATTGATGGAACATGTGGATAAACAATTGGGGTAGCAAGGAGGATCCGGGGATGTGAAATACGATAGTACTATTTCAAATAGTTATTTGAGACATTACCCAGAAACATCACTAGAGGCATTGCACTTTAAACAACCCTTATAGAAGCTCTCATGCCATTCTGCCACTCCTAATCTATATTTCGTGGTATCGGAGGAACGTAGTGCGAAATGCATTGAATACGATCAAATTGTCGAAGACAATGCTTGTGACACCCTAAACCTCAAAATAACATATATAATAATTTTTACTAGATTTTTTTGAACAAAATTCGCAGCGCATAAAAAAAATCTGTTTCCAAGAAAATAAAAACTTTTATAGTTAATTTAGCATATCACGTTTCTCAAAAATCAAAAGGAACGCTTTAAACCTTTTTCCCCTATAAAATAGAGCAATCTCCATAAACTTGATTTAACTAGAATTTCTTAATTTAATTCCAAAAACTTACTAGTACTTATAAGGTTTTGATACAAAAAGTATTTTCTAATTAATTAAGGAAAAGTAAAATACAAAGTACGACTCTTATTCCCGGTATCACATATCAAAGTGGGGTTTCTCCCAAACTTGAACTTCAAGACTCATTAATGTATAATAACTGCGATTTTGCAAACGCAGGGCCAAGCCAGTCAAACACAAACAATGAAGGAAGTGAGTTTTGAAATCATGTTAATAGTATAATATTAGTAAGCCGAACACGCAATTAATCATAAATAAACCGTATCATTACACAAATATTCTTCTAGGAAAAACATCACATTATGTAGTCAAAATCAACGAAAATCAATACATTTCACTATAACATCAAATTATCTAAGAAATTATTATTGCACACGATGCATATTAATCACAACAAAACAATCACAAGAAAATGCAACGATATGCATGAGCTTAAAGTCTATTTCACCATTTGGTATCATTCTAACTTTGAAGTACGTTGTTCGGAGGCTTGATACTATACCATCACCCGAGTGGACAAACAATTCAAATTGGTCCTGTCCTCATTGATCCCATCAACTCAACCCGAGACACATATACGCGATAGTCGAGATAAACGTGTGTTGCATGGTAGCTCCCGACATTTGGAGTACTACCCCTAAGTCACCTAGGAATTCCCCACCCGAATACCTCCAAGGTTTAAAAATCTTGCCTTAAGGCTCAATAACAAATTGCCACGATAAGACTCATTCAATTGTACTTCCATGAAATCACTAGGCTTGTCAGACCCTACCTATATGATGACAAAATAATCTCGACTTCAAAAATTCACATCAACTTCAAATATTTCCAACATCTAAATAAATGGATTCGTTCAAAAATTTGTTGGGTGTTACACACAAGCTATTAGTGGAAAGAAAAGTGGAAGCTCAGATAAGGATATCATGATCGTTGCACATGCTTTTTATTCTCAAGATATAGGTAGACCATTTAATCATAAGTATGCATGGGGATTGCTAAAATGTAAACCTAAATGGATAGGAGCATCAACTGAATGTTCTTCACAAAGAACAAAGAATTCTGCAAGTGGGGCGTACTCATCATCTCATAATACAAAGACAACGACAAGTTATGAATTCGCTCAACATCACCAATGGAACGTCCAATGGGACAAAAAAGAGGACGAGATAGAGTTCAAGGCAATGGAGGTCATTATGAAAGATACATCCAGAATGAGTGAGAGTCAACTCCATGTTCATGAAATTTATTGTAATAAACTTAAAAAAATAATATGGATTTTAGTTAAGATAATGTTGCAGTTTTTTTTATAAAAAAAATTGGACATTATGTAAAATGACTATTAAGAGTTAATATTCAATTTTTATTATTGTTATAAAAATTTAAGTTCAATTTTATTTTAAATTCAAATTAAAATAATGTATAATAATATAAATTAAAATATTTAAATTAATATTTTAAGTTGTAATAAAATTAAATATAAATAAAATATTAATATATGAATTAAAGTTGTGGAATCTAATATGGTTGTTAATAATTAAACTATTAAAGTAAAAAAAGAATGAGTTGCTTCAAGATGATGTGGCATAGTGAATCCCTTATAAATAATCCATGTTGAGTTCACCATTAGAGGTGCTTTAACGAAGCACCACAAATCAACATCAATAATATAATTCAAATAAATTGATTCTTGTACAAAAATATGTAAGATCAACCAAAATTAAATATTAAACAGAAGTATATCGTCACTATGAATAAGTAAGAAATTCGTTCACATGAGAATATATATATATATATATATTAGTGAGGTTGAATATAATAAGCAAAAATATAGAGGAATATTTGAAAAATATATGTAACTCTCCTAAAGAAGTTAAAGAAATTGGTCTAAATGTGAGAACTCGAAAGTCATGACATTCTAGAGTACATTGAAGAATCTAACACTTGAAAACAATAGTAAGTATTAAAAAGAGGGTCATGCGTGCAATTGACAAAAGATCTTTAACGAAAGATATTATGATATCAACATCAGCTTGCTTATTAATTATTTACTAGATTGTGATAAGTTGAGTCTTGTTATTGATTCCTTATCATTTAGATTGCTATAAGTTGAGTCTTGTTATTGATTGCTTATCATTCAGAGTTAGTTGGTTGTATGTTAGTTTGTTATTCTGTTATTAGGCTTGTAGTTAGTTTGCTGTTAGATTTTTCTGTTCTGTTTCATCTTGTATATATGTATCTTTATCATCACTTTGTAATGATTATCAAAGGTTTATCAATAACATTCCATAGGTATATTCAAAAGTCTTTATTCTCAATATGGTATCAATAGTAAATTGATTCAGTTCTCTTTGTTTTCTCTTCTTCTTCTCCATCATGAAAGAACTCATGGCTAAAAATGCTAATCCATTTTTCATCTCCAAATATGATAATCTTGGTCTTGTTCTTATCTCCCACCCTCTCACCTGCGATAATTACGGTTCTTGGCGCCGTGCAATGATTATGGCCCTCATTGGACGCAATAAACTCGATTTTTTCGACGACACCGTTCTTGCACCTCAAGAAAATGATGTTTTCTTTTCTTTGTGGCATTGCAATAACAACATTGTTGCCTCATGGATTCTCAATTCCGTTTCCAAAGAAATCCAAGCTTCTGCGATTTACTCTGCAAGTGCTATTGAAATTTGGAACGATCTTCATATGCGTTTTTATCAAAATAATGGTCCTAAGGTTTTTCAATTAGAAAAAGATTCTTCAGTTACAATCAAGGTTCCCTATCTATCAGTCAACATTTTACCAAATTCAAGGGTTTATGGGAATAACTTGGGGAATATAGACCCATTCACACATGCAATTGTGGCGGTGTTCAACCTCTCGTTGATTTTCTTTAACAAGAATATGTCATGACTTTTCTGATGCATTTAAATGATATGTCACAAGTATATGTCACAAGACAATATGCTCGGCCATATCAAAGAACAGTGTTTTAAACTTCATGGGTTTCCACTTGGCTATAAGAAGTCTTTGTCTTTTGCAAATCAGGTTACTGATTCTGCTGCGTCTTATGGTGAAATCCCAACCATGAACACTCAACAATATCAACAACTCATTGCTTTCTTCCAATCTCAAATAGGTAAGGCTACCACTCCTGATTCTGCAGATGACATTGTTGGTATGTGTCTCACCCTTCTTGATTCTCTTTCTTTTTATATTCCTTGAATGGTTCCAAAAGAGCTTTTCCAAATCATTGGATTATTGATTCTAGCGCTACCTCGCTTATTTGCTACAATCTTGACATGTTTAATTCATATACTTTTTTATCAAATAAGCTTGTTACTTTACCTAATACTTCACAAGTCTAAGGTTTTAGCAATTTGGAGTGTTACTCTTAATCCTAATATCCAACTTTAACATGTTCTTTACATTCCAGATGTTTCTGACAACCTTATTTCGGTTAGTGCCTTAACTCAATCTTCTAGTCTACAACTAATTTTTTCTGATGATTCTTTTAAAATTCAGGATCTCGTGCAGTAGAAAATGATTGGCAAGGGTGATATTTATCATGGTCTTTACATTCATGATCCTATTTCTAGTTTGGATTCTTCTATTCATCATGTTTCTTGTATTCCAACACCTAAATCATGCACTATATCCATTATTTTCTAGTAATAGTTGTTTGTGGCATGCTTGTTTAGGTCACTTGTCTGATCCTGTATTGAAGGTTGTTGCTAATAAAATTGCTTTCACGATGCCTAATCTTTTAATTCTTCTACTTAGAATATTTGTCCTTTGGCTAAGTTTCATCGTTTGCCTTTTCAATCTAACAATAACTTTGTTAAAACCAGTTTTGATATAATCTATTGTAATGTTTCGGGGCCTTTAGCCCATCCCACGTACAATAATAAATCATATTTCTTAACTATTATCTACGATCGTAGTCGTTTTACTTGGCTATATTTGTTGCATTCCAAATATAAGGCGTCTCAAAGAATAAAACAATTTTTTTCCTTTTTACGTACTCAATTTGATTGTGGCATTAAATATCTTCGCACTGATAATGTCCAAGAGTTGACTCTTAATGATCTTTTGTAGGAACTTGGTACTCAACACCAATTTTCTTGCCCTTATCAACCACAACAAAATTTAGTTGTGGAACGCAAGCATCAACACCTTAATGTAGCTCGTGCACTTTATTTTCACTCAAAAGTTCCTGTCAAATTCTGGGGTGATTGTGTCTCGAATGCAGATCCTTTATTCATCAGCTCCTACCTATGATTATTTCGTGCCTTTGGTTGTCTATGTTATGCAGCCACCATTCAATACACCAGAAATAAATTTTCGCCGCACGCAAATCCTTGTGTCTTTCTTGGATACTCATCTGGTTTTAAGGGATACAAACTTAACAACATTTTCTCTAGAAAATTCATTATTTCAAGGGATATTATTTTTCATGAAACTTTACAAATCTTGCTCCTGACTTTCTCCAACATATTATCATTCCCAAGCCTGTACCTGATTTTCATCCATATCCAACTACTCTTGTTGTTTCTTATGCCTCATCGATCTCTAACCCTCTTGATTCAAACCATGATCATACTAACTAGCTTCCACTTGATTCTTCTTCACCAGCTCCTAGTATTGTTGTTCCCCCTACTATTAGACAATCAACTAGACCTCACAACCCACCATCCTATTTTAATGACTATATCTGCACCACCAAATATCCAATTCAAAAACACATTTCCTATTCCAAACTTTCCCACAATTATAAGTGTGACACCCTAAACCCCAAAACAACATATATAGTAATTTATACTAGATTTTTTTTTGAAACAAAATTCGCAGCGGATAAAGAAAATATGTTTCCAACAAAATAAGAATTTTTATAACTAATTTAGGATATCATGTTCCTCTAAATACACATGTAAAAGAATCAACTTTGTTCCTAAATTAAAATAGTACAATACCAACAAATTTGACTTAGCTATAATTTTTTTAATTTAATTTCAAAAACTAACTAGTACTTATAAGATTTTTCATACCAAAAAGTCGTTTATAATAAAAAGTAAAAGTAAAATACAATTTACAACTCTTATTCTCGGTATCACCTATCAGAGCGGAGTTTCTCCCAAACTTGAACTTCAAGACTCATTAACCTATAATAACTGCAATTTCGCCAACGCAGGGTCAAGCCAGTCGAACACAAACAACGAAGGAGGTGAGTTTCGAGATCATGCTTATAGTATAATATAAGTAAGAAGAACACGCAATTGATCATAACAAACCGTATCATTATATAAACATTTTTCAAGAAAAAAAACATCACATTATAAACTCAAGATCACTTAAGAGAAATCAATACATTTCACTATAACGTCAAATCATTTGAGAGAAGTTATTATCACGATACAATACTAATCACAACAAAACAATCACAAGGAGACACAATGCTATGCATGAGCTTAGACTCTACTTCACAATGTGGTACCATTGTAACTCTGAAGTACTTGGTTAGGAGGCTTGATACTATGCCACCATCCCGGTGGACGGACAATTCAAATTGGCCCTGTCCTCATAGATCTCCTCAACTCAACCTGAGACACATATACATGACAGTCGAGGTAAATGTGTGTTGCGTGGTAGCTCCAGACATTTGGAGTGCTACCTCCAAGTCACCTAGGAATTCCCCACATGAATACCTCCAAGGTCTAACAATCTTGCCTTAAGGCTCAATAGTAGACCGCCACGATCAGACTCAATTCAGTTGTACTTCCCCGAAATCACTAGGCTAGTCAGGCCCTTCCTATATGATGACAAAATAATCTTCACTTAAAAAATTCTCAATATTTATTTTCTCCCCTCGTTGGCCTATGATACTCCATTAAGATCGTCATCTCAAACACAAATTGGAATCATAACTATTTCATCAATTATGGGGTTACTTCAGTATTCTCATCACAAGTTTATAACATCACTATTATTAATCATTCATCATCATCACATAAACTCATCACAATAAATCCATCTTTTATATTACATCACAAAAACTCCTCTAATCAAACATACATAAAATTCATTCAACATCCAATATCACAATAATATCAAATATCACACATTTAACGAAAATAAATCAAACATCACGATAATATCAAATACCACACATTTAACAAAATTAATTCAGTCAACACTTTATAAATATTTTTATTCCAAATTTTAATCTCACAATTTCCATATTTTTATATTAATCAATTTATCACTCAAAGGGCTACTGCCGTACGTAGCAAGCCCCGGATGAATCATTGGAAAATACGGTTTTCCCATTCATCCCACAATATATTATACTCATGAATTCAAACGCTCTCTCACCCCTTACCTTACTTAGACGCTTTCTATAGTCACAGAAATCAATGGAAGTTTTCAACAGCAACCGTAGATCTACCACGTACAGCGAATTAATCCAAATAAACGGCGAGTTCACAAAATCGCTGAGACGTGACTGATAAATTATGTGGAGCATAAAAATCGATGTTAAATAATTAATAATAATTTTTGGAGCAAAAATTATGTCAAAATGACGAGAAAAAAAACTGCAGAAAAAGTCTCACCGACTAGTCGGAGCGCCGGAAGGGTTCGACGTCAACTTCACCGAAAAATGCAAATGAGTAGTGCTTCTTGAAGGTTTTGACGAGAGGAATCCCAAAATAATGTCATTTTTTTTATACGACAAATGTGGTGATCAGAATCGGCCAAAAACAGCTCGTCCAAGGAAAGTAACACGACTGTTTCTGATGAAACAGGGCCACAATCGATAAAATTGATGCTAAAAATAGATTTAGTGGCCGATTTTATTTCGGATAGAAGTTGGGATCGGTTCAAATGGCAAGGAGTTGGTGCGATGAATTTGAGAGGAAAAAGATGCTACGCGTTTTTTATCTGCTTTGTTGCTTCCGTTCTTTTCTTGTTTTTTTTTTTATAATTATTTTATTTTTTTGGTTATTATGATTTAATTAGGTTTACTTTTTTTTTAAAACACAATTTAATTCATAAAATATGACTATTATTTTAAAACTAATAGTATATAAAATAAAATAATTAATCTTTTATAATATATTAATAATCAAAACTCTCATATTCAAATTAATCTTTAAAATTATACTTATTTTTCCAAATACTCACATTAAATTACTATCATCGTTCAAAAAAATATATAAAATAATAAAATATAATATTTGTTATTGATATTACTCATTTAGTCTAATATGTATAAAAGTAGCACATCATCTAAAGCACACATATAGCAAAAATTAATCACGAAATTTATTAACATGTATTCTAAAATAATTTTATAATCAAATTAATTATTTAAAATCATATTTCATTAATAAAATAGTTTATTATAAAATTTGAGGTGTTACAGTAAGTCTTTCATCCTTCATGTATCTTTTACGTATGAACCTCACTTATATCACGATGTAGTAAAATTTGATGATTAGAAACATGCAATGGCGTCTGAACTAGTAGCTTTGGAAGCAAATAATACTTGGACTGTTATGTGTTTCCCTCCTCACAAATGTGCCATTGATTGTAAATGGGTCTACGTGAAGTTAGAAATGGGTTATCCCACTAAGGGGGAGACACATAACATGGTTTGTAAACTAAGAAAATCTATTTATGGTTTAAGACAATCATCTCGCTAGTGGTTCACAAAGTTTTCTTCAACAATTGCTCAATTTTGCTTTAGAACTTGCACTGCGGATAATTCTTTGTTCACCAAAGGTTCAAACAAGTCTCTGATAATCCTTTTAGTGTACGTGGACGATATTATATTGGTAGGTTCTAATCATGAGTTGTTGCATCATACTCAACAACAACTTAAGAAACACTTCAGATTGAAGGTGCTTGGAAATCCAAAATATTTTCTTGGTTTAAAGATAGATAAGCCAACCAAAGGCTTTCATTTATGTCAAAGAAAGTACACCTTGCAATTTCTTGAGGACACGCTGATTTTTGGAATCAAACCCCTGCCTATACTTATGGATCCTAACCTGCCTATATGTTAAAATGATAGTGAACTACTTAAAAACCCTAGTCAATACAGAAAACTTATAGGGAAATTGATGTATCATATCATTTCAATATTTCCTTTTTCAAGATGTATCATATCATTTCAAAATTTCTTAATCTTATTCATGTTCCAGCCAAGCATCAATTAGCTGATCCCTTGACCAAAGCTTTGCCTCAGACTTAGCTTCATCAGTTCATCACCAAGTTAGGCCTTCATGAAATATTTCTCCCATCTTGACGGGGAATATTATGATTTCAACGTCATCTTGCTTACTAATTATTTGCTAGCTTGTGATAAGTTGAGTCTTGTTATTGGTTCATTATCACTTAGAGTTAGTTGATTGTCTGTTATTAGGCTTGCCTTTAGCATGTTGTTAAATTTTTCTGTTTTGTTTCATCTTGTATATATGTATCTTTATCATCACTTTGTAATGATTATCAAAGGTTTATCAATAACATTCCTAAGGTATATTCAAAAGTCTCTATTCTCAATGAAAGACATTTTTTAAAATTATAGAAAATCATATTAGAAAAATAGCAACATTGATCATGCAACATTGTGAGAATGTTCATGAAGCAGTATTGGATACTAAATACTCAAACAAAAGAAAATTTGATTGAGAGAAAAAATTTATCTCAAAAGAAAATGAATCGTTGACAAAGAAGACACCAATTTGGTTGATTTCAAATTTTGTAACTTTTATATAAAATTAATTCATTTAAAATAAATAAATAATTATTTTATTAAATTTTTAGTTGCAATTAATTGATCCACCTTTGATGTTCTATTTAATAATGAAAAACGTTACAATAACAATTAGTATACAATTTTACTATTAATGTTTTTGTTTTATATATATTAGCTCGTTGTATTTGCGTGTTGGAGAGTTTTGGGTGGAAGGTGTGCGAGCAAAATATTAGTATTGTTTCATTTGTTGGAAGGTATGCACTTCAGGGAGCAACAATTCAACATAGTTGATGGCTTTGAATTCCAGTAGCTATGAAGTTCAGAAAACTCGATGTTAGTAACAGTTAATTTTAATTGAAGAAATTAAGGAAGCAAAAGTTTGGGACAGGACGGTTACAAAACTTTATAAAATCAGGTCGGATTTGTTTAAGAATGACATTTTTTATTTGTTACATGAATTTCATCTCAATGCTAAATTCCTAAAAGTGTTCAAATCATCATTCATTGCCTTAATCCCGAAGAAGGAAAAGTTCGCTATTTTAAACATCTATGTGTTTGAGGGACTTATTGAAATAATATTTTGCAGACGGAGTGATGTTACGGTTGGGCTTGGGAAGAGAAATTGCAAGATTAGTTATTGAGCTTGTTAAGGGAGACCACTTGTGTATTCTGCTTTACTTGAAATTGAAACATGCTAGCACCTGTTATTTATCGATAAATATTAAGTTTTTGCCAAGTTCAAGGGGTGGAAAGTAGAGGTAGAAAATCATGTGGGCAAATAAATGAAGTATTTTCGGAAAAATAATTGGCCAAAGTACGCTGACTCAAATTTTCAGAAATTTTGTGATTAACAACAAAATGGTGTGGCAGAAAGAATCCACAGTCTCTAATTGAAATTGCAAGATGTCACCGGTTAAATGTTGGACTCTCTAAGGGTTTCTGGGCAGAGGTATTAACATGGCGTGTTATCTTATCAACAGGTCACCATGAACATCATTGCAAGGAAAAGCTGCAGAGGAGGTATGGACATGTATCCCCTTTAATCTTGATAATTTAAGGATTTTTGGGTGTCCAACTTATGTGCACAAACCAAGTGAAGATAGATATAAACTAGATCCAAAATCAAAGAAGTGTATCATTGTGTGTTATGCAAAAGGTGTGAAGGGGTTCAAGTTATGAGATCCAGTTTCAAAGAAGTTTTTTATGAGCAATTTATGTTGAAACAAATGTATCTACATCAAACAGAGAAACTTCCATGAGTAAGGTAATTTAGGTCAATGTTGAATCACCAGTGGTAAGCAATACTCGAGTAGTACTTGAACGACAAGCCGAATCAAGCTCTGTACCATTGAAAATTCAGATGGAGTACAAGATTACTCCCTTGTGTTGAGACAAAACCCCAACTTAAATAATTTTGATGATAAACAAAGATTAATTAAGAATTATAATTATGATTCTAAAACATGTTTTGTATCTAATAAGTGTGCTTGAGTATATTAATCAAGATAGGTACCAAGAAACTTAAACAGATCATATCAAAGAAGAAACAAGCTAAGTCAGTAAAACCAAGAACGTTCTGGATAATTTTGAAGAAAACGAAGAACGTTCTCGAGGTGCTCTAGAAAATCAAAAACACAAATGCAGTTCCAGATTCAGTTTGTGCAGTTCCAATTCAATCATGCTCTCTCAATCACAATAAGAGCAAATCATGATTGGAAGATCCCTCTACAAAGTCAAAGGCCAAGAATACGCATTACTAAGATCAAGACTCAGTTGCTTCACAGAGAAAGAACCAAGTCTGTTCTTGAACTTCAGAAGCAAGGATGAAGAACATTCTTGCTTTTTGGCCTGCTCTCACCTAATCACTGACAAAGGACAGTCAATCTGCTCCCAACGGGAAAATGAGTTGTCATAAGCTCTTTTTCAGTCTATAAAAGAGACCTCAAGGTGAAGGCAAATATCATAACTTACGAAAGCAATTATTTCATCATTCATAATCAGATTCAATAGCTTCCACCCTTTTTACACACATTTTCTCAAGTTTTGTCAAGTACTTGGAAACTCCATCATCCAATTACTATTGTGCTCTAAGATCACTCTGAGTTCCAAAGATTAGAATCAATACTCAAACACGAGTTGAGGATATTTAGATTCTATTAAACACTTTATCATTTCATTGTAATCTCAAGACAAAGTGAGTAAAAACTAGTCTTGAGAAGTTGTAAAAATCCTTCTATGTTATAGAAAAGGTAGTGTGATTAATCATTTGTAAAGATTGAATGATAGATCAGTGAAAAACTCCTTTCTGGATTGAAAGGTATTGGTTGTAACAGATCAAAATTGATCTACAGAAAGTTTATGTAAAAGTCAAGAGAGTTCTTGCCTTGGAGCACTATGTTGAACATCTCACAGTTGTGAGGACTGGACGTAGCCCAAGTTGGGTGAACCAGGATATATCTATGTCTTATATTCCTTCCCTTATCTATTTACTTTCAAGTCTTTAAATATCAAGTTCAATAGATAAACTAAAATTATCATTTTCAACTAACCAAGAACGTTCTCCGTTTCTGGATCAGAACCAAGATCGTTCTCCATTTTCTGATTTACAACCAAGATCAATCTTGAGTTAATTTTTTTCAGGAAATTTTAAAAGGTTAATTTACAATTCAAACCCCCTTTCTTGTAAATTGTTACTTCACCTTATACATGATTGAGAATGCCATTAGATCAAGCCATCATAAATATATGGCTTTGAAGACTTAACAGCTTATGCACTTCTTACTAGTTTTGGAGATCCATCCACCTTTCGAAAGGTTATAGCTAGTCAGAAGAAATATAAGTTTATGGGTGCTATGGTGGATGAGATGGAGTTCTTGGGTGAATGTTTAGCTTCCTAAGGGGAAAAGGAATATTAGTTGCAAGTGAGTGTACAAGAAAAAACAACAATAAGACAAAAAGAAGACGAAAAGTTCAAGGCTCGTCTTGTAGCAAATGGGTATTCATAACAGAAGGGGATCAACTATGATGAGATCTTCTCTTAAGTTTTCAGACATAGTTCTATCAAGGCAGTCTTAGCCTTGGTAGCTAGTCGGGACATGCATTTAGAGTAGATGGATGTGAAGACAATATATCTTCACGGAATCTAGATGAGCAAATTTACATGGAGCAGCTAGAGGGTTTTAGTTATAGTGGATAGGGAAGACTAGTTTGTAAATTGAAGAGGTCTTTGTATGGTATAAAGCAATCTCCAAGGTAATGGTACAAGAGCTTTGATTCAAACATGCTTTAGATTGGCTATAGAAGGTGTGAGTATGATTGTTGTGTTTATCTTAGGAGCCTTGATGATGGCTCTTTTATTTTATCGTTACTATATGTTGATGATATGTTGATTGCTGCTAATTATTTACATGACATAAATAAATTGAAAATCATGTTGGGAAAATAGTTTGACACGAAAGACTTGAGTGCTACTAAGAAGATTCTTGGTATGGAAACTCATAGGGATAAAAGTTCTAGAAAATTATGGCTCTCTTAGAAAAGCTATGTTGAAAAAGTGTTAGACAAATTTGATATGAGCAATTCGAAGGTTATGAGTACTCCGTTGGCGAATCACTTTAAGTTGTCGTCGAATCAATGTTCAGAGACAGATGCAGAACCTGAGTATATGTCAAATGTTTCGTATATCGATGTTGTTGGTCGTTTAATGTGTGCCATGGTTTGCACAAAACAAGATTTAACACAGGTTGTAAGTCAAGTTTCCAAGTTTATGTCCAAACCAGGTAAACATCATTGGGAGTAGTCAAGTGGATTTTTAAGTATTTAAAGGGTACAATAAGTCATGATATCATGTTTAGAAGTTGACAAAGTGATCATTTAGTTGTAAGATATGTAGATTCTGATTATGCAGGTGATATGGATGATAGAAGGTATACAACATGATATATATTTACTTGCAGGAGGACCTATTTGTTGGAAGTCATCAATTCAATCCATAGTGGTTATGTCTATAATTGAAGCATAGTACATAACCGTAGTTGAGGCTGCCAAAGAGGTTTTATGGCTTAAAATAATAGTGAAGGAATTGAGTGTTGAGCAAGGTGGAGTTTGGTTGCATTGTGATAGTCAGAATATCATTTATTTGACAAAGAATATCAGGTGTATCATGCCAAGACCAAGAATATTGATGTGATGTTTCACAAGATCATAAAGTTATTTGCATTTGGACAAATATTACATGTTTCTTGGTGTTAAGCATGAGTTGTACCCCAAGTTGTTAGGATGTGAGCTTCATGCAATAAATTTTCATAGAGGTTTGATATTCACACCAAGGTGGAGATTGTTGTGGAGGCAGCTGGAGGTGTGGGGAGCAATAGCTCCTCGTGATATCGCTCAAGAGTATTGTTGTAATATGAATCTTATTATTACTATTTAAGTACAACTTGTACTCGTGTAAACTTTATTGCGTCCATCTAACAAAGAGAAACTACAACTGCTCTGTAGTCATAGACATAGACATCATTTGACTGAAATTCATTATCAAATGTCTTAAGTTTCTATTTTCGATTTTCTTTTTATTCTTTGAAAATTGTGTTGTTGTTCCACCAATAAGTTTATTCATTATCAATTTATCATTAATGTTAAATATTTTCATAATATAATGATTATGACTAATTGAGAACATAACTTGAATTTCCACTCACATCTGATGTGATTGAAATTCATGTGCAGAATTCTTAAGATTGATGGCTTGATCTTCCATATGGTGTGTCTCTCCTAATTTTAATTATTTAGTATAAAATCATTAAATAAATAATAAAAATAGTTTAATGTATTTAATGTTCTTAACTTTAAAAGATAATTAATGTTCTCATTAATGGTTAATTATATAATTTAAAATAGGCTAAAATATAGTTTTAGTTCCTTATTTTACAAAATCCACAATTTTGGTCCCTTTTTTTATTTTGTTCCTCAATTTTAGAAATTATTTATATTTAGTCCCTCTTATTAATTTGAGTTGCAATTTGGTGTTGTACCAATCTTAATTAATGACTTTTTAACATTAAAAAATTTAATTGATTTTTAAATTTTTTTTTCTTTAAATTTTTTTAAAAATTACTATATTTTAAAAAAAAAATTAAACTGAAAATAAAAGATAAAAATCAATTTCAGAAATTTTTTATACAAAAAATAGATTTTTTTTAATTTTAAAATATTTTTAATGTAAGAAAAGAAATTTAAAATTTTTAATTTTAATAAATTATTAAAATGTTATTATTTAATTTAAAATTAAATTTAAATTTCATATCAATATAATTTTCTACATTATCATGTACACATTATTTTAACGATTGTCACATGATGAAATTGTTACTGAAATTAAGAAGTGAGACTAAATGTCAACCATTTTGAAAATAGAAGAACTAAAATTACGAATTTGATAAAATATTGTTGCATTTTAGCCTTTTAAATATGAAATTTTACATTAAATAATTAATATCTTACACATTTGATATTTATTTAGTTATTTTAGATAAATGACAATGAAATGTCTAACTATTGTACTCTATTTTTGTAAAAGAAATTAAAATTAAAACTAGAACTGTTTTCAAAAGATAGAAAATAATTTTATGACATGTAAATTAATGGTGAAATGTAATAAGACTTATGTGTAAAATAATAAAAAGTACCTAATTATAAATTAACTTTATTAGATTATTATTTTCTATTTCTTATATAAACAGAAAAGAGTATTGACGGAGTTTTTTTTTTAAATATATCTATCTATATATTGTAAACATTTGAAACTTATTCCAGAATAATTCTCAAAAAAATACTTTTAATGCTCTTGTAAAAAAAATTAAAACAATACATCGCTAAATTCTTAATTTGTTATTTTTAATATCAAAATGATAATAATAAAGATATACTATATAAAGGAAACAATAAAAATGGCAATCAATCGGCCATTGAACCAATAGTAAATGAATAAAAAAGATTTTAAAAAAGGAGGAATTATTTTATAAAATCGTTTGTAATCAATTAATACAAAGGTAAAAAAGAAACGTTATTAAAAAGGAAATGAATTGCAATCAATACTATATAAAAACGAGTAAACAAATTATAATCTAAAGAAAAAACTAATAAAGAATAAAAATAGTGTGTTGCTGAATAACAAGATATTTAAGAATATTATGACTAAATCTTTCATTTAAAATTATTGTAAAGAAAAAAATTGTTTTATTAACTATCGTCAAATCTAATATGTTTTTATAATAATTTGTAGATTCTATTTCAAATTTAGGAAAAATTAAATTCTATAAATGTGCTACTATTTCTATATTAGCTAATTTAAATTTTTTTTTTAATAAAACACAATCAAATATGTAGATTTGTGTTGCACTCTAAATTTGTCCGATCAATTAAAAATAATTTAAAATAAATAAATAAATAAAAATAATATGTCTAATAAGTATTTTGCACTTATTATTATCAAGTAAAAAAAATAGTCATTTTATAAATGGTCCAAATTTTGAATCTATATTTATATAGGTTTCTATTACATTATATTTAACAACAATAACAATAACAATAATAATAATAATAATAATAATAATAATAATAATAATAATAATATTAATAATAATAATAATAATAATGAAAACAAAAAGTATCTTGATTGCTCTGCACTTCTTTTGCAAAACCATGTTTACACCTTTGTTCGTCCCAATAATTTTAATTTTTTTTGTTTTATTATTTTATCCCAATAAAGTTATATATTTACTCGTACACTCAATCAAAAAGATCAGTCACTTATTTCCTTAAGTATTTGAGGTTGCTTGTTTTTGCTGCAAAACAATAAAAAATTCAAAACTTGATTTTATCTCATAAACACATTGCTGCAAAACAATACAAAACTCATAACTTAATTTTATCTCATGAACACAAAGACCACTTTATAAATTGAGACAGAAAAATCGATCAGAAGGAACAGTTTTTGGGTAGAGATCTTATACTAGTTATCATAACAAAACAAACACTCAAAGGGGATAGGAAAGAGATAGTTTTTTTTTCTTTGTGAAATGTTTATTTATAAAAAAGAGATTCGGAAAAAAAGTTAAGCAGGAAGAAACAACAACTCAACCCTATTATCAAAATAATATATTTCAAAATTAAAAGAAAAAAATAGAAAATGAAAAATAGATGGCATAACCGTCATTTCAACTTCCAGCAGTGACCGCCGCCAACCATTTGCACCACCGCCGCAAAACTCTCACGTTTGTTGTTCAGTTTTCTATCATTTTACTACAACACTTCCTTTGATTTGTTTGTCTTGATTTGGTTTCTAAGTTCACTTTTAAAATGAAAGGATTAGTTATATGAAACTTAGAATTAAAAATGATATTTTGGTTAGGTTGATTTATTGAAACTTTGAGTTTTTTTGAAACCATGTTAGCTTGGTTTAGGATTTATTGAAACTTGGATATGCTTGCCTTCTATTTTGAAATGATGTTGGGCTCTTTTGAAACCATGCCTAGCTATTTAGAAACATAGCATACTGCTCTCAAAACACGTGTGGCCCTGTTGTTATGAAAGATGTTCTAAAAGCATGCGTAGGCAGCGTATCCATGCTGTACTTTTCTGAACGATTACTATTGGCTATTCTGAAATGATTTTAGTTTATTAAATCATTATTTATTTAATTTTTTTTTTCAAAAAAAATAAAACAAACAAATTATTGCTTTAAAATACATTATATATTGTGATAACTTGACCATGTCAAAACTCGTTTTTATTTATTTTTAAATAATTACACAAAAATTATTTTCAAATGGTTAATTAGATGTGAGATCTTTTTAATTTTTGAGCGGTTATGACACAAGTTGTACAACTTAAGAATTTTAAAGCTCATTTTTATAACAAAAATAATAAAACTTTTCTTAAACAGATTAACGTGGGTTAACTAGACGTGACATTTTAGCCTTTGAGTTTTTTAAAACACAAATTGAACAACTTGATAGTCTTAAAACTCGTTTTTTTTAAAAATAATTATTTAAATCAAACAAACTCATTTTATTTCGTCAAAATTCATATTTTACATCAAAGAACTACGTAGCTTTGATTTATCCATCGCACCGGGAGATACGTATGAGCAAGATCACACTCTTGTCAAACACAATAATAAAATTTATTTTCTTTTCTTTTTTTTTTAAACACGTTATTTCAAAAATCACATTTGTAAAAACCAATTGATATTCATATTTTAAAATAAGGAGAAATGAATATTTACTTTAATATTAATTTTCAAAATTATTTGTAGGTAACCGTATTTTTAACAGATGTCGTAGGGTGGTAATACATTTACTACGCATAATCGACTCCCAAACTCAAAAGTTGATTTCTAGGGCCTTTTTTTTAAAAAGATTTTTCCAATATTTTCTAAGATGGTAATAAATTTTGGTGGCGATACCATTGAATTTGAGAAACACTTAAAATTTAAGTCTTGACAATTTGTTTAATATTAATAAAATCATAAATAATGGGAAATTCGAGAATGGAACAAAAATATTCAGAAAAAATAATAAGTTACTCGTAATTAATAATAATAGTGAATTTTTTTTCCAAATTTAGATAATATACTCTATAAATATGCTATTACTTTGTCAAAACAAAAAACAATCTCTAATGACAAAAAATCAAATTACTTATAAATCAAGTGTTCGTAAATTCTTGAAGAGTGTGATTGGTTGAAGAGAATTAGAGAAGAGTGAGTTTAAGAAGAGAGAGTTAGTCCTTAAGTCTTAGCTCAAACAAATACCGATATGGTTAAATTGGACGTTTTGTCCAATTTTATAACTGGACATGTTATTTAATTATAATAAAAATTATTATCTCTTCAAAGAATAAAAAAAGAAGAGTTAGAGAAGAAATGGAGTAACTACCGTGCTTGGTTTGCAAGAAGTAAATAACATATAATATTCAAGAAGAAATATTTAACTTAAAGGTGCCATTTCTTTTTTAGTTTCTTGATAAATATAATTTTAATAATATAAGTGTAAATATTTGTTTAAATATCAACAAATCATAATTCAACTTATATATGACTTTTCTATTATTTGGGATTAAAGTTTACATGTTTAATTAAATATATGTTTTTATAATCAAATGGATTACCAATATATATATATATATATAAATATATAGGCGTATTAAAATATACTATGACTGAGTATAAAAATATTTAATAGTGATTATCATTGAATCAGTAGGAAAATATATTCGATAGTGATCATCGTTGATTCGTTAAAAATAATATATTGTTAAAAAATATATGGACGTTTAAAAAATATTTCTAACAAGTTTTTCAATTCCTTTGATTTGTTATTAATTATTTTAGTGTTCTATAATTCGTCAAATTGATATGATTTTATGAAAACCCGAAAATTACAAAATTAAAAAGTGGAGACCAATATCTAGAAATTTATGGTAAAAAAAATGTGAAATAAAATATCGAGTGACTTTAAAAATAAAGTTATAATACAATATTGTGAATAATGAATACACATTAAAAATTCAACTAATTACACACTTATTTTAATTTATTTATTTGCCACTAAAGTAATATCTTTCAAAATATCAAATTAAAATGTTATTATATTTTGAGAATAGTCAAAATGACAAAAGAAATAAATATAACATTAGTATTTTATAATAGCCACTAAATCAATTAAATTGTTACAAAATTAGCACACAATAGAGAATACACATATAACAAAAATTAATCACAAAATTTATCAAATATATACTTTAAAATAATTTTAACACCAAATTAATTATTTTAAAATTATATTTAATTAATAAAATATTTATTATAAAAGATGGGTGTTACAGATACACACTAAAAATATAATATCAAATTGTCCTTGCCTCTAACCTTTGACCTTGGATATTGATATAAGCTTTTATTATATCTATTGTATAAATAGTATTTTATCAAATAAATTAAATATTTTTATACTGATAAATGTTTCGTATATATAAGAAACGGCTATATTACACAATATTCATAAAAAGAGATGTGCAAAAAAA
>JBBPBO010001984.1:13586019-13636445 GCA_037974295.1 Cicer cuneatum
TGTGCAAAAAAAAAAAAAAACTATAAAAAACACAATGTACAACAATTTGAAATACATTAATCATACCATCTAAATAAGAAAAATAAATATTATGAGATTAAATAAGATAATCACAAACAATTATTTAAAAATTGCATTATATAATATTTATTCATTATTAAAATTTATGCGTTTTAAAATATATAAAAATATTATTTACTTTATACTAAAGAAGCAATTGAATTATATATATATATATATATATATATATTTTTTTTTTTGACGTTTCAAAATATATTGTTAAAAAATATATGCACGTTCAAAAAAATTTCTAAAAAGTTTTTTAATTACATCGATTCGTTATTAATTTTTTAGTGTTTTATTATTCGTCAAATTTTATTTGATTGTAATTAATATGGAGATAAGAAAATCTCAAAATTACGAAATTAAAATGTGGAGACAAAAATCTAGAAATTTATGGTAAAAAAATGTGAAATAAAATATTGAGTGAATTTAGAAATAAAGTTATAATATAATATTGAGAATAATGAATACACATTAAAAATATAATATCAAATTTGTCCTTGCATGGAAACTTTGATCTAATCTTAATGACTTATATAGTTATAAATACACCACTACAACTTTCACATGACAAACCAAAATAAACATTAAAAAAATTGCTTAATGGCAAACCAAATGCCAAAATGTTTCTGTTTGTTTGCAATCTTGGTTTTAGTTGCTACGGGTAAGCTACTCCACCATTGCCATGTGTTTTATTAATTGATTATCAAATAAGTATTTATTTATTTGTTTTTTGTTGTCGAAACATAGTGCAATTAATAAAAGTAGAAGGTGCTTGCACAAAAGTAGTGGGACAATGTTCAGCAGCAGATTGTAATACACATTGTAATTCGTATGCAAGAGGTGCTCGTGTGTTAGGATCGTCATGTTCTTTCAACAACTTATGCACATGTAGTTTTGATCAACCTCCCCCAGGATCAACACAACCTGCTTGCGATATTGGGATGGGACTATGCACTCGTGACTGTGCTAATGATTGTTGCGATGCAAAGTGTAAAAATATATATAAGAACACCGGTGTTGGGACTTGTCTTAATATATTTGATATGGAACTTTGCATTTGTTCCTATAACCGTTGACCTTTATCTTTATTCAAATAAATTCATTATTATTAATAAATTATTCTCTTGCTTTTAGCTTTTAAGGGAAAATATAATTATTTTTATTTAAGTTTTCGTTATACTATTTTTTTATATATATATATATAATTTTCTTACGTGCTTCCCTTGGTAATTAATTTAAGTCGTTTGATTATTAATATGATATCATTCTATTTCAATATTAATAATTATGCTATAGAATGAATTCATCATGCTTTTCTTATAACCGAACATTTAGTTTGAAAATTTAGTAAAAAATTAATTATTAATTTTCAGTCAAAAAAAATTAATAAAGGAATATGAATTTATAAGTAATGTAAAAGGAAACAAAATAATAAAATTTCTATTAAAGGTACAGTCTAACACCCTAAATTTCTTATTTGTATATTTTAGTATTTTTGTAAAATTATTACTTTGCGTGATAACTTTCTTCCTATTTATTTTTTTCCTTTTAAAATTGAAATAGAAAACTTTTAAAATGGGACATTAATTTATTTTCATGCCAATTAAATTTTTTATAATATGATTTTAATCCTTGCAATTATAGTATTTTGTTTTTGTTTTAATCTCTAATAAGATTTTTGTTTGGATCTAGTCCTTATAAATTCAACAAAAAAATTTAGTCTTTCAGACGGTATACATTACCCCAATAAAATCAAGCAATGTGGTCCAATAAGCTACCACCAAGAACTAAAAGCAATAACTATTTAATTTGCACACTATGCTATAAAGATCATTTTAAAGTCCATTTTTTAAGCCTTTTACAACGCTTATCTAGTGCTGTAAAAGGATACAACAGCGCTATTGAAAATACAAAAAGTGCTGTAATAGGTCCATATATAAAACGCGCTTTTTATACTAGATTTACAGCGCTTTTACAAAATAGCGTTGTAATAGGTTAGGTCCATATACCGCTTCTTATACTAGATTTACATCAGTTTTTCAAAAAAGTGCTGTAATAGGCCAGGTCCATATAGCGCTTCTTATACTAGTTTTACTAGTTGTACAACGCTTTTTTAAAAAAACGTAAAAGGCTTAGAAAAACGTTGTAAAACGTTTAAAAATGTGTTGTAAAAATATGAGATTTCAATTTATGGCATTTTTATGGCATTTTTTTAAAAAGTGTTGTCTTTTTTATGGCATTATTATCAACATCAAATAGTATCACATTCAGATTCTTATCAACATTAAAATTCACATTCACAAATATCAAATTTCATATTCACATCAACAATATCAATTACATATATGTTCACAACAACAAATTACAAGTAACAATAAATTACAAGTTATTGACATTAGCAACATATTCACAGTATGAATTACATATTCAAAGAATAAATTACATGTCACAGTAACGATTTCTCCATCAATTTCTTTATTTACCCTACTGTAACAAAAAATAAAATAAACTGATTAGAATAATGATCAGTTCACACCAAAATATACAATAATAAATTACAATTTCCAGCAATGTGAAACTCACCTATTAACAAATTATATAACTTTCAGTTCAAGGACAAACTGACACCATTCTTCTTTTATTTCTTTGAGATCACTTTCAGAGTATGTTGGGTTGAAGTTGTCCAAATACTATGCGATATAATATTTGAATATAAATAAGTTAGAATCAAATATATATATATATATATATATATATATATATATAGTTTATATATGAAAATCAAAATATAATGAAAATAACGTACCGGTTCTGAAATTATATGTTGATTTAGATCAACAATCTTTTTCATGAATCTCATTATATAGTATCCGCAATCTATGTTGTTAGTTTAACGCGAACACTATAAAATAAAACATGTACGCCAATAAATATTTATGCCTTGCTTGTAAATGAAAATTTAAAGGTATATAATTAAGTTCTATAACAAAAATTTCAAACCTTTATTGGAAGCCATGAGATGTTGTTTGACTTATTCTTCGACACTAAAGCACCCATTTGAGCGCGTAAAATTTGAAGAGCACTATGAAATAAATGTGATTATTATTCAATGACCAAACACATTATTTATATATGTAAGAAATAAATGAATATTACTTACGTGTCGAAGATGTTCTTTATATCAGGGTGATTGTTGAAATGACCGTGCAATAGGTCTAAATAATATATAATTTCAGAAGTCGCATTTATGACAAACAACACCCAATGTTGCCTACAACAACAAAATTTGGTTGACAAATTTTTTTACAAAACTCATAAGTATCATAAATTAAAAAAGATATAGATAAAGTATCTAATGTACCCTGAATTATATGGTGCCAGAAATTATTTGTCCTTCTCTTTATTTTCTATAAGTATATCAATTACATATTTTTTTATATTAACTGGGTCAAGCTTAAACATGGATAGTTTATGGGGAGATAAGAAAGCAAATCTATTTGTCAATTTCCGCATGCACACCAACTTCTCATACAAAAACCTTCAATTAAAATATAAAATTAGATTAATTATCAATAAATTAATGTGGCAGCGATGCAATTAAAAGGTAGTTTTTATCTTAAATAAAGTATTTATATTACCTGATGTATATGCTGATGACAGTAGCACTCAGCTCTTTATGATCGAAAAGTTCATATATTTGCTCTTTGCCAAGTATGTCTACATACTTATCTCCGAAAATACCTTTTTCCATGTTTATGATGCGTGTATCATTATTGCTCTCCATATTCATCTTTGTTGTTATGTCAAGACACGACCCAAATCGAGAAAGGCGTTGTTGAATTATTTTTGGAGTAGCAACTGATTTTCCTCGATCCAGTTTTTGCATTTTTGGAAGATTTATTTTTACTATGGACCTGCACTTGCGGTGCAGCTGGTTTATTTTTTGGTTGAATCTGAAAAAAATGAGGTTGATCAGTTTGTTAGTTATTATTGTAAGCTAATCATTTCGTATACAATTGATGTATATATCAAACCTTTTCTGCCTTTTCAGGTGAAGTGACAGACTCATTGCGAGAGATTTTCTTATCATTCCCTTTAGCAAGAATCTAAATAAATGTGAAATTAAAAGCAGAAAAATCAGCAATTAAACATAATCAATCATAATCATACAACTAAACATACATAGCAATTAAAACATACCTCCTCAGTGCCAACAAGATTTTTCGGCCATGCCGCGTAGCTACCTATTGCTTCTCCCAAAAATTTCATATCTTCGTCGTTGTCGGGGATAGGCAACGGCGCAAGTGGTTCTAAAGCTATCACATATGACACTTTAACATGGCCGACAAGGACGGGATTGTTGTGCAATACTTCTCCCAATGTATTGTTCAATGTTCCTTTCCCAACCATGCGACGGGTAGGGGAAGACAAGTATAGCAAGCAACGTGAAACACCCTAAATCAATGGTTAATACATAAGTCTGTGAAACAATTAGGTTGAATGAATTTCGTATTTCGTTAAGTAATTAATTACCTTCGGGAGACTGTCATGACCAATGTTGTAACTTCCATTTTCACTGTCTATTTGCATTTCACATTGACCATCTGGAAGTTTCTTTTCCTTATCCTTTTTAACCAAGTATGCAACTTGCTCCGATAGGGTTTTCAGCGCTTCTAATACTTGATCATTCGATGGATTTGTGTGCTTCTTGTAAGACCCTTAAATTTTAAAATTAAATTATGGATTTAATATTAAGTGTATTTTGGGAATATTTGTAAAATATTTAATATATGTATATTTTTATATATATATATATATAAATATTTATTTTGGAGGTTGGACTAAAATTAGTGGATGAAGGATAAATTAATTTAATTACAAGTAATTAAATATCGGGCAGTTAATTAAGATGTTATCTGTTAATTACGACGTGAGTGGTTAAGTACTTGATGGTCAAGCAATATTATAATATTAAGGTGTTGGGTGAAGTGGCACATATATGCCTATATATATGAGTGAGAAGCAAGGCAGAAAAAAACATTTCCCTCTTTCCTCACTGCATGCGCCAACCTTCTTCTTTCTTTCCCCATTCTGTTTTTTTGTTGGTGGTAACAAAAGAGCATCCTCAAAAGTCAAATTACATGGAAATCCAAGCGCCGAACCAGTAAGTGTCCAGAACAAAAGTTGTTCCTCTCATCGTTACGGAGCTATAGAACTAACTTTTGTAGCGGCGACGCGAACGGGAGTTTCGCCGACTTTTGTCGCGGTAACGTGAACGAGTGAAGAAAATGTAACAGAGGTAAGGGGCACCTTCCAATTTCTAGATTGCATTTAGGGCTATAAATGCATGTTGATGTGTGATGTTGTTATGAAGGATGAAAATGCATGGTGTTGATGTTTTGATGATCTGTGTTGTTGCTGTTTTGGTTGATACATCAATGATGTTTTGGTTGTGTGTAGATACTGAAAAGTGCTTTGCATGTCGTTTTGGGATGATCAAAATGCATGTGTTGATGAAACTGTGGTGTTGTTTACATTCTGGTGTTGGTGGTTAAAGAAGCTGTGATTTTATTTTGGTGTTGATGGTGGTTTTCAAAAGAAAAGGATTTTAAAATGGGTGGAAGTTTTCTGTAAAATCTGTTGTTGTTGTGTTGATGAGAAATGTTCTGAGTTTTGTGGCTCAAAAGAATGGTGATTAGGTTTTGGTGTTGTGTTGGTTTTTCAAAGAAAATAGTTGGAAAACGTGTTGAAGTTTTCTGGAAAATCTCACTGTTTTCGAAGGTGTATTCGAATACGGCACTGGTGTATTCGAATACATTCCTGCAAAATTCCTGTTTTACTAAAATTGTTAACTTGTATTCGAATACGACCCTCTATATTCGAATACAGATAAGTGGTTTTTGCTTCTGACTTAGCATCTGTATTCGGCTACGACTCTGTCGTATTCGAATACAGGATTGCAATTTTTGCCACTGTATTTGCATCTGTATTCGACTACGACCCTGTTGTATTCGAATACAGATTTGCTGTTTTGTCACTGACTTCGCATCTGTATTCGGCTACGACAACCTCGTATTCGAATACAAGGAAGCTGTATTCGAATACAGATTGGGTTTTTTCAAAAATTCCAGTTTTAAACATTGGTTTATGAACTTAAAGAGTTGGCGAAAACATTGGGAAGGCTTGTGATGAATTAAAATGGAATTTTTGAGATGGTTTGAGGTAGTGATGATGAGGTTCTTGAATTCTTTGTTGATGTGGTGATAATGAAATTGTTGAGATGGTTTGAGGTGGTGATGGAGTGGCTAGATTTTCAGCTGGTATTTGCGTACTGTTTTCAGTGAAGAGAAAACATCGCATGTCCATGTATTGCATAGTCAGGTGGTGACTATGATGGGCCACAGAGTTGATGCGGTGACCGTGATGGGCTGCAAAGTTAAGTAGTAACCGTGATGGGCTACGGAATGGCCACATGTTCGTGGTGATCCATTCTATCCGTGCGAGGATTTAACTTCTGTATGTTTTGGCCTGTGAGAGGCTAACATACGTAAAACGTGCTGGTCTATGAGCGACTGCACGTGTGCTGGTCTGTGAGAGACTGCACTGGTGCTGGTCCGTGAGACTTGCAGGACTGACGGGGTAGTGACTTACGTAGAGCACACTCACGCGAGGATTGATTTTCCGGTACCTTCCAAATTGATATAGGAGGAGTACGGAGTTTTTGCGGACGCGAAGGATCCGACTGAAGGGGTGGAGACGGAGGCCACAGTAGGTGTGGTGACTCCTAACCCTAGCTGGAGGGGCTGTGCGTGAACCCGAGGCGGAAGAGAAGAATAAAGGACCGACGCTAGCAGTAGTTGATATTCCGTGTCCATCTAGGACATCAGATGATTGTTTTGAGATTCCAGCACCGCCAAAGCGCCCCAGATCGTGGATAGATCTGACTTCGGAGGAGACTGATCCTTCCCTATATGATGAGGAGGAGGACGTCACATCGAGGCGAGCTGCGGAGTCAGACGAGACTTGTATGGGATGCGGAGGGAATCCTTGCTACTGTAGCTTTAGTGCATGATCAGTTTAGACTTGTTGTATAGGGTCTTGAGCTCGGGGAATGTAATTAATTATTTTGGAATTATTGTATCTCTTTTCCGCACTCTGACACTGTTTTAGTGGGCCGCAGGCCGGAGTTTTTTTGAAATGTTATGACACCGACTTATGTGATGCATTACCTTTTATTATATTGGAAGTATTAATTTCCAAAATTTAACTACTTAGTTATATTTATGATATAATTATTTAATTATTCTTGTCATTGGAATTTAAGAGGTATTATTTTAAGAAACAACTAAATTTTTAAGTTCATTTTAATTATCTTGAATTAATTCGAAAATTCTTTTATTTATTTATTTCGGTTAAAAAAAATAATACACTTGCGCTGTTTAAAAACTCGGGGTGTTACACTTCTCATGTGAAAAATAACTTTTGGGAGTCACGCCAAATCTCTTACCCCTCACACGGCCAGAATATTCAGGAACATTGAATACCTTGCCAAAAATGTCCCTGCAGCTAACTTCTTTATTCTCATCTTGATTTTCAAGACATTGTTCCAAATTTTCCTAAAATACATGTAGTTCAATATCATTTTAAAAGACAATATTAAAAAATATTAAAGTGATAGTATACTTACACATTGTTGGACAACTTGTAGAACATTTTCATTATCCCCTATTCAATCTTTATTAACGCGAGCCTCCTTCCACAAGATATGACGACCCAATGGTTGATTGGATTTCGTCTCTTGCAGCTGTTCGTTAAGACATAAACAAAATATTAGTTAGAAACTATAGTTTATAATCTACCACAATGTATAAAAGTGATGTTTACTTACAATTTTTTGCTCTAAACGTGCATACTCCATACGCGATCTTTTGTATGGATGCATTAGGTTCTTTGCTCCCTCCCGATTTGCTGTACTTATATTCTATATATAAATAAAAAAAAGTAACGATCGTGTAAAAAAAAAGATATGAATATGAATAAACACACATGCTAATAAAATAAATATTACCTCTGTGAATTTTACCAGCAATTCTAAGCACGTAATTTTTCCGCATATCTTCAATGTTAAAAGCGCTCTGCAAACCAAATAAATAAAGAGTTTAAATAAAAGTATTTCAATGGAAAAAATTATAAGTAACAAAAAAGTGGAGTAAAAAAGTGACTTGTATATCACTCCACAATATGTCTTTAGCATCCTTCAAAGATTTGTCTCTCCAATCATCAGTTGTTATTAGGATATTTTGACGAACAACAGCACCGCTGTAACTTACCATGATTGAATTGTTAGGCTCAATCGGCTGGCCACTTTCATTCGATCCCACCTAATAAACTCATAGAGTGTAAGTGTTTGCTTTCAAAAAAGAAAAAAAAAATAAAATCTAAACAAAAGTATAGTATATATACCTCAAATTTTATTCCACTACTTCTTGCTTTGATGACTTTTTGCAATATAGTTGCATCGCGTTTCACTTTGTTTTCATAGCCTTTAGCGTTGACAACTTCATCATTTTGAAGACCTAAATCGTTATTGGAATCCATTTATTTACACATTTCACACAATATAAGTTCAACATGCAGTTTAGTGACAACAGCAGATTGAATAAATACAACATCCACTATAAGTTTAGTGACAACAAGATATTAATAACAATACCTATAGTTTAGGGTTACGACATCGCATAAATACAAGTATAAATGTCTTGTGCAGCGAGAAGACGGCACTAGGGTTCCAAAAAGAGCAATTTAAAAAATTGAATAAAAAGCGCCTTAAAATCCTTTATGGTTCGTAGGGATAGTACGTAGTGAAAATGGATAATAATGAAAACATAGAGTATGTAATGAAGATGGTCAGTAGGGTTCGCACTAGGAAGAAGGGTTCATATGGAGAGTAATGAAGATGGAGAGTACCTAATGAAGAAGGGTTGCACACTGACAAGTTGTTTGTACGTAGGGAGAATACGTAATGAAGAAGAAAATCAAAAGGCGGTTTCTTATTATCAGTTTACATAATATTTAAAAAAAAACCATTTAACAGCGCTTTTCCTAAAGCGCTTTAAAAAACCTAACCTATCTCAGCGCTCTTCCAAAAAACGTTTTAAAAGACTATATAAAAAGCCCCTTAAATATTCTTTTACCGCGATTATAGACACACTATGTAAAAGGCGTTATATGAGCATTTTACAACGCTGATGGGCAAAAGCGCTGTAAATGTTTTGTACTTGTAATTTATTTTTTAAAAGCCTTTTACAACGCTTATGGGGAAAAGCGTTGTAAATGTTTTGTTTTATAATTGTAATTTATTTTTTAAAAGCCTTTTACAACGCTTATTGGCAAAAACGCTGTAAATGTTTTGTTTTGTAATTGTAATTTATTTTTTAAAAGCCTTATACAACGCTTATGAAAAAAAGCGCTGTAAAATACCAAAGTGCTTGTCAGAGTCTTTTAAAAATCAACAAATGATTCATAAAGTTAGGAATTCCCACTTTAGAATATGTATTTCATATTATAAATCTTACGTATAGAGTAGTGAGATAATATTATCCATACTCCTGGATACCAATTGTTCATATCAACTTATTTGATGAGTTCAAATTATAATAAAAAAATTTATCAAATTGTCATCTCTAAAATAATTAAATAATATAATTAAAAAAATTATATGATGAGTTCAAATTACATGACTTATGGGAAAAATAATTTTTTTTCCAAATAATTAATCAAATACTTGTATATCAATGCTAAATTACATGATCAGTCGAAGTTCTGACAGAAAATCAGTATAAGCATAAACTCAAAATACTCAGTTCTGGCAGGTCAAACAAATTGCTAATTAGTATAAATTACATAAACTTAGTGTTGGAACCAAGTTGGTTCTAAGTACTTAGGATTTTGATGTTTACAAAAGCACTCCATGTAATCTTATTTTGTACCTTGAATTACTATATTAAATGCCACCAGAAGATGAAGTTATCAGAGGATACACCTCTAAAAGTCACCAGATAATGCATCCTGAAATTACCAGAGGATACACCAGGATGTCAAAACATCACCAAAGGATATCTTTACTGGCCCAGATCAGAAGGAAGCAAAGTCCAGAAGGAGACCTGGACCAGACCAGAAGGAAGCCTGCCGGAGGGAGACTTGTTCCAGACCAGAAGATATCATAAGTCAGACTTAGTCCAGAAGTTATTCTGACCAGAAGATAGCCTGGCACTGAAATGATAAACAGTCCAGACTTGATCCAGACTTAATCAGAGGATAAATTGATGAGTCCAGAACAAGAGATTTAATCCAGATTTGACCTAGACCAGAAGATAACATGGTTTAGAGTATGAAACTCAATCAAGATCAAAATAAATGATGTCCAGATTTAATCCAGACCTGATCCAGATCAAGAGTTAAATGTCCTGAATTAAATATCCTTTGTCCAGATTTAATTTCAGTTCAATCCAGACCCAGTTCAGAATTGGTCCAGATCAGAGGGAAAAGGTTCAGATCAATGGTCAGGATTTAGGTATATGGCCCAGTGTTGGCCGAGATCAAAAGATCAGACCATGGCCCAGTGTTGGCCGAAATCAGAAGGTTAGAACGTGTGGTCCAACATTGGCCGAAATCAGAGGATCACAACAGATCGCTTGGTATGGTCCAGATGTGGACGAGAGCAGAAGGTCAAGCGGTCCAGGTTGAATCATGATCAGTGGAGTCGTGATTATATTTAATCAAAGTATTAAACGGATTCGATACAAAAATAAAGTGAAGTCTTGTGGAATTCAGAATCTATTGGCGGGAAGAAAGATTTGTTCCAGAATTAATTAAAGTCAGGATTGGTCAAAGTTATTTTCGAAGGCAATCTGGAGCAGAAAAAGATATTTTTTTTATTTAAGAGAAATCCGATTGGACAAGTTATTTTTGCAAGAGAATCCAGCAAGATATAGCTCAAATTTAAGCTTGGAAGAGACCCTAATTCACATCTATAAAAGGAGGCTCAAGACTGAAGACTTAGCATTGAAAATCACAAAAGAGTCATACACTTCCAAAAGCAAACACTCAAGTTTTCAGTGAGGTTAATTGTGAGTTTCAGCTTTCCAGAAGCAAGCACTCGTGTTTTTCTTTCCCTTGTGTTAGATCTAAGTTGTTGAAGTAGAGTCTACAATCTGAGGGAGTCAGAAGGGGTAGCAGATTACTTGGCAATTAGATTCAAGGTATTGTAATTCCTTCTACAATCTGGGGTTGTCAGATTCGTAGGAGAAGACTTGACTTAAGAAGTCAAGGTGCTGTGTTCCTCAAAAGTCTAGGATTGTTAGACTGTTTGAGAAGACTGACTTGGAGGGTCAGTGGTATTGTTGTAATTCAAGGTTTTGAATTAGTGAAATCCTTCAAAGTGAAGAGACTGGATGTAGCCTCGTTAACGGTGAATCAGTATAAAATTCTATGTTTTTATTTTTACTTTATATCCGCTGCTAACTCTGTTTTATTCATACATCAAGTTTTGTTTTAAAACTGCAAAAACAGAAAAAGTATTCAAGTTAGTCAAACACAATTCAACCCCCATTCTCGTGTTTGCACCTTCACTTAGTCCATGGCCCAGATCAGAAGGAAACATGGTCCAGAAGGAGACTTGGTCCAGACCAGAAGATAGCATGTCTAGAAGGAGACTTGGTCCAGACTAGAAGGAATCATTGTCCAAAAGAAGACTTGGTAAGACCAGAAGGTAATCTTGTCCAGAAGGAGACTTGGTCAGACCAGAAGGAAACAAAGTTAACAAGATAACTCAATTCAGAATAGAAGACATGTTCCAGACTTGGTCCAAAACAGAAGACAAGTTCCAGAATTTGTCCAGAACATAAGACATGTTCCAGACTTGGTCTAGAACAGAAGACTTGGTATAGAATTGGTCCATACCAGAAGATAGCATGGTCCAGAATGTTGAGGAAAAAACCTTTTTGATATATGTTTTAATGACAACAAACCTTTTAAATTAAATGATTCAGTTTTATGAATGGTGGTCTACTAATGATTTCACTTAAGTTTTGTTTACGGAACATGAATGCATAAGTGAACAAAGCAAGAATCCATTCACTTCATCAAAATGCACAAATGTGATCAATTACAATCAAAAGAAGCCATTCGAATCACAAAGAAAAAGGCCATGAATCAAGCTGTCAAAACAAGACTGACAGTCTCTAGAATGTCTAGAATTAACAGCATAATGATTCAAGGAAAACCAAGAAATCAGCATAAAGAACACTCTTGACACAATCTGGAAAAACAGAAGATGTTACCCGATGACATCACCAAAAGATACCTCCAGAGGATACCAGAAGATACCAGGTGCAAACACGAGAAGGGGGGTTGAATTGTGTTTGACTTAACTTGAATACTTTTCCTGTTTTAATAATTTCAAAACAAAACTTGATGTATAATTAAAATAGAGTTAGCAGCGGATAAAAATAAAAATAAAACTCACAGATTTTATACTGGTTCACCGTTAACGAGGCTACGTCCAGTCCCTTCGCCTTGAAGGATTTCACTAATTCAAACCTTGAATTACAACTGTGCTACTGACCCTCCAAGTCAGTCTTCTCAAATAGTCTAACAATTCTAGACTTCTTTGAGGAAAAACAACTCCTGTCTTCAGCCAATCTGACACCCCAGATTGTAGAAGAAATCACAACACTATGAATCTAATTGCTAAGTACCTTGCTACCCTTTCTGATTCCCTCAGTTTGTAGACTCTACTTCAACAACTTAGATACAACCCTATCTAATTGCCAGGTACCCTGCTACCTCTACTGAATCCCTCAGATTGTAGACTCTACTTCAACAACTTAGATTTGCCACAGTGGAAAGAAAATAACACGAGTACTTGCTTCTTGAAAGCTAAAACTCACAATTGACTTCTATGAAAATTTGGGTGTTTGTTGCTTTGGAAGTGTATGACTCTTTTGTGATTTTCGATACTTTATTCTTCAGCATTAAGTTTCTATTTATAGTTGAACTTTAGAACTTCACTGATGCTTTACTTCTGCAGTATATTTCGATTAATCTATTTTGAGAATATTCTGGAGTAGTTTGCTCAGATTCTATTTTGAGCCTTTTGCTCACTGATCTATTTTGAGCATTTTGCTCCGCTTCTGTTTTGAGCATTTTGCTCAGATTTTGTTTTGAGCCTTTTTCTCCAATTCTATTTTGAGCATTTTTCTCAGATTCTTTAATCCTCATGATCAAATGTGCACCATTAGATCTTAATGTGATAGTCCACATCTGGACCAGCCTATTTGATATTCTGTGATCCTCTGATTTCGGCCATTCATGGACCACACTTCCTAACCCTCTGATTTCGGCCACCACTGGGCCATGGTCTAATTTTTTGATCTGGACTATCACTGGACCAAATAATTATTTCTGAACCATTGATCTGGAAATTTTAACTCTGATCTGGACAGATTCTGGACTTTGGTCTGGAACAAACTGAAATTAACTTGAACAAAAAATATTTCAGTCTGGACATTTTATCTTTAATTTTGGACCAGGTCTGGATTGATTCTGGAACTCATTTCTTTTGGTCTGAACTTAGTTCCATGCCCTGAATCATGCTGTCTTATGATCTGGGCCAAATCTGAATTGATCCTTTTGTTCTGGACTCATAAACATACCTTCTGGTCAAGTCTGGAACAAGTCTAGACTGTGTAATTTTTCACTGCCAGGCCATCTTCTGATCAGAATAACTTCTGGAATAAAATTGATATTTGACTCCTGTTTGTCGGGAACAACTCTCCTTCTGGAAGACTTTCCAATGGTATGATCCATGTTTCATTAGGATGTTTCTTCCTTCTGTTCTGGGCCACCAAACATATCCTCTGGTGATGTTTTGACATCCTGGAACATCTTTTGGAAATTCCAGAATTCATTTTCCTTTGATCTCTGCTTCTGTTTCCTTCAGTTTCTGGGGCATTTAACTTAATAATTCAAAGTACAAAATAAGTTTACATTGAGTACATTTGTAAGCATCAAAATCCTAAGTACTTAGAACCAACTTGGTTCCAACAATCTCCCCCTTTTTGATGATGACAAAACCTTAACTTATTTTGCTAACTTATGACTCGAAAACTTTGAATTACTCCCCCTCAGACCAATCTCTCCCCCTAAGTCTGATTCTCTCCTTTTCAACTCCTTCTTTGTTCTCTCTTTCTTTTCTTCTCTTCTCTTCTCCTTTTTAACTCCTTCTTTTTGCTCTATTTCTTTTTCTCTCTTCACATTTCCTCTCCTTTTCAACTCCTTCTGTTTTCACTCTTTCTTTTTCTTTCTTTGTTTTTCTCTCTCCCTGTTTCTCCCCCTTTTTTTCATCAGCCAAAAAGTGGTCCTACTATTTTTGTATTTTTGGTTTTACAGAAAGTAAAGACATAAAATAAAATTGCAAGAAATTTTAAAAACTCCTAAGATGACTACTTGAGCTAGTCAGATATGGCGGTCATGCTGAGATGCTTCTTAATGAACTCGAACCTACATTCTGGTAATGCCTTGGTGAAGATATCAGCCCATTGATGATCAGTCTCCACAAACTGGATGCTCAAAGTCCCTTTTTGGACATGGTCCCTAATGAAATGGTGTTTTATTTCAATATGTTTGGCTCTAGAGTGTAAGATAGGGTTCTTGGTTAGGTTTATGGCTGAAGTGTCATCACAGAACAACGGGATATTGTTTTCAAAGATGTTGTAATCTTCAAGTTGGTGTTTCATCCAGAGTAACTGTGAACTACATCCTGCTGCTGATATATACTCAGCTGCTGCTGTTGACATTGCAATGGTGCTTTGTCTTTTGCTTGACCAAGAGATCAAATTTTCACCTAAAAATGTGCAGTTGCCACTGGTACTTTTCCTTTCCAACTTGTCTCCAGCATAGTCAGAATCACAAAAACCTTTTAGTTTGTAGGTGGGTGTTTTCTTGTATAACAAGGTAAGGTTGGTGGTTCCTTTAAGGTATCTCAGAATTCGTTTGACAGCAGTTAAATGGGATTCCCTAGGATCAGCTTGAAATCGGGCACAGACACAAACACTAAACATAATGTCAGGTCTAGAAGCAGTTAAATATAGAAGGGATCGAATAATACCTCTGTATGTTTTCTGGTCTACCTTTTTACTGGTTTCATCTTTCTCAAGTGAGCAGGTTGGGTGCATGGGGGTGGCCATAGGCTTACAGTCACTCATCTTGAACTTTTTAAGAAGTTCTTTGGTGTATTTAGATTGGTGAATGAGTATACCTGTTTTACCTTGATGAATCTGAATTCCCAGGAAGAACTTAAGTTCTCCCATCATGCTCATTTGGAACTCCTTCTGCATTAGATCAGAAAACTCTTTGCACAAGGTGCCATTAGTTGATCCAAATATGATATCATCAACATAAATTTGGATAATCAGAATATCATTTTTAATAGATTTCCTAAATAATGTATTATCAATCTGGCCTCTATTAAATTCATTCTTAAGCAGAAAGTTACTAAGTCTGTCATACCATGCCCTTGGTGCTTATTTTAAACCATATAAAGACTTTTTAAGTTTAAAAACATGGTCTGGAAAATCAGAATTTTCAAAACCAGGGGGCTGTTTGACATAGACTTCTTCACTTATGTAGCCATTTAAGAATGCACTTTTGACATCCATTTGATACAGCATTATATTATGATTAGCAGCAAATGATAAGAGAATTCTTATTGCTTCTAACCTGGCCACTGGAGCAAAAGTCTCAGTGTAATCTATACCTTCCTGTTGACTATATCCTTGAGCTACAAGTCTGGCTTTGTTCCTGGAATTTGTTTTTGAATACCTACTTGGTTCCAATAATGCTTCTGTTTGGTCTGGGTACCAGATCCCAAACATCATTCCTTTGAATTTCATTCAGCTCTTCTTGCATTGCAAGTATCCAACCTTCCTCTGCCAAAACTTCATCAACAATGCTTGGTTCGCATCAGCTTCTGGTTCTGTAACAGCTTCTGATTCTGATGAATCAGCTTCTGGTTATGGTGAATCTGTACTATCTTTATCTTGCTTTGATTTGTCAAGGAGTTTGTCATATACCATAATATAAATCAATTAATTTAAAAATGAACTTAGTACAGCCAAACCATTAATTCTGCTTCTGGTGGTTTCTGTTTGTTTTTGAAACCACTGGAATGCTGTTTCTTTTGAGTGTTCAATTCGTGCGAATCACCTGGTTCCTCTGACAATTTGAAAACCTACAGAACAGTTATCTAGCTTTGATTTGTTAAGATCAAGCTTCTTGTTATCACAGTAAACATAAATATTAAATAATAATAGTATTAACAGCAAGATGTAGCCTCAGTTCTGAAAATCCTCTTGCTTCTGATTTTCAGATTCCTAATCTATATGTTCTGAGATTACATGGTTTGGATGAGGGAATTTGAATTCCCTTCCAGGTTTGTAGTCTTGATGAATCTCACTAGAGTTTTTGAAGAACTGTCCTGATTCTAATATTTCTGCTTTGGCTCATATACCATGTTCCTCTGGTGATTCTGGAACATGTGGTGATTATGGTAATTATACTAATTCTGATAATTAAAGTAGTTCTGATGATCATACCTCAACCTTTGATACTGATACCTGTTCAGGTTCTGGTACTGATTCTGATTCTGGTTCCAGTGTTGATTCTGGTTCCAGTTTTTGTGCCTCCAGTTCTGGTTCTGGTTCCAGTGTTGGTTCTGGTTCCAGTTCCTGTACCTCTGATACTGGTTCCAGTTCTGGTTCTGGTTCCAGTTTCTGTGCTTCTGGTACTGGTTCCAGTTCTGGTTCTGATTGTGTTGACCAGTTCTTCTTCTACCAGAGTCACTTGGCTTCGGTTTGGTAGATGTTGGAACATAAACCTTCTTCTCCTTCTGGTTACTCAGAACATCTGTAGCATAGACAATTTGATCTTTTGGTACCCAAAACTGATTGGGTCCAGGTTTGTTTGTCTTAACAGCTCTCTGATCTTGTTCAGATTTTACCATTGGATAAGATAATTCAGAGTGACCTTTCTTGAACACAAACACTACATAAAACATCAAAATGAACAACTTTATTTTTAGTAATTGTTTCTGTAAAACCAAGATCTCTTTTTCCAGAATTATTGTTTCCATAAATCATAGATGCATTTTTACTTCTTTCCATTCCATTGGAAATAAAGTTTTGAAAAACTTGCTCATGCATATCAGATTTACAAACAGTTTCAAAAGTGGAACAATTATTACTTTTCAAAGTTTGATTTTCAGATTTGAGTCTTGCAACATCAGTTTTAAAATTTTTGTTTTCAGTTGCATACTCAGAATTTCGATTCTTTAAAACTTGGACTTCTTTGGTTAGATTTTCCTTATCTTCCCTAAGAGTTTTCAGTTTTAAAGACCTTTTATTGTTTGCATTTAACAAGTCTTTTAAAGTCTCAATTAATTCAGATTTAGACAGATCAGAAAATACCTCATTGTCTTCATCTTCTGATTTTGTTCCACAGCCTGAGCTATATTCAGAACTTGAGTTGGTATGAGCCATCAGAGATAGAATTGTTTCCTCTTATGTGCTTTCAGATTTGCTAGAATGATTGCTTCGATCATTCTTCCTTCTGCCTGTTTTCCTTCTGGAATTCGTGCCTTTATGAGGTCCAGAAGCAGACTTGATGTGAGCTATCTTTGTTGTTTTTGCCTCTTCTTTATCAGAAGATTCTTCCTCTGATTCTGATACATCCCAGGCAGCCATCAGACCTTTCATTATGTATCTGGAACTCTTCTTGTGGTGTTTTCCTTTTTCCAGATTTGGACATTCTGACTTGATATGTCCAGGTTCATTGCATCCATAACAGATGATGTTCTTCTTGTCAGATTCTTCCTTGCTGTTATGTTTCTTCTGGGAACCTCTCCTCTTTCTGTTTTCCCAGATCTTAACCATCTTTTTGGTTAATTAAACCATATCGTCACTGTCACTATCCTCTGATTCTGATACTGACTTTGCAGCTTTCTTCTGTTTTGACTTCAGAGCCAGATTCTTCTTCTTAGGTTCATCTTCTTCTAGTTCTATTTCATGAGACCTGAGTGAGCTGATTAGATCTTTCAGCCTCAAGGTACTCAGATCCTTAGCTTCTTGTATTGCAGTAACCTTTGGTCTCCGCCTTTTTGGTAGACTTCTCAGAATTTTCCAGACATGATCTTCAGTGGTATAGCTTTTGTTTAATACTTTCAGTCATGATACCAAAGTCTGGAATCTGCAGAACATTGTGTCAATGTCTTCATCCTCTTCCATCTTGAACAGCTCATACTTTTTGACCAATATGTTAGCCTTTGGTTGTTGAACCTGCTTGGTTCCTTCATAGGTCAGAACCAGACTATCGAATATATTCTTTGTTGTTTCTTTATTTGTGCATCTATCAAATTCCTTGAATATGATTGCACTGACCATGATGGTTCTGGACTTGTGATGAAGTTTGTGTAATCTGCTCTGATCTCATGTCATATCATCCAAGTCTAATTCTTTAGTTGGATCTTCTGGATCAGTTGGTGCAGTGTATCCTTTAACTATCATCTTCCATAGTTCAGGATCTTGAGATATGACAAAACTTCTCAGTCTGTCCATCCAATACTCAAACCTTTCTCCATCAAATATTGGTGGTCTGTTGATGTTGCCTCCCAATTCTTCTGACATATTGAACCCTTTGGACCTTTCCTCAAACACTGTTAAGTGCTCAGCCTTGAGACCGAGCTCTGATGCCAATTGAAGGTGCAAACACGAGAAGGGGGGTTGAATTGTGTTTGACTTAACTTGAATACTTTTCCTGTTTTAATACTTTCAAAACAAAACTTGATGTATAATTAAAACAGAGTTAGTGGCGGATAAAAATAAAAATAAAACTCACAAATTTTATAATGGTTCACCGTTAACGAGGCTACGTCCAGTCCCTTCACCTTGAAGGATTTCACTAATTCAACCCTTGAATTACAACTGTGCTACTGACCCTCCAAGTCAGTCTTCTCAAATAGTCTAACAATCCTAGACTTCTTTGAGGAAAAACAACTCCTGTCTTCAGCCAATCTGACACTCCAGATTGTAGAAGAAATCACAACACTATGAATCTAATTGCTAAGTACCTTGCTACCCTTTCTGATTCCCTCAGTTTGTAGACTCTACTTCAACAACTTAGATACAACCCTATCTAATTGCCAAGTACCCTGCTACCTCTACTGACTCCCTCAGATTGTGGACTCTACTTCAACAACTTAGATTTGCCACAATGGAAAGAAAATAACACGAGTACTTGCTTCTTGAAAGCTAAAACTCACAATTGACTTCTATGAAAATTTGGGTGTTTGTTGCTTTGGAAGTGTATGACTCTTTTGTGATTTTCGATACTTTATTCTTCAGTATTAAGTTTCTATTTATAGTTGAACTTTAGAACTTCACTGATGCTTTACTTCTGCAGTATATTTCGATTAATCTGTTTTGAGAATATTCTGGAGTAGTTTGCTCATATTCTATTTTGATCCTTTTGCTCACTGATCTGTTTTGAGCATTTTGCTCCGCTTCTGTTTTGAGCATTTTTCTCAGATTTTGTTTTGAGCCTTTTTCTCCAATTCTGTTTTGAGCATTTTTCTAAGATTCTTTAATGCTCATGATCAAATCTGCACCATTGGATCTTAATGCGATAGTCCACATATGGACCAGCCTATTTGATATTCTGTGATCCTCTGATTTCGGCAATTCCTGGACCACACTTCCTAACCCTCTGATTTCGGCCACCACTGGGCCATGGTCTGATTTTCTGATCTGGACCATCACTGGACCAAATAATTATTTCTGAACCATTGATCTGGAAATTTTTACTCTGATCTGGACAGATTCTAGACTTTGGTCTGGAAAAAACTGAAATTAACTTGAACAAAAAATATTTCAGTCTGGACATTTTATCTTTAATTTTGGACCAGGTCTGGATTGATTCTGGAACTCATTTCTTTTGGTCTGGACTTAGTTCCATGCCCTGAATCATGCTATCTTATGATCTGGGCCAAATCTGAATTGATCCTTTTGTTCTGGACTCATAAACGTACCTTCTGGTCAAGTCTGGAACAAGTCTGGACCGTGTAATTTTTCACTGCCAGGCCATCTTCTGGTCAGAATAACTTCTGGAATAAAATTGATATTTGACTCCTGTTTGTCGGGAACAACTCTCCTTCTGGAAGGCTTTCCAATGGTATGATCAATGTTTCATTAGGATGTTTCTTCCTTCTGTTCTGGGCCACCAAACATATCCTCTGGTGATGTTTTGACATCCTGGAACATCTTCTGGAAATTCCAGAATTCATTTTCCTTTGATCTCTGCTTCTGTTTCCTTCAGTTTCTGGGGCATTTAACTTAATAATTCAAAGTACAAAATAAGTTTACATTGAGTACATTTGTAAGCATCAAATTCCTAAGTACTTAGAACCATCTTGGTTCCAACAGAGGATACCTCCAGAGGATATGTCACCAGAGGATACCTCTAGAAGACGATATCAGAGGATACCTCCAGAAGACGATATAAGAGGATACCTCCATAATACTATCAGAGGATACCTCTAGAAAACGATATCAGATGATATCTGCAGAAAATACATTCAGAGGATACCTCCAGAATACTATCAGAAGATACCTCCAGAAAATGATATCAGATGATATCTCTAGAAAATACATTCAGAGGAAGAACCAAGTCTGTTCTTGAACATCAGAATGTCCAGATTAATCAGAACATTCTCCAGAATGATCTTCTATCAAGAATGATCACCAGTCTCTAGGAATGATCATTAGTCTCCAGAAATGATCATGAATCTCCAGAATGATTATCATTCTCCAACATGATTAACAACTATCTTCAGAATGATTAAAAATCAATCTCCAGCATGTTAACAATCAAATCTCCAGCATGTTTAACATCATTCTCCAATAGAGTATCATCAGTCCAGAATGATACAATCATTCTCCAGCATACTGAACATCATTCTCCAGCTTGACTGCCAAGAACGTTGAACGATCTTGAAGTATATTTACATCAAAGCAGATCCAAGAAAAGATCAGGAAGACATCCAGAATGATCAAAGTTGAACCTCCAGAGTGATTATCAATCTCCAGCAAGTTCAAATACTAGGACTCCAGATTGATTATCAATCTCCAGAATTTCATTAACATTCTGCAGAAGTTCATCATCATTCTCCAAGCTGTTTTGACATAATCAAAACTCCACATCAAATCAAAGATATTAACAAATATATTTAAAGTACAAAGGATCATTAAACAAAGGAAATCTGATCAAGAATCAAAGGTTTCAGCCCAGTCAAAACAGAAATTAAAAATAGTCAAAAGCTGGATTATTTTTAATCAGAAATATTGCCTTTGGTCAAGCCTGACAAGAGCACTACCAACGACTCTATTTGACCATCATTAAATGCTCTCACGCCTATAAAAGGAAGGCCAAAGCTCAGGAAGAAAACACAACTTCAAGTACAGAGAAAAACATCACTCACATACATCTACACACTTGAAAGCTTCTCAAGAAATCAGTTACCTTCTATTTCGAATTCTCTATCTTTAGTTTACTGAAACCATTTGTAAAAAATCTAAACTCAAACAAGAGTTGAGTCAAAATAGATTCTATTTTAAATCCTATCATTGTCATTCAACACTCAAGATTATAAGGCTTGTTTATAGCTTGACTGAGTCATTTTAAGAAAAATCCTTTTAAGGTTAAAAGGTAAAGTTGTAAAATCCTATCAAGGGTTGATAGGTGATCCGATTGTAATTCTTTCTGGGTGGAAAGGATTGACAAACTGTAACAAATCAAGGCTGATCTGAACTAGGTGCTGTAAAACCAAGAAGGATCTTGTTTAAACACTTAGTGGAAAATCTCACCGTTGTGAGGACTGGACGTAGCCTGGGTTTGGTGAACTAGGATATATCTGTGTGTGATATCTCTTCCCTTATCTCTATTTACTTTCAGTCTGTTAATTATCAAGTTAAATAGATAAACTGAACTATTGATTTTAACTAACCAAGAACATTATCTGTTTTTTGGTGAAAACCAAGAAACGTTCTCCTTTTTCTGTTTTCACAACCAAGATCAATCTTGAGTTATTTTCTTAAGTTTTTAACAGGAATTTTAAAAGGGCGGATTTACAATTCAAACCCCCCTTTCTTGTAAATCGATATTGCTACTTCAATTGGCATCAGAGCTTGGTCTCTAAAGATTAAGCACCTAACAAGTGTTAGAGGAAAAGATTTAGGAAGAAGAAGTAATGTCAGAAACCAACATGTGCTTAAAGGAAAACTTAGAAAATAATGAGGTAACCATCTCTGAACTCTGTCCTTTATGTGAAGAAATGGAAAAAGAATTTGATAATCTCTTATGTGATTCAAATCTTCTTGCTAAAAAATATGGTTTATTAAAAGAACAACTCCGTAAAGAAAAAGAAGAAAAAGAGAAACCCAAGAGAAAGGTCATTCAAAGTTTGCAGCAAACTCATTTAAAAACGGTTGAGCAACAAAAGACTCTCAATGAGATAACCATAAAAAATCATTTTCCAAAATATTCTGAAACTAAAGAAGAAAATACCTCTTTAAAAATAAAAGCTCATGAATTGAAAAATGATTTAACCAACTTGTTTACAACCACTGAAACATTTCAAAAGAATATGATATTTGAAGAAAGGATATTTGACAAAGATGATTTATGTTTCAAAACTTCTCAAAAAGAAAAGATTTATGAAAACCTTTTTGTTCCTAAAAGAAAAGAGGAGAAATTAAAAACCAAATGTTCATATTGCAGTAAATTTGGACATCTAGAATTTTTATGTTATTTTAAGAAAAGAGATGAAAAAATCAAGAACATAAGGATCTTTAAAAAAGAAGAACATTATGGAACAAAAACAAGACTTTCTCCAGGAAACTTGAAAAAGGGAGAACGTTCTCTAGGTAGCCTTAACAAGGGAGAAGGTTCTGGAACACAAACAGAACTTTCTTCAGAAAGTTTGAAAAAATGAGAACGTTCTGGAATTTCATCAAAATCAATTTCAAAGACGTTTAAAACTCAGATTTTCAAACCTTCTTCAAAACCAACAACAAAGTGTTCCTCTTATTCCAAGAATGACCACTACGAGGACCCAAACAAATTGAAGGTGCAAACACGAGAAGGGGGATTGAATTGTGTTTGACTTAACTTGAATACTTTTCCCGTTTTAATACTTTCAAAACAAAACTTGATGTATAATTAAAACAGAGTTAGCAGCGGATAAAAATAAAAATAAAACTCACAGATTTTATATTGGTTCACCGTTAACGAGGCTACGTCCAGTCCCTTCGCCTTGAAGGGTTTCACTAATTTAAACCTTGAATTACAACCGTGCTACTGACCTTCCAAGTCAATCTTCTTAAATAGTCTAACAATCCTAGACTTCTTTGAGGAAAAACAACTCCTGTCTTCAGCCAATCTGACACCCCAGATTGTAGAAGAATTCACAACACTATGAATCTAATTGCTAAGTACCTTGCTACCTCCTACTGACTCCCTCAATTTGTAGACTCTACTTCAACAACTTAGATTTGACACAATGGAAAGAAAATAACACAAGTACTTGCTTCTTGAAAGCTGAAACTCACAATTGACTTATATGAAAATTTGGGAGCATTTGCTTTGGTAGTCTATGACTCTTTTGTGATTTTCGATGCTTGAGTATTCTGCCTTGAGCCTCCTTTTATAGATGCAGATTTGGGCCTCTTCCAATGCTTAAATTCAAGCTGAATCTTGCTGGATTCTCTGCAAAAATAACTTGACCAATTGGGCTTCATATAAATAAAAAACATATCTTCAGATTTCCTTTCAAAATAACTGGCCAATTAAATATGTTGGTTCCTTCCCGCCATAGCTCCTGAATTCCACAACACCTCACTTTATTTTTGTAATAAATCTTTTTAATCCTTTGATCAAAATAAATTAAATTCTCCACCGTATAAATTTCCTGATTAAATCTGGACCATTGGATCTTCATGCGCTAGTCCACATCTGGACCATATTGATTGTTATGTTGTGAACCTCTGATTTCGCCTTCCCTGGACCACACTTCCTGACCCTCTGATCTTCTGATTTCGGCCATTTTGGATGCGCACCTGATATGCTATAATCCTCTAAATTCGGCCTTTGCTGGACTATACATTTTGTCCCTCTGATTTCGGCCAACACTGGGCCATGGTCTGATTTTCTGATCTGGACCATCACTGGACCAAATAATTAATTCTGAACCACTGATCTGGAAATCTTCCCTCTGATCTGGACTAATTCTGGACTTTGGTCTGGATTAAATTGAAATTAAGTCTGGACAATAAATATTTCAGTCTGGGCATTTTACCTTTGATTTTAGATCAGGTCTGGATCATTCTGGAAATCATTTCTTCTTGTCTTGACTTAGTTTAATGCCTTGAATCATGCTCTCTTATTGTATGGGTCAAATCTGGATTGATTCTCTTGTTTTGGACTCTTAAACTTAGCTTCTGGTTAAGTTTGGAACAAGTTTGGACTGTGTAATTTTTCACTGCCAGACCATCTTCTGGTCAGAATAACTTCTGGAATAAAATCGATATTTGATTCCTGTTTGTCTAGAACAACTCTCCTTCTGGCAGGCTTTCCAATGGCATGATCCATGTTTCATTCTGATTTTTATTCCTTCTGATCTGGGCCATCAAAGATATCTTCTGGTCATGTTTTGACATTCCTGGAGTATCTTCTGGTCATTCCATAATTCATTTTTCTGGAATCCTTTGATCACTGCTTCTGATTCCTTCAGTTTCTGGGGCATTTAACTTAATATTTCAAAGTACAAAATAAGTTTACATAGAGTACATTTGTAAGCATCAAAATCCTAAGTACTTAGAACCAACTTGGTTCGAACACAAATATGGGTACCAAAGTCATTACTAACTTGTGATGCAGGAACACCATCCAACAATCAAGAAAGAACATTGATACATGAAAAAGGCTTGCTCAATACACATGAATGGAAAAGTATGGTGCCGCCTCTCATTACAAAAATTTGGAGCGTCTATAACCTTTGGAAACATTAACAAATCAAAGGTACATGTATCATTTGTTGAAATAATTTTGCGTAGATTAAGGATGTTTGATATGTGAAAGATAACTTCGTAAAATTGCTTTTAAAGTTTTTTTTTTAAACCCCAGATGGCTGAAGTAAAACAAACATCCTCATGTTTCATTTTAAAGAAAAATTCTTATGTTTTATACTTAGGTGAATTTCCAACCGAATCATGTTTTTAAGTCTTTTAAAAAAAATTTTGTCATTTCCAGAAATGATCAAAGGAAATTTGAAATATTATTCTTCAAATAATTCTTTGATGAAAATGATATTTCACATGATTTGTTTGTCAAAAAAAAAACTTTCAAAAAATATGAAGTTACAAGAAATTAGTTACAAGAAATGAATAGAACAATTTTGGAGTGAAGCCACAAAAATTGTTTATCATGTTGTTAATCTTGGCTTTAGTAGAAAATATCTTTGACATATCTTCATATCATTTTTTTATAGAAAGCAAAACATATCATACTTTGACATTTTGGAATGTCATTACTATGTTTCACATGATAAAGAAAGTATGAGCAATTTGTTTTAAAACACCATCAAAGTATATATTTTGAATGCTCTACATTCCATAAATATTATAGAATCTCAAGGCCCAAATTATAGATAATATTATGCATATATTATGTTTGATGAATATGTTGATTTTTATGATGAAAGATAGGATGGTGAAGAAAAATAATTACAATGTTAAATTTGGATAAATCACAAAGTTGATAGATAATGTTCAAATATCATCCATGGAAACTCCAAAGTATGATCTTAAAATGGAAAAACAAAAAGGATCTAAGAGAAAAATCAAATTAAGCAAGAAGGTACACAACAGAACAATCTGCACGAAACCGAGATTGATAAACAATCTTCGTTTCATTCTCCACCAAAAAGCTGGAGAACATTTGGAGACCTTCCTCAAACACAAATCATTGGAGATACAACTGATGGTATTAGAACAAGAATGTCATTCAAATATGCTGTCAACAATAACATGGCAATGATCTCCCAAATTGAAAACAAAATCAATTAAAGAAGTCATAGTTGATCAATCTTGGATTGAAGTAATGAAGGAAGAACTTCTTCAATTTGACAAGAATAAAATCTGGACTCTTGTTCTAGATCCACAAGATCAATCTATCATTGGAACAAGATGGGTATTCAGAAACAAGCTAGATGAAGAAGAATCTAAGAGAATGATCAATTTAAGAAAAAATGGTTCATACCAGAACATTCTCCACAAAAGCAGAATGTTCTTGACTGTTTATATGCAACATCTAATCAAAACTGATGTTTCCTATTATGATGATATGGTCGAAGAACATCAACAACTTCTAAATGAGTTTGAACCATTTGTTTTTTGCATTCCTACACCTATCTCACTATTGACCCTTCATCCAAAAAAACATCTCCTCATGATCAAGATATTGGAAGAACTAATTGGGAGGAATTTATTACTGGTACCAAAGTTGCTGGAGGTGAAAAAGAAACCTCAGTTATTGAGAATAACATTGCTACTGCTCAAGAACGTTCTCCATCTTGTACAACCACAACAACTGCCCCTCACGAACGTTCTTCACCTCCAACAAACATTCTCCCTTCTCCCTCCATTCAACATTACTACTTCAATTGATATTACAAAAATATGATAACAATGTGGCTACGATTTCTCAAACATAGCCAAAAATCGATCATTGAAGCCAAAATAGAGAAATCTTTACTTAATGTCGTAATGGAGGAATTCTCTTAACAACAAAAGCTAGATTGTCTCATTTCAACCATCAATCAAGATAAATGAATGAGCATGAAGAAAAGCTCCAAAATATTCGAAGATTTCTCGTCAATTAAATTGATTACATTACTCTTTGTCATTACTTGTATGTGCATATGCCTATTTTCTATTCTAAATTCAACATGTTTTCACTCTTTGTTCATAAACTTTTTATGATAAACCACTGTGCAAACCCAGTTTAAAGTTCAAAATTATTGTTCTAGTTATAAAGACATTTAAAATAAATTAGTGTCTTTAATAATTAGACAAATGGTTGTTTTGTCAAGTATACTTCATTGAACCTTTTTACACTTTGCACAATAACATCTTTCAAATTATCATGTTAAATGAATTAACATCATTCACCTTCTTATGAATTAGAAAGTATTCTTTATCATGTTCTCTTCAATTGTTTTGAATATATTGAAATAGTCTATACATTTCTTGTTGTCTAAGTATAATTTGTTTTTAATATGGCTTTTCAAAAAACCAAAAAATTGAGTTTATAATGTGGCTTTTGAAAATTATCCTTCTTCAACATATTTTAAATTTATATCCTGGTTTAGGATTCATTTTTGAAGGATTTCAACAAGAGAATATGTGTTAAGTCTTCATGAAAATGATTTTTGTCTCTTGTGGCTTTAAAACTCAAAACTAATCCAAAAAGATTATGCCATGAAAAGTCAAAAATTGATATGTGAACATTTTGAAGCATATTAATAGATGTCTTTAAAAATGAGTCTTATTTGTTGCTTACTTCTTTTGTGAAAATTGATCTAAAGTGTTTAAATTTATTTTAAGCATGATAGATAAAAATAGCAACAATCAAAAAGTCTCATGAAAGTAAGCTTGAACATATGCCTTATTGTTTATTTGTGTGTTTACAAAAAACTTTGAGAAAAACATTTCTTTAATGTGGGCAAATCCTTTGGCATATTTTTTATTATCCATTTAAAAAATTAGTTTTTGAAAAATACAAACATTCTTAGCATAAGAGTGTTTTGTAAAGAGAGAAATTATATGTGATTCATCTTATTTCGCTTCCTTGTATGCGCTCATTCTCTCTAGTTACAAAAATGGATCTATTTCTAACAATAAGCTTGATCATGTTCAAATTGAAAGGTGATCGCTTGTGAAAGAGGACAAAGAGCAAAGTGACATTTTCCTTGTTTTATGGAACTTTGAAATATTAAAGAATGTTAATTTCCTAAAAAATGAGAAGAATATATATATATATATATATATATATATATATATATATATATATATATATATATATATATATATATTCATTGACTATTTTTCAAACTTGACTGCATTATATTCATATTATTGTTGCTATCATTATCCATATCTTGATTACAATATTGACTACAATGATATGATCATCATACATGCTATGTTCTTTAATGTTAAATGCAAACTTGACTAGTTTGATATATGAATGCATTGGTTAACCACATGATTTCTATGTGTAGTACACTCATGCTATTACTCCATTTTTTTTACTTCTATGACTATTCCCCAACCTTTTTGATAGATGTCAAAAGGGGGACAGAAATATATGATGGATATAAAATGATAATAGTTAATGAAGAATGTTAAGAATTAATCTCTTGCATATGTTTAGGGGGAGTTTAATTAGAATGATAAGAATTAAACTCTGGCATGTGTTTGAAGTAGCAAAATTGATTTACAAGGAAGGGGGTTTGAATTGTAAATCTCCCATTTTAAAATTTCCTGAAAAACTTCAGTTTTGAACTCAAGAAAGTTCTTGGTTAAGGAAGCAGAAAAACAGAGAACGTTCTTGGTTTTATCAGAAAACATAGAACGTTCTTGGTTTTATCAGAAAACGGAGAACGTTCAGATTAGTGTGTAAAACAGAAAAACAGTTTTGTATTTTAATCTTTGAAAAACAATCAAACTTAATAAAGAGATTAAGGATAAGAAATACCACACACAGATGTATCCTGGTTCACCCAACTTGGGCTACGTCCAGTCCTCACAATTGTGAGATTTTCCACTAAGTGTTTAAAACAAGAACCTTCTTGGTTTTACAACACCTAGACTAGATCAACCTTGATCTTTGTTTACAGAACTTAATCTAATTCCACCTAGAAAGAGATTAATCAAATCACCTATCAACCTTGATAGGATTTCTTACAATCTACCCCAAACTATACTTAACTCTTATAGTTTGAGTTTTACAATAATGAAGAGATTTTTTTGTTAGAATCTGATATGTCTCAACTCTTGTTTGAGATTCGATTCTTTACAGAGAGATCAGTATAAATATATCAGAGTAAAAAAAATTTAAACAAACTGATTCTTGTAAGTGATTTGGAGAATTTCAAGTATGTAAATGTGAATGATTTTGAGAGACTTGTTAGCACTTGAACTTCTACGTTTTCCTTGAGCTGTGGCCTTCCTTTTATAGGCTTGAGAGCATTAAATGGAGGTCAATAGAGCTATTGGTAGTGTCCTTGTCAGTCTTGACCAGAGGCATTATTTCTGAATAAAAATAATCCAACTTTTGACTATTTTTATTTTCTGTTCAGACTGAGCTGTGTATTGCATTTTGAATCAAATTTTCTTGAGTAATTAATGATCCTTTAATGCTTCTGATAAGTGATAATATTGCTGGCTTGAACTGAAGCTTTGGATCATTTAAAACGGATTGAAAATGATCACATAATGTTGTTGCAGAAAACTGTAGTGTAGTTGCTGGAGATTGATGATCAATCTGGAGCTTTAGCTTTTGGATATCCTGGAGATTGATAATCAATCTGGACTGATTTCTGAACATACTGGAAGCTGTCTTGATGCATTGTACATTGTCAAGATTGTTTATCAGTCTTGACAGCAGAACTGTAGAGTGTTCAGTTTCTGCTTGGGCAGCTTGATTCATGGCCTTTTTTCTTTGTGATTCGAATGGTTTCTTTTGATTGTAATTGATCACATCTGTTCCTTGTCATGTACTCTTAATACTGATGTAAATACCAGAGACAATAACTTCAATTAAGTGATGGAGAAAGTTTGGTCTTTATGCTGTCACAGTCTGGCGAACATTCTCCGTTTTCCAGAATATGTGAAGAATGTTCTATGCCTTTGTTTATGCTATTTTCTTTGATTCTTTTAAAATCTATCTTTGAATTAACACACTCAAAAGCACAGGTTAAATTAACAATACATTTAGAATCATAATTAACAATCTTTAATTAACCTTTGTTTATTTTCATCAAAACATTAAAATTGAGAGTTTGTCTTAACAATCTCCCCCATTTTTTATGATGACAAACATGTTAATTTAGATTTTAATTTTGTTTCTAATTTTGAAAGAGCTTGAAAGCTCCCCCTCAATTTGTGCAGTGATTTAATTTTGACAGAAGATAAATCATGTAAATTCAAGAGATAAATCAATCCATAAATAGATTCATAATAAAGACTTTTCATTAGATGATATCAATTGATAATTACACAGTGAGATTAAGTCAGAAGATATACAGAAGTACCATATACACAAGGACTTCTATCTAATTAAAAACTTAAACTTAATCTAAAATCTTCAAATTAATTCTCCCCCTTTGTCATAACAAAAAGGAAGGAGAAAAAGATCCTAAGATGCCAACGATGGTGAAGATCCTTCTGAAGAAGAGGACTTGGCAGGATCAGGAACAGGTTGAGGAGAAGGAGAAGGATGAACAGGAGGAGGAACAAGTCCAAGCTTTGGAGCAAGTTGCTCTGTCGTCCATGTGCGCAGGAGTGTGGACTCTAAATCCTGTTGAGTCTGGCGTGCCATAATGGTTTGAAGGGCTGCCATGATCTTAGAATTTGTAGGTTCCTTTGGTGGAGGAGGAGGAGGAGGCATAGCAGAAGCAGGATGAGTGGAAGTTGGAGTAGTGGAGGCAGAAGGTGAGGGATTGGAGATGGATTTCTGGTTAATGGAGGGTCCAGGTGTATCAGAAAAAGTCAAGAATTGACTTATCCCAAAGAGTGAGGGACTGGTTTTCTGAGGGGAAATGAATAGTGGTGACATGGAGGAGACGTGATGATCTGGAAGGAAGGTGCACATGTCATCAATGGGTGAATGGAGGTAATGGAGAAAGTCTATGGAGGACAAGGTTGAAGGTTGGGGAAAACGGAGAAAGTGTGGGGAAGGTTTGGTTGGGCAAATGGACTTTCTCTATTTTCAGCTGAACATTCTTGAGCAGTTTCTGCTGCTTCAGGAAGTTCTGGTGAGGCTGGGGTTGGAGCTGGAGCAGCAGCTCTTCTCCTCGAGGAGCGCTTCCTTTTCAGTGAAAGTGGAAAGCAGGATTAAGGAGCACTTGTCTCAGAAGAAGTTTTCTTCATGTGAGAAATATTCTTTGAAGAAAACCTGGAGATTTTGATCAGACTCTTCTCATTACTGAGAGGGATTTGAAAGTGTCTGAAGATTCTGGTCAGAATCATCCCATAAGGTACAGTGTTTTTTCTGTAATCCTTATTTGCTGCAGCTATCATGTGATGGATGATGATGTGGGGAAGATTGAGACGCTTGCAGTTGAGGAGATAATGGATAATTAGGGCATCATTGTCAGATACATACTCATGACTTCCACAGTGAGGAAGTATGGTATGGTGGCTGATGCTGTTAAAGATTTTTGGAAGGGGTTTGAGGAAGGTTGAGAGTTGACATATAGACCCTTCTTGGAAAAGATCAGAGAGCACCTCTGTCTTGTTCAGATTTAAAGCTCCATACCATTTATCTCCATAAATAGCATGGCCTTCAGTAGGAAGGTTCAGAATAGAGGCCAGGGATTCTGGGGTTAGGCAAATTTCTATTCCCTTGACCTTGGAGATGATCAGGGACTTATCAGAGAAAGGTTTTGCTTGACAGTAGAAAGCCCTGATGACATCTGGGTAATAACATTCAGATATCTGAAGAAAGGAGGTCCAGCCTAAAACATCAGTGTGATGTTTTACAGCGTTTCCATCAACAATCAGGTTGTCAAACATGACAACTCTTCCTACTCCAATAGGGCATTGAGCCCATTTCTCTTTGAAAAGTTTGGATGCAGAGGAGGGAATCAGAGGAATGTTGTTGGTGTTGTGGGGTGGAGAGTTTGGAGGAGCAGAATGAGAAGTTTGGGGGGCAGAAGGAGATGTTTAGGGGGCAGAAGGAGATGGTTCCCAAAATGGATAACGTTCAGGTATTGATGAACGTTCTTGAGAATGTTCTGGAGTTTTTTCAACATAATGAGAAGACTTCTGTCTGGTCTGTTTTGGAGCCCTTGATTTGCTTCTCTGAGGGTTTTTTAATTTCTTTTTTGTAAGAAATTGAGATAGGGTTATGGTGGATTTCTTCTTCATTGCTTTTGAAGGAGGTTGAGATGGTTTTGATGGAGAGACGATTTCATTTATATTCTTCCTCTTCTGGTTAGGAGGAGTTGTGAATGAAGGTTCAGAAGACACAGCTTGCCTCTGTGTTTGGGGTGTCTTTTGCTGAGAGGTTGCTAGAGGGGTATTGGATGGGGGAACATTAATTTCTTCCTCATCAGAGTCAGAGATTATAAACATGGGAGAATCAGTATTTTTAGGTTTAGATGTCCCTATTCCAGCGAGAACTCTCATAGACCTTCGTTTTGGGGGTTTAGTTGTATTTCTCAAGTGTGGTGGAACTTGAGCAGTGTTTGGTACCGATTGAGAGTGGGAAGAAGGGAAAATCGTTGCGAGTGGTTTAAGAGGGAGAGGGATAGGGCTTGATTCCCTTGATGATGAGGATGAAGATTCTGATGAAGAGAAGGGCATTTTAATAGGATAAGGTATGGGTGGAGGAGAAGGTGATCGATTTTGGAATGGAGAAGAGGGTGGTGGTGATGGTGATTCAACATATGCATTTTTACGAGCACTGGATTTTGTTCTGGCCATTGGAGTTTTTTGAGAAAAGAGGAAAGGTTTAGAAGAATATGAAGGGAAGGATTTCGAAGGGTTTGTGAGAAACTTTCAGAGGCAGAATTGCTTATTTAGAAGGAAATAAGTAATTATGAGTGAAAACTAGGGAAGGACGATTGAGAAGATGCAACGCCTCACTTTAGCAGTGTGTTAGGGCGTTTTTTGGAGGCAGGGGACAAGAGCATTAAATGCCAAAACTCCCATTGTCCTTTTGCCTGCGCAGAGAAGAAGTGACACGCAGAGGAGAAAGTTTGTTTCTCAAACGGAGAAAGTTGACTAAAAAACGGAGATTGATAAACGTTCTCCGTTTTCTGCAGAAGCAGAATTTTAATGAGATTTCATGGGATTTCTCATGATTTTCAGTCTTTCCTTAATTGAATTAAAACTATCCTCAACTAGAGGCTTTGTAAATATATCAGCAAGCTGATTTTGGGTATCAACAAAGATTAATTCAATGTTTTTCTTGCTTACATGATCACGGACAAAATGATGTTTTATTTCAATGTGTTTTGATCGTGAGTGCTGAATGGGATTTTTAGATAAATTAATAGCACTAGTATTATCACAATAAATTGGAATACTTGAGTAACTTTCAGAGAAGTCTTCAAGTTGATTTTTAATCCAAATTACTTGTGAGCAGCAGTTTGATGCTGAAATTATTGTGTTTTGTTTCCTGCAAGACCAGCTTATCAATGCTTCACCCAGGAACTCACATGCTCCACTTGTGCTTTTACGTTCAGTTTTATCTCCAGCGTAATCAGCATCGCAATAGGCTACAAGATCAAAATGTGAACCTTTTCTATACCAAAGGCCAAGATCAGTAGTACCAAAAAGATATCTAAAAATGCGTTTTACTGCTGTTAAATGTGATTCTTTGGGTGCAGATTGAAATCTAGCACATAATCCTACTGCGAATACAATATCAGGCCTACTCGCAGTTAGATATAACAAAGAACCTATCATTCCTCTATACTCTTTTTCATAGACAGATTTTCCATTTTCATCTTTGTCCAATGAAGAAGATGGATGCATGGGAGTAGTCATGATTTTGGCTTCATTCATTTTATATTTAGTTAAAAGGTCTTTTGTATACTTTTCTTGACAAATAAAAATGCCATCATCATGCTACTTGATTTGTAAACCAAGAAAGTATCTCAACTCCCCCATCATGCTCATTTCAAATTCACTTTACATAAGTTTTGAAAAGGCATCACACATTTTTTCATTGGTTGAACCAAAGATTATATCATCAACATACACTTGAACTATGAGTAAATCATTTTTATCATTTTTCTTGAAAAGTGGTGTCAATGTTTCCTCTGGAAAATCTGTTTTTGATTAAGAATGAACTTAATCTTTCATACCAAGCTCTTGGTGCTTGTTTCAGACCATAGAGAGCTTTGGTAAGTTTAAAAACATGGTTTGGTTTTGATTGATCCTCAAAGCTAGGAGGTTGTTTCACATAAACTTGTTCATTTAAAAAGCCATTTAAAAAAGCACTTTTAACATCCATTTGAAATAATTTAACACGCTTATGAGATGCATGTGCAAGAAGTATACGAATAGCTTCTAACCTTGCAACAGGGGCAAACGTTTCATCGTAATCAATACCTTCCTGTTGATTATATCCTTGCACGACCAGCCTTGCTTTGTTGCGAATAACCTTTCCTTCTTCATTGAGTTTGTTTCTAAAAACCCATCTTGTACCAATGACAGTTTGATCTTTTGGATCAGGGACCAAAGTCCAGACTTCATTTTTCTCAAACTGAAGCAATTCTTCTTTCATGACTTCTATCCATGATTGATCTATTATTGCTTCTTTGATGGATTTGGGCTCAATCTGGGATATCATTGCCATGCTGCATTCGTCATTCTTGAATGATCTTCTTGTTCGAATTCCATCAGCAGTTTCTCCAATTATTTGAGTTTGAGGATGTGCTTCAATTGTTCTCCAGCTTTTTTGGTGGAGAATGAAACGGAGATTTTTTATCAATCTCGGTTTCCTGCACAACATTCTGTTACTGCCACCAGTTTGAATCTCCTCTTCCTCATCTCTTTTACTTACATCCAAATCATCAAACTCATCAAATAATATGTGCATACTGATTTCAACAACCTTGGTTCTCAGATTAAACACTCGATATCCCTTGGAGTCAGTTGCATATCCCAAAAATATTGCTTTGTCTGATTTTGCATCAAACTTTCCAAGGACATCTTTGTTGTTTAAAATATAACAATAACATCCAAAAATGTGAAAATATGAAATGTTTGGTTTTCTATTCCTCCAGATTTCATAAGGAGTTTTGTTAATGATTTTTCTAATAGATACACGATTTAAATTGTAGCAAGAAGTGTTAATGGCTTCTGCCCAAAAGTATCTTTCAACATTTGATTCTTCTAAGATTGTTCTTGCCATTTTTTGAAGTGTTCTATTTTTTCGTTCAACAACTCCATTCTGTTGTGGAGTTCTTGCACAAGATAGATTGTGAGAAATGCCAAGTTCATCAAAGAAGTTTTTAAAAGAGGCATTTATGAACTCTCCTCCATGATCACTTCTTACAAAGATGATGCTGGACTCTTTTTCATTCTGTACCTTTTTGCAAAATGTTTTAAATTCATCAAATGCATCATCCTTATTTTTTAAAAACAATACCCAAGTGTATCTAGGGAAATCATCAACAATAACAAAACCATATTTCATTCCTCCTAGACTTGTTGTTTTAATTGGCCCAAAAAGATCTATGTGAAGTAATTCAAGAGTTCTGTTTGTAGATATGAAATCTTTTGAATGAAAACTACTCTTGACTTGCTTTCCTTTTGCACAAGCTTCACAAATTCTATTTTTGTCAAAATTCAGTTTGGGCAATCCTCTAACAAGATCTAGTTTAGAGATTTTTGAAATTGTTTTCATACTTATATGTCCAGCCCTTTTATGCCATATCCATTTATCTTTACCGATTGACATAAAACAGGATTCATCTGGTAATTCATCAAGATATAGGACATATAGATTTTTCTTTCTATTTCCAGAAAATAACACATCTCCAGAATTTGTTTTTCTTACTTCGCATACTTTTGGTTTGAAAATAACTTCAAAACCATTGTCACATAACTGACTTATACTTAGAAGATTATGTTTCAAACCTTCAACGTATTGAACATCAGTTATTTGAGCAGAGTTTGCCTTACCAATAGTTCCTTTACCTTTGATATGAACTTGATTGTTGTTGCCAAAAGTAACTGATCCTCCATCCTTTTTAATGAAGGACATGAAACAGTTTTTATCACCTGTCATGTGTCTTGAACAGCCACTGTCCAAGAACCAAGGCTTTCTCTTGGCACTTTGAAATCCAGCCTGCATAAGAGTTTTCATTCACTTTAGGTACCCACTTTGTCTTGGGTCCTTGAGAGTTAGTCTTAATAATTTCTTTCTTTTTAAAATAACATGTTGACTCTTGATGACCAAATTTAAGACAATAGGAACATTTAACTGTTGGTCTTGGTATAGATTTTGAATTCTGAGTTTTGGAAGGTTTGAATCTTGATTTTGTAAAGGTTCCAGATCATTCTCCTTTTTTCAAACTTTCTAGAGAAAGTTCAGTTTTTATTTTGGAACTTTCTCCGTTTTGAGAACAGTCTGGAGAACGTTCTTCCTTTTGCAGTTTTTTCAAAATTTGTTATCTATTTGTAGAACTTTCTTTTCTTTTAAACATCCTTCTGCTCTTAATCTTTTCATCCCGTTTTTTGAAGTAGCAAGTAAATTCCAAATGTCCAAGTTTTTTACAGTATGAACATTTAGTTTTACATTTTTCAATCTTGCTTTCTAGAATAAAAAAGTTTTCATACATTTTGGTTTTTTTAGTTTGATTGAACCCAAGACCAGCTTTATCAAATATTCCTATTTGTGATCCCATGATTTTTTGAAAAGTTTCAGTGGCTTTAATAAAGTTTAACAAATCAGTTTTCAAAATTTCATTTTCAGATTTAAGGTGAACGTTCTCCGTTTTAGCTGCAGAACGTTCTTGACCTTTCTGAGTTTCACAACTTTGCTGTTTTGATTCTCTCAGTTCTTGAATGGTATTCTTGAGAATATCAATCATAGCCTGAGCCTTTTCTTTTTCTTCTTTTTCTTTTAAAACTTGTTCTTTTAAAGAACTACATTTTTGTATAAGAGTGTTTGAATCATTTAGCAAGTTGTCAAATTCTATTCCCATTAATTCACACAAAGAACAGGATTCAGAATTAGTTACCTCGTTTTCTTTTGTATCTGCCATCAAGAATATGTTGGCTTCTTCTCCTTCTTCTGTGTCTGATTCTTCTGATTCATCCCATGTGGCCAGCATTGATTTCTTTTTAAAAGGAAATCGTTTTGGTGTTTTCTTATTCAAGGGACATTCAACTTTGTAATGTCCTAATTTATTACAACCAAAACATGTAATCTGGCTTTTATCTGTTTCTGTTTTGGGATTTTTATTTGGAAATCCCTTCTTGATTTCATCAGCATCTTCTTGTCCAGTTTCTTCTGGTTCTTCATCAGTTTGTAATATGATGCTCTCTTGAGATGCCTTAAGAGCCACTGCTTTGCCTTTCTTGGCAGGTTTATCCTCTTGTAGCAGTATTTCATGTGCTCTTAAGGTTCCTATCAATTCTTCCAGGGGAAGTGTTTCAAGATTTTTGGCTTGGCTTATAGCTGTTACCATTGGTCTCCATACAACTGGAAGACACCTCATGATCTTTCTTACCCTGTCTTGTATTGAGTAGGCTTTGCCAAGGGAACGCATTTCATTCACTATTGTTGTGAATCTTGCGTACATCTCATCAATGGTTTCTCCTTCTTGCATCTCAAATAATTCAAATTTTCATATACCAATGTCTATTGTTGTTTCTTTAACATGGCTTGTGCCTTCATGGTGAGTTTGCAATGTATCCCATACTTCTTTAGCAGTTTCACATTCGTCTACTCTTTCACTTTCTTCCATGCTCAAAGCACACGATAAGAATAAATGAGCTTTAGAGTTTAGGAGTACCTTAGCTTTATCATCAGGAGTCCAGTCTGCTTCTTTCTTTTCTGCTGAAGTTGAATCTTCTTGATTTATTCTTGGAACATGATTTCCATTTATTATGATGTTCCACATGCATGTGTCCTATGATTTGAGAAACAATTGCATTTTGCTTTTCCAAAAGTAGTAATCAGTACCATCAAAGAATGGTGGTCTGTTTGAGGATCCTCCTTCAACAATGTATTTTGCTTTGGACATTTTTCTGGATCTTTTTCTCTAACACTTGTTAGGTGTTCTTTTTAGAGACCTTGATCTGATGCCAATTGAAGTAGCAAAATTGATTTACAAGGAAGGGGGTTTGAATTGTAAATCTCCCTTTCTAAAATTTCCTGAAAAACTTCAGTTTTGAACTCAAGAAAGTTCTTGGTTAAGGAAGCAGAAAAACAGAGAACGTTCTTGGTTTTATCAGAAAACGGAGAACGTTCAGATTAGTGTGTAAAACAAAAAAACAGTTTTGTATTTTAATCTTTGCAAAACAATCAAACTTAATAAAGAGATTAAGGATAAGAAATACCACACACAGATGTATCCTGGTTCACCCAACATAGGCTACGTCCAGTCCTCACAATTGTGAGATTTTCCACTAAGTGTTTAAAACAAGAACCTTCTTGGTTTTACAGCACCTAGCCTAGATCAACCTTGATCTTTGTTTACAGAACTTAATCTAATTCCACCCAGAAAGAGATTAATCAAATCACCTATCAACCTTGATAGGATTTCTTACAATCTACTCCAAACTATACTTAACTCTTATAGTTTGAGTTTTACAATAATGAAGAGATTGTTTTGTTAGAATCTGAGATGTCTCAACTCTTGTTTTAGATTCGATTCTTTACAGAGAGATCAGTATAAATATATCATAGTAAAACAAATTTAAACAAACTGATTCTTGTAAGTGATTTGGAGAATTTCAAGTATGTAAATGTGAATGATTTTGAGAGACTTGTTAGCACTTGAACTTCTACATTTTCCTTGAGCTGTGGCCTTCCTTTTATAGGCTTGAGAGCATTAAATGGAGGTCAATAGAGCTATTGGTAGTGCCCTTGTCAGTCTTGACCAGAGGCATTATTTCTAAATAAAAATAATCCAACTTTTGACTATTTTTATTTTCTATTCAGACTGAGCTGTGTGTTGCATTTTGAATCAAATTTTCTTGAGTAATTAATGATCCTTTAATGCTTCTGATAAGTGATAATATTGCTGGCTTGAACTGAAGCTTTGGATCATTTAAAACGGATTGAAAATGATCACAGAATGTTGTTGCAGAAAACTGTAGTGTAGTTGTTGGAGATTGATGATCAATCTGGAGCTTTAGCTTTTGGATATCCTGGAGATTGATAATCAATCTGGACTGATTTCTGAACATACTGGAAGCTGTCTTGATGCATTGTACATTGTCAAGATTGTTTATCAGTCTTGACAGCAGAACTGGAGAGTGTTCAGTTTCTGCTTGGGCAGCTTGATTCATGGCCTTTTTTCTTTGTGATTCGAATGGTTTCTTTTGATTGTAATTGATCACATATGTTCCTTGTCATATACTCTTCATACTGATGTAAATACGAGAGACAATAACTTAAATTAAGTGATGGAGAAAGTTTGGTCTTTATGCTGTCACAGTGTGGGGAACATTCTCCGTTTTCCAGAATATGTGAAGAATGTTCTCTGCCTTTGTTTATGCTGTTTTCTTTGATTCTTTTGAAACCTATCTTTGAATTAACACACTCAAAAGCACAGGTTAAATTAACAATACATTTAGAATCATAATTAACAATCTTTAATTAACCTTTGTTTATTTTCATCAAAACTTTAAAATTGAGAGTTTGTCTTAACAGTGTTTAGGGGGAGTTTAATTACATATTTAAGAATATTCTTCCATTTTATTTATATCCATCCATAAAACTTATGATTTATTCAAAAGGTTTGTCATCATCAAAAAGGGGGAGATTGTTGAGGAAAAAACTTTTTTGATATATGTTTTAATGACAACAAACCTTTTAAATTAAATGATTAAGTTTTATGAATGGTGGTCTACTAATGATTTCACTTAAGTTTTGTTAAAGGAACATAAATGCATAAGTGAACAAAGCAAGAATCCATTCACTTCATCAAAATTCACAAATGTGATCAATTACAATCAAAAGAAGCCATTCGAATCACAAAGAAAAAGGCCAGAGGAATGATTCAAGGAAAATCAAGAAATCATCATAAAGAATACTCTTGACACAATCTAGAAAAACAGAAGATGTTACCCGATGACATCACCAGAAGATACCTCCAGAGGATACCAGAAGATGCCTCCAGAGGATACCAGAAGCTGTCACTAGAGGATGAAGTCATTACCAGAGGATGACATCATCAAAGGATAACACCACCAGAAGATAACATCACCAGATGATGATGTCACCAGAGGATACCTCAAGAAGAGGATACCAGAGGATACCTCCAGAAGACATCACCAGAGGATACCTCAAGAAGACGTCACCAGAGGATACCTCCAGAGGATACGTCACTAGAGGATACCTCCAGAAGACGATATCAGAGGATACCTCCAGAATACTATCAGAGGATACCTCTAGAATACGATATCAGAGGATATCTCCAGAAAATACATTCAGAGGATACCTCCAGAATACTATCAGAGGATACCTCCAGAATACTATCAGAAGATACCTCCAGAAAATGATATCAGAGGATATCTCTAGAAAATACAGAGGAAGAACCAAGTCTGTTCTTGAACATCAGAATGTCCAGAATAATCAGAACAGTCTCTAGAATGATCTTCTATCAAGAATGATCACCAGTCTCTAGGAATGATCATTAGTCTCCAGAAATGATCATTAATCTCTAGAATGATTATCATTCTCCAGCATGATTAACAACTATCTTTAGAATGATCAAACATCAATCTCCAGCATGTTAACAATCAAATCTCCAGCATGTTTAACATCATTCTCCAACAGAGTATCATCAGTCCAGAATGATACAATCATTCTCCAGCATACTGAACATCATTCTCCAGCTTGACTGCCAAGAACGTTGAACGATCTTGAAGTATATTTACATCAAAGCAGATCCGAGAAAAGATCAGAAAGACATCCAGAATGATCAAAGCTGAACCTCCAGATTGATTATCAATTTCCAGAAAGTTAAAATACTAGGACTCCAGATTGATTATCAATCTCCAGAATTTCATTAACATTCTGCAGAAGTTCATCATCATTCTCCAAGCTATTTTGACATAATCAAAACTCCAGATCAAATCAAAGATATTAACAAATATATTTGAAGTACAAAGGATCATTAAACAAAGGAAATCTGATCAAGAATCAAAGGTTTCAGCCCAGTCAAAATAGAAATTAAAAATAGTCAAAAGTTGGATTATTTTTAATCAGAAATATTGCCTTTGGTCAAGCCTGACAAGAGCACTACCAACGGCTCTATTTGACCATCATTAAACGCTATCACGCCTATAAAAGGAAGGCCAAAGCTCAGGAAGAAAACACAGCTTCAAGTACAGAGAAAAACATCACTCACATACATCTACACACTTGAAAGCTTCTCAAGAAATCAGTAACCTTCTATTTCGAATTCTCCATCTTTAGTTTACTGAAACCATTTGTAAAGAATCTAAACTCAAACAAGAGTTGAGTCAAAACAGATTCTGTTTTAAATCCTATTATTGTCATTCAACACTCAAGATTATAAGCCTTGTTTATAGCTTGAGTGAGTCATTTTTTGAAAAATCCTTTTAAGGTTAAAAGGTGAAGTTGTAAAATCCTATCAAGGGTTGATAGGTGATCCGATTGTAATTCTTTCTGGGTGGAAAGGATTGACAAACTGTAACAGATCAAGGCTGATCTGAACTAGGTGTTGTAAAAAAAAGAAGGTTCTTGTTTTAAACACTTAGTGGAAAATCTCACCGTTGTGATGACTGGACGTAGCCCGGGTTGGGTGAACCAGGATATATCTGTGTGTGATATCTCTTCCCTTATCTTTATTTACTTTCAGTCTGTTAATTATCAAGTTAAATAGATAAACTGAACTATTGATTTTAACTAACCAAGAACGTTCTCTGTTTTCTGGTGAAAACCAAGAAACGTTCTCCTTTTTCTGTTTTCACAACCAAGATCAATCTTGAGTTATTTTCTTAAGTTTTAAACAGGAATTTTAAAAGGGCGGATTTACAATTCAAACCCCCATTTCTTGTAAATCGATATTGCTACTTTACATAATAGATCACATGGTTCAGATCAGAAGATCACAGGTATAGATCAGAATATCACATAGTCCAGATCAGAAGGTTACATTGTCCAGATCAGGAAACAAAATGGTACACATCAGATCACATGGTCCAGACTTGGTCCAGATCAGTAGATCATATGGTCCAAATTTAAATCATGATGCAAATCAGTGAAGACTTAATTAAAATTCAAAGAAGACTTGATTGATTTTTGATAGAGATTTGATCAAAGTATTAAGGAGATTTGATTCAAAAATCACTGAAGACTTGAAGGAAACTCGAATGAAATCTGAAGCAAGAAGATACACTTCCAAATTAAAGTAAAATAGGATTGGCCAACAGAATTTTCAATGGAAATCTGAGCAAGATTTATCTCGAATTTCAGCTTGGACAAATCCCATATTTCAGCTATAAAATGAGGCTTCAGGAAGCAACATTAGGCATCAAAAATACAAGAACTCAAGCTTCATATTCAACATAATCTGAGAGTTCAAAAGAGAGAATCACTTGAGTGCAAAAGCAATATTTTCTAAGTGTTTTCGAGAGAGAAAAACAGTGCAGCAATCAGCTTTCCATAAGCAACTATTCAAGAGAAGCATTGTAATAATCAGCTTCCCAGAAGCAACTAAAAAGTGTGAAAAACAGTGCAACAACCAGCTTTCCAGAAGCAACATTTCAGAGTTACAAACTCTTGTAATCTAACCCGATAGTGGTGTAGATTCCTTCTTCAATCTAGGGTTTTCATATTGGTAGGAGAAGACTTGTATTATAGGGTCAAGGTGTTGTTATCGTTCCTCTAAAGTCTACGGTTGTTAGGTTGTTTGAGAAAACTGGCTTGGAGGGCCAGGTGCTGTAATTCAAAGTGTTTTGAATTAGTCGACTAAAGCCTTCAGAGTGAAGAGACTGGATGTAGCCAAGTTAATGGTGAACTAGGATAAATCGTTGTGTTCTTATGTTGTTATTCTCCGCTGCTTAATCTGATTATTTATTCAACAAGTAACTTACATCAACATTCATCAAAAACAACAAAAAGAATACGAGTTTGGCAAACATAATTCAACCCCCTTCTTATGTTTGCACCTTCAATTGGCATCAGAGCTCGGTCCCAAGACTGAGCACTTTACAGTGTTTGAGAAAAAGATCCAAGGGTTCAACATATCTGGATTTAATGAAAAAGCTATTGGAGGAAATATCAACAGACCACCTCTATTTGATGGGGAATGGTTCGAGTACAGGAAGGACAACCTGAGGAGTTTCTTTATTTCACAAGATCTCGAACTTTGGGACTTGGTGTGGAAGATGGCTATACTGCTTCAGAAGATGATGATGGTGTTGAAATTCCCATAAAAGAGATAGATGCTGACCAGAAGAAGATGTACAAGATGCATCACAAATCCAGAACGTTCATGATCAATGCAATCACATTCAAGGAATTCGACAAGTGCACCAACAAAGAAAAAGCAAAGAGCATCTATGATAGTCTGACTCTGACTTACGAATGGAGCAAGCAAGTTCAAGAAGAAAAGGCCAACATTCTATTCAAGAAGTGTGAGTTGTTCAAGATGGAAGAAGATGAAGACATTGAGGCAATGTTTTCCAGATTCCAAACTCTGGTTTCGAGATTAAGGGTTCTCAAGAAGAGCTACACCACTACTAACCACGTGAAGAAAATTCTTAGAAGTCTGCCAACCAAGCGGAGACCAAAGATCACTGCCATAAAGGAAGCTAACGACCTGAACACTCTGAAGCTGGAAGAATTAATCAGCTCCCTCAAGTCACATGAAATCGAGCTGGAAGAAGATGAGCCCAAGAAGAAGAACAAGACCCTAGCTTTGAAGTCCAAGTAGAAGAAAGCTCTAAAAGTATAAGTAGAAGTAGAAGCAGAATCAGAAGACAGTGATTCTGATGACCAGAATCAGAAACCAGAAGAAGAAGAAGAAATTGCCTTCATAACCAGGAAGGTTATGAAGATATGGCAAAACAGAAAGAAGAAGTTTCCCTAGAGGTATTCGTAGCAATCCAACACAGGAAAGGACGAACCTGACAAGAAGAGCATCATCTGTTATGGATGCAATGAATCTGGGCACATCAAGTTAGAATGCACAAACCTGGAGAAAGGAAAACACCAGAAGAAAGACACCAGACCCAAGAAGAAAAATATGATGGCAACATGGGATGAATCTTCTGATGATGAAGAAGCTGAATTAGCCATGATGGCTCACATCAATTCTGCCTCTGGATCCCACATAGAATCCAACTCTGGAATTGAATCAGAAGAAACAAAATTGGCTCTGATGGCTCACATTCATTCTGCCTTTGGATCCGACACAGATGCTGACTCTGGAAGAGAATCAGAAGATGAAGAAGCATAATTGGCTTTGATGGCTCACTCCAATACTGCCTCTAGATTCGATACAGACTTTGATTCTGGAAGTGAATCATCAGAAGAAGAAAAAGAGGTATTTTCTGAATTCACTCGATCTTATTTAATTACTGTAATGAATGATATTTTAAATGTCAATAACAAATTGACTTTAAAACTGAAAACACTAAGGGAAGAAAATAAAATTCTAACCAAAGAAATTGATGTTTTAAAGAATCAAAATGCAGAATGTAAAACAGAAAATGCAACTCTTAAAACTGATATTGTTGAGCTTAAGTCTGTAAACCTAACTCTAAAAAGTAATCTTTGTTCAACATCAAGTAAAAATAATGTATGTAATTCTGATATGCATGAACAAGTTTTACAAGATTTTATTGTTAATGGTATGGAAAGAAGCAAATATGCTTCTATGATCTTTGGAGTTAGTAACAATGGTAAAAGAGGCTTAGGATTTGATGAATCTATAACTGTAATTAAACATATTCCCTCTAATGTTTTGTGTGTTGTTTGTGCTAAGAAAGGTCACTCAAAATTGTCTTGTCCCGTGATACAATCAAGGAAAGACAAGAAACCTTTCAAGACTAACAAACCTAGACCCAACCAGATTTGGGTACCAAAAGATAAAATTGTTTATGTTGCAAATGTTCTGAGCAACCAAAGTGAAACACCAGTCATGGTGCCTGGTCAATGGATGCTGGCAATATATGAAAGGAAAAAGGTCTATGTTCCAGCACTTACCAAGCAGAAGCAAAATGACTCTTGTGGAAGAAGAACTGGTAAATACAATGCCTATCAGAACCAAAACTATATGAAGAACAGGAAATATGAAAACAGACAAAGGAAGCACACCCGCAAGTGGTTTGCAAAATTTATTGGTCAAACCTTGTACTTTTTCCAATATTTGATATCCAGTCGGTGCTAAAGGAGCAGTACCTTCCTCTGATTTTCCATTGAATGCATTTATCCACCTATGATAATGATGACAAAAAGGTAAAAATCTAAGATGTCCAAGAAAGACGTTCTTCTTACAATGTTTCAACCATATCCAATTTGTACTCTCTTCACATATAGGACATGCACACTAACTTTTAATGCTATATCCTGATAAATTACCATATGCTGGAAAATCATTAATTGTGTCGAACAACATAGTCCTCAAATTGAAACATTCTTTCTTATACCCATCATAAACTTCCACACCTGTCTCCCACATATTTTTTAAATCTTCAATTAAAGGAACCAAGTATATGTCGATATCATTCCCCGGTTGTTTGGGTCCAGAAATTAACAGAGACAACATCATAAACTTACACTTCACACATAACCATGGAGGTAGGTTATAAATCAACAAAATCACAGGCCACGTGTTGTGTGATATGCTTTGAAGACCATGTGGATTCATTCCATCAGTAGAAAGTGCAAGTCGTAGATTACTTGACTCTCTACCGAAATTAGGATACTCGTGATCAACTTTTGCCCATTGTGGAGAATCGCAGGGTGTCGTAACTTTCCATCTCTAATTATTTCATCTGCATGCCATGTCAAGTGTTTTGAATCTTCTTCACTGCGATATATGCACCTAATTCTTGGTATCATAGGAAAATACCACACGACTTTTGCTGGAGTAGATTATTTCTTCTTATATCGCGAGACATTTCATTTTGGACACGCCTTTAGTAATTCATATTCGTTTCGAAATAAAATGCAATCGTTAAGACACACATGAATCCTTTCGTAACTCATGCCAATAGAGCACAAAATTCGTTTAGCCTCGTAGGTTCGACTGGGAAGTTCATTATCATCTGGCAACATATATTTTAGGAGTGTTAATAATTCTGTGAAGCTTTTATCAGACCATCCATTACTCGCTTTTAAGTTGTACAACTTTAATATCACCGAAAGTCTTGTGAATTTAGCACAACCATTATATAATGGTTTCTCTGCATCACTCAACAAACTCTCAAACATTTTAGGATAATCCCGAAGATCTTCTTCAATTGCTTTTGACAATCGATTAGTAGACATCCATTTCTGGTCCATTTTATATGACTTATATGAATGCGTGTTACACAAATTTATCAATCTATAACATTATACCAATCTATAGTATATAGGCATACAAGTCTAATTTCAAAACATAACATAACAGATCAAACAGATTTTATATGATTTATCATGTAAGAATTTATGAATGCAGTGTTACACAAATTTATCAATCTATATCATGTAACAATTTATGAATGTAGTATATATGAATGTGGTGTTACACAAATTTATCAATCTATAACATCATACCAATCTATAGTATATATAGTCTAATATTGGAAAATGGAAACCAAGGTCCAAGGTCATGCATACAAGTCTGATTTCAAAACAAAACAAATCGAACAAATTTCAAAATAGAACAGATTTATCAAGGATATGCCAACTACTATCATCTAACATTTTATATGATTTATCAAGTAACAATTTATCATTTTTAGAGACAACAACAACTTAATAAATACAGTACCTGAGACAACAATCTCTCAGTAGAAATGCACGCAAAATAGAGGAGATGAAGGTTCGTAATAGGGTTCGAAGGGAGAGAACGTATTAAATATTTTTTTATTTATTTATCAAGTATATATAACTTGAACTGCTTGTAATTTTACAGCGCTTTTGTCCATAAGTACTGTAAAAGGCTTTTAAAAATTAAATTTCAAAACATTTACAGCGTTTACAACGCTTATATACAAAGCGCTCTAAAAAGGGATGTAAATATAGTGTGGGAGCGCTATATTTTACAGCACTTTTATAAAAAGTGTTCTAAAAAGCACTGTAAATATTATGTGAGAGCGCTATATTTAATAGCGATTTTGTGCAAAGTGCTCTAAAAGTGTTGTAAACATTATGTGAAATCGCTATGTGACCCTACAACGGCGCTTTTCGCAGAAGCGCTGTAAATCTTAAACCCTTAATGACCCTACAACAGCGTTTTTTCTAAAGCGCTTGCCATTAAAGCGTTGTTGTATCATCCGTTAATTTTAAAATATTATACAACAACGCTTTTAGTTATGAAGCGCTTTAAAATGCGCGCTGTAAAAGACAATTTTTGACGTAGTGGCAGGGACTGAATAAAAAAAAGTTATAATTGCATATACTAAAATCATATTTAAACCAATTATGATTCACTTTCATTGAATTTCAAATTAGATTTTTTCACACAACTTCTATCCATCTAGTTTTGTTTGGATCATATGCTTCTCATATGTTAAGTGGAGTTGGAATAATTGAATTCATTCAAAAATAATATTAGTTGCAACATTTATATTTGCAATGGTTAAAAGTGGGAGACATATATACATGAATTCCTAAAATTTATCTTTTTCCTATATTTATAAATGGTTCGTTCATGATATTGGTAAATATAAATGGTTAAAATAATTAATGTAAAAAAAAATACTGAAATAGTTACAATTTTGCAATAAATAAATATTCAAATAAAAATTTACAATCAAATTAATACATAATGAATGTGAAGTATTAACATAACCTAAAAAGTAAAAATAAGATGAAAGAAGAAAAGAACTAGAGATATCCAAAAAGAAATTAAATACATATACTTGTATCATCCTTATTTAATACTCTATTTTTTCTATTTTTTATTGCGAGTGAAATTGATGATTTTTTTTATGAGGTAGCTGATTTTGATGGGTTATTACCACAATTTAAAATCATATTTTGAGGTTGGTTTATGTTGAAAGAAGAAAATGCACTGTTCTTTACAATTCTTGGATTGGTTTGTCAATCTCATGAGTGTCTTTCTATTGTGTAATTTGGATATTTTGTAAATGGTTGGAGTTCGTCTTATTCTCTCTTAATTTATTATTTTTATAAAAAAAAATAAACTTGATAAATTAAAATGTATTTTTTTTAGTGAAAATTAAAATGTATTCGTTAATCTTTAATAAAAATAATTAGAATGCAAATATTCATTTTAAGAAGTGCTAGTGCAAAATTATTGGAACAAATTGGTAGAAATGGTGTAACTGGTAAATTAAAAACATATTCTTGATATTGAATTCAATCATATGAGAAACAAAATTGTTGTTTTCAAATATAACATGAGCGTAAGTGATACCCTTGTAATTCATTGAAACATTCCTAAAATTACAAAAAAATAACATTTATTAATTGATGTGCAAATGCAGTTGAAACACAAAAAAATTTAGATATTCACATAATTAACAACAAATACATGATGAATGCTAAAAAAAAATTATGCAAAATACACGAACCTCAACAATTATGTATCAATTAATAAAATTAAATGTAAGGTATAAGAATTAATTATAATGTTTTCATCCAAAAGATAGAACTTTGCATTTGTCTTAATATATGGGCTAAATAGCATATGTGGTCCCTTAACTTAATTTCAGTTAACGTTTTAGTCCTTTATCTCTTTTTTTTTCCCGATTTGGTCCTTTATTTTAATTTTAAGTAACAATTTGATCCTTTATGTTTTAAAATGTCAACAATATTATCCTTTTTTTTTACAAAAATTCAAAAAACTCATCAAAATTTTCAACAAAAACCCATAAAATTAATTATATTCTTTAATATAATACAAATTTCATCAAATTTTTTTAATACATGCAAATAGACCATCACATGTGTATTATTTTTTAGTATATGAAAAATTAATAAATTAGAGAGTGTCTTGCACAATTTAAAGAGTGTCGCAATACATATTAAAGAGAACAATCTAGTCTACGACTCAACTCAATAATATTTTCGATAGCATAAATTGATTTTGAAAGAGTTTTTTCAAAAACTCAAAAAATAACAATAAATAGCAAGGATCTTTGCCGAAACAAATTATAAAAAATCAGAATGAACCAGATGATATGCATTTTGCACCCTTGAATATTTTGTTTGGGAAGAGGAAACTGATGTTTTTTGAAATACTGGAAGAATATATTAGAATAAAATTTGGAATTACATTGGACCGTACAACAACACAAATTTTATTCAAACCCAAAAGAAACCAATTGTGGCACAAATGCATTAGGTGCAAACTTTTACACATATTGTTGTGCATTGGTTGTTGCTGTCCTTTGTTCTAGAAAAATTGGATTGTTTTCTTTTGTTCATGTCCAAATTTTTTATAGCATCTTTTAGTTCTTTTACTCATATCTCCAGTATTTTTTGCATTCTCCTATTACGTTTTTGAGGATTGAATGCTACATATCACCGAGTTAAGTTAATCATATCGTCCTTAGTCGTATTTATAAAATTTTGAATAGTATAGAAAATCATTTGTTTAGGCTAAGTATCTTTTGATCTTCGGTCTTTTAAAGCCTATAATAATATATTAGTAAAATTACTAAGTTTTTATGAAAGTTATTTTTAACTACTTTAAAATAAAATTCATTTCTTAAATTAATATAATTAATTTTATATAATATTTAGTATTTCTTGACAACTCAATCAATTAATATAAGAATATAAAATCTTTTTATTAAATACAAAATATTTTAATAATATTTATTATTACTAAAATATCTGTTAACTAATCTCTCATTGATTTTTGTTACTAATTCTCTCAATGGTTAACATTTGTTAAATTAAAAAATAATGGAAGTTACGATATTAACTTAAAAAGTTATTTTCGAAAAATAATTGTTCTATTAGGTTAAAAACGAAAAAATTGTAAATTAAAATAGTTAAATGAAAAAATTATGAATTAAATCAATTTCAATGTAATTATATAACACAAAATATCACCTAAAATT
>JBBPBO010001984.1:13639072-13697618 GCA_037974295.1 Cicer cuneatum
AATGACTAAAACGTTAACTGAAATTAAGTTATGGAAAATTACCATTGTTTTGTTGAAAATAGCATTTTTCTTACTCTAAAAACAGTTTTATATAAATATACATATGAGTAAAAAAAATGCAACTATACATATATATATATATATATATATATATATAATATTCTTAATTAATATATAATATATTATCCGTCCTATAATGATTGATTTATTTGTAAAAAATAGTTATCTTAAAATGACTGCCGCTTTCATTTTTGAGAAAATATTAATATTTTTTATATCTACGCTATAGAAATATTTAAATATATTTTTTTAAATTGAATGTTCTAATTAATACTACATGTACTAGTATTTTGAATTCAATATTTTTTATTTTATTTTTGAAAAATCAAAAGATAGATATTAAAAGACTATACTTAACAGAAAGATGTGTCAATGAACATTCTAAAAAAAAGTATAATTTTATGTTAAAAAAAAATAGAAAAGTATAAAAAAAATTTAATGAAAAACCGATTTTAAACAATTCAATAAAAACCGGTTCGAATTGGTTTTGATAAAAACCGGTTCAAACATACTAAACCGGTTTTAAACTAAATTGTAACTGGTTAAAAAAATAACCGATTTTTTTTAAAGTGGTTTTTAAAAACTGAACTGTACTATTAATGTGGTGCAATTCAGTTTGGTTTTTGGACTATGAACACCCCTAGATAGAGTCATACAATATAATTTTCAATCATGCAATTCAGTTATCTCTTAGTTATTTATGGACATAATTTATTCTAAATTTAGAAAGAAAAAATTGTTCAAAAATATTGCTATATTTTTCAAATACAACAAACACGTCTCAATATAATTTCTCTAATACTCTTTTTGAATTCCAAAGTCAAAATGACATCTTGAAAAACAAACTAAGATGATTAATCGTAGAAAAAATATATTGAACAGTATATCATAAAAAAGTTAGACTTAATAATTATAATTAATAATAAAAGAAAATATTTGGTATTGACCAGCCAAAAAGATAATCACACAAAAATTTCAACAGGGTTGGAAATGGAATAAACGTTGGAAGGAACCTTTTCATCATCAATAATTTTTAATTTTGTATTAAACTAAAAGGTTAACTACTCATGTTTTGTAGTATGGTGCGACCTACTATTTGCTGCAACATCAAAGTTTATAATAGAATAGACACAATCCTCTTGTTAGTCCTTTTCGAATTTGTAAATCAACGTTCTACACACAGTTGCATGTATTCTATTAACTATAAAAAAAAAAAAATTTTGCTGATTAATAACTTAAATTTAAAGTATATGTGAAATTTATTTTTAAAAAAAAAACGTTATAGGTAAAAAATATAAATGAGAAATCCTTCAACTTGTGAAATTTATTAAAAATTAAATTTTAACTTTATTAAAAACAAAACCCTTAAGCATTTAATTTTAAAAAATAATTATTAAAAAAAAATTAACAAACACATACTACATACATTTTGAGTCCATGAGAATCATGTCAAGCGAGATTAGATGTTTGTCATGTGCAATATCCTTGACAAAAACCATAGTCGTACCACACCAACATTTAGAAACCATGATTATTTTGTTGCGCTGACTTCATAAATTATATTATTGTTTCTAGGAGCCATGGATATAATTGATATAAATTTATTTTTATCTTTGGTACGACCTCTTAATATATAGACAAAAGTCTACGACATAGACTTTTTAATATATAGACAAAACTCTACGGCATCGACTTCTTAATATATAGACAAAAGTCTATGACATTTAAGTTAAGACAATTATTACAAAACGATACTAGAACTGATCTAGGTTAAACACAAATATGATTTCAATCGGTTTATTAGGCCTGATAAACCATAGATGCCCTTTTTTTAACGCAAGATCGATTCAAAAGTCTATGACATTTAATTAGCCCTTTTTGATACTATGAAATACTTTTTTCAAAAAAATTATGCCAATATAAATGGAAACTGTTCAAAAATATCTTACACTATAAAATTCATTTGATTTTTTGACATCTAATAATTACCGATTAAAATTATTAATAACTTTATTACCTAATTGAAAATCTAAATGAGAATAATTTTTTGTTTAAATGAATAGACAATAGACAAATATTTAGTTGGTCACGTTTATGATTCAGCTAATTAAATGACTTGAAATAATGTTTCCAAAAAAATTATACCAGCATAAATGGAAACTGTTCAAAAATCTACCATTTAGATTTTGAAATATTGATATTATAATTTTTTTATCTTAGATGAGATGGTAAATTTCACCATAATTAACTCATAAAACTGTGAGGTCTGGGTTTGAATTTAGGACAAAATGTCCAAATTAACAATATCGGCAATTATTAATTGAGTTAGGACTTAATATGGATGGGAATAGGCTAGGTCGTCCGTGAGGGGCTTATGGCCTGACCTACTTATGGTCTGACCTATTTAATAAGAAGGCTAAGTTTAAGCTATTTTTAAAGCCTATTTATTTAAATAGGTGAGTTTCAAATTTATATAAAAGCCTATTAGGTCGGCCTATATATATAAATATTTTTTAATGTTATTTTTTATTATTATTTATTAATATTATTGTTTCCTATTTTAAAGTATATATTATTATTATTTATTAATGTGATTTATTAATATTATTGTTTCCTATTTCAAAGCCTATCAATTAGGCTATTTTAATATATTAGATTTTATTATAATTTTATTAGTTTTCTTTATATAAAACTGTCTAATTTAGCCTATTTAAAAAACTGTAAAATATAACATTTAAATGTTTTAATGTGAATAAGGCTTTTAAATAAGCTTCCAGGTCAGGCCAGATTTTTAAAAGGTCAAATCATGCCGGAAAAAAAAAACCTATAATAGGCCGTAGGCCAGGCTTAAAAAATTAATCGTAGGTCAGACTCAGGCCTTTCAAAGCCTGGTCTAGCCTGACCTATTCCCACCCCTAAGGCTTAAGGATAGAAAATTGTAGGTTCTAATAGAGGAAAATAAATTTAGTCAAATAAATTAATATAAGGAAATGAGTGTGATAATGTTTGTGTATATTATGCTTACCAGAAAATCTTTTTATACGGAATACAAAAAATATATAGTTAGTCTTAATAGTCGATTATAATACTTTCTTTTGATTGATCTGTTATTAATATTAATTATAACTATTTATTAATCTTAATATATTTTTAATTATAATTTTTTTTTATAATTATGACTTTATTGATTTGATAATGATTTTTTTGTCAACATTGGTCATTAATTGTGAATATATGTAAAATCCTTGAAATATTAAGTTACATATTTTTATGCCACTTATACTATCTATCCTTTTGAAAGAAATTGATTTATAGTGTAAATTACATTTGTAAATATAACAAAAAATCGATAGATAAAAAAATTGACAATATATAATTTATTTAGAGATAGTAAATTAATGTCCTAAATTTAAAACTAGAACTAAATCTAACAAAATTCAATGGACAAAAAATATAACTTTACACGACATTATCCAGCATCATGTATCTATCTTAGTGTATTTTACGATATCAAAATTCTTAAACTGTTTTTTGTGAACTATCACGGAAACAACATAAATCGATAATTTGTAGTTGAGATGACTATGACAAACCGATCGAGAATTTTCATTAGAGACGAACGCAACATCATCAGCACATTTCGACAATGTCATTTAAGATTTTCTGTTTAAGACCGTTCATAAATTATTCAAGAGACAATAAATATATATATATATATATATTATTAATACGTGAAAGATAATTTTTAATTAATTAATTCACAATTATATATTTTGTGTATCATTGTACAATAAATTATATTTATTATAATTTTATTTGTATTTTTACAAAATAGATATTTAAAAAAAAAATTTATATATTAATGACAAATATTTATTTGTATTTTTTTTATATAATCTTATCCGAGTCATGTGAACAAAAATGTAAGAACTATTCTCAACAAAAATTCGATTAATTTATGTTGTTAAATTGTCCATGCCCTGTGACCTCGGACTAATTACTTCCTTTTAAAAAATAAATCTTTGACCAATGACTTATAAATACACCACTTCCACATTGAAGTAACAAACCAAAACAAAAAATTGCTAAGAGTTATAATTTAATGGCGAACCAAATGCCAAAATGTTTCTATTTCTTTGTCATATTGGTTTTAATTTTTACAGGTAAATCTACCTACCATTGACATGATTTTTATTAATTAATTTTTAAATAAAGTATACAAATTTAAATATACTTTTATTCTTTATAAATATATAACTTTTTACTTTTAGTTTTTATAATTTTATTTCAGTACCATATTAAACATAAACATATATTTAAAGAAAGTATTAATTTGACTAATATCTTTAATTTTGATTTTGTGGGAGGATAGTGCAATTAATACAAGTAGAAAGCAATTGCACAAAAATTGTGGGAGTATGTTCAAATTCAGATTGTTCAACACAATGTAAATCCGCTGCAAAAGGTTTTGATCTGCGATGTTGAATAGGAGATTGCCCATCTGTTAATGTTTTAAAATGGTCATGTTCTGATTTCAACCTATGCACTTGTACTTTCGATAAGCCTCCAGAAGGATCACTACAACCTGCTTGTGATATTGCGAATGGACTATGCTCTAGTGACTGGTGATAGTTGTTGCTTGGGATTGTGTACTATCAAATATGGTCGATATGCTATTGGAGGTTGTGAAAACATTTCTAATAACAATATTTGCGTTTGTTCTTATATCCCTTGATAGTCATCATATGATAGATACGTCATCTTCTTAAATTGAAATAATACAATTTTTTTTTCTCTTATCAATTTAATAATAAGAAAATTTATTATTAGTTTATATATTATTAGTTTATATGAAAATGTATTGAGATTGAGATTTTAATACATATACCAATAATTAATAATATATATATATATTTTTTTTGGCGGCCTAAAATTTCGAGTGCTTCTTGAATTCAATGAAGTTACCATCAAAATTTATTTTAAAATAGAGAAAATATTGAGAAACCCTTAAAAAAATGGTATTTGAAGCTAAATTTTGAATTTGGAAGTAAATTATCTATAGGGAATGTATAACACCCTACGACTGTTACAATATAGTTACCTATAATTAATTGTGCAAAATTAATATTAACTTAAATATATTTATTTCTCCTTATCATTAAATATGAATATCAAATATTTTTTGAATGTAATTTTGAAATAAATGTGTGCTTAAGAAAGAGATGAAAAAAAAAGAAATTTTTTATTAATGTGCTTGACAAGAGTGTGATCTTGCTCCTACGTATCTCTTGGTGTGATGGAGAAATAAAAGCTACGTCTTTTTTGGGTAGAAAATGTGGATGGTTAATTGTTTTTTTTTAAATAAAGTTTATTTTGTTGTTAAAAAGAAAAAAAGCTTTGACGAAAAAAGAATGAGCTTGTTTGATTTGAATAATTATTTAAAAATACGAGTTTTTAAGACTATCAAATTGTACAACTTGTATCTTAAAAATTCAAGACTAAAAAGATGTCTATCTAGTTAACACGTTTGAGCATACTTTTATTATTTTGGTTATAAAAATGAGTTTTTAAAATTCCCAAATTGTACAATTATAATTGCTCAAAGATTAAAAAGATGTCACATTTAATTAATCATTTTAAAATAATTTTTTGTATAATTATTTAAAAAATAAAATAAAAACGAGTTTTAGAGGTTATCTCAATTTATGTAAAATAGTTTGAAGCAATATTTCATAGATTTTAATTTTTTTTTGAAAAAAAATAAATAAATAATTATTCAATAAAGTAAAAGCATCACGCATCATTTTCACAATAGTAAGGCAAGCATCGTTTCAAAACAGTAAAGGCATCCATGGTTTCAAAACAGAAAATGCAAGCACCGTTTCACAACTAAAGTTTTAATAACATCCTAAACCAGCCAGATATCATTTTAAAAATTTAAGTTTCAATAAATCAACTTAAAAAAAAAAATATCATTTTAAATTCTAATATAAGATTCATATAACTCATCCTTTCATTCTAAATGTGAAATCAGAACCAAAGAAAAGCTTTCATTTTAAACATGAAACGACGACAAGCAAATCAAATGAAGTGTTGTAGTAAAGGAACATAATACATAACAACAAACATGAGAATGACGCAGTGTGGTATGATGCGAAGAAAAAGGCGGTGGTTGTGTACGGTTGATAGTAGTTGGCAGCGGTTACTGGTGGCAACGGTTCTCTTTTTTCTTTTCTTCACTGTTGACACCTAATTTTGTCCGTGTTTTTAGACATTTCATAAATAAATAAATAAAAAATAATAATAATAATAAATATATATATATATATAAATAATAAAATATAATAAATAAAAATAAATAATTAGACAATCATAGGTGTTTCTGGTTCTTGGTTGCCTCTGATTCCTGTTTAGACATTCACTCTTTTCTAAAACATAATAAAAAAGTATATAATTGAATAAAAAGAAACCGAAAAGAAATGGATTGATGGTAATAAAAATCAGTATAATGGTGATCAATTGAAGGAAAAGAAACTGAAAAGAAATGGATTGATGGTAATAAGAATCATGATAATGGTGAAAAGAAACCTAAAAGAAATTGATGAATAGTAATAAAAATGGTAATCAATCCACAATTATTTTCTTATCTTTTGTAACCTATACTCAAAAGGCAAAAATAGGGAGGAGTAGACAATTGGAACTTTGATAAAGTCAGTCCAGCAAAACCAATTGAGCAATAAGGTATCAATGTTCTTATTCTCCTCTTATTTTCTTTTTATTATTGCTTCAATTTAAAAAAAAAAATCGCAATTAGCAACAAAAAAAAAGAAACAAATAAATAAATAAAATAAAATAAAAAAATTATCACTTTCATGTCTTTTTGTCTGATGACAATAGGGGGAGAAAGATATTTGATAAAGTGGGGAGAAAATGATACTTAGACTTAGGGGGAGCCCTATGTTAGGGGAGTCAAATAAATAGAAAGAAAAGTTGTTATAAAAAATACAAGTTTTGTCATCATAAAAAACGGGCAGATTGTTGGAACCAAGTTGGTTTTACATTTAAAGTTTTGATGTTAGCAAAAGTATTTTATGAGAACAATATATTTGACTTCAAAGAGTATGAAAAAAGATGTGGTCAAGATTTGAGGAAGATTTGAAGAAGATTTAATTAAGATTTGAAGAAGATTTGATCAAAATTTGAAGATTTGATCAAGATTTATCTACAACAAATTACGAACAGAATCAATCTGAAGAATTTATAATCTCAATCTAAACAAAAAAGGAACATAATCAATTTGAAGAATTTACAAACGCAATCTGAACAAAATACAATTTAGAATTAAACAAAGACCAAACTGAAGCCCAAATTTCAACTATAAATAGATACTTAAGGCTGAAGAAGAAAATTATCGAAAATCAGAAAAGATTAGAAGAACTCATAAGCTCAAAATTTCAAATTCATCTTGGAGCTCAAAGAGAGAAACACTTGTTCAAGTTAGAAATATTTTCTGAGTGTTCTTTTCTTAAAGTGTGAGAGTTATTATTATTATCAGCTTTGTTAGAAGCAACTACTCAAGTTCCAATCTTTTGTATCCAACCTGATATTGGTTTAGTTCCTTCTTTATTCTGGGGTTGTCAGGTTGTTAGGAGAATACTTGGCTTGTAGGGTCAAGGTGGTGTTGTTTCTCAAAAGTCTGGGTTGTCAGGCTGTTTGGGAAGACTGGCTTGGAGGGTCAGGTGCTTTGTAATTCAAGGTATTTGAATTAGTGGATTAAAGCCTTCTGAATAAGGGGACTTGATGTAGCCAAGTTAGTGGTGAAGCAGGATAAATCTATGTGTCAAATTAATTATGCTTTCATTGCTTGCTGCCTTTGAATTTGATTGCTTCTACTCCAAGTAAGTAACCAAAAACCAAACTAATTTTTAATTTATTTATAAATTATCAAAAAGTTATCAACTTTGGCAAACACAATTCAACCCCCTTCTTGTATTTGCACCTTCAATTGGCATCAGAGCTCGGCCTCAAGGTTGAGCACTTTACAGTGTTTGAGAAAAGATCAAAGGATTCAATATGTTTGGATTCAGTGAAGAAGCTGTTGGAGGAAACATCAACAGACCACCTCTGTTTGATGGAGAACATTTTGAGTGTTGGAAAGATAGGCTGAGAAGTTTCTATATTTCACAAGATCCTGAACTTTGGGACTTGGTGGAAGATGGTTATATTGCTCCGAAGAATACTGATGGTATTGAAATTCCAAGAAAGGAGATGAATGCTGATTAGAAGATGTACAAGATGCATCATAAGTCCAGAACATTCATGATAAATGCAATCACCTTCAAGGAATTTGACAAGTGCACCAACAAGGAGACAACAAAGAGTATTTATGCTAGTCTGATTCTGACGTATGAAGGAAGCAAGCAAGTTCAAGAAGCAAAGGCCAACCTCCTAGTCAAAAAGTATGAGTTGTTCAAGATGGAAGAAGATGAAGACATTGAAACAATGTTTTCTAGATTCCAGACCCTGGTCTCAGGATTAAAGGTACTTGAAAGAGTTATACTACTGTTGATCATGTGAAGAAAATCCTTAGGAGTCTGACAAGCAAGTGGAGACCTAAGATCACTGCCATTTAGGAAGCAAATGATCTGAATACTCTAAAGCTGGAAGAATTAATCAGCTCTCTCAGATCACATGAAATTGAGCTTGAAGAAGATGAGCCCAAGAAGAAGAACAAGACTCTAGCCTTGAAATCCAAGTAGAAGAAGGTTCTAAAAGTAGCATCGGAATCAGAAGATAGTGATTCAGATAATCAGAATCTGAACTTAGAGGAAGAAGAGATTGCTTTCATATCCAGAAATGTTCGAAAGATGTGGGACAACAGAAAAAAGAAATTTCCCAAAAGATATTCGAAGCAATCCAACAAAGGAAATGATGATAAATATGACAAGAAAAGAATCATTTGCTATGGATGCAATGAACCTGGACATATCAAGTCAGAATGTTTTAATATGGAGAAAGGGAAACACCAAAGGAAAGATTCCAAACCTAAGAAGAAAAGTCTGATGGCTACATGGGATGATTATGATGAATCCTCTGACGATGAACAAACATATTTGGCTGTGATGGCTCATACCAACTCTGCATCTGGATCCAACACAGATTCTGACTCTGGAAGTGAATCAGCAAAAGAAGAAATTGAGGTGTTTTATGAATTTACTCGATCTGATTTGATTACTGCTATAAATGATTTTTTAAATAATAATCACAAATTTTCTTTAAAACTGAAAACACTTAGGAAAGATAACTGAAAAAGTTAATGTTTTAAAGAATCAAAGTGTAGAATTTAAAACAGAAAATGCAACTCTGATTACTGAACTTAAAACAGAAAATAAAACTCTTAAAACTGATATTACTGAACTTAAGACTGATAATGTAACTTTGAAAACTGATTTTACTAAACTTAAAACAGAGAATGCAAATTTGAAAACTAATATTGCTGAACTTAAGGCTAAAAATCTAACTCTAAAAAGTAATCATAGTTCAACATCAATTGAAAATACCACATGTAACTCTGATATGCATGAACAACTATTTCAAGATTTTCTTGCTAATGGTATGGAAAGAAGCAAATATGCTTCTATAATTTATGGAGTTAGTAGAAATGGTAAAAGAGGTATAAGATTTGAAAAAACTATAACTGAACCTAAACCTATTCCCTCTGAGATCTTGTGTACTGTTTGCTCTAAGAAAGGTCACTCCAAATTATCTTGTCCCATGTTAAATACAAGGAAAGACAAGAAACCTTTCAAGACTAACAAACCAGGACCCAACCAAATTTGGGTACCTAAGAACAAAATTATTTTTGTTACAGATGTCCTCAGCAATCAAGTTAAAACACAAATCATGGTACCTGGACCGTGGATGCTTGTGACATATGACAGGAGAAAAATCTATGTTCCAAGAACTAACTTTGAGCAAATGAGGCACAATGACTTTTGGAGGAAAGCAAAAAGGTCAGATCATTGGTAATGGTACTTCCCCTTCTATTAAAGATGTATTATTTGTTAAAGGTCTAAAGCATAACTTATTAAGTATTAGTCAGTTAAGTGATGATAATTAAGATATTATATTCAATCAAAAAACATGCAAGGCAATTAGTCAGAAGGATGGATTTGTACTCTTTACACGTCAGAGGCAAAACAACATTTATAAGATAAATCTGTTTAGTCTAGAGAAACAAGAGGTTAAGTGTCTTATGTCAGTAAATGAAGAGAAACTAATTTGGCAAAAAAGATTAGGTCATGCAAACCTTAGATTATTTTCAAAACTGAATAAACATCAACTAGTAAGAGGTCTACCTAAGCTTAGTTACAAAAATAAAATTATGTGTGAAGCTTGTCAAAAGGGTAAACAAACAAAAAACTCCTTTACCCCTAAGAACTCAGTCTCTACCTCAAAGCCCTTTGAGCTGTTACATATAGATCTCTTTGGGCCAGTGAAAACAGCCTCTCTAAGTGGAAAGAAATATGGATTTGTTATAGTAGATGATTACACTAGGTGGACATGGTTAAATTTTTAAGAAGAAAGGATGAATCACACAAAGTGTTTATCACATTTTGCAAACAAATCATGAATGAAAAGGGTCTTAAGGTTGTAATAATTAGAACTGATCATGGAGGAGAATTTGAAAATAAGTTCTTTGAAAGTTTTTATGATGAGAATGAAATCTCTCACAACTTCTCCTCTCCTAGAACACCCCAACAAAATTGAGTTGTAGAAAGAAAGAATAGATCACTCCAAGAAATGGCCACAACCATGTTAAATGATATGAATGTTGCAAAACACTTTTGGGCTAAAGCAATTAATATTGCATGTTATATTTGAAATAGAGTCTATATTAGTTCTATATTGAATAAAACACCATATGAATTGTAGAAAGGTAAAAAGCCTAACATCTCTTATTTTAAACAATTTGGTTGTACTTGTTATATGTTGAACACTAAAGATAACCTTGGTAAATTTGATTCTCGATCTCAAAAGTGTACCTTCATTGGATATTGTGAAAGAGCCAAGGCTTATAGAGTGTTTAATAGATAAACTCATATTGTGGAAGAATCCATACATGTTAAATTTGATGACAAAAAGCTTGATCTTGAAAAGTCAAAGCAAGATGATGATAATGCAGGTTTACCAGAACCAAAGGAAGTAGATGCAGACAAACCAGAAGAACTTTAAAAAAATGGATACAAGCAAATCAGAAGAATATGAAAAATCTTCAAAGGATGAATCTGATCATGTCAGAAATAGTCAAGATAAGTCAGAAGAAAGATCTGGATGGAAGTACCAGTCATCTCATCTTGAAACTATAATCATTGGAAGTGCAAGTGATCCTTTGAGGACCAGATCATCACTTAAAGACACTAGTTTGTTTGGCTTACTCTCATCAATTGAGTCTACCTCTATTGATGAAGCATTGGCAGATGATGGATGGATTCTTGCAATGCAAGAAGAGTTAAATGATTTTGAGAGGAATGATGTTTGGGATCTAGTACCTAGACTAGAGAAGAACATTATTGGAACCAAGTGAGTTTTCATAAACAAGCTAAATGAAAAAGGTTAAGTGGTCAGAAACAAGGCAAGCCTTGTCGCACAAGGCAACGATCAACAAGAGGGCATCGATTACACTGAGATATTTGCTCCAATGGCAAGGTTAGAACCTATTCGTATCCTACTTTCTTTTGCTGCAAATAATAACATTACATTATTTCAAATGGATGTTAAAACTGCTTTTCTAAATGGTTATACAAGTGAAGAAGTCTATGTTAAACAACCCACAAGTTTCGAAAGTTATGAATTTCCAAATCATGTTTTTAAACTTAGAAAATCTCTGTATGGTCTAAAACAAGCACCCATGGCGTGGTATGATAGACTTAGTAACTTCTTACTTAAAAATAACTTTGAAAGAGGACAAATAGACAATACACTTTTTAGAAAATCAATAGAAGATGACATTCTTATTATTCAAATTTATGTTGATGACATTATTTTTGGATCTACTAATGACACTCTTTGCCAATAACTTTCTAAATTAATGCAGCATAAATTTCAAATGAGTATGATGGGAGACCTTCAGTTCTTCTTAGGGATACAAATTTAGCAAAGTCAAAAAGGTATAGACATTCTTCAAACTAAATATACAAAAGAGCTTCTCAAGAAGTTTAAGATGAGTGATTGCAAACCTATGGCTACACCAATGCACCCTACTTGTTCACTTGAAAAAGATGATTCATGCCAAAAAGCTGACCAGAAAACCTATAGAGGAATGATAGGATCCCTACTTTACCTTACCGCTTCTAGACCTGGCATCATGTTTAGTGTATATGTTTGTGCAAGATTTCAATTTGACCCTAAGGAATCACATTTAACTGCTTTTAAGACAATCCTTAGATACCTAAAAGACACTACCAACCTTACCTTTTTCTATAAGAAATCTCCTGAGTACAAACTTAGTGGATATTGTGATTCTCACTATGCTGGAGATAAACTTGATAGAAAGAGCACTAGTGGAAATTGTATCTTTTTAGGTGACAACTTAATATCCTGGTCAAGTAAGAGACAACACACTATTGCAATGTCAATAGCAAAGGCTAAGTACATTTCAGCAGCTTCCTTCAGTTCTCAACTACCTTGGATGAAACATCAACTAGAAGACTACAAAATCCTAGAAACCAACATTCCCATCTATTGTGATAACACTTCTGCCATTTGTCTAACCAAAAACCTTATACTACATTCTAGAGCAAAACACATAGAGATCAAACACCACTTCATTAGGGACTTTGTTCAAAAACGGGTACTAAACATTCAGTTTGTAGACACTGAACACCAATGGGCTGACATATTCACCAAACCACTACCTGAAGATAGGTTTGACTTCATCAAGAAAAACTTAAACCTTACCTTCATATCTGACTGATGTTGTAATCACTTCAAAGTAGTTTAGTTTTAAATTAGTTTTTATATTTTCTTGTAATATGTTATATTCATGTTATTAAAAAAAGCAAAAAAAGAAAAAAGAAACAAATAAAATAAAATAAAAAAAATTCTCACTTTCATGTCTTTTTGTCTGATGACAAAAGGGGGAGAAAGATATATGATAAAGTGGGGAAAAATGATACTTAGACTTAGGGGGAGCCCAATGTTAGGAGGAGTCAAACAAATAGAAAGAAAAATTGTTATAAAAAGTACAAGTTTTGTCATAATCAAAAAGGGGGAAATTGTTGGAACGAAATTGGTTTTACATTTAGAGTTTTGATGTTAACAAAAGTATTTTATGAGAACAATATATTTGACTTCAAAGAGTATGAAAGAAGATATGGTCAAAATTTGAAGAAGATTTAATTAAGATTTAAAGAAGATTTGATCAAAAATTGAAGAAGATTTGATCAAAATTTGAAGAAGATCGATGATGGCTACCTGAGATGATTCAGATGAATCAGATACTGAAGAAGGTGAAGAGGCCAACATATGCTTAATGGCAAACGCAGAAGAAGATGAGGTAACAAACTTGGAACACTGTTCTTTATGTAACAATTGGAAAAAGAATTTGATAATTTACTAAATGATTCAAATTCTCTTGTTAAAAAATGTAGCTCTTTCAAAGAACAGTTTTGCAAAGAGAAAGAAGAAAAAGAGAAAATTCTCCTTAAAAAAATCATTCAAAATTTGAAAGAATCTCAGTTTAAAAATTTTAAAGTTAAAAGTCAAGAATGTTCTGCAACACAAAAGAAGAACATTCTCCTTAAAGCTGAAGTTGAACTTCTTAAGAATGACTTGTCTAATTTTTTTGTTCCTGAAAGTAAAGAGGTCAAATGCAAAACCAAATGTTCATATTGTGATAAAATTAAACATCTAGAATATGCTTGTTATTTTAAGAAAAGAGATGAAAAATCGGAAACAAAAATATTTTTAAAAACGAACAACATTCTAGAAGTAAAACAGAACCTTCTCCAAAAAACTTGAAAAAATGAGAATGTTCTTGAAGAAAATCAGAACTTTTTCCATAAAGTTTGAAAAAAGGAAAACATTCTAGAAGAAAAACAGAAATTTCTGCAAAAAGTTTTAAAAAGGGAGAATGTTCTCGAATTTTATCGAAACCAGCAACGAAGACATTTAAAACTCAGATTTTTCAAATCTTCTACAAGACCAAAGTGTTCCTATTGTTCCAAGATTGGCCACTATGAGTCAACTTGCTATCTTAAAAAGGGTTCAAACATTAAGACTAACTCTCAAGGACCCAAAATCAAGTGGGTACCTAAAATGAATGAAACACCTTATGCAGGCTGGATTTCAAAGTGTCAAGAAAAAGCCATGGTTTTTGGATAATGGTTGTTCAATGCATATGACAGGTAATAAAAAATGCTTCATGTCATTTGTCAAGAGAGATGGAGGTTCAATAACTTTTGGGAACAGTAACCAAGCTCGAATCAAAGGTAAAGGAACCATAGGTAAGGAAAACTCTGCTCAAATAACTAATGTTCAATATGTTGAAGGTTTGAAACACAATCTCTTAAGCATAAGTTGTTGGAACCAAGTTGGTTCTAAGTACTTAGAATTTTGATGTTTACAAAAGCACTCAATGTAATCTTATTTTGTACCTTGAATTATTAAATTAAATGCCACCAGAAGCTGAAGTAATCAGAAGCAGAAGATCAAAGGGTTCCAGAGATTGAATCCTGAAGGTACCAAAAGATACTCCAGGATGTCAAAAATCACCAGAAGATATCTTTGCTGGCCCAGATCAGAAGGAAGCAAAGTCAGAAGGAGACCTGGACCAGAGCAGAAGGAAGCCTGCCAGAGGGAGACTTGATCCAGACCAGAAGGAATCAAATATGAGATTTATTCCAGAAGTTATTCTAACCAGAAGATGGCCTGGCAGTGAAATAATAAACAGCCCAGACTTGATCCAGACTTAATCAGAGGGTAAATTAATGGGTCCAGAACAAAGGAATTAATCCAGATTTGACCCAGACCAGAAGATAGCATGGTTTAGGGTATGAAACTAAGTCCAGACCAGAAGAAATGATCTCCAGAATTGATCCAGAACTGATCCAAAACAAAAGGTAAAATATCCAGACTGAAATATTATTTGTCCAGATTTAATCCAGACCAAATCCAGAATTGGTCCGGATCATAGGGAAGATTTTCAGATCAATGGTTCAGATTTAAGTATTTGGCCCAGTGTTGGCCGAGATCAGAAGATCATACCATGGCCCAGTGTTGGCCGAAATCAGAAGGTCATAATGTGTGGTCCAACAGTGGCCGAGCTCAGAGGATCACAGCAGATCAGTTTGCTAGACCAGGATGGCCGAGATCAGAAGATCAAAAGGTTAGAAAGTGTGGTCCAGGGTTGGCCGAAATCAGAGGATCACAGCAGATCACTTAGTATGGTCCAGATATGGACTAGCGCAAAAGATCAAATGGTCCAGATTTAATCATGAAGATTAACGGTGAAGATTTTAATTTATTTTGATCAAAGTATTAAAAAGATTTATTACAAAAATAAAGTGAAGTATTGTGGAATTCAGGAGCTGTTGGCGGGAAGAAACTAAAGACATGATTGGCCAGTTATTTTTGAAAGAAAATCTGAAGCTTAAAAAAGATATGTTTTTTATTTAAATGAAGCCCAATTGGTCAAGATATTTTTGCAAGAGAATCCAGCAAGATTCAGCTCGAAATTAAAGCTTGGAAAAGGCCCTAATCTGCATCTATAAAATGAGGCTCAAGGCAGAATACTTTGTATCGAAAATCACAAAAGAGTCATACACTTCCAAAGCAAACACTCAAGTTTTCAATGAGGTTAATTGTGAGTTCCAGCTTTCAAGAAGCAAGCACTCGTGTTATTTTCTTTCTCGTGTGTTAGATCTAAGTTGTTGAAGTAGAGTCTACAATCTGAGGGAGTCAGAAGGGGTAGCATATTACTTGGCAATTAGATTCGAGGTGTTGTAATTCCTTCTACAATCTGGGGTTGTTAGACTGTTTGAGAAGACTGACTTGGAGGGTCAGTGGAACTGTTGTAATTCAAGGTTTGAATTAGTGAAATCCTTCAAGGTGAAGGGACAGGACGTAGCCTCGTTAACGGTGAACCAGTATAAAAATTCTGTGTTTTATTTTTACTTTATATCCGCTGCTAACTCTGTTTTTATTCATACATCAAGTTTTGTTTTAAAAGTGTAAAAACAGGAAAAGTATTCAAGTTAGTCAAACACAATTCAACCCCCTCTTCTCATGTTTGCACCTTCATAAGTCAACTATGTGACAATGGCTTTGAAGTTATTTTCAAACCCAATATATGTGAGGTCAGAAAGACAAAATCTGGGGAAATCCTTTTCTCTAGAACCAGAAAGAAAAATATGTATATTCTATATCTTGCGGATTTACCTGATGAGTCTTGCTTCATGTCCATTGATAAAGACAAATGGATTTGGCATAAGCGAACATGTCATATAAGCATGAAAACAATTTCAAAATTCGATCTTGTTAAAGGCTTGCCTTAAATAAATTTTGATAAAGACATAGTATGTGAAACATGTGCAAAAGGAAAGCAAGTCAAAAGTAGTTTTCACTCAAAAGATTTTATATCTACAAATATAAATCTTGAATTACTTCACATAGATCTTTTCGACCTCATTAAAACAACAAGTCTAGGAGAGATGAAATATGGCTTTGTTATTGTTGATGACTTTTCAAGATACACGTGGGTTCTATTTTTAAAACAAAAAGATGATGCTTTTGATGTTCAAAATGAAAAAGATTCCAATATGATTTCTGTAAGAAGTGATCATGGAGGGGAATTCATAAATGCATCTTTCAAAACCTTTTTCGATGAACTTGGAATTTCTCACAATCTATTATGTGCAAGAACTCCTCAACAAAATGGAGTTGTTGAACGAGAAAATAGAACATTACAAGAAATGGCAAGAACAATCTTAGAAGAATCTAATGTTGAAAAATATTTTTGGGCTGAAGCCATCAACACTTCATGCTACATTTTAAATTGTGTATCAATAAGAAAAATTATCAACAAAACACCATATGAAATCTAGAAAAATAGAAAGCCGAACATCTCATATTTTCACATTTTTGGATGTTACTGTTACATTTTAAATAATAAAGAGAACCTTGGAAAGTTTGATGCAAAATCAGACAAGACCATTTTTTTGGGTTACTCAACTGATTCTAAAGGTTATCGTGTATTCAATCTACAAACTAAAATTGTTGAAATCAGTATGCATATTTTGTTTGATGAATTTGATGATCTGGATTTGAGTAAAAGAGATGATGAAAAAGAACATTTTGGACAGCAGCAAAACATTTAGCAGGAAACAAAGATTGATAAAAATCTCCATTTCATTATCCTCCTAAAAGCTGGAGAACGATAACTGATCACCTTCAAAATCAAATCATTGGAAATATAGCTGATGGAATTAGAAAAAAAATGTCATTCAAAGATGATGTTAATAATAACATGGCAATGATCTCCATAATAGAACCAAAATCAATCAAAGAAGCAATAATTGATCAAACTTGGGTAGATGCAATGAAGGAATAACTTCAATTCGAAAAGAATGAAGTCTGGAATCTTGTTCTAGATCCACACAATCAAACCATCATTGGAACAAGATAGGTTTTCAAGAAATTGTTGTTCACAAGTCATTTGGATAAAAAATCAACTTGAAGACTTCTCTGTTAGTTATTCTAATATTCCAATTTACTGTGATAACACAAGTGCCATAAATCTTTCTAAAAATCTTATCCAGCATTCTAGATCCAAACACATTGAAATAAAACATCATTTAATCCGTGATCATGTATATAAAAAGGAAGTTGAGTTAATCTTTGTACATACTCAAAAACAAATGAAGGTACAAACACGAGAAGGGGGGTTGAATTGTGTTTGTCAAACTTGAAATCTTTTGTTGTTTTGATGAATGTTGATGCGAATCATTTGATGAATAAATTATCAAACGTAGCAGCAGATAATAACAACATAAGAACACATAGATTTATCCTGGTTCACCATTAACTTGGCTACATCCAGTCCCTTCACTCCGAATTAATCCAGTAATTCAATACACTTTGAATTACAACACCTGACCCTCCAAGTCAGTCTTTCCAAACAGTCTGACAACCCCAGACTTTTGAGGAACGATAACAACACATTGACTCTACAAGTCAAGTCTTCTCCTACCAATCTGACAACCCCAAATTGAAGAAGGAATCTACACCACTATCGGGTTAGATTACAAGGATTTGGTACTCTGCAAAGTTGCTTATGGAAAGCTGATTGTTGCACTGAATTTCTCTCTCGAGTGATTCTTTCTTTTGAACTCTCGGATTGTGTTGAATATGAAGCTTGAGTTCTTGCATTTTCGATGCATAATAATGATGCCTGAAGCCTCCTTTTATAGCTACAATTAGGGATTTGTCCAAGCTTAAATTTGAGATAAATCTTGCTCAGATTTCCTTTGAAAATTCTATTGGCCAATCTTGTTTCACTTAATTTCAAACTGTATCTTTTTAGCTTCAAATTGCACTTGAAAATTCTGTTGACTAATCTTGTTTCTCTTAATTTCAAACCATATCTTTTTAGCTTCAGATTGCATTCGAATTTCTTTCAAGTCTTCAGTGATTTTTGAATCAAATCCCTTTAATAGTATGATCAAATTTCTATCAAAATTCAATCAAGTCTTCTTCGAATTTTAATCAAGTCTTCACTGATCTACATCATGATTTAAATTCTGGACCGTATGATCTTCTGATATTGACCAACTCTGGACCATGTGATCTGATCTGTACCATTCTGTGATCTTCTGATCTAGACCATTAATCTTTTAATCTGGACCATTTGTCTTCTGATCTGGACCATTGATCTTCTAATCTAGACCATTTATCTTTTTATATAGACCAAGTCTGGACTAAGTCTTATGTGCTGGACCAAGCTATCTTCTGGTCTGGACCAAGTCTTTTGTTCTGGACCATGCTATCTTCTGGTCTGGACCAAGTCTAACTTATGTTTCCTTTTGGTCTGGACTAAGTCTGATTTATGTTTCCTTCTGGTCTGGACCAAGTCTCCTTCTGACAAGCTTCCTTCTGATTTGGGCCAAGAATAATATCTTTTGATGATGTTATTGCTTCTTCCCTTTGATGATATCCTCTGATGTTTGCCTTTGATGACATCCTCTAGTGATATCCTCTAGTATCCCCTGGAGGTATCTTCTGGTACCTTCTAGTGACATCCTCTGGTGATATCTTCTGGCGGAATCTTCTGGTGGCATTTTTATCTTCTGGTGACGTCATCCTTTGGTGACATCTTCTGTTTCTGATTTGTATCTTCTGGTTGTATATTCTGGAGGAATCTTCTGATGACATCCTCTAGTGTATCCTCTGGTGACGTCATCCTCTGATTTTGCACATTCTCTGATTTTTCATTCTTCTAAGTCAAAATACAATTTACATAAAATACTTTTGTTAACATCAAAACTTCAATTGAAAGAACCAACTTGGTTCCAACAACAACTTGCTGACATTTTTACCAAACCCCTTGTAGAGAAAAGTTTTATTGAATCTGTCTCTTTGTTAACAAAAAGTGACTGTTGTGCTGTGATTTCCACCCCCATTTTTCCTCTTTTCCAGTACTCAATTGTCACTTCCTCTTCCCTCCAAAAGTTAAATATCTATGCAAATCCTCCACTTCTTCACAAAAACTGCAACTGCGCCAAACTCATTCATCTTCCCCAAACCACATTTTTACCCTCTGCGTATTCTCTCTCAATGGCTCCCACTAAAATGTCTGCTCGATAAAACCCCCTCACCCTAACACATCGTCTCAGATCCACTTTCTAACATTGCCACCTCTTTTGCCACTCTATCCTCATTATGCACTACCACTACTCCCACTCAAAACCCTCCACCAACTACTCCTCAAGAAAGCTCTCAACGCCCATCCAAAAGGACAAACAAAGAGAAGGACTTAACAAAAGCAATCTTGGCTGCTCTCCAAACCATTATGGCTCGACAGACTTATCAGAATAAAAAAATCTGCTCTTCTACGGGAACGGATGGCAACTCAGCTTGCTCCCAAGCTCGGGATTGATCCTCCTCCTCTAAATCCACCACATTCCTTCCATGCTACTCCAGATATTTCTCTGTCATCATCTTCTGAAGAATCATATCCATGTCTTTCTCACTAGTCTTTTCTTTGCCATTTTTACCCTTCTCCTGTTCCTTTTTGTTAGGACAAATGGGGAGAATTATTTTAAAATTTTAGGTACTTAAATATGTAATTCATAAATCATTTTGTAAATTGCACTTTTGTATTTTGTTGTTCTACTAACCGTATGTACAATTGTCTATCATTTTATGGTATAATGAAATATCTATCATTTTACGCTTTAAATATGATTGGTTCATGTTATGAGGGGGATCTTGTAAACTCTCAATGATTAAAATTAGAATCAAAATTCACATGTTTGTCATCATCAAAAAGAGGGAGATTGTTAAGACAAATCTCAAATAAATGTTTTGATGAAAACAAACAAAAGTTAATTAAGAGATAGGTACTAAGCATTACAAGCAAAATCACTTTAAAGAGAAAGCAAAAATATACAAACAAAAACGAAGAACGTTCCCCACTGTCAATTGTCATAAAACAACAAAAAGTGTTGATGTCCAAAAAACAAGGAATAAAAAGCTTATGAAAATTACGCATACATTTCCAGAATTCTACATGGAATATACAGGGCTCATTCCAGCAAAAGAATCAATCCAAAATGACCAAGGATAAAAGCTATGACTCAAAATAAATCAAGCGTGATTATTCTTCAAATAAAAGGAGAATAATTCTCCAGTTTGTTGCAGCAACAATCAAGAACATTCTTGAAATATATACTTTAGCATATCCTTGATATATAACGCACACGTGATGAAAGGACCTTGAATCATCATCAAAAAATGGCTGACATAGAAGATCACATATCAGCATTCTTTAAAAAGCAGAAAAAGAAGAATGTTCAGTCAAGAACATTATTGGTTTGAAATCTGACTTTTTGTCACAATCTGACACATGACAAATGGACCCTTGCCAACGGTCAAATGAGCTGTCATAAGCCTCCTTCAAGCCTATAAAAGGAACCCCAAACTTAAGGAAAAATAAGAGCTTCAAGTTAAGAGCAATTCATCACTTACTTGCAATCATACACTATAAAAGTCTCTCATTTACTCATAAGAATCAATGTGTCTTCTCATTCAAGTTTAGAATCATTTGTTACTGGTTTCTTTATGTCAAGAATCAAAACTCAAACAAGTGTTGAGCTTACTAAGATTCTACCAAATCCCTTTAAATCATTATCTTGTAAACTCAAGGCTATAGGGGTGAAGATAGCTTGAGTAGTTTGTAAAAGTCCTTTTATGGTTAAAGAGGAAGTGTAAAAACCATCTTTAAAGATTGAAAGGTAACATGTGGAAAACCTTTCTGGTTGGAAAGGTAGAGCTGTGTAACATATCAAGGTTGAAAAGATTTAACGTTCTCCGTTTTGAACTTAGTGAAAAATCCCACAATTGTGAGAACTGGACGTAACCCGGTTTGGGTGAACCAGGATATATCTCTATGTGATATCTCTTTCCTTTTCTCAATTTATTTTCAGTTCTTTAATTATCGAATTAAATAGATAAGTTAAAATGGTGTGTTATTTATTAACTAATACCGTTCTCCGTTTTTTGCTTTCATAACGATGAACGTTCTCCAATTTCTGTTTTCCTAACCAATATCAATCTTGAGTAAAAATCCTCAAACTTTAACAGGAAAATTTAAAAAGTTGTATTTACAATTCAAACCCTCCTTCCTTGTAAATTGACATTGCTACTTCAAGCACACCCGACACTCTCTCAATAACCTATATTCTACTTGATACTCTCACATAGATAGAGTCATCCAATATAATTTTCAATCATGCAATTCAATTATCTCTTAATTATTTATGGGCATAATTTATTCTAAATTTAGAAAGAAAAAATTGTTTAAAAATGTTGCTATATTTTTCAAATACAACAAAAACCTCTCATAATAAAAAATCAAATTTTTAAAATTCATGAATTATTCAAATGAATTAATTATTTTTTAATTATTAAAAAGTAGTTTTCATCATATTTTTATACACAATGAGAAATAAATGCAGTCTTATTAAAAATTAATCAAAGAATTTAATATTAATAAAAATAAATAATTTATATAAAATCAACATTGCAATATTTGGTCTAACTTGTTTAAATCACTTATTGTTATTTTAAACTTAAATGAATCTATTACATTATTAAGTCTATCTTTAAAAATAAAATACGTGAATCCAACAAAATAAAACTATTCAGTTGGACCGATGTTATGGTTAATATAAAATCTCAATAAAGTGTTTTGATGTAATCAAACAAAGATTACATAAAGACTCTAATTATGATTTTGAATAAATGTCTTATTTAAAATGTGCTTTTGAGTGTGATAATTCAAGATATGTACTAAGCAAAAGCAAGCAAAATTAGTTAAAGGAAAAAGCAAAAACTGATTTGCCAAAAACCAAGAACGTTCTTGACATTTTTTCTGGAAAGAAGTACTCATATTAGAAAAAGAAGTACTCTAAAAGATCAAAGGAGCAAATATATGACTCAAGACAACATGACAAAATCATTCAAGATCAATTATTCTCCATGTTCAAGAACATTCTCCAACTTCTGTGATACAGACCAAGAACGTTCTTGAAACTAAAACTTCAGCATGACTTTAAGACATATATTCTCGTGACAAAGAGACCTTCAAACATAGTCCAAATCAAATGACAGAGAAAACATCAAATCAGAAAGTCCAGCAGTTAAAAAGGAGAAACGTTTTAGTTAAAAGTCTTGCTTTGAAGTTTGATTTTTTTAATCTAACATTTGACAAAGGAAACCTCTCCAATGGTCATATTAAGCTGTCATAGACCTCCTCAAAGCCTATAAAAGGAACTCCAGAGCTTAAGGAAAAACAAGACATTCAAGTGCTAAGAAAAATATCAATCACTAACATTCAAACTTGAAAGTTTCACAAAATAATCAGTATCATTCATTCACGAATTCATTGTTGTTATCTTACTGAAATCTTATGTAAAGAATTTACACCTCAAACAAGTGTTGAGATTAATCAAATTGTGCCAAACGCTCTAAATCATTATTGTGTAAACTCAAGACTATAAGAATTGTTTATAGCTTGAGTAGTTTGTTAGAAAATCCTTTTACGGTTAAAAGGTGAAGTATAAAATCCTCTCAAGATTGATAGGTGACCTGATTGAACTCCTTGTTAAGACAAACTCTCAAAATTAATGTTTTGATGAAAACAAACAAAGGTTAATTAAAGATTATTTAATTATGATTCTAAATGTATTATTAATTTAATTTGTGCTTTTGAGTGTTCTAAATCAAAGACAGGTTTCAAAAGAATCAAAGAAAACAGCAGCAGAAGAACATTCTCCACATTCTGGAAAACCGAGAATGTTTGCCAGACCACGACACCATAAAGACCAAACTTTCTCCAACACTTAATTGAAGTTGTTGGCTCTGGAAGTTACATGGATATGATCACTACATGGCAGAGAACACATAGGATCTATTCAATTCAAGAAGTCGTTCAAATTGAGAAAGAATAAGGCTCTCAAAGATGCCTGTCCAGACAGTTCTGGAACTGGCTGTCAAGAATGTTAAAACAGTCTTGAAGTCAAGACAGTTTCCAGTATGGCCTAAAAAACATCCAGATTGATCATCAGTCTCCAGGATACTTAAAGTACAAAGGTCTAGAATGATCATCAATCTCCAGGCAGTTTTAGAAGCTTTAGTACAAGCTTCTTACTTCAAGCTTTCGTGATTGTTTTTAATCTGTTTTTACTGATCCAAAGCTTCAGATCAAGCCAGCAAAATTGCCACTTATCAGAAGCTTAAGAAGATCATTAACAACTCAAGAAAGATTGATCCAAAACGCATTACAGCTCAAGACTGATCAGAAGAATAAAAGGATTATTTTTAATTAGAAATAAAGTCACTGGACCAGTCTGACACAAGGCCTTTACAACGGCTATATTGGCCTTCATTCACTGCTTTCAAGCCTATAAAAGGAAGGCCACAGCTCAAGGAAAAATAAGAAGTTCAAGTGCTAACACAGCTATCACAATCATTCACATTCATACTTGAAGTTCTGAAAATTTCTTACAGAATCAGTTTTTAGTTAAATTGTTTTACTCTGATATATATTCTAATTTATCTGTAAAGAATCGAATCTCAAAAAAGAGTTGAGAATTCACAGATTCTAAACAAAATCAATCTCATCATCATTGTAAGCTCAAACTATAAGAGTAAAAGATAGTTTGGGTAGATTGTAAGAAATCCTATCAAGATTGATAGGTGATTTGGTTAAACTTTTTCTGGGTAGGAATTAATTTAAGTTCTGAAAACAAAAGATCAAGGTTGATCTAGACTAGGTGCTGTAAAACCAAGAAGGTTCTTGTTTTAAACACTTACTGGAAAATCTCACTTCGTGAGGACTGGACGTAGCCCAAGTTTGGGTGAACCAAGATATATCTGCGTGTGGTATTTCTTATCCCTTATCTCTTTATTCAGTTTAATCGTGTTTCAAAGATTAAAATACAAAACTGTTTTCTGTTTTAAACACTAATCTGAACGTTCTCCGTTTTCTATTCAAACCAAGAACGTTCTCCATTTTTCTGCTTCCTTAACCAAGAACTTTCTTGAGTTTAAAACTGAAGTTTTTCTGGAAATTTTAAAAAGGGGGATTTACAATTCAAACCCTCCTTCCTTGTAAATCAATTTTGCTACTTCACTCCTTTCTGGGTGGAAAGGATTGTAGTTTGTAACAGGTCAAGGTTGATTTGAGCTAGGTGGTCTAAAACCAAGAAGGTTCTTCGTTTGAACACTTAGTGGAAAATCTCACGATTGTGAGGACTAGACGTAGCTCGGGTTTGAAGTATATATTTACAAGAAAGGGGGTTTGAATGTAAATTAACCTTTTAAAAATTCCTAAAAAAAACTAACTCAAGATTGATCTTGGTTGTAAATTAGAAAAATGGAGAACGTTCTTGGTTCTGATCCAGAAACGGAAAACGTTTTTGGTTAGTTGAAAATGACAGTTTTAGTTAATCTATTAAACTTGATATTTAAAGACTTGAAAGTAAATAGATAAGGGAAGGAATATAACACACATATATATCCTGGTTCACCCAACTTGGGCTACGTCCAGTCCTCACAACTATGAGATTTTCAACTAAGTGCTCCAAGGCAAAAACTCTCTTGACTTTTACACAACCAATACCTTTCAATCCAGAAAGGAGTTTTTCACTGATCTATCCTTCAATCTTTACCAAGGATTACTCACACTACCTTCTCAATAACATAGAAGGATTTTCACAACTTCTCAAGACTAGTTTGTACTCACTTTGTCTTGAGATTACAATAGAATGATAAACTATTTAATAGAAACTAAATATCCTCAACTCGTGTTTGAGTATTTGATTCTGATATTTGGAACTGAGAGTGGTCTTAGAACACAATCGTGATTGGATGTTGCAGTTTCGAAGAGTTGGACAGAACTTAGCGAAATGTATGAAAAATGTAGAAACTCTTGAATATGATTTGTGAATGATGGAATGATTGCTTTGTTAAGTTCTGATAGTTGCCTATATCTTGAGTTCTCTTTTATAGACTCAAAAAATGCTTATCAAAATGATGTCCAGAATGTTCTTGGATCTTCAGATTCGATCTTGCTTCTCTCAACTGATTTTGTTTAAGTTACTTGGTACCTATCTTGATTAATACACTCAAGAAAACTTATTAGGTACAAAAATATGCTTTAGAATCATAATTATAATTCTTAATTAATCTTTGTTTATCATCAAAATTATTTAAGTTGGGGTTTTGTCTCAACAGGGTTGGGTGAACCAGGATATATCGTTGTGTGACATTTCTTCCCTATCTCTATTTACTTTCAGTCTTTCAATTATTTAAGTTAAACACACAAATTGATTTATGTTTTTAACTAACCAATAACGTTATCCGTTTTCTGTTTTTCCAACCAAGATCAATCTTGAGTTATTTTCTTAAGTTTTAACAGGAATTTTTAATTGGGCAAATTTACATTTCAAACCCCATTCCTTGTAAATTGACATTGCTACTTCAGTTATAACTATTTAATGATATAATTATTATACAACCTTTAGAAAGAAAAATATTAGAGGTGGACATCAGGTTGGGTTCGATCGGATTCAGGCCAAAAAAACCAAAACTAATTCAATCCATGGGTGGTAACTATAAACCCAATCTCGTCCATTTTTTATTTTGGATTGGTCGGATTCAGGTCATTGGGTGACGGTTTTGGGTGGATGGTAAAAACGGGTTACAGTTACATTGATAATGGACGAGAGTGAGAGTGAGTCTAAGAGACGAAAGTGAGAGTGAGAGTGTGTCTGAGAGAAGAGAGTGAGACGATGGGAGTGAGGCTGAGAGATGAGCCTTGAAAAGGACAAGAGTGAGAGTGAGGCTGAGAGACAAGAGTAAGAGTGAGGCGGCGATAGTGAGTGTGAGGGGGAGGGTAAGCAACCCTAGTAGAACTTCTGACCTTATATATTCAATTTTTCATTCATATTTTGGGTAATTAGGTTTGATGTTTGGACTTGCGGTGGTTGTGTCAGATTATCAGTAAACATCAGCTCAAACCTCTTTTTTTTTTCTTTCTAGATAACAAGTATTAAATGTAATGATGATAATAATAATAATAATAATAATAATAATAATAATAATAATAATAATCATAATAATAATAATAATAATAATAATAATAATAATATGGGTGGTCAGGGTCGGTCACCGATGGGTCCAAATCACTCACTCAAACTCGACCGACTTAACTCTTATAAATCCATTTTCTTCTCCGCGTGAAGCTGACTACCCGCCTCAATCTGACCGCGTCACCCAAATTCAACATAGGTCGGGCGAATTATGTCAGGTCAAATTATCTTGTGCGCCCCTACAAAATATCATCCTTTGCATAACCCTAAAATTAAATATAATTTACCATTTATATATTTCATTTTTGTTTTGATTTATTTTAAATTCATGTAATTGATTCTTGTAATAATTGATTTAATGAGATAGTATTTAGCGTAGAATTAATGTGAGAGTAGAATTATATAGATTATTATTATTATTATTATTATTATTATTATTATTATTATTATTATTATTATTATTATTATTATTATTATTATTATTATTATTATTATATAGACAAACAATTTCGTATATTGTTTTAAATTTTGTTTTCTTTGAATTTTGGACCGATACCATAGGCTCTATAAATAAATATTTAAATTTTATTTTTATTTATTAAATTTAATGCTTATATTTTGTATTGTAGTTGTTATTTTTGAATTATTTTATTATTGAATTTTTTTTTTATTTTTCTGTTATTTCGTTGCCACCTTAGTGTGACGAAAAATTATAATCTTATATCTATAAAAAAATATGATTTTAATATTTTTTTAATTTTATTATTGTATAATAATTATTATTATTTTATTGTATTAATTATAATAAATATGACTTTTAATTTTATTATTTTATTATATATGAATGGTGCGGGTGGAGAAGTCTGAACTCCGTCATAGGCGGAGACGAGGATTTAAATTTCATAAAAATGTGAACGGGTGTGGGTTTTACCTGATTAGTTAGGTGCGGGGAAGTAAAACCCGCCCCCGCCCCGTACCCAACTCTATTATAATTAATATAATAAAATAATAATTATTAGACAATAATAAAATTAAAAATATATTTTTTGTGAAGATGATATTTTAATTTTTAATATTTAAAAAAATGTTAAGTATATTCAATATGTGCATGTATATAAAATTTAAAAATTACAATAATATTACTAGCGGAGCGGGTTCAGATGCGAGGTGGATATCAACATACCCGCATCCGTCCCTGCACCCGATTTTAGTTTCAGAGAAATTCGCACCCGCACCCAATCGAAGCGGGTTTTCTCCGCCCAAATCAAAATGATTTTAGATGGGTACTCACGGATGCAGATTATGTTGTCATCCCTAATACCTAGGCTGACATATTCAACCAATGTCATTTTATATTATTAACATGAATCTTGTGACTTTGTTGCATATTCAACCTTTTTGTGTTTAGCAAATTTGTAGTTTTGTTCTCGATCGATATCCTTTTAGTTTGAATGAATGAATGAATATCATTATTTTATCAAAAAATAATAATCAAATCAAATCAAAATTTGTAATTTTTATAATTTTATATTATTTTGATTTTATATAACCCGTTATAGTGATATTTATATAAAATATTTTTATTCTAAATTATTTCAAAATTCAAATGAATTATTATAGGGACCGACTAATGTTTGAATAAATTTTTTAAAATTTTCAAATAGTTTACTCATATAATAAAATTTGAAAACATCCATTTTTGGATTTCAAAATTTCAAAAACCTATATCGATTTTTTAGTAAATGCTCATTTTGATCTTTGAAAATTTTTTAGAGAACCAATTTAGTCCTTGAGAAAAATAAAAGAACTTTTTAGTCCCTAAGAAAAATAAGCCGAATCAAATTAGTCTTTGAAAATTTTTGAAAGACTCAATTAAGTCCATAAAAAAAAAATAAACGGGGATACTTAGTTCTTCGCTTAATTTAAGAAAAGATAAATTCTAGTGTTATTTCATCTAATAGTTATAAAATTTATAAATATATATTTCATAATTTACAAATATCTATTTTTAAATGTATTTCCAAAATTATATAAGTCGAAATACATTATTTTATTATATTTAATTAAAATATTCAGAAATTCCAAAAGAAGAATTATATAATTGAATTTATCAAAATAAAATTATATATTTGAAAAAATTAGAATTTAATATCTATTAAAAAATTATGATGAAATTATATAATTAAGAAACAGATATTATATAATTTCTAAAAAAAATAAGAAATGAACAAATAAAGTGGTGGAATATGAAATTGATGACACTTAAAATACAAGAGGACCTCCTTTTATTTCCGATTCTTTTTCATACACTTTTTCTAGTTTTAATGGTGCAACACTCCAACTTTATGTAGACCTTAACGAGCCTTTAGTATTTTTTTTTTTTTTTTTGCAATTAATTCCAAATTGAAATTAAACTTGAATGCCATTTAAGTAAATATTGTCTAGTAGTATTGTATTTTTTAGCGTTTAATGGGAATTAATTGTTTGATTTAAAATTACGGATATATTCCATTTTTATTTTTGATTTATTTCCAGATTTTTGTATTTGATTCTTATAATTGATTTAATTAGTGTGACAACAGTATTGGTCAAAGCCATTTAATATAGAATTAGTTTGAGAATATAATTGGTGAAAGTCGATCTCAAATAATCTTAAACCATTGACTAAGGACTTTTTTTTATAAAAAAAAAAAACCCCTTTTGACATGACTTATAAATACACCACTTCCACATTGAAGTAAACAAACCAAAATATATACTTGCTAATAGTTATTGTGTAATGGCGAAGCAAATGCCAAAGTGTTTCTATTTCTTTGCCATATTGGTTTTAGTTTTTACAGGTAAGCCTCTCCATCATTTTCATGTTTCTTATAAATTAATTATTAAATAAATTATACAAAATTTAAATATATTATTATTTGTTTTTAATTTCTACAATTTGTTTTCTTTTAATTTCTACAAATAGACACTTTTTATTTTTTACCCTTAAAATTTATTTTTAATTCTTATAAATATTTCAATTCTTACTTTTTGATCTCTGTAAATACCATTTTAATCCTAAATCTTAAAAGAATAAAATAAAATAAAATATTATACAAATTCTAAAAATCAAAGACACAATTTATTTTAATAAAGATCAATTTTAATATAAATAAATTTTACAGAAACTAAGAACAAACAAAATCTCAAGAACCAAAGACAAAAATGTTTTTTTTTTCAACGATTAAAAAGAAAGATATTTTTAAAGGTATTAATAGCAAAATAAATCATATATTTGCATTTGCAAACATATATTATTCGATCAAAGTATTAATGTCACTAATATTTTATTTTATTTTGCGGGAGCATAGTGCAATTAATACAAGTAGAAGGTAATAATTGCACGAAAATTGTGGGAGAGTGTACTAAATCACTTTGTTCAAGACAATGTAAACTCGCTGCAGTAGGTTCTGATCTGCGATGTACAATAGCAGAATGCCCCTCTGTTCGTATTTTAAAAACGTCATGTTCTGACTTCAACATATGCACTTGTACTTTCGATAAGCCTCCAGAAGGATCACTACAACCTGCTTGTGATGTTCCGAATGGACTATGCTCTAGTGACTGTGATGATAGTTGTTGTTTGGGATTGTGTACTATCAAATATGGTCGATATGCTACTGGAGGTTGTGAAAAACTTTCTAATAACAATGTATGCGTTTGTTCTTATATCGGTTGACAGTTATCATACGATAGATGCGTTATATTCTTATATTGAAATAAAATTATATATTTTGTCTCCCAATTATCTCTTTATAATAAGTGTTTGATATCTTTATAATTGTAACGATGTTGTTCAAATCTTGTATTTACAAGTGTGAAATAATCATTAAATATATCATTATTAATAATAATTGTTTCCGCTAAAATAGAACATTATATTACTAGTTTATATGAAAATGTATTGAGATTGAGATTTCAACTCATATATCGATAATCAACAATCAATTAATAGTATATATATTTATCAATCTATTTTAAACAACCATTATACAAATAATTCTACTTAAAATTTAAAATTATAATTACATGCAGCACAATATATATATATATATATATATATATTAAATAACATATTTATTAACATATATGTAATGTCATATCTAAATGGTAGCTCTAGTCAAAATTCATCACAATATATGACACCACGATTATATTATATACTTATATAATTTAATTTTTAAGTCATAATTAATAATAATTTATTTTTTAATTTTTTATAATATCAATATTTTTTGTGTTATAAACTTTAACTACTTTTATATATTCAATGATATTTATATTAAAGTTTCCCAATCGTACATCACAATTTTATTTTTATTTTGACACAATCATTTTATACCATCCACATAAATATTATTATTTTATTATAATGTAAATAATAAACATTCATCCTAAACATAAATGTAAAAAGTTAATTGTCCGATGAAATAACTAATAAAACTTCAATCCTAAGACTTGTTAAAATGCTTGGAATAATGATCTCAATGTTGGAAATGAAATACTTGTTTATTAATTAAAACTGGAGCCTTTAAATAGCCAAAAAAATACAGAAAACAGAAGTATCAGACGAACCGGTACAATACATCAGACGAAACGGACAACACACTAACCAGAAGCAGAAAACGCGGTCAGAAGCAGAATTCCGCGCCTGCTTACTCGGTCTCCTAACAACCAAATTGAAATCTAATTAAACTAACATATTCTCTGCCACGTTTATTATCACACTAAAATATTAAATCAACAATTAAACTGACAATTACTCCCTAAAGTAGACACCCGAGCTGAATATGCGGCCAACAATCGCTCCCCTAAACTGAACATGTCAGAAGCATTTCAGTTTATTTCTTCAGCTGACTTCATTCCAAGAGCTTTTCTGAGCTTCTCAAACACTTCCAGCTTCATTGGTTTAGTCATAATATCAGCCAACTGCTCACTTGTACCACAATATTCCATGTCAATTATTTCATCCTTAGTGAGATTCCTCAGAAAATGAAACCTGACATCAATGTGCTTACTCCTACCATGGAAGACTGGATTCTTTGCAAGTTTTATAGTGGAAGAATTATCACATAGTATCTTGACACATCTACTATATGTGCCTCCAATCTGTTTAAGTATTTGTTGCAACCAAATGCACTGACATGCACAAGAAGCAGCAGCCACATATTCTGCTTTTGTGGTTGAGAGTGTCACAACTGGCTGCTTCTTTGATGACCAAGCTACTGCTCCTCCACTTAGCATGAAAACATACCCAGAGGTGCTTTTTCGATCATCCAGATCTCCTGCATAGTCACTTTCCGTGTAGGCAAGCAACTCATCTTTACATCCCCTTTTGTAGAATACACCAAACTCAGTAGTAGCACTGATGTATCTTAGAATTCTCTTAGCTGCCATCATGTGAGACTCCATTGGGTTGGCCATAAAACGACTTCTTAGACAAACATTGTAGGCTAAATCAGGACTTGTGACAGTCATGTACATCAGACTTCCCACCATTTGCTTGAATAGGGTTGCATCTACCTTCTTACCATCTTCTTGTTTTGTTAGTCTGTTGCTTCTTGGAACCATGGGATTCTTGACTCCATTGCAATTTTCCAGACCAAACCTTTTTAGAACTTCTTCAGCATACTTCTTCTGACCAATGTGAATACCATTGAAGTTCTGCTGTATTTCAACTCCCAGAAAATATTTCATCTTGCCCAGATCAGTCATTTCAAACTTCCTTTTCATAGATTCTTTGAACTCATTTATCATAACAGAATCATTGCTAGTAAAAATGAGATCATCAACATAGAGACTTACAATTAGGATCTTGTTCTTTTCTTCTCTTTTGATGAACAAGGTGTGCTCATAGCTGCTTTTCTCAAACCCTTCCTTAATGAAGTAACTTTCAATTTTGCTGAACCACGCTCTTGGTGCCTGCTTTAGACCATAGAGTGCTTTCTTCAATTTGTATACTTTCTTCTCTGCCCCACTGATCACATACCCTGGAGGTTGAGTAATGTAAACATTTTCATTCAGCTCACCATGAAGAAAAGCACTTTTGACATCAAGCTGAAAGATTGTCCAACCATTTCTTGCTGCCAGAGCTATCACTGTTCTAATAGTATCCCATCTAGCTACTGGAGCAAAAACTTCATTGTAGTCTACTCATTTCTCCTGTGCATATCCCTTAGCCACAAGACGAGCTTTACACTTATCTACTTCACCCTTCTCATTTAATTTGGTTTTGTAGATCCATTTTACACCAATTACTTTAGCCTCCTTTGGTGCATCAACAAGCTCCCAGGTTTCATTCTTTACAATAGCATTGAACTCCATATCCATTGCATCCCTCCATCTTTTCAATTTTACTGCTTCTTCATAATAAACAGGATCATCAAAGGATATAAACAGAGCTAGATTTTGTACCTCTTCATCTTCTTCTGATAGTCCTTCTCCATTTATATAGTCTTGAAGATAGTTTAGAGCTCGAGTGACTCTTCTTTCTGGAAGTGTAGGTGTGGTAGTATCACTGGAGATATTACTAAGACCAGAAACAGTATCACTGGCAGTACTACTTTGACCAGATTCTGCTTCTTCTTCACTTTCTTCATCACTGGAGGCATATGTATCATCATCAACTTCTCCCTAGTCAAGAATATCATTCTTGGCTTCTCCTTCTGTTTTTCTCCAATCCCAGCTTTTTCCTTCTTCAAACACAACATCTCTGCTAATTATCACCTTCTTTGTAGTCGGGTTGACCATTTTGTATCCCTTAGACTCTTCACTGTACCCTATCAGCACACACTCTTGACTTCGAGCATCCAACTTTGACCTCTTTGCATCTGGTACATGTACATTTCCTACACATCCAAACACTCGGAAATGATCAACATTAGGTTTAACTCCACTCCAGCATTCTTCTGGTGTTTTGTTCTTTACAGCAGAGGTTGGACTTCGGTTGAGAATGTGACATGTTGTTCTCACAGCTTCTGGCCAGAATGGAGTTGGCATCTTCTTATCTTCTAGCAAGCATCGCACCATGTTAAGTATGGTACGATTTTTACGTTCTGCAACTCCGTTTTGTTGAGGAGTATAGTCTGTAGTCAGTTGTCTCTTGATACCTTCAAGTTTGCAGAATTCTGTGAATTCTTTGGAGGTGAACTCCCCTCCTATGTCTGTTCTCAGTCCACAAATGGATAGGCCAGACTTTTTCTCCACAATATTTTTGAAGCTTTTAAATGTTGTGAAAACTTCACTCTTTTCATTCAGAAAGTAAACCCAGAGCTTGCGACTCAGGTCATCAATAAAAGTTAGTAGGTACCTTTTGTTACCATATGACTTTGGAGTGATAGGTCCACAAATGTCTGAGTGTATAAGTTGTAACTTCTGAGTTGCTCTCCATTTGCTTTTCTTAGGAATGATCTTCCGATGTTGTTTCCCTTTCATACAGCTTGTACATACATAGGTTGATATCTAAAACTTGGGAAGTCCTCTGACAAGTTCCTTCTGGTGTAGTAAATTCAGACTGGTAATACTCAAGTGACCATATCTCTTATGCCACAAGTCACCAGTATCATCACTTCTCACATTCAGACATGTAGAAGGTGTATCCATCAGAATATTGGCTCGAACAACAAACATTCTATTAGAGGTCATGCGTGTGTGCATGATTAATCCTCTTCTAGAATGATAAAGCCTGCATTCTCCATTTTGTATTAGGATAGTTAACCCTTTCTCTTGTAGTTGACCCATACTCAACAGATTGTTTTTCAACTCAGGAACATAATAAACTTCAGAGATCACCTGAGTTGCACCTTCTACTTCAAGTCTGATGTTGCCCTTCCCTTTCACTGGCATTCTGAGATTGTTTCCCAGTTTCACTGAATGACTGAATTGTTCATCCAGCTCCACGAACCATTGCTTGTTTCCTTTCATATGATTGGAGCAGCCAGAATCAAGAAACCATACTGCCTCTTTCTTTGATTTGTTGATCTCAACATATGACATCAGAAGAAGTTCTTCTTCCTCATCCAATTCTGCATAATTGGCTCTTCTGTCCCATTCTGGGCACTCATTTTGAAAGTGTCCATGTCTGTGACATTCGAAACATTCAATTGTAGCTTTGTTGAAGGTTTGTCTGCCTCGTCCTCTACCTCGTCCTCCTTTATTCATGCCTCTGCCTGATCTTTCATCATATGTTACTTTTAACACTTGTTCTTCTTCTTGTTGTCCCAGCATCCTCTGTTCATGAACTAGCAAACTTCCATGTAATTCATCAATGCTTAAGGTACTCAGATCATTTGACTGCTCTATTGAGCAAACAACATAGTTGAATTTGGAGGTCAATGATCTGAGTATCTTACTAACCACTGTACTTTGTTCCATCACCTCTCCATTTGTTTTCATTTTGTTGACCACGGCTAGAGTCCTTCCCAAGAAGTTATCTACTTTCTCTCCTTCTTTCATGGCCAGTAACTCAAATTCCTTCCTCAAGGCTTGAAGTTGTGCTCTTCGTACCTTTGTGGACCCTTAATACTTCTGTTTCATTGAGTCCCAGATTGCTTTTGATGTATCCTTGTTAAGGATTGTTTCCAATATTTCTCTGTCAATAGCTTGGAACAGATAATTCTTCACTTTTAAGTCTTTGAGTTTGGCTTCCTCCACACTCTTTCTCTGAGCCTCACTTGCTGGTGTATTTCCAACTGCTGGTGCTGGAATTCCTTCGTCCACCAGATTCCACATCTCCTTGCTCCTAAGGAAATTATCCATTGTCATTGACCAGTAGTCATAATGGCCATCAAATTTGGGAATGGACGGCTGCACGAACCTTTCTAAGGTTGACATGTTAAATTTTTTTTGTGTTTCACTCACACACTCAAACTCCCGTGTTTGTTCTGGACTTCACTTGTCCTCACGCACTCTCACGTTTATCAGGCCTCTTTCGAAGCTCTGATACCAATTGTTAAAATACTTGGAATAATGATCTCAATGTTGGAAATGGAATACTTGTTTATTAATTAAAACTGGAGCCTTTAACTAGCCAAAAAATACAGAAAACAGAAGTACCAGACGAACCGGTACAGTACATCAGACGAAACGGACAACACACTAACCAGAAGCAGAAAACGCGGCCAGAAGCAGAAAAAGCGCCTGCTTACTCGGTCTCCTAACAACCAAATTGAAATCTAATTAAACTAACCTATTCTCTGCCACATTTATTATCACACTAAAAGATTAAATCAACAATTAAACTTCTAATTAAACTGACAATTACTCCCTAAAGTAGACATCCGAGCTGAATATGCGGCCAGCAAGACTATTTTCATCTACTCCATTTTGAGTGCATTGAAATCCCATAACATAAATTTCATCTTCTCCATTTCAAATGTCAACTGACACATGCGGAGACGCGCAACTAACGACGCATAAATGAACACGTGTATTCGACGTGTACCTCTGTTACTCAATCTGCAATACAGAGCGATAGACTTGTAGGGATATTATACACTATGCAAAAATGGTCCAAATGTCAATTCTGGAGATGCCTTTTTGGATGGTATGTTGAATAGCAATGTTTTACTTTCTTTTTTTTTTAAATTAACGTTGGTTTGTTATAATATCTCATACACCCGCAACATGCAATTTGTTGTACTTACATTTGAAGTTAGAGAAGAAGAATACAGAAGAATGTCAAACTATATTAAAAGTTGAGTGCCGTACTACCTCAATTTTGTCGAACTATTTAAAATTAATTCAAAAATATGTAATAATATGTTTAATGAATATTTTATAAATATTATTATAAAAAATCTGATGATTATTATTTTTGCAACTTAGTTCAATTTATATAAATGTTGCTATTTAACACCCAAAATAAAATAAGATAAAACAAAAGAAAAATTGTTAACACACTTTTTTTTTTTCTTCTTCTTTTTCTACTATTTCTATTGTGTACATTCTTTTATCTTGTTTGTCTTCCTTTATCTTGTTGGTCTTGTTAGCATTTTACTACAAACCTGTTACAAACCAGTTATTTGCTTCATTTCAGACTAATAAGGTTATTACTTGTACCACTTGTGCACTCAAAATCTGATGTAATGTAAAATTTGCAACAAAATCACACAAAATTCAGAACTTAATTTTATCTAATGAACATAAAAATTCACCACTTTAGTCTAAGTTCGAAAATAAAAAAAAGGCAGATGATTTTTGGTAAGAGATCTGTTACAAAAAACACTAGAAAAAAATAGAAGAAGAAGAAGAAAATAAGCAGGTAGTAGCAAAGAACAACAAACAACGTTAAGGTATTTTCTTTTACCCTTTGTAATCTATTATCTAGATGTAATGTTGCTATACGAAATGAGTTATGAATGAAAGATAAATTTGTTGTTGTTATGAAGAAAAGAGTAGAAAAGATAAGACTAAAAAAAAAACTCAAAACTCCAACGGCGGTCGCCAAAATACAGTATTTTTGTACTGCCATCCAGTTAGAAATCCATTCAAAGTTTTTATCCTTCTCTACCAAATTAATTAACATGTGGTAGAGATGTACCCGATTCATATACTATTAAAAATTACAAGTAAAGTCAAAACAGAGGCCAGAACCAAACAAGGAATTGGGTAGTTAAAAATAAAAGGGAGTGGGAAAGCTGCAATAATTCCTTGGAGAAGCCCAGTTCTCTTTGTATTTGAGCTTTCATTCCTTAATCCACTGTTTAGTTCCTTCATATACCTCTCCACCAATAGATAGCGACAAATGGGAATAACCGAACCACGTCTACAAAATGTCTCAAAGCCAACTTGATGCTCCTTTGCTCGGCCTCTCCTTTTCTTTTTTCTTTCTCAGATTTTTTTTTATTTCTGTTTTCCATGAAATGTTTTGGCTTCAAAATAGCCGTTACTGTCAATTCCTACTATGTCCACGTGTTCCTGTCCATCCTTGCTATATTAGTGTTCTTGCTCTGTTAGCGTTTGTGCTCTGTTACTGTTTAGTACCTTTTGATAACATCTCTTAATGTTATCTTTACATTGAGCCTAACAATAAATATTTTTTTATTGTTATTTTAAACTATAGTTATAATTCTTTTTTAAAAAAAATTTGAATTTAATTTATTTATTAGCTAAATACCAAATTTTATAAAGCATAGATAAAATTTTGAATTGTTAGGACATAAGTAATATCATTTGATAGTTCTAAAACTTTTTTTTTAAATAAATAAATCAATTTAAAATAAACCTTTTTAAAATTGATTAATTAGATGTGACATATTTTTTTAATCTTTTATGACACATGTTGTGACAACTTGATAGTTCTAACACTCGTTTTTCTTAATTAATCCAAAATGGATATTTAAAATTTGATTAATTTAGACGTAACATCATTTTAACTTTTGAGTTGTTAAAACACAATTTGTACTACTTGACGGTTTTAAAACTCAATTTTAAAACCAAAAATAATAAATAAAAAAATATTTTTAAACGGATTAACGGGATGAGACATCTTTTTACTCCTTGATTTTTGTTTTGAGACACGAGTTGTGCAACTTGATAGTCTTAAAACTCATTTTTTTTCAAAATAATTATTTAAATCAAACAAACTTTTTTGCCGTCAAAATAACTTTTTTTATTATCAACACAATTTCTTTAAATGCAATCAACACATCACATTTTCTAATCAAGAACTACGTAGCTTTGATTTCTCCATCGCACCGGGAGATACGTAGGAGCAAGATCACATTCTTGTCAAGCACATTAATGAAAATTTTCTGTTTTTTCCTCTTTTCTTTAAACACGTATTTATTTCAAAATCACATTAAAAATAAATAATTGATATTCATATTTAATAATAAAGAGAAATAAATATATATAAGTTAATACTAATTTTGCACAATTAATTATAGGTAACCGTATTTTAACGGATGTCATAGGGTGCTAATACATTCCCTACGCAAAATTGACTCCCGAACCCAAAATTTGGTTCCAAAGAGAGCATTTTTTTTTCTTTTTAAGGGTTTCCCAATGTTTTCCCTATTTTAAATAAACTTTGGTGGCGACTCCATTAAATTCGAGAAACACTCGAAATTTAGGCCGCGACAAGTGCTTAAAGAATTAAGGAAAAAATTCTTTTGTTTTTATTAGTCGGGTCTTTCATTGTCATTTAAAGAGTTAAGGAAAGTCCTTCATTGAAATTTTAGGTTTTTGTTTGAGTTACTTGATTTAGTCTCTATCAACCTGACCAATGATCCATTCTCGTTACAACCTAGATTAGTTTTTTAGCATTTTCTAAACTTTGGGTCTTAATTGTGTTTTAATGTTATTATTTGCATATCGATTCTTGTTCTCTCTTCAGACCATAACTTGAGCTCTGAATATCAGATCAACGCATTCAAGCAAGCGTTGGAAAGCTAAAAAACATATTTACAACTTTTATGTTGCCACAAAAGCCCAATTCTGAACTTTACAAGCTCTAAACTGCATATTACGTGATATGAGTTTTTTGTAATAATTTTTAGTATCAACCCAATTGTTTTTAGAGCCCAAATTCAAGTACTATATTTTTTTTAGTAAGGGTTCAGTTTTGTTTTTGAGAAAAAGATACAGATATTCAGAGTTTTCTTGTTTTCTTATTTTTGGATAAATAGACCATTTTTTATGGAAGGCTAATTTCTCAGATTAATCCATTGTTTCAAAATTTAAGACCTTGAGGTTTATTTTATAATGTTAATTTCTCATATTAATTCTATTTATTTTTATTCGATTATATTGTTATTCTGATTGTTTAATTCAAATCTCAATAGGATTGATAAAATTAGTTTGACAGAACTTAAGTTCTAAATTAAATAAATTTTAGTTTTTCGACGCTTGATCATGAATTATAATACATCGACTACTGTGATGCATAATCCAGTCAAAGAAACATAATTCACATAAGATTGATTACGCTTGTTTGATCAATTATTTAGTCAAATAGGAATAGAGTCACAATTTAGAAATTGAATCCATTGATAGAAAATGTGATAGGTCAGAAACTTTCGAGTCAGTGGATTAATTGCTCCAACGTGATTATAATGTGTTTTCTTAATTTGTCCGAACCTAAATTCAAAACTCCCTCTTTGTTTTTTCTAATTGATTCTAAATTCGGTTAACATTGTCGGAGTTCTTGAGAGATGACTCGAGTTGTTGTCCTAAGCTACGTTTTTATTACTCGTATTTGACTCGTGAGCGACAACGGATCAACCAACATATGATATTTTGAAAATGGTTGATATGTGTTGTTAATTATGTTCACAAATATAGGAAAATATTTGATGTTGTGACAAAATGATAGAATTAGTTTTATGCTTTGTTAATTAGGTTGTTTATTTTTGTCTAATTATTAGTGTGTTAGGATGAGTATCATTGATAGGGGATGGGGTGGATGACAACTAATGACAGTCGGTCTCTGAAATGTTTTTTATTGTTCTCAATGGCTAACATATGACATATAATGGGATAGATATTGATAAAGTTGAACGGGTAGTAATTGTCAATGCCTATTGCCTATTACCTATTACCTAGTCTTTTCATTTGAAAGTGTAGTCTCTGAAATGTTGAACGAATAATCGGTGTATTGGTAAAGTTGAACTCATTTCATCACGTGTTACCTAGTATTTTTCGCATTATGTGTGATATGATGATTTTTACCTATTACCTAGTCTTTTCAGCATTATGTGTGGTACGATGATTTTTTAAATGCAAGTCCGAATTTTTAAAATAGAACAGTCTATGATATAGCAAATGAAATTCAAATTTTTTTAAAATACAACAACCTATTACCTGTTACAATGCTTTGGTTGTGGTTGTTCACACTAGAAAAATACAACTAGTGGACACATACTTATTACTTTTATAAGTGGACATCAAATGCTAATTCATCGCCAAAAATCACATAATCTCTTTGAGCTGCACTATCACACCAAAACAAATGTGAAAGCCTTCATTTATTATCAATTATATGACTACAACACATAGATTCATCACTTGCAAACTTGCTATCAAGATATTCACATGCAGTTTTCGCATCAATTGATGAAGTTGAGTGTTGTCTCTCTTGTTCATTGTACATGTCTCACCTACGAAATTCAACTCTTTCAAACCCACAAGCTTCACTTGCAAATAATCCAAAAATATGGGTAGTCTTCATCCCTACTTGACGCATGTTGCAAATTCGCCAAATATCATAATCTTCCATCTTTTTGTGTCCTGGTAACATACCCATAAATTGGTCATCCAACAATTTATGGTTATGTGCATTGTGCAAAAATTTCATGTACCAACGTCCACTTTTTGCTTCAATGTGCGAGCTTTTGGTACCCGTTTTCGACTTGTAGACACAATAGCTTTTTCTTCTCTTTGACCTTGTCTGTAACAAACAAAGCTCTACTGTGTTATTTCACCATTTTTGTTTCTCATAATTTTGCTTTTTCTTGCAGCAAAATCTTGGAAACTAGCATACCAATTGTAAAATGTGAACGCCACATCAACATCCAAAAAATGGTCTTTCATTAAATCTTTTGGAGTTAATCCCTAGAAAGTTAGGGTTGAAATGTCTTCCAAACAATTCACAACAGTTGCCTTGTTAAAACTACATCCACCTACACCTTCGTTTGTACTTTCCTTTGTACCTTCATCTATGATAGGATCTTCACTATCATTTCCAATATCATATTGTTCAAACTCATCCTTTGACAACAAAATATTTTTCAATCCCTAAATAAAAATCACCTAGTGGCCATTTTTAACACAACCCAATATCTAACATAATAAACACAATAACAAACACACCTATGTCGAATCGATTTTATCGACATTTGATTCGGACTGGACATTCACAATTTTTGTTTTGTTTCAGGGACTTATAACTCCTCCACAATTAAACCTGTTTCATATAATCAATCAATTACTCAATGTTTTTTATAATTAAGAATTTATTAGCAAAGGCCCATAATGGACATAACACCGTACATCATTTTAATACAATCAAAAAGTCACATGAAACTCCTCCACACCAAAATATTTCAAGATTAACCAAAAATACCTAGATTAAATTTGCACAACTGCATACTACAAGGCTAGAGAAACTATATAACGACACATAACTACCAATTACATATCAATTATAACTTAGGCCTTACACCTACTATATATCCTAGCCATGAACAATTGCACCATAGAATTTGCATCAGCACCAAATCTGATCTCATTGAATTGTTTCATTACCCAATAACCAATCATCTTTTCTTAAGAAAGCACCAAATCGGATACCCTATTTGAACAATTCGACAAAATAAATAAACGAACTAACCAAATATCGTACCTTTCTTTTTTGACCTCTACTCCTGCAACTCAATCTACGTTTGCGATTCAACACATTTGAAATGAGGAAGAAGGGAAATTTGCAGAAAAGAATTTTATAGCGTGAACCCTTCACTTACAAAGTCCCTTCAATGAAAATCCCTTTCAATCTAACTCAAGATTATTTTCAATTTATCGAAATACATTGCAGAAAGAATCCATTGCTATTTATCATATTTGTGTTTGATAAACTCTAAGATGATTGAAAGGACCCACTTTTTGTTTTTTTACATAAACCAACACTTGTTAACTTCATAAATGCCTTCCACCACTCCACTTTATTATAACTCGTCTTATTTTATTAAAAAATTTAATGTATTTATTTTATAATTTTTATAAGTGCAAGGGAACTATTATGTTTTTCATATATATTGTGGAGAAATATATAAATAATGAGATAATTGGATAAAACCCTCATCAGCAGATAAATTTAATGAGTCTAGTATGAACGAAAAGACGTAAAGATCCAAGCTAAATGGACCTCTACATTCAAGTCATTATGAAATTCATTTATAATCTTTATTGAATAAGTAATTGAATAAGTAAATTAAAAACAATAAAGTTTGATTAAAGTGATAAAAGCTTTGAGTATCTAGCTCAAAAGTCTAATCACCAAAGAGTGTTCTTTTTTTGTTTTAGTTTCTTGTTTGTATTTATTGATTCATCTTTGAGTGTTTTTTTGTAAAGGTTTCTCAACATAAATCATAGAGAAATATTAGCACAAATAAATTTATAATAAAAAAATAGAGAAATCATAGAGTAATATTAGCACAAATAAATTTATAATAAAAAAACTAGAGAAAACATAGACTTATCAAATTTGGTCGAGACATTGAAAAACATTTAACACAAGAGTAATTTTCCCATCATATAAGTAAATTATCGGGTGTAGTTAATACTCCTCAAATACAATAGTCACTTTTTTGTTAGGACTGCACCAAAAATAGTAAAGACACATGAACAATTGTTGGATGCTCAATAAAACTACATCATGTAGTACAAAATAATTTAATACCCTTCTATTAGAATTAAAAAAAAAAATCATCTTCTATTAAATTTATTTGACCAATCGAAATTAGAAAGACAAAAAAAGCTGATTTTTTTACTTAAAATAAAAACTGAAATTAAAGCTATGACTATACGAATCTTTCAGTTTGTTAATTCAGTAATATGATAACAAAGTCTGATTAATTATCAACTATGTATCTACTATTTACACTTTAAAATGCACTATGTTTGATTTGTTATTACTATTTTATCCATTATTTGTTTTTTATTTTATCGATATATTCAGAAGTGAAGGATCTTATAAAAAAATTGTTTTGTTTTGTTGTAGTAAGTAGGTATATATATTTTTATATTTAACTACCTTAACAATACATATGTAGCTACTTCAAATACAAAATTATTGGTGCAAAGAAATATAACAAGAATAATTAATTTGTTGGTTTATCATTTGTCCAAACAGATAGGTTCTATAACTCTTTTTAATATTAAAATTAAAAAGACAATAAAAATTACTCTTTAGAAATTGGAAAAGAAATCGAAAACATTACCTTGAAAAAGGCATTGCGATGCGAATATGCTTAACGTACACAATCAATTATATATGGATGCATTTGACTCCTTAAAACGTGTCAAACTCAATATTTCAAAATAATTAACTTTTAGTTTTATTTCCTTTGTTGTTAATATAATTTACATCACATATAAGTTTTGATTTTGATTTTTTTTTATTAATTAAGAAGTTTCTGTCAATTTTAATATAATTGTGAATGTTTTTATTATCAATTAAGTTTAAAATAATCATTTTTTTTTATATTTAGCCACCCTATAACTTTTCCAATAAATAAACCCATGTTTGGTTAGTTTTGGTCTTCTATCATCAAATTTTGTGACCAAACTATTTGTACTATATTGCAGGACTCTTAATTTTTTTAGAAAATCTAATGGAATTATTTTTTCAATATATCCTTATTTTTTTTAAAATTCAAAAATGCCCCACTTTTAAAAATAACATATTAAAATGTCATTTTTTTTATATTTTCATTGTGTCACATCCTCAAATAAGACCAGATGAAATGAAAAAAAAAATTGGAGTAGTAGTTGGTAACATATTGGAGATGCGACTTTTTACACACATTTTTTTGTATTAATTCGTAAAAAAACAAAAAAATAAATAATTAATTAAAAACTATAGTTATTAATTAATAATAAAATAAATTAAAATTAAAAAAATACAAAAAAAATATAGAAATTGAATAAAGTTGTCGGTAACATTCAAATAATATTTTAACAACTTTTTCTTATTTTACAACTTACTCCCTCTTATTTTGTAGTCAATTTTATTTATTGAAATATAAATTAACATATATGCGGTTGTTTAAACATTGTAACATGTTCAAATATTTTAGCATGTCTACATACTTTTCGTTGGTCTATGATATACTCCAATTCTATTTTTTTTAGAGAAAAAAAGGAATATACATTTACTAACATTTTAAATAAAATAGATGTTATAAAAAAAAATGCACTGACATATACATGCTATATTGGTTATTCAATCCTAATCCAAAATATGATCCAAATACTACCTATAATTCTACTTTAATCTCTATAATTTTGTTATATTTTTATACTAATTTATATTATTATTTATTAATAATTATTATTTTTAATAATTTATTTATTAATTTTTCATTTTTATATTATTTAAATAAACAAAATGAAAAAAAATAAATAAACGAGTAGAAGGTCGCACTCTCCTAATGCGACCAATTAGTTGCCCCAAAATATTTGTTCTTCCAAATCTAATACACTTTGTTATATAATTACATATTAAAATTTAATGTTCTTGTGAATTATTTGACAATAGGCAACTGTATATAATTTAAAAATAGTTTTTTGGGATACTTATAGTGTCACAATTCTAACTATCATTTTTAGTTCATATAAAAAAAGTTACATTTTTTAATCTATAAAATTATACAATCAATTTTAGTCTCTATTGAAAGTCAACATGTGTTTGAATTTATTTTTATGTAGATATATTTACAACATGGCTTTTTCATGTAAAAAAACTCAAAATTTGATTTCTTTATATATATATATATATATATATATATTTACTTTTATTTTGAGTTTACGACATATTTAAGAATTCATATTTAATTTGTCTTAATATATAAAAAATTATAAATTTTTATGCATTAAAACCACTTATAGAATAATTTTGTAATCACTATAAAATATATTTTGTTAATAGAGAGTAAAAGATTATTTAAACTAATTTTTTTAAATCGTAATGTTATCCTATGCAATCTCATGTTAATATTTCGATATGTCTCATTCATGGGTTTACTATTTTAATTTGTTAATTTTTAACATTTAAATTTACAAATGTAATCTATTTTTCGGATACTAAGTTTAATATGTTTTATCTATACTAAAATAAAATGAAAAAAGAACATATATTTTTTTATTCGGTCATTTGTCTAGATGTACATTTTAAAAAATTAAATATTTAAATTTAATTATATATTTATTTGATTTTTAATGAATAATTACCAATATATTTACATTCTATCACACTAATTTATAAGCATACCAATAATATTTATATGTATAAATAAATTTGTATGTTAATTAATATGTTTTATTGTATTAAAACAATTAAATGAATGAAATTTAGGAAAGATTTTAAAAATTTAATATTTTAAAAATTTACGTAAACAATAATTTATCCTTTGTTGGACACGGGTTACTGAGTAGAATTTTTTATTAGAATATTTTTTTTTATTAATCTCTACTTTCAAAACAAAATATCAAAATATCCTACTATTTTGTCCTTCTTGTGCTCGCAGCCTCAAGGTACGATTTGCTGAAGGATTTTTTTTTTTTTCACTTTCAATAGAATGTCGCATCTCCACCTAAATGACCTCCAGCTCTACATCTAGGATATCGTTGAACTCTTCTAGATCTTTGAACGAGTTGAGGTTGTTCTGGTTTATCCTCAACTTGATTGTTGTCTTCGTTGTAATTTGTAGGTGGAATAGAACCACTACCACCTGACTCCATATAATTTTGAGTTTGTATGCTATACATGGAATCAAAAACAGCATAAGCCAACTCAGGAGTTGTGCATTGAGTTCCAAGCAAATTATAGAAAATCTCACTTTCTATCGGATGAGCAGGAGTTGGTATGTCTGGCATCGACGGAACATAATACTGACTCGACATTTCTACAGATACATGTACATGTGGTGGTGGTGATGGACCATAACAAGGAACTTCTATAGGGGTTGATTGGGAGGTCGACTGCAAGTGAGAATATGATGACAGTTGCAAACGGGGACAATACATATATTGTTCGACATATATATATATATATATATATATATATATATATATATATATATATATAATTTGGTGTGGTGTCTAAACCAATTCATAGATTATGTGTTGTGGCATAAAACGCCTTCTACGATATTACCTTGCAACACATAATTCTTACGCTCGTTCCAATGTTTAATCTCTTCTCTCCAAACCGAGTTCCAATTATCATCAACGCCACGCCTCATGGTATATTTTCATGTCATCGGGTGGTTGTGGTATTTGTTGATAGAAACCAAACTGAAGTGCGATTCTATCCGTACGATGTTTTTCAACATATGAAAGCAATGTAGATAGGTACATGCAGTCCATGTCTCCATCTCTTCTTCACAAACTACATGTTGGAACCCGATGTACAGTCTCCAATGAAACTGATAAGTAAAAATTTAGCTAAAGTAAAATATAAGAAGTATAAAAAAATATTATAATTAAAAATTGCAAATAAATGTGAATGAATATATTACTTCCTCAACCATCATGAGATCAATTGTTTTTAGGTATCCTTCGATATCATTATGAGAAACTTTACTGAAATTTAGATCACCAGAATTAAATCTGTCGAATATATGAAAAATAAAAAATTTAATAAAATTAGTAATATGGTAAGTACTTATTTTAAAAAAAGAAACAAATATAAAATTTATTTGCAATAGTTACCTTTGTGCAAGTAGAAATATCCATACATTGGGTGATTCTGGAGCGACACAAGTCAATTTATACAATGCCCAATTTTGCAACAACAACGCACATCCTCCTATAGACATTACGCCGGATTTCGTAGCAAGACACAGTTCTCTATAAAGTGTTGATAAAACTGCTGAACCCCAACTATATTGGGATGTTTTATTTACATCCCCTAATAGTGAAAGATTTTTTAAATGTACACGATTATTGGATTTGTCCAACATCAACAACCCTCCAATCATACGTAGGATGTATGCCCGACATGATACTTGTTTTTCTTTTACAGATGCATCTTCACCAACATCGTCAAATGTATCCTTAAGCCATTTTAATTTAATAAAATTACCCTTTATTGCCCCCTCAAGTGGGCTAACTCCTAAGTAAGCTTGACAAACTTCTCTAACATTTACAAAATTTGAACCACTAACAGGAAAACTAGAAACATTTAATCCTAAAATATAATATACATCTTCTAAAGTTATTGTACACTCACCTATTGGGAGATGAAACGTATGATTTTCTGGTCTCCATCTCTCAACCATAACAGTAATCAGACTGACATCTATTCTGTAGTTTCCGAGTTTGATCATTTCACCAAATCCGGCCTCTTGAAAATACAGTAATATGGCTTCATTTGGTTTTTTGTTTACATGACCATGACATTTTAGTTTGTCATTTAGCGGATTCTGAAATATATAAAACAAACTATAAATAAAATATAAAAAATATATAAAATAAAGTAAATATATAAAATATACTATAAATAAAATATAAAAAAATTCAATAAAATAAAGTAAATATATAAAATATACTATAAATAAAATAACATAAAAAAATTCAATAAAATAAAGTAAATATATAAAATATACTATAAATAAAGTAAAATAAATATATAAAATAAAATAAAGTAAATATATAAAATATACTATAAATAAAATAAAATAAAATAAATATATAAAATAAAATAAAATAAAGTAAATATATAAATAAACTATAAATAAAATAAAATAAATATATAAAATATACTGTAGATAAAATAAAATAAATATAAGGAATTCCGAAGAGTAGATGGAACTCTTGCAATTGGAATGAAGTTTGCAAAAAAGGATTAATGCGTACATGCAATCAAACATTATCATTTAAAACAATCATTGAATTTTGTGGTACAAAAATCAGATTCGGTAAGGTACATTATTAAATGTTTAAGTCCAAATTGTGTTGTTTACATGCAGAGCTTCAAACGCAAAAAGAGTGAATTGTGGGTGATTGGTAAATTGAACCTACCTAATACATGCACAAATTCTATATTGTCACAAGATCATCAGAAACTCGATTATGACATGCTATGTACAAGCATAATGCATGTTCTGAAAGTGGACCATTCAATCAAAGTTAAAGTCATTATTGCTCAGATTCAGGCTTTGCACAACTACACCGTAAGTTATAGAAAGGCTTGGATAGCAAAAAAATAAAGATCAATCAACTACACCGTAAGTTATAGAATGTTCTCCATGTTCAAATATGGTCATGACAACATAAAGATCAATCAATTGAAATAAGATATTGCCTCTGGAATTTACATCAATATTATCACTACATGACAAGGAACAAATGGGATTCATTCTAATCAAAGAAGTCATTCAAATCACAAAGGAAAAAAGCTACGAATCAAGCTGTTCCAACAAGACAGATCAGTCTCCAGAAATGTCCAGAATGATCAGATCAATCTCCAGAATGTCCAGAATGATCAGATCAATCTCCAGAATGATCTGTTGTCCAAAATGATCTTATGTCCAGAATTATTATCATTCTCCAGCAGTGTATCATCAGTCTCCAGATTGATAAACAATCTCCGACAGCAAACATCTTTCTCCAGCATCATTAAGAACTATCTCTAGAAGGATCAAACATCATCCTCTAGTATGATAACATCAATCCAAAATGATACAATCATTCTCCAGCATACTCAACATCATTATCCAGCCTTGTTACATCCTTCTCCAACATTGACTGTCAAGAACGTTGAACGATCTTGAAGTATATAAACATCAGAAGATATCACCAGATGATACCTCCAGAGGATACCAGAAGATACCTCTAGAGGATACCAGAAAATATCACCAGAGGATACCTCCAAAAAATACAATCAAAGGATACCTCTAGAAAATACAATTATAGGATGCCATCAGGTGCAAAAATCAGAGTAAGAAAGAACAATACTAATCAAGAACAAAGGTTTCAGCCCAGTCAAAATAGAAATTAAAAATAGTCAAAAGCTGGATTATTTTTAATCAGAAATATTGCTTCTAGTCAAGCCTGACAAGGGCACTACCAACGGCTCTATTGACCTCTATTTACTACTCTCAAGCCTATAAAAGGAAAGCCAAAGCTCAAGGAAAACGTATCAGATTCAAGAGCTTCAAGTACAAAGCAATAAATCACTTACATACATCTACATACTTGAAAGCTTTTCAATCACAAACAAAAGATTCAGTTCTGTTTTTCTTCTTCATATCAAAATCATTCTACTGAATTCTTTTGTCAAGAATCTAATCTCAAACACGAGTTGAGCATACTCAGATTTTGTCCAAAATCAAAGACATTCAAGTGCCAAGATATATCATCAATCACTCACATTCATACTTGAAAAGTCTCACAAGAAATCAATAACATTCATTCACGAATTCATTGTTACTAGCTTACTGAAATCTCTTGTAAAGAATCTAAACCTCAAACAAGAGTTGAGATTTAATCAGATTCTGTAAAAACACTCTACATCATTATTGTGTAAACTCAAGACTATAAGAGGTGTTTATAGCTTGAGTAGTTTATTTAGAAAATCTTTTTAAGGTTAAAAGGTGAAGTGTAAAATCCTATCAAGGTTGATAGGTGACCTGATTGAATTCCTTTCTGGGTGGGAAGGATTGAAGTTTGTAACAGATCAAGGTTGATCTGAGCTAGGTGCTGTAAAACCAAGAAGGTTATTTGTTTTGAACACTTAGTGGAAAATCTCACCGTTGTGAGGACTAGGGGTAGCCCGGGTTGGGTGAACTAGGATATATCTGTGTGTGATATCTCTTCCCTTATCTCTATTTACTTTCAGTCTTTTAATTATCAAGTTAAATAGATAAATTGAACTGTTGATTTTAACTAACCAAGAACATTCTCTTATTTCTGGTGAAAACCAATAACATTCTCCGTTTTCTGTTTTCACAACCAAGATCAATCTTGAGCTATTTTCTTAAGTTTTTAACAAGAATTTTAAAAGGGCGAATTTACAAGTCAAACCCCCCTTTCTTGTAAATCGAAATTGCTACTTCAGAAACGATATTAAAAGCATATGAAGAACAGTTCCAACCTATACCAAACAAATGATATTGGCCAGAATACGATGGTGTTAAGGTGTGTCACAATCCTCAAATGCGAAGAGCCAAGAAAGGTCGCTCAAAGACTAAATGCATTCAAACAAAAATGGACAATACATAAAAAGTACCAAGAAAATGCGGATTATCTCGAGTCTCTGGTCATACTAGAAAAAATTGTCAGATTCTGCTAGCACATCTACTCAAATTTGATGTATTTTTTTTCTTTTATTTAAAATATTTTGTTTAATGTTATTAATATAACTTACATTTTTTATTATTATTATTTTGATTAATTTTAATTTAATGTATTTAATTATTAATTACTTTTTATTAATTTTTATTTAATGTATTTTTATTAATTTTTAAATTATTTTCTTCAATTTAATGTATTTTATTTTATTAATATCATTTTGTTTTTTGAAATATTTTAATTATTTTTAATTTATTAAATAAACAATTTTCCAATTATTAAAATGAGGGGAAAAAATAATCTTAGTACATGGTCGCATTCTGGAGATGCGACCTTCTATTGAGGGTGAAAATAAAATCCTTCAGCAAGTCGCATCCTAGAGTTGCAATAAGGTCCGAAAAGTGGGGCATTTTGGTATTTTTTTTTTGAAGTGGGGCATTTTGGTTAATAAAAAAAAGGATATTCTAATAAAAAATTCTTCATAGTATGAATTTTTTATTAGAATATCTTGTTTTTTTTATTATCCAAAATACTCCCTTTCCACACAAAAAAACCAAATTGTCCTACTTTTTGGACACTTCATGAGGTCGCTCCCTAGGCCTGCGACCTGCTGAAGGAAAAAATTTTCAATTTCAATAGAAGGTGATCGCATCCTGGAGATGCGACCATGTACTAGGTTTTTTTTCCTTCATTTTAATAATTGGATAAATTTTTATTTAATTAATTAAAAATAATTAAAAAAAAACAAAAAATATTAATACAATAAAATACATTAAATTGAAAAAAATAATTTAAAAATTAATAAAAAGTAATCAATAATTAAATAAATTAAATTAATAAAAATAATTATAATAAAAATATTTTAAAATTAATTAAAATTAATTTATAATTAAATACATTAAATTAAAATTAATAAAAATAATTATAATTAAAAAAAGTAAGTTATATTAATAAAATTAAACAAAATACATTAAATAAAAGAAAAATAAATACATCAAATTTGAAGAAAAAAAATATATTAAATTTGAAGAAACAAAAATGCATCAAATTTTATTAATTTTAATTTAATGTATTTAATTATTAATACTTTTTAAATTGTTTTCTTCAATTTAATGTATTTTATTTTATTAATATTATTTTGTTTTTTTAAATATTTTTAATTAATTAAATAAACATTTATCCAATTATTAAAATGAGGAAAAAAAAATAACTTAGTACATGATCGCATCTCCAAGCTGCGACCTTCTATTGAAATTAAAAAAAATTTCAAAGCAGGTGGCAGGCCCAAAAATCGACCTCATGAAGTGTCCAAGGTATTTTGGTTTTTTTTTTTTTTTTTTGTAAATGAGACAATTTGGATAATAAAAAAAAGGATATTCTAATAAAAAAACTATCAGAGTATCAACAAAATATTGAAAATAATCAATATACAATTCACATAAAATTGAATACTAAAATTCCCATGTGTCTAATCTTTAATTCAAGAACTTTAAACTTTCTCAAAAATTATTTTTGTCATGTATATTTAAGCTTTAAAAAATAAAAATAAAAATATTTATCTACATAATTAAGCACAAAAAAGGCCTCACAATTAGAAACAAATACACTAATTGACATGATTAAAATATTTAATATATCTCAAAAAATAACAAAGGGAGATTTTATATAAAATTAATAAAATATTATTATAATTAAGCATAAAAAATATCTCTCTTTTTGTTTTTTTTTTTTTAAGATATTGCTTTAGGATTTACTATAGGCCTTAGAAAGTGTTGGTTCGATCTACTTTAACCTTATAAATACACCACTTCAACATTGTACTAAAACAAAAATAACCTAGCAAAAGAGTTTTAGTATATTGTATGATGGCGAACCAAATCCCAATATGTTTCTGTTTCTTTGCCATATTGATTTTAGTTGTTACAGGTAAGTCTCTTCACCACTACCATGATTTTTATGAATTATTTATTTATTAAATTATAAAAGTATGAATCTAATTAACTTTTTATTTAATTTTGTGGGAGCATAGTGCAATTAAAAGTAGTAGAAGGTAATTGCATAAAACTTGTGGGTAAATGTTCTCAATCAGATTGCTATACACAGTGTGTAGCTTATGGTGGAAATAAACTTCGTATTGTAGGATGGATATGTTCGATCTATGACGTATGCACTTGTACATTCGATCGACCTTCACAACATGCACCAAATGAACGTGCCTGCGAAACTATCACAGGACTATGCTCCCATGACTGTACTCTTCCTTGTTGCAATGCAAGGTGTGCTAGTAAATTTCCTAAAACGGGTCTTGGGATTTGTCAAGATAAATTTGGTGATGGTAATTTTCTTTGTATTTGTATGTATAAACGTTGAGTTTATTATTAATTTAGATATTTACAACTAAATTATATACTATATTATATGTTTCACAGAGTAAGAATTTAATTAGATGGTCTGTCGTAAAATAAAATGGTTATTAATGTTATTTTAATTATTATGAATGTTATTTATCTTTTCTCCATGTTTTTGTACAATTATATTTTTATGATACAAATATTCTTATTGTTTGATTCTAACTTTAAATATATCTTTTCATTCTAAATAAAATAATGTACCCATACTTAAATAAAAGATGATATACTTAAAACGTTTTTCCTATTACTTTCAAAGTTTTTATAACTTAAATAAAAAGTTTTAATAATTTGTTTTTCTTTTATTATACAAATTGAATTTAATTGATATATACTAACAGTAAAAAAATTTACGCCGTCGGTTCATCACAATAGGAGTGTACGAAAGACACATTAGGTCGAGTTTGACGTGTTTTTTTATCTAGTTTCAATATTTGATCGAGTCAATTTTTATACCGTAATATGTCATTTAATCCGATCAAACCCGATGAGCTACAGGTTTAATAAGTATGAAACAAAATAAAGATGAGACTCAGTTAGTCTCAAGATGAGACATCAAATAGTAATCGTTAAACATTTAAAAAAAAATTAAACATAAAGTAAGTCACTTATAGGAACTCATAAAAAAATTAACATTGTTTTACAAACAATAAATTACTAAGTTAGTGATCTAATTAATACTTTTTCTAGAGAAAGTGAATTAATAATATCGTAGAATAATAACAAAAAATAATTATTTGTCTTAAAGTAATTTGGGACGGGACTAGTAACAACCCGAGACATAAGCTGAACCCGATCTTTTTTCTTCCTTGTTTCTGCGTTGTCCTTATTTTTTTTTTTGGATCGAATCAGACTCAACTTATTGCATACGGATCAAGACGAGTTCGCAGAACAGACGAGGTTTTGTACACTCCTACATCATAACCATACATATATATAATTTTAGAGATAATTTTGATAAAAATCAAACATATATCTAATAATCTAACGATTTAGATTAAGTGAAAGTTTTAAACTCTTTATATAAATAAATCCATAAAAATTTCCAATCAAGCTGTGTTACCACCTACATTAAAAAACTGCAATTAAATACCAAAATACCTATTACGGTCCTTTTTTTTGGTAATGCACACGGTACTTTTTTTTAATAATGCATTTGGTCCCGATAATACGGATTAAATCTAATTTTAATTTTAGTAAAATTTTATTTCATAATTTAGTTTCAGTAATTTTAAACTCCTTCATTTTTAGTCTTCAGTGGTGTGTACACATAAAAAAATATTATGTGTGAAAGTAAAAAAAAAATATTTTTTGATTATTTTTTAATGATGTATCAATTTTTATTATTTGACTCATCATTTATTTTCTGATTTGATGATAATTTAGAAATAAAAACACTTTACTTTCTTCATGGATTGTAACATGAAATTATTTATCTAAGTTACTATTTTAGTTTTGTTTATAAATTACTATTAAATCAAAAATAAATAATGACTCAAACAATAAAATATGACATCTCATTAGAAAATTAAAAAAAATTGTTTGCCACATCACTTTACCACATAATTGTTTTTTTATGAGTAGACACCATTAAATATTAAAAGCATAAGGACTGATTTAAAAAATAAAATTTTACAAAAACTAAAAATAGATTAGACCTATATCACATATGCCAAAAGCACAATTATAGAGGGGCTTCGTGGGTATGGGTAAACCTGCAAATCTGGTCACCCCATCCAATATAACCCGTATTTTGATCCAACCTATTCAAGTTCAAGTTCAGGTCTAACATGAACTAACCCATTGAAACTCAATTATGTTCGGTTCGGATAGCGGATTTAACTTTTTAAAATAATGAAGTCGCGAACCCAACTCAATGACGTGACATATATATTTTATTTATATTTTTACTATTGATATATAGTTAAAATTTAGTTGTTAGACTATGTTTGAGAATTTGTTGATAATTTAATTAATTTAAGTGTTTTATTGTGTTTGTGGATCTATTTTAAGTATTAAATGATTTTTTGCGATATACTTTTATTATTTTTTAGATGTTGGAATATTTAAATTTAATTATATTTTTTAAAATAAATTTTTTTTTATTACTCATGAACCCAACTCAACCCGTTCATAATCGAGTTGATTTGGTTTGGGTTTGATTCAAAAATCATGGGTTGAAAACTTAACCCAACTCAAATAAAAGAAAGTTTTATTCCATACCCCCAATTATACCTATACCCCCCACATAATTTTCAAAATGCCAAAAGTACCCTGCATTTTTGTTACTATTTTAATATTTTAAAATTCACTTTTTTATACCTTCTAAAGATTTCCAGAACTCAAAAAAATAAGATTTCCGATACATAAAAAGTTTTTCAGTAGTTACCGGAAAATTTTTTCCAAGTTTTCCGGTACAGAAGACTTCTACCGAAAAACTTGGAAAAAGTTTTCCAGAAAAGAAGTGTAAATTTAAAACTACCGAAAAATTTCTCTACAAGATTTTCGGAAGTTTTTTTTCCCAATAGTATGCATTTCCGGAAAACGTGATTTTAAGTTTTCCGGTAGTTCATTTTTTTCGGAAAACTTGAAAAAAGTTTTTCGAAAAACACTATAACTACCAGAAATCTTCATCCAAATTTTCTAGTAGAAGGGCAAAAACGTCTTTTCAGATTTTATGCTTTAAAGAATGGCAAAAACGTCTTTTTCTTAGGTTTGTGGGGGTATAAGTGTAATCTGGGGGATATGAGGTAAAACTTTTCAAATAAAATTGATCAATTTGGTATTGGATTTGGCAAAAAAATGACTTAACTCAACCCGTATACACTTATATTTGATTTTATTTGACAGCAAACATATCCCTACTAGTATTATAGATCACGGCCGAAAATAATCCAATTAAATAGCAATTATAAACGTCAGACAGATATACGACAATTATAAGAGAATTATACAATCTTCAAATGTGAGTAAAAATAAAATAGAATTTTTTATTAGAATATCCATTTTTTTATTATTCAAAATACTCCCAAAATACTATTTTTTGGGCACTTCTTGAGGTTGCTCTTTGAGCTTGCGACATGCTGAAGAAATTTTTTTCCAGATTCAATAGAAGGTTGCTACCTAGGGATGCGAGCATGTACTAAGATGAATTTTTTCCCACATTTTATTAATTGAATATTTGTTTATTTAATAAATTAAAAGTAATTAAAATATTTTTAAAAAACAATATAATATTAATAAAATAAAATAAAATACATTAAATTGAAGAAAATAATTTAAAAATTAATTAAAAGTAATTAATAATTAAATACATTCAATTAAAATTAATAAAAATAATCATAATAAAAATAATTATAATTAAAAAAAGGAAGTTATATCAATAATACTGAACAAAATACATTGAATAAAATACATTAAATAAAAGAAAAAAAATACATCAAATTTGAAGAAAAAAAATACATCAAATTATTTTAATGATCTCAACCTAAATGACCTCTAGTTTCACATCTAGGATGTCGTCGAATTCGTTTAGCTCTTTGAACGAATTGAGGTTGTTCTAGTTTATCCTCAACTTGATCGTTGTCTTCATTGTAATTTTAGGTGGAATAAAACCACTATCACCTAACTCCATATAATTTTGACTTTGTATGTTGTACATGGAATCAAAAACAACAAAAGCCGACTCAGAGGTTGTGCATTGAGTTCCAAACAAATTATAGAAAATCTCACTTTTTGTCGGATGAGCGGAGTTGGTATTTCTGGCATCGACAGAACGTTATACTGAGTCAACATTTCTGTAGAGACATGTACATGTGGTGGTGGTGATGGACCATAACATGGAACTTCTGTAAGGGTTGATTAGGAGGTCGACTGCATGTGAGAATATGATGACAGTTGCAAACGGAGATCACACATATATTGGTCGACAGATATATATAATTTGGTGTCATGTTTAAACCAATTCATATATTTTGTGTTGTGGCATAAAACGCCTTCTACGATATTGTTTATTTGTGCAAGTGGAAATATCCATGAATTGGGTATTTCTAGAGCGACACAAGACAAACGATACCATGCCCAATTTTGCAACAACAACGCACATCCTCTTATAGACATTACGCCGGGTTTCGTAGCAAGACACAATTCTCTATAAAGTGTTGCTAAAACTGCTGAACCCCAACTATATTGGGATGCTTTATTTAAATCCCCTAATAGTGAAAGATATTTTAAATGTACACGATTATCGAATTTGTCGGGCATCAACAACCCTCCAATCATACGTAGGATGTATGCCCGAAACATGATGCTTGTTTTTCTTCTACAGATGCATCTTCACCAACATCGTCAAACGTATCCTTAAGCCATTTTAATTTAATAAAATTACTCTTTATTGCTCCATCAGGTGAGCTAACTTCTAAGTAAGCTTGACAAACTTGTCTAACATTTACAAAATAGGAACCGCTATCAGGAAAACCAGAAACATTTAATACTAAACTATAATATACATCTTCTAAGTTATTGTGCACTCACATATTGGGAGATGAAACGTATGAGTTTCTGGTCTCAACCTCTCAACCATAGCAGTAACAAAACCGACATCTAATTTGTAGTTTTTGAGTTTGATCACTTGACCAAATTCGGCCTCTTGCAAATACGGTAATATGACTTCATTTGATTTTTTATTTACATGACCGTGACATTTTAGTTTGTCATTTAGCGGATTCTAAAATATATAAAACAAAATATAAATAAAATAAAGTAAATGTATATAATAAAATAAAGTAAATATATAAAATATAGAATGTATAAAATAAATAAATTCAATAAAATAAATAAATATATAAAATATTGGCTAAATAGCACCCGTAGTCCCTTAACTTAATTTCAGTTAACGTTTTAGTCCTTTATCTTTTGTTTTCCCAATTTGGTCCTTTATTTTAATTTTAAGTGAAATAAAGAATGGAAATATGAGTTTATTTGAAGATTTGAGTTACGAATCTGATGAAATTTGTATTATATGAAAAAATATAATTAATTTTATGGGTTTTGGTTGAAAATTTTGATGAATTTTTGTAAAAAAAAGGATAATATTGTTGACATTTTAAAACATAAAAGATCAAATTGTCACTTAAAATTAAAATAAAGGACCAA
>JBBPBO010001984.1:13700473-13772850 GCA_037974295.1 Cicer cuneatum
GGAATTAAGGCAAGTATATGGTCGCATCCTGGAGATGCGACCTTCTATTGAAGCCCAAAAAAAATTTCTTCAGCAAGTCGCACCTTGATGTTGCGACCTTAAGAAGGATTCAAAAGTGAGATTTTGAATTTTTTTTTTTGAAGTGGGGCATTTTGGTTAGTAAAAAAAGAAGAGATATTCTAATAAAAAATTCAATTGTTGTGGAGTATAATTGAGTTTTATATTCGTAAAAAAAAGAGTTTAATATCATAGGACAATTCGATACATTCCTATCTACCCCCATAAGTGGTGAGAGACGGAGCTTTGTAGGATGGCCATAATATCTGCAATAACTTTTTTTTATAAAAATAATTTATAAAATAATTATAAAAATATTAATTAAAAAAATACACTATATTTTTAATTTAAATTTTAATTGTAAGTATTTTGAATTTCGTTTAGAAATATAAAAATCAAACCATGATCTGATATACTAAAAAAATTGAAATCAATTAAATTGATTTCTTTTTTCTATATTCGAGTTTAATTTGAATCGAACCAAATAAACACAATATCTATTGATTTAAGTGTGATTTCACTTTATTTAAAATTGACCATTGAAATATGAATAAAATCATTAAACTATATCAATAGTGTTATCTTAAATATGTGTTGTTTTTAAGAATTTTTTAATTGTTTACATATTTTTTTTTATTGTAGTTAAAATAAGTATCTTAGTTTTTATTCATGTCAACTGACTGAACCTAACCAAATCAACACGCTATTTATCAGTTTGGGTTCAATTTTGTGAGAAAAATTGTAAAAACTCAACCAAACTAATTATCTTTTTTATTTTGATTTTTTTCCTGTCCAAACATATAGATCAAATCAATATTTTATACCCATAACTCTGTCTCACATAAACATATGCAATATTTCAATCAAATTCGTCATTTTTTTGCAGTTGTGTTTGCAATTTTTTTTGCATGTTTACATTGCAATTTTACAAATTCTGATATATAATAAAATATTATATTTAATTTATCAATTACAATTTTAAAAATTTGACCTCCAAAGTATTTGTTCAAGCTCTGCCATTATAAGTGGTGGAGCTTTGTTGGAACTAAGGGGACCATTACCACTACAAAGTCTTCAACCATATTTTTATTTTTAAAATAATTTATAAGAAAAATTATAAATAAATTTTAATTGATTTTTTTTATATCTTTAAACCTATATTTTGATTGTGTGTCTTGTGAGTTTCATCTTAGGGTAAACCAAATTAATAATTTGATAGACTCAAAAATTTAATTGAAATTGATTTGATTATTTTACGTGTTTGAGTCCAAACTAAATCAAACTTGATCCTTAGAGATGGTCAGAGACGTTTTTTTATGGTGATATACGGTTGTTGATGACAACTCTACTCCGAATTAGGGTACCTAAAAGCAGAAACGCCCAAATGAGTAGTAATTGAGAGAAATGTTAGGAAATGAATGAATGCATACCTTGTATTAAAGGAGTAGTCCCCTCCTCTAGTCAAAGTGTGGATTGAACGACTATGATCGACTGAGGGGGTGAAGTTAGCTTATGTGCACCTATGTCAGGCTCATGCAAGAGTGAGTACGTTGGTCTCAGGATGGGATGGGCTTAGGCCCATTAGAGATGCTTGATGGGTTTGAGTATAGTCCTGAACAAATACCAAATAAACCTAACTTCTATTGCTCATCACCACTCACTGCTCGCTGAAGTCATAGATAAGTTATGATAATATTAAGCTACTAGTGAAGTCAAAATTTGTGAAAGATGAAGCTACTAGTGATGTAGCTCGCTGCTCTTGGATATAAGTCAGTCCCACATAGAGATTTTTTGAAATGGATTACAAAACATGTTGATATAAATTAAAGTGTGTACTAATCCAAAATGACATTTTGTCATGATTTGGGCCTGCAATTGCAAGGCCCACTTTACACAAATGGCAAAATGGCATTTTTCTTGAATGGGTTAAGATTATATTAATAAAAATACGAAAAAATTAGAAAATCTGATCCTGCCAGTAAAATTGCCGTACCACCGGTTTAAATTGGTTTTCCAGGTTTTCTTCCAGTTCACTGCTTTATTCTCGGTTCAACTGTTATCTGGTTTTTATGTGCAATTGGACTGGGTGTAAGTTTGATTCTCAGTCCAACCGGTTGAACCAGTCAGTTTGGTTCGATTTTTATTGCTTTTGTATTAAGTATAACATATTCAAATATTATTGTTACTAATAATAACTTACATCTCATTATTGTTCATGAATTAGATATATAGCAAGATTTTTTAAAAAACAAATATGCAAGTGAAACAAATCGTAGAGATGACGAGAAGGAAAGAACTATTAGTTTTCATAATCGTTCTAATGTTAGTGAAACACATTTTACAAAGATGATTTCTAAAGTAAGGAAAAAAATATACATAAAGGATGTCATACCAACTCGTTTTAAATTACCAGAATGTGGATATAAGAAAGCAATCCATATATTCATTTTTAACATTGATAAAAACCTTAAACAGCGATTTTAAATATCTTCTCGTTGGAATGTAAGTAATTTTACATTTACTAAATTTAATGTTTAATATTTTGTTTTTGTTTGTAGAACAAGGAGAAATAGAGAAAGGAGGAGAGCAAGGAGTGAGAAACTTAATCTCCAAATTTTTTTGATTTTGGATGGATGGACCAAAATATAACACTTTAAACTTAATTTCATTTCTTTTTTAATCAATTGAATTACTTAATTACAATTTTTAGTATGTAAATTACTCCATTTAATTATTTAATTAATAATAATTATCCATCAAACTGACACATCACTCATTTATTTGCCACATAATCTTTTATTAACAACTAACAACAGAGATGATTTTAAAATTAAATTGAACATACTAGATTTAAATTAAAAAAAAAAACTTACAGGAACGAAAATAAAAAAAAAACACGAACTTACATAGACAAATCAAATATTTAAGTCTTTTTTTTTTCCGAATTAAGTTTATGTCCTCCAGTTGTTATATATATATATATTTTTTTTTTTTAATTTAAAAAAACTTATGTAGAGAGAGAAGTGAAATTGAAAGAACAAAAACAAAAACTTTTAAAAATAGGAATGAGTTATTCACATTATTCATGAAATGAAATAAATTTACTTTTATAAAAAAAAAAAGGAATGAATTTATAAGACATAATAAACCAACCAAATATGATATATATGTGTGCGACTGTATTTAATACCTCACTTTTTCCACAAGACTATTGTTGCGATCTAAAATTTCGAACATGTTTTGAATTTAATGGAGCCGCAACCAAAATTTATTTTAAATTAGGAAAACATTGAAAACCCCTTAAAAAAAGTTTGAAAACAAATTTTATTTTTCAAGAATCGGTTGTGCATAAGAAACATGTTAGCACCCTATAACATCCGTTAAAAAACGATAATTAATCGTACCAAATTTATGTTAATTTAAAATTATTTATTTTCTCCGTATTATTTAACGCAAATATTCATTGTTTTCTTGTATGTTTGATATAAAAGTGTGATAAAAATAGAGAGGAAAAAAAAGAGTTTTTTATTATTATAATGCTTGACCTTCACATAAGTGATCTCTAAGTTATTTAGTTCTTGAATAGAAAATACGGATATATTAGCTGATTTATAGAAATGATTTTGTTGTTATTGATAAGCAATTTTGGTAGGAAAAGAGATGCTATTTTGACTAAAGAAAATGATATTGCATACGAAAAATTGATTATGTTAAATGTGTTTGATTGTTGTAACTAATTGTTAAAATAAATAAATTTTATAATTGTCAAATTATACAACTTTTATCTTAAAAGTTTAAGAATTAAAAAGATATCATATCTAATTAACATATTTAAAATATTTGTTATTGATTAATTTATTTATAAAAATGAGTTTTAAAACTACTAAATTGTCACACGTGTGTCCAAACAACTCACAAATTTTAGAGTAATTTATTAATATGCTTTTGGTTTCGTCTTTTTTCTGTAGTTTTGAACAATTAATAAAAAAAATTATTTGTGATTGTAATAAGACCAATGTACAAGTAATTTTAGGACTTCTTTGATGCTATAAAGCAGTGGTAAATTTTTTGTCAAAATCAGCTTCTATGATTTATTCCTGAATTGATTGGGGATGAATTTATATATTTTTTTTCAATAAAAAATATTATTTTATAATTAAGTCATTTTTACGATAGAAATTATAATTAGTCGTATGTTGAATTCACTGTTAGTTTGTATGCTAGTGAAACAATTTAAATTCACCAAGATAAAATTATATTTTCAATCTATTATATTTTATTAAGTCATTGTTGAAATCTCTTCAGAAATCTATTTATGAAATTTCTCTATTATTGGACTGTTGATTGATATTTTTAACTAATAAGAAAAAATTCAAATAAACTCATAATTCAATTTTAGGTTAGAGTAATATTTCTAGTTAGAATTGCATGAAGTTAATATTTTTTTAAGAAAAATATTTACAACAATATTTTCACGCTTGCATAACTTTTTATGTTAAAATATTTGTTGCATTATGTTTGAAGAAATGCATTAATAGAATACTTACCGTTAGTGAGTCAAGTTACATTATTGAATAACTTTGAGTTAGTATCAACAAGGGAATGAAACATAAAATAAGTATGGTAAAATAGTTGAAAGTGACATTAGTTACTAGTAAGGAGATAAAGGTTAAATGACCAATTTATCGAAGGTGCAAATACGAGAAAGGGTGTTGAATTGTGTTTGCCAAAGTTGAAAACTTTTTGCTGATTTAATAAAGACAGATTGGTTTTTATGAATTATTTGGATAAGAAGCAATCGAATTGCAAATAATGAAAGCATAAATATTTGGACAGATAGATTTATCTTAGCTCACCACTAACTTGGCTACATCTAATCCCCTCATTCAGAAGGCTTTCATCCACTAATTCAAATACCTTGAATTACAAAACACCTGGCCCTCCAAACCAATCTTCCCAAACAGCCTGACAACCTCATACTTTTGAGGAACAAACCACCTTGACCCTACAAGCCAAGTCTTCTCCTAACAACTTGACAATTCCAGATTAAAGAAGGAACTAAACCACTATCGGGTTGGATACAAAAGATTGGAACTTGAGTAGTTGCTTCTAACAAAGCTGATAATAATAATAATAATAATAATATAATAATAATAATAACTCCCACACTTTAAGAAAAGAACACTTAGGAAATATTTTTAACTTGAACAAGTGTTTATCTCTTTGAACTCTAAGATGAATTTGAAATTTTGAGCTTATGAGATCTTCTACTCTTTTTTGATTTTCAATGATTTTCTTCTTCAGCCTTGAGTATCTATTTATAGTTAAAATTTGGGCTTCAATTTAGTTCTTGTTTAATTCTGAATTGTATCTTGTTCAGATTGAGTTTGTAAATTCTTCAAATTGATTATGATCGTATTTTGTTGTAAATAAATCTTGATCAAATCTTCTTTAAATCTTGATCAAATCTTCCTTAAATTTTGATAAAATTTTGATCAAATCTTCTTTAAATCTTTATTAAATATTCTTCAAATCTTGATCAAATCTTCTTCAAATCGTGATCAAATGTTCTTCAAATCTTAATTAAATCTTCTTCAAATCTTAACCAAATCATCTTCAAATCATAATTAAATCATCTTCAAATCATAATTAAATCATCTTCAAATCTTGATCAAATCTTTTTCAAATCTTAATTAAATCTTCTTCAAATCTTGACCATATTTTCTTTTCAACTTGGTCAAAGATTTTCTTCAATTATAAATTTGAATCAAATCTTATTTTAGATTTTCATCAATTATAATTTGGAATCAAATCTTATTTTAGATTTTCTTCAATTATAAATTTGAATCAAATCTTATTTTAGATTTTCTTCAAAAACATGAATCTTCTTTCATACTCTTTGAAATCAAATATATTGTTCTTACAAAATACTTTTGTTAATATCAAAACTCTAAATGTAAAACCAATTTGGTTCCAACACATATCCCTAACCAAAAGGGGAAAATGACCAATCAACCTTTGCTAAGGACCCAAATTGCAAAAAAAACCAAGAACCCATCCCTCATGGGCTGTACATCTTGCCCCTCCCTCTCATTTCTCTATAAATACTCTCTTCTTTCTTCCTTTCTCATATTAGAAACTTAGTGTATTTGAGATGTTTGATTGTGAGTCTTTTTCTTCTTTCTTTTCCTTTGTTCATGGCAAAAAATAGATGTATTTGTGTGTGATAAAAAACATTAATTTCTTGTTGTTATTATTTTCTTGCTACTATTTTGTTGTTGCTTAGTTTATATTCATAAAAGTTTCAAACACTTTGTTTAAATTTATGTTTATAAAAGTTTCAAGCTTTAAGTTTATAATCAATAAAATATGTAGGTATGATTTATCAAGTTTTATTTGTTGAAGGAAGTTTTGTATTCTCATTTATTTATATGGTAATGCGAAAGGTAAATCAAGGCTTTAGAAAAATTTATTTGGAACACACACACATGTGTGTGTGTGTATATATATATATATATATATAGTTTTATTTGGAATACAAAATTTTGAAATATATGATTGCTTATTATTGATTCAAAGAGATAAGATAAATTGAAACACATATTATTGTAAACTTGACGTTTATAAATCATATTAAAGTTTATTGTCAGCAAGACCGGTTAGGTCACCCCGGATCTATTACGATACAAAAAATAGTTAAAAATAATTTATGCCAACATATATTGAAGAGCCAAAAGATTATTCAATTCAATAATTTTGTGTGTTATTAGTTTCCAAAAGAAGTTGACAGTGTGAGGAAATGAGTCTCTCATATTTATAGAACGTACACCAATCGTGTGAATCATGTGGATCAATACATCAATCATAAACTAAATGATAATGTATATGTTTGTTGTCAACTCAAAATTAGATGTTTGCAAGATTGTTGTGTTAACTAATTTGACTAAGAGATCTCTTTTATCTAGAAAGAATTTGGAAAATATTGAATGTTTATCGGATTTGACGTTGAACATTATGTAGCATATGTTCATACTTAAAAATGGACTGGAATATCTATTATTTAGACGTCTAAAATTAATTTATGACCAATACTTATGAGATCATAAGTTCTAAGTTTTACTTTTGGAACATGCAATCATGTATGTTGAGATAGTGATTCACATCAAGCCAACAAGTTAAAATATGTAAGTCATTCCCTTAATTTACAATCAATTTTTGGTTGATAACCTAATATTCTCCATCTAAGAGATTTTTTTGAATGTGTTGTGTATGTTTCAATTGCATCAATATAATGCACTAAGATAAGTCATAAAAGAATATTGAGAATACCCATTGGATATTAAATCTCCATTCATAAATAAAGGATATTGAGCCAATAAATTGGAGACTTGCTTACAAATGAGTTTGTTGATTATCATTTGATAAATTAGTATTCATAATAATAATGGGAGAGAATAAGCAGCTAAAACTGATTATTATAATATAGGCTAAATAGCACCCGTGGTCCCTTAACTTAATTTCAAAACGTTTTAGTCCTTTATCTTTTTTTTTCCTAATGTGGTCCTTTATTTTAATTTTAAGTGACAATTTGATCTTTTATGTTTTGAAATGTCAACAATATTATCCATTTTTTTTTACAATAAATTAAAAAATTCATCAAAATTTTCAACCAAAACCCATAAAATTAATTATATTCTTTAATATAATACAAACTTTATCAAATTCGTAACTCAAATCTTCAAATAAACTCATATTTTCATTTTTTTATTTGATGTTGTTAGAGATGGAATTTTAAAAATCAAATAAAGAATAAAAATATGAGTTTATTTGAATATTTGAGTTACGAATTTGATGAAATTTGTATTATATTAAAGAATATAATTAATTTTATGGGTTTTGGTTGAACATTTTGAATTTTTGTAAAAAAAAAGATAATATTGTTAACATTTTAAAACATAAAAGATTAAATTGTCACTTAAAATTAAAATAAAGGACCAAATCGAAAAAGAAAAAAAAAAGATAAAGGACTAAAACGTTAACTGAAATTAAGTTAAGGGACCACGAGTGCTATTTAGCCTATAATATATTATTATCTCATTTTGGTCATTATACAAACTCGTTTGCATAGTTTACGAAACCAATTATCAGTTGGTAATGCTTCAATCAAAATGGATGCCACTATTAGAAATCTAATATTGCAAACGTGTCTCAATTATGCATGAAGCATGGAAAGCTAGTAAAATGAATATAATTTATTTGTAAAATGTATATCTTTATATATATTCTAACAAATAAAATAGAATTATTTAGTTATTCATTATTTCTTTTTTAAATTAAATTGTTTATTTAGTAATGTCAATGGATAATTTTAAATGTAAAATTATTTTATTATTTATTTGATTTTTTTACTATTTTTGTTAATTAATAATATTTATAACTATAATAAGTTAATTTGAAAAAAAAATTAATATGTAATTGTTCATGATATTAATTTTCTTATTTAAATATAGTATATATTTTATCATGTCGTGATAATATGCATACCAAATAAATAATAAAATAAAATATTCTTATTCTGTTGGTTATCATGTATTAAATACAATATAATAATCATTCATGTATCACATTATCGTAATATTTATCATATTAGTATCTCATCCAAACTTTATCCAACCTTATATTCTCTATTTCCATTATGGGCATCAAACATACTCATAAAATTGACACGCACAACAAATTAGAACTCGCCTATCTGTCTAGTAAATTTACCAAAGATTAACAACACACAAAATTCCATTTTTTTTTTCAAATGTTGGATTTTTTTCATAGAAATATCCTCAAAATATAGCTCAAACGATTATTAAAAGAATGGAAGTTTTCATTGCAAGAGCTGTTAGAATGACATTGCAAGACTATTAAAAATGTGTGCATATTGATTTTTTGATGATGAACAACAATTAAAAAAAAAGATAAAATTTGTCTGCTAGTTAACCGGTAAAGAATTTAAAAAGGTAGGCAGGTGAGTCAACAAAATTGAGGTATGACAACTATATTTGTAAAATTAAAAAGTGAAATACGACAACTATATTTGTAAAATTAACATTGCTCTTTTTTAATTGACCGGATATACCACACATATATTTGTAAAATTACTTAAATAATAAATAATAATAATAGTAATAATAATAAATAAATAAATTTATTGATTTTGATTTTTTTGTTAGTTTTTTTTTTGTATAACTGAGACTAAAAAGGAGTATTCAATTATTTATAAAATATTAAATTGTATATGCCTCTCACCTTTAACCTTATCTCAATGACTTATAAATACACAACTTTAAACATTAGAGTAACACCAAAATAAACAAGCAAAGCAAATAATCATTCTTTAATGGGGTACCTAATGTCAAAGTCTTTCGGTTTCTTTGCCATCTTAATTTTTGTTACTTCAAGTAAGCCTCTCTATTATTGTCAACGTTATTAAGGAAATCATATTCATGCAGTCAAAGAATCTCAAATTCATACATTTAAGACTTTATCAATCGTTAAATTGAGAATGTCTATTTAAAAATAATATTCTCTAATTCTTTTTATAAAAAATAGTTAATTTGGTCTTTAATATCAATCAGATACATCAATATTTATTGAATAAATTTTTGTTAAATCTAAACCATCTAATTTCAATGTAACAGAGACTAAAGTCCCGATTTTGTGAATATGGAAATGAAAATCTCACTAATTTCTACTCAATTTTTTTTTTGGGAGCACAGTGAAAATAATACAAGTAGAAAGTGAATGCACAAAAGTGGTGGGACAATGTTCTGCAGCAGATTGTGCATTTCATTGTAAATGGTTTGCAAACGGAGCAAGTCCTATAAAATCATCATGTGACTATTACGACTTATGCACTTGTACTTATGATCGTGCTCCAGGAGGATTAGAGCAACCTGCCTGTGAAATTGGGATGGGACTATGTAGTGCTGAGTGTAATGCTTCTTGTTGCACATCAAGGTGTCGTAGTAAATATAACTCGGGTGTTGGAAACTGTGTTTATGCCTTTAATAACATATTTTGCCTTTGTTCATATGATGGTTGAACAATTTCTTAATTGAAATAGATACAATAAATAAAAATAAGCACCACTTACTTCTCATGCTCGGAGATGACAATTAATATCTATGTACACATCGGTAGTCATTTACTATTTGTTATCTTAAATAAAAATGATATTGTTATATTTATATTATATCTGTGTAGATATTCATTGAATATTGAAGTGTTCTCAAATATCAATTTTTTTACCTCTTTTGTCCAGACACATAAAAAGTATTAACATATAAATAATTTATTGATACATCAGCGCAACCAAAATATGTATTTTTTATTATTATATTCTGTTTTTTTTTAATTCTCAAAATGTCCCCCTTTAAAAATTATTTATGAAGTAACTTTTTTTCTGGCCTAGTTGCTCATCGCACTCCAAGGTGCGATGATCTACTGACTTTTTTTTTCTTCATTTATTTAATAATTAAAATATTTAATATATAATTATAATAAATTATAAATATTTAAAATAATTAATAAATCAAATAAAATGAAATAAAATAAAATAAAAAAACTTTCATAAATAATAATAATAATATTAATAATTTTAATGATATTAATAATTACAGATTAAAAAATAATAATAAAAAATTGTAATAATAATAAACATAATAAAAAAATAAAATTACAAACATAATAATAATAATAATAAAAGAAAATTATATTAATAAAATTAAAAAAAAATACATTAATTTGAAAGGAAAAAAATACATCAAATTGAAAGAAAAAAACTACATCAATTTGAAATTAATTATTTTCATCTAAATGTCCTCTAATTCCACATCTACGCTGTCGTCGATTTGCAAATATGGTAATATCGCCGCATTTGGTAATTTGCAAATATGGTAATTTGAAATGATTATTTGCAAATATGGTAATATCGCCGCATTTGGTTTTTTGTTCACGTGATGGAAATAATTAATTTAGATTGAACTGGATATAATATCGCCGCATTTGGTAATTTGCAAATATGGTAATTTGAAATGATTATTTGCAAATATGGTAATATCGCCGCATTTGGTTTTTTGTTCACGTGATGGAAATAATTAATTTAGATTGAACTGGATATAATATCGCCGCATTTGGTAATTTGCAAATATGGTAATTTGAAATGATTATTTGCAAATATGGTAATATCGCCGCATTTGGTTTTTTGTTCACGTGATGGAAATAATTAATTTAGATTGAACTGGATATAATATCGCCGCATTTGGTAATTTGCAAATATGGTAATTTGAAATGATTATTTGCAAATATGGTAATATCGCCGCATTTGGTTTTTTGTTCACGTGATGGAAATAATTAATTTAGATTGAACTGGATATAATATCGCCGCATTTGGTAATTTGCAAATATGGTAATTTGAAATGATTATTTGCAAATATGGTAATATCGCCGCATTTGGTTTTTTGTTCACGTGATGGAAATAATTAATTTAGATTGAACTGGATATAATATCGCCGCATTTGGTAATTTGCAAATATGGTAATATCGCCGCATTTAGTTTTTTGTTCACGTGATGGAAATAATTAATTTAGATGAAAATAATTAATTTCAAATTATCGTATTTGCAAATTACCAAATGCGGCGATATTACCATATTTGCAAATCGACGACCGCGTAGGCATGGAACTGCAGGACATTTAGATAGAAATAATTAATTTCAGATTGATGTAGTTTTTTCTTTCAATTTGATGTATTTTTTTCTTTCAAATTAATGTATTTTTTTAATGTTATTAATATAATTTTCTTTTATTATTATTATTATTATTATTGTTATTATGTTTATTTTTATTTTGTGTAGTATTATTACAATTTTCTTTTTTTAATTATTTTTATTATTATTTAATATGTAATTATTAATATTATTATTAGTTATTAAAGTATTTTATTTTATTTAATAATCATTTTATTTAATTTATTAATTATTTTAAATATTTAAATGTTATTATTATTAAATTATTAATGTAATTATTATTATTTAATCTGTAATTATTAATATTATTAAAATTATTATTATTATTTATTAAAGTTTTTTATTTTATTTTATTTCATTTTATTTGTTTTATTAATTATTTTAAATATTTAAAATTTGTTATAATTATATATTAAATATTTTAATTATTAAATAAATGAAGAAAATAAAAAGTTAGTAGATCATCGCACTCTTGGGATGCGATGAGCAACTGGACCAGAAAAAAAATTCCTTCACCTCACCGCACTCTGGCCCAGCGATGATGTAGTTGGCCCAAATAGTAGAGCATTCTGAGAAATAGTTTTCAGTATGAAGCATTTTGAGAATAAAAAAAAATACAGGATATAATAACAATAAATCCCCAAAATATATCACAAAAAATATTAATACATTACCCAATAAATAAAATGCATTACAATAGAGTAATCTTATTGATTTACTAATGAGTATATTTGCAGCTATTACATTTGGCTCTATATCTAATACCTAATGGGTAGTAAAATATCCATTTATTTTATAGAACTCGTTAAACTACTGCTATGTGTTTGTCGCAGATTTTATTTGTAGATAGGTGAATAAGTATTTTTTGTCGTCATACTCATGCTTCTTGTTGTTTTTTATAAAGCTAATGAAATGCAGAAATAGTTTAAGAGAAACTCGTGTGAATTATGTTAGTACTCCTAATAACTACCAAAGCTAAATATATTAATGGGGTTGCCTTAACTACCCTATTTTTTTTAATCAGTAGATATATTTTTATATTTAATTACACTAATAATAAATATATAGCTTTCTCAAACAAGTTTATTTGTAAAAAATTAGTAGAAATAAAAAAATAAAAAATTATCACTTAATAGTTAAATTTATCTATTTTGTTTTGATATTTTTAGTCTCTACCGCAACTATTAGAGAATTTTATCATCAATGAAAATTGTCAAAATTAGTCTATAAAATAAAATAGATGTGAATTTCTTACAAATAACTTAATTATTTACATTTTAAATGATTTCGTTGATTTATTTGGTACGATCTTATTGAAAGAGTTTTTTTTTTATGACTCATTATAGGAAGAGTTGTTGAATTCAACTTTATTAAATAACCATTATAAGTTTTTTTTTTCTGTTACTTTAATTTACATTCTATATATGAAAATATGGTGAATCTTTTTATTTAATAATTAAGTTTAATACATTTTTAATAATTAATATAGTATTAATTATAGCTTCAATGCTCCTAAACCTTACAACTACGTCAGCTCAAAAATATTATTAAATTTTTTATAAAAAAAATAAACTTAGGGAGACTATATTAAAATCCAATAATATAAAATAATAAATATTTGTCTCATTTAAAATCTTATAAAAAATTCCAAAAGATAAAATCATAGAAAGGAAAAAAATTGCAAGCAGAACAACAATTAACCAAAAAGGAAAACAAAACAACAATAACATAACTAAAAAATGATGGGTATGGAAACCTAGCCCCAAAAAACAATAAAAATATTAAGAAAACTGAAAAAATGGTAACCCAAGTTGTTTGGGGAAAAAAAATCTTATTTCACTACGTGTAGTGAGTTGAAGAATCTTACATATGAAATACTTTGAATTGCATTAAGAATAAGATTAATTGATGTAAAAGAGAAGATCACCAAAGATGAATCACACTCCAACCATAGTTGATTTCACCCCTACTGATGAGCAAAAATTAATGGAGACGCCATTTCCTAACTGCCATATGGATATATATATTTGTAATTATTGAATTGTGAATATACTATTTTGTATAAATAAATTAAAAATATAATGATCAAATATAAAATGAGAATATTAACATTTTTAATTTATGAAAAATAAAAGAAGAATGATTTTTTTATAAACATTATTTTATTTTAATTATATATTTTTATCATTTAAATTTTTGTTTGTTTGTACCATTGTTGCCAAGTTGCAATTAGTAATAATTGTTTGTGTTTGAAGAATTTTTAAACATTTATATGTAATAATATTATAATGTTATATGATGCAGCACAATCAAATGAATTGTCAACATAAAATTAAAAAGTTAAGATTACAAAATAACTATCAAATGATGGATGAGTATTTATTTGCATAACCTTTTTGTTTATATTGTGAAAAGGATGTTGTTGTATAAATAGTAAGAGATTAAATCATTATAATACTTTTGTATTTATAATTAATTAATTTGTAAGTTTTTCTACGAAAACATGTTAGTACACCACCAATATTAATTAACAAATATAAAATAAAATCAAACATCATTAATTTTAAATGTGGAAATAAAAATATGGTCGGTCAATATATATTACTTTTATATGAATATATGAGTTTATGATTCCTTAATTGAATTATATAATTTTTTCAGATAAGCAAATGTTAGAGGTTATATTAGTTTTCGAGGTTTGAATTTTTCAATGCCGTTCAATTGTTATAACTTTTAGTGTTTCTTATTTTTTGTCCTAACTTAACTTTTTTAATGTCGGTCAATTGTTATAACTTTTAGTTTTCCTTTTTTCTTTCTTCAGATTTAACTTATCATTCAATAAATTTTAATGTTTGTATAAATTTATTAATATTTTTTATGTATGTTATAGTAACTTACATTATACTTTATTTGCATTTATTAGGCAATGAATTACAATGATTATATTTGTATTAAAAATGTATAATATGTTTCGGTTACAAATAACACATGTTATCTATTAATAATTATAATGATAATGAACATAATTATTATTTTGTGAAAAAAAAATTAAAAATAACGTTGAACTCTAGAATTTAAACCTTGTATTTGTAATTTTTTATTCAGACATGCGTGTGAATTTATGGTAATTAATACTGTCTATTATTATGACTTTTAACGATATTTTTATATATATATTTATTACAGTTAAGTTTTATCGTTGTAATTTATTTGTGTTGTAACTTACAAGATACCTTATTTGTATTTATTAAACAATAACATAGAACTTTAAGTTTTATCAAAAAATAAATAAAATATTAACATTAAGAGTAATCAATTTTTCACATTATGTATTTATTTGTTGAAATGCAATATTAATTAGTTTAATTTGAGTAATTTTATAAAACTTAAATTGTTGATAAAATATTCAATAATTGTCAAAATTTCAATGTTAATTGTTCAACAATATAAATTGATCAACTTTTTCATTAATAAAATAGCTAGAAAAATTAAATTCACATAATTTTTAACTTTAATATTTGGTCATGGTTGATTGATGGTGTAAAATGAATTTAGATCTTACCATATGATTAACTTTTTCATTAATAAAATAGTTAGAAAAAAATTAAATTCACATTATTTTTAACTTTAATATTTGATCATGGTTGATTGATAGTGTAAAATGAATTTAGATCTTACCATATCAAATTTTGTGTGAAATGAATTTAGATCTTATCATATCAAATTTGTAGATATATATAAACAACTTTACTTATAATTTGAAGACTTGAGATAAAATTCAATGATATTTTAGTAGTAAAGATGTGATGGAAGTGTGAAATGATGATTGCAAATGACCATTTGAATTTTTTTCTTATTAAATTGTTGATAAAATATTCAATAAACTCAATGGATCAATTTTTTCATTAATAAAATAGCCACACAAAAATTAAGTTCACATCATTTTTAACTTTAATATTTGATCACGGTTGATTGATGGTGTAAAATGGATTTTAGATCTACATATATATATATATATATATATATATATATATATATATATATATATATATAACAACTTTACTTATAATTTGAAGACTCGAGGTAAAATGATATATTAATAGAAAATATGTAATGGAAGTGTAAAAGAATAAAAGAGGATATGGTAATTTGTTATAAAAAAAATTATTTGAATTTGTGGCGGTCAATACCCTCACAACAGACTTGATTGATCGAAAATATCAACAGTATTTTGTGGCGGCTTATACCCTCACAAAATTATAACCTTGGAGCATTGTGAGGGCTTAAATCGCCACAAAGTTTGACCGTCACAACTTTGTGAGGGTATTGACCGCCATAAAGGCATCCCTTATTGACTGCCTAGGCCGCCACAAAAGCAATAATACCGTAGGCATTTTGTGGCAGCTTTGGCCGCCACAAATGTCCTTTTTTCTTCCTATATATATCATTATTCCTCTAATTTCTTATTTCTACGTTCTCTCCAAATTTTCTTTTTACCTTCTTTCTACAAATATTTTTGCTCAATTTATATTTTTCTCCAACATTTCCACAAATGCCCTATTCGGTTTGCATGATATAATTTATTAATTTTGGAATATTTTATTTGTTTGGTAGTAATCATTTAATTAATATTAAAATTATATATTTATTTTTATATATAATATTTTATTTAAATTTTTAATTTTTAAATTATATTAATTTTATTTTATATATATGATATATTTTTTAATATTAATTTTGAATTTCATAAAATTATTTTTTTAATACGGTTATTTATTTGTGGCAGCCAAAATGGCCACAAATTGGGACAGTTTGTGGTGGCTTAAGCACTCACAAAAAGGACAATTTGAGGCGGCATTAGCCCCCAAAAACTGTGCATATTATTCTTTGTGGCGGCATACGCCCTCACAAATTTTTGGTAGACTTTTCGGTTACAAATTTGTGAGGCCCTCACAAATTTTAACAAAAAAAAAAACCTTTGTGGTTTTTTTGTTCACCACAAAATTTTGTGATTAGGGTATTTGTGGCCACCTTAGACCGCGACAAATATGTCTTTCGTGACTGTTTTTCTTCCTTTGTAGAGGCTTTTGGCCGCCACAAATGAAGGATTTTTTTGTAGTGATTATCTACCCAGGTTCAGATCTAATCATATTGGTATCCTTATTTCCCTCGAAGAACTGGACAACAGACAGAAGGGGGTCACATCTTCAGGTTTGAAGGATGCAAGGTGTGAGAGAGCTATAAAGCCTTATGGCAAAAGTATTGCGTTAGTTTGTGGCTAAGTTGAATAGCCTCAAGAACTTGGACATTGAATTTGAGGAGTACCAAAAATGAAGAAAATAAAGAGGGAAATTAAGGAAGATTGAGGGTAAGTTAGAAGAATCTCATTCGTTGGTCGGGGTCGAACCAAGAGCGTACAAATTATAAAACACTTGAAAGAAGGAATGTTTGGTTGCTCCATATTGAGGAAACTTTCTAGAGACAAAGAAGCAAGAACACATATTATCCTAAACTACTTCACTGACATCTTCACCATGGATAAACCTCTGGACATTCATTCAAATAAATCACTATCCAAACTTAGTATAGTCAGCCAGCTATTTTTCTTAATTTTTTATTGTAAGTCACTTTTCTTTTATCATTTGATTTATGATTTGAATTTTAAATTATTTTGAGCATGATGTTTGTAAGATAAAGTTAAATATGTTTTTAGTCTCAAAAGAATTTCATAACTTTTTTTTAGGTCTTAAACTTTTTTTCATAAAATAGACTGACAAAGTACGATGTTGTCATCTCACAACTAATTTTGCTATTTAAGTTTCTTTTTGATACATCATAAAAAAAAAATCAATGTGTTACTTCTATGTTATTCTACTCATTCAACAATCTTTGTGAGTGGTCAATTATATCGTTCCAGTTTCTTAACCTACAATTAATGTTATATTAAAAACAAAAATGAAACTCCAATATTTACTTTGCCGTTATATATTTTGTAATAACTCTTATTATTGCATTGCACTATTGTGCCTCTCTTTCAATTATGAATTTGTAATTGTTTAAATGGTCAATAAATTATTTTTTTCTTGTAACCATTTTCGCAACTCCACTTTCTCAACTCAAAAGGAAAACTTTTTTGCAGCCCAATTATTTTCAAAGAAGTAGATAGATTTGAAAAATTCTTCTTTTGCGCAAATAGTTTTTGAGTAAGTGGTATTTTGTAACATATTCGTCCTGTTTGCTCATTTTTCTCAAAACCTCGGCAGTTGCACAATTTTATACTAATATAATTGAGAAGCATGCATATTTTCTCATGTGTAACATGAAAGTATAGTGCCTCCCCAAAAGATATAGAAGATTATCTATATTCAACTTCATAGTAGTGTTATTGTAGTGTATTCAAGACATTTAGAACCATGCATAGTTTAATAGATAAAAGAAAAATGTTTAATTTGTTGTTTTTGACAAAGACATTTGTTGTTGTTAACTTTTTAAAATAATATTATTTATTTGAAGTTTCTATATATGTTTTTACTTCTGCAGTATACGCAGGTTGTTTGTGAAAAATTTCAAGTTTTGTTATATGGAAGTCTCATACTCAAGATATTGGAATTTAGATTTGTCATATCGGGACAAAGGTGGAATGAAATGAATGCCAAATAACAAAATCATATACATATTCTAATTTGGTATTCAACTTTTTCTAACAATATTTTTCAATTAATAGAGCAAATAGAGTTAAATTCAAATGTTAGTTTCGGCCATTTTCACCATGATTAAAATAACACTCGTTATGTATTATGATAGAAGTGTTTACAAAAAAAACGAGTTCAAACGAGTTTAAAATTTATATTTAATTCATCCCAGGTATAAAAAATATTTTAGAGAGATTAAAAGTCAGAAGAAAATTTTTCTTAAGATTAAAAATAAAATTGTAAAATTTTATAGAAGTAAAACATTTTTTTTTAGATAGAATGGTAAAAGAATTCACACATAATTACATGATATCGAGTTCGAACTTAAAATATGATATTCAACCTAACAATTAATCCTACCGTATATAAACACAAAATTTTGTTATGTAAATTGTTTTTACTTATAAGTGTTATCTATATTTTTATTGGTAATACATCTTACAATTTAATTCACTATTCAAAAAATTGGTTTTCCCATTCAGAAGAAAAAGAAATAATAAAATAGGTTTTTTCGATTTAAATTTTGATTTGATAACCATGAGATCATGGAGGATAACCGGAGAATATTTGGTGGGTTTAAATATTTTTAAACTAAAAGTATGTTTGTAGTGCTTTAAGTTCAATTCAATATCTACTTAGCTCTTTCAAGTGTTTTCTTTCAATTTTCTTCTTTAGGATAAATTTACTTTACATCATTAGCTTTTTTTTTTTACTAGAATAAATTTATTTCATTTCAGCATGAATAATGTGAGTAATACAAGTTGAACTCAAATCAAAAGTTTGGGAGCTAGTGTAAGACCTTGACATCCTAGCAAGCGGATGAGCTACAGGTTTGCTTGTCTCTTAATGAAATTAATCTTATAGTTTTGACGAAAAGATAACAAATTATACAACATGTCAACAACAAATCAAGCTCAATTACATCTTGTAGTCTTTCATTGAGGTCATCAACTACTGACTTACAATTCGTTTCAATGACAACTCTTTGGAATCCTAGTCCATGCAACCAAAAAATAGCTTTAAAAACACCAAACATTTCGGCCTCTTTTGGTAATAAAATCGTGTCCCTTCACAAAGTTTGTGCTTTGACGAGTTCGCCTCCATCATTCTGCAAACACATTCCAATATCGAACTATGACACTCTAAACTCCAAAATAACATATATAATAATTTATGCTAGATTTTTTAAACAAAATTCTCAGCAGATAAAGAAAATCTGTATACAAGGAAATAAAAACTTTTGTAACTAATTTAGGATTATCACGTTTCTCAAAGTACATATGGAACAATTCAAACTTTATTCCTCAATTAAAATAGTTTAATCTCAAAGAACTTGATTTAACTATAATTTCTCAATTTAATTCCAAAAAGTTACTAATACTAAGGTTTTCATATAAAAAGTAGTTTGTAATTAAATTAGTAAAATACAAATTACAACTCGTAATTCCCGCAGAGCAGAGTTTCTTCCAAACTTGAACTTTAAGACTCATTAACTTGTAATAACTACGATTTCGCAAACGCAAGGTCAAGTCAGTCAAACATAAACAACGAATGAGGTGAATTTTGAAATCATGTTGATAGTATAATATAAGTAAGAAGAACACGCAATTAATCATAAATAAACCATATCGTTACACAAACATTATTCAAGGAAAAACATCACATTATAAAGTCAAAATTGTTGGAACCAAGTTGGTTCTTGCAATTAAATTTTTGATGTTAACAAATGTATTTTATGAAATTAACATATTTGACTTAGAAGAAGAATGAAAAATGTCACCAGAAGAATAGATCAGAGGATGACGTTACTAGAAGCAGAAATCAGATGATGACGTCACCAGAAGATGACGTCACCAGAAGCAGAAATCAGAGGATGATGTCACCAGAAGATGATCATCAGAGGAATCTGTCAGAGGAATATGTTAGAGAAAAATGCTCAAAACAGAATTGGAGCAAAAGACTCGAGAACAGAATCTAGCTAAAAATATGCTCAAAACAGAATCTGAGAAAAATGCTCAAAACAGAATTGGAGCAAAAGACTCGAGAAACATAATCTAGCTAAAAGTATGCTCAAAACAGAATCTAAGAAAAATGCTCAAAACAGAATTGGGGCAAAAGATTCGAGAAACAGAATCTAGCTAAAAGCATGCTCAAAATAGAAGCGGAGCAAGATGCTCAAAACAGATTAATTGAAATACACTTCAGAAGTAAAGCATCAGTGAGTAAAAGACTCAAAACAAAATCTGAGCAAACTACTCTAGAATATTCTCAAAACAGATTAATCGAAATACACTCCAGAAGTAAAGCATCAGTGAAGTCCTACTTGAAGGTGCAAACACGAGAAGGGGGGTTGAGTTGTGTTTCACTTAACTTGAATACTTTTCCTGTTTTAATACTTTCAAAACAAAACTTGATGTATAACTAAAACAGAGTTAGCAGCGGATAAAAATAAAAACTCACAGATTTTATATTGGTTCACCGTTAACGAGGCTACCTCCAGTCCCTTCGCCTTGAAGGATTTCACTAATTCAACCTTGAATTACACCCTTGCTACTGACCCTCCAAGTCAGTCTTCTCAAATAGTCTAACAATCCTAGACTTCTTTGAGGAAAAACAACTCCTGTTCTTCAGCCAATCTGACACCCCAGATTGTAGAAGAATTCACAACACTATGAATTTAATTGCTAAGTACCTTGCTACCCTTTCTGAATCCCTCAGTTTGTAGACTCTACTTCAACAACTTAGATACAACCCTATCTAATTGCCAAGTAACCTGCTACCTCTACTGACTCCCTCAGACTGTAGACTCTACTTCAACAACTTAGATTTGCCACAGTGGAAAGAAAATAACCGAGTACTTGCTTCTTGAAAGCTGAAACTCACAATTGACTTATATGAAAATTTGAGAGTGTTTGCTTTGGAAGTGTATGAATCTTTTGTGATTTTCGATCCTGAGTATTCTGCCTTGAGCCTCCTTTTATAGATGTAGATTTGGGCCTCTTCCAAGCTTAATTTCGAGCTGAATCTTGCTGGATTCTCTTGCAAAAATAACTTGACCAATTGGGCTTTATTTAAATAAAAAACATATCTTCAGATTTTCTTTCAAAATAACTGGCCAATCAAATCCTTTCATTGCTTCCCACCACAGCTTCTGACTTCCATGCTACTCCACTTTATTTTATAACAAATCTTTAATAATACTTTGATAAAAATAACATAAGATCTTCACCTTTAATCCCCATGATCAATTCTGCACCCTTGGATCTTCATGCGATATTCCACAACTGGACCAGCCGAATTGATATGCTGAGATCCTCTGATTTCGGTCATTCCTGGACCACTCTTCCTAACCCTCTGATCTTCTGATTTCGGCCTTCCCTGGACGCGCACCTGATATGCTAAAATCCTCTAAATTCGGCCTTTGCTGGACTATACATTCTGTCCCTCTGATTTCGGCCAATATTGGGCCATGGTCTGATCTTTTGATCTGGACCATCACTGGACCAAATAATTAATTCTGAACCATTGATCTGGAAATCTTCCCTCTGATCTGGACTAATTATGGACTTTGGTCTGGTTTAAATTGAAATAAAATCTGGACAATAAATATTTCAGTATGGACATTTTACCTTTGATTTTGGACCAGGTCTGGATTGATTCTGGAATTCATTTCTTCTGGTCTGGACTTAGTTCCATGCCCTGAATCATGCTATCTTATGGTCTAGGCCAAATCTGGATTGATCCTCTTGTTCTGGACTCATAAACATACCTTCTGGTCAAGTCTGGAACAAGTCTGGATTGTGTAATTTTTCACTGCCAGACCATCTTCTGGTCATAATAACTTCTGGAATAAAATTGATATTTGATTCCTGTTTGGCTGGAACAACTCTCCTTCTGGCAGGCTTTCCAATGGTATGATCCATGTTTTATTCTGATTTTTATTCCTTTTGATCTGGGCCATCAAAGATATCTTCTGGTCATGTTTTGACATTCCTGGAGTATCTTCTGGTCATTCCAGAATTCATTTTTCTTGAATCCTTTGATCACTGCTTCTGATTCCTTTAGTTTCGGGGAATTTAACTTAATAATTCAAAGTACAAAATAAGTTTACATAGAGTACATTTGTAAGCATCAAAATCCTAAGTACTTAGAACCAACTTGGTTCCAACAATCTCCCCCTTTTTGATGATGACAAAACCTTAACTTATTTTGCTAACTTATGACTCGAAGAGTTTGAATTACTCCCCCTCAGACCAATCTCTCCCCCTAAGTCTGATACTCTCCTTTTCAACTCCTTCTTTGTTCTCTCTTTCTTTTCTTCTCTTCTGCTCTCCTTTTCAACTCCTTCTTTTTGCTCTCTTTCTTTTTCTCTCTTCACATTTCCTCTCCTTTTCAACTCCTTCTGTTTTCACTCTTTCTTTTTCTTTCTTTGTTTTTCTCTCTCCCTATTTCCTCTCCCTTTCAACTCTTTCTTTTTCTTTCTTTGTTTTTCTCTCTCCTTGATTCCTCTCCTTTTCAACTCCTTCTCTCTCTCTCTCCCCCCCCCTTTTTGTCATCAGCCAAAAAGTGGTCCTGCTATTTTTGTATTTTTTGATTTTTTTTTTTACAAATTACAGAAAGTAAAAGCTGAAAATAAAAGACATAAAATAAAATTGCAGAAATTTAAAAACTCCTAAGATGACTACTTGAGCTAGTCAGATATGGAGGTCATGCTGAGATGCTTTTTAATGAACTCGAACCTATCTTCTGGTAATGCCTTGGTGAAGATATCAGCCCATTGATGATCAGTCTCCACAAACTGGATGCTCAAAGTCCCTTTTTGAACATGGTCCCTAATGAAATGGTGTTTTATTTCAATGTGTTTGGCTCTAGAGTGTAAGATAGGGTTCTTGGTTAGGTTTATGGCTGAAGTGTTATCACAGAACAAAGTGCAGTTGCCACTTATACTTTTACTTTCCAACTTGTCTCCAGCATAGTCAGAATCACAAAAACCTTTGAGTTTGTAGGTGGGGGTTTTCTTGTATAACAAAGTAAAGTTGGTGGTTCCTTTAAGGTATCTTAGAATTCGTTTGACAGCAGTTAAATGGGATTCCCTAGGGTCAGCTTGAAAACGGGCACAAACACAAACACTAAACATAATGTCAGGTCTAGAAGCAGTTAAATATAGAAGGGATCCAATCATACCTCTGTATGTTTTCTGGTCTACCTTTTGACTGGTTTCATCTTTCTCAAGTGAGCAGGTTGGGTGCATGGGGGTGGCCATAGGCTTACAGTCACTCATCTTAAACTTTTTAAGAAGTTCTTTGGTGTATTTAGATTGGTGAATGAGTATACCTGTTTAACCTTGATGAATCTGAATTCCCAAGAAGAACTTAAGTTCTCCCATCATGCTCATTTGGAACTCCTTCTGCATTAGGTCAGAAAACTCTTTGCACAAAGTACCATTAGTTGATCCAAATATGATATCATCAACATAGACTTGAATAATCAGAATATCATGTTTAATGGATTTCCTAAATAGTGTATTATCAATCTGGCCTCTATTAAATTCATTCTTAAGCAGAAAGTTGCTAAGTTTGTCATACCATGCCCTTGGTGCTTGTTTTAAACTATATAAAGATTTTTTGAGTTTAAAAACATGGTCTGGAAAATCAGAGTTTTCAAATCCAGGGGGCTGTTTGACATAGACTTCCTCACTTATGTAGCCATTTAAGAATGCACTTTTGACATCCATTTGATACAGCTTATATCATGATTAGCAGCAAATGATAAGAGAATTCTAATTGCTTCTAACCTGGCCACTGGAACAAAAGTCTCAGTGTAATCCATACATTTCTGTTGACTGTATCCTTGAGCTACAACTTCACCCTTTTCATTGAATTTGTTTCTGAATACCTACTTGGTTCCAATAATGCTTCTGTTTGGTCTGGATACCATATTCCAAACATCATTCCTTTGGAATTTATTCAGCTCTTCTTGCATTGCAAGTATCCAATCTTCCTCTGCCAAAGCTTCATCAACATTGCTTGGTTTGCATCAGCTTCTGATTCTGTAACAGTTTCTGATTCTGATGAATTAGCTTCTGGTTCTGGTGAATCTGTAACAGCTTCTGATTCTGATAAATCAGCTTCTGGTTCTGGTGAATCTGTAACAGCTTCTGATTCTGATAAATCAGCTTCTGGTTCTGGTGAATCTGTAACAACTTCAGATTCTGGTAAATATCCAGATTTCTCTTCTGACTTATCTTGGCTGTTTCTGACTTGATCAGATTTATCTTTTGAAGATTTGTCATGTGTTGCTGACTTGCTTTTATCCTTTACCTTTCCAGGTACTTCTGTTTCTTGTGCTTCTGCTCCCTGCACTATTTTTATCTTGCTTTGATTTGTTAAGATCAAGCAGTTTGTCATTTTACATAATGCAAATCAAATAAGTTAAAATTTAACTAAATATAGCCAAACCATTCGTTCTGCTTCTGCTTTTGCTCCCTTTGGTTCTGATGAACCTGTACTATCTTTATCTTGCTTTGATTTGTCAAGCAGTTTGTCATATACCATAATATAAATCAATTAATTTAAAAATAAACTTAGTACAGCCAAACCATTAATTCTGCTTCTGGTGGTTTCTGTTTGTTTTTGAAACCGCTGGAATGCTGTTTCTTCTGAGTGTTCAATTCGTGTGAATCACCTGGTTCCTCTGATGTTTTGAAAACCTGCAGAATACTTATCTAGCTTTGATTTGTTAAGATCAAGCTTCTTGTTATCATAGTAAATATTAAATAATAATAGTATTTACAGCAAGATGTAGCCTCAGGTTTACTCTGAAAATCCTCTTGCTTCTGATTTTCAGATTCCTAATCTATATGTTCTGAGATTACATGGTTTGGATGAGGGAATTTGAATTCCCTTCCAGGTTTGTAGTCTTGATGAATCTCACTGGAGAGTTTAAAGAACTCTCTTGATTTTGATTCTTTAATTTCTGTTTTGGCTCATACACCATATTCCTCTAGTGATTCTAGAACTTATGGTGATTCTGATAATCATACTTATTTTGATAATTAAAGTAGTTCTAATGATCATACATCAACCTTTGATATTGATACTTGTTCAGGTTCTGGTTTTGGTTCTGGTATTGATTTTGATTCTGATTCTGGTTCCAGTGTTGATTCTGGTTCCAGTTTCTGTGCCTCCAGTTCTGGTTCTGGTTCCAGTGTTGGTTCTGGTTCCAGTTCTCGTACCTCTGATACTGGTTCCAGTTCTGGTTCTGGTTCCAGTTTCTGTGCTTCTGGTACTGGTTCGAGTTCTGGTTCTGGTTCCAGTTCCTCTGATACGTGTGATATCTATGGTATTTCTTGTTCCTCCTATAATTCTGGTTCTGGTTCTGATTGTGTTGACCAGTTCTTCTTCTACCAGAGTCACTTTGCTTCTGTTTGGTAGATGTTGGAACATAAACCTTCTTCTGCTTGTGCGTTGCCAACATCCATTGTCCAGGCACCATTGTTGGTGTCTCCTTCTGGTTGCTCAGAATATCTGCAACATAGACAATTTGATCTTTTGGTACCCATAACTGATTGGGTCCAGGTTTGTTAGTTGTAACAGCTCTCTGATCTTGTTCAGATTTTACCATTGGACAAGATATTTCAGAGTGACCTTTCTTGGCACAAACACTATATAAAACATCAGAATGAACAGCTTTATTTTCAGTAATTGTTTCTGTAAAACCAATACCTCTTTTTCTAGAATTACTGTTTCCATAAATCATAGATGCATTTTTAATTCTTTCCATTCCATTGGAAATAAAGTTTTGAAAAACTTGCTCATGCATATCAGATTTACAAACAGTTTTAGAAGTGGAACAATTATTACTTTTCAGAGTTTGGTTTTCAGATTTGAGTCTTGCAACATCAGTTTTAAAATTTTTGTTTTCAGTTGCATACTCAGAATTTCGATTCTTTAAAACTTGGACTTCTTTGGTTAGATTTTCCTTATCTTCCCTAAGAGTTTTCAGTTTTAAAGACCTTTTATTGTTTGCATTTAACAAGTCTTTTAAAGTCTCAATTAATTCAGATTTAGACAGATCAGAAAATACCTCATTGTCTTCATCTTCTGATTCTGTTCCAGAGCCTGAGCTATATTCAGAACTTGAGTTGGTATGAGCCATCAGAGACATAATTGTTTCCTCTGATGTGCTTCCAGATTTTCCAGAATGATTGCTTCGATCATTCTTCCTTCTGCCTATTTTTCTTCTGGAATTTGTGCCTTTAGGAGGTCCAGAAGCATACTTGACGTGAGCTATCTTTGTTGTTTCTGCCTCTTCTTCATCAGAATATTCTTCCTCTGATTCTGATACATCCCAGGCAGCCATCAGACCTTTCCTTCTGTATCTGGAACTCTTCTTGTGCTGTTTTCCTTTTTCCAGATTTGGACATTCTGACTTGATATGTCCAGGTTCATTGCATCCATAACAGATAATGTTCTTCTTGTCAGATTCTTCCTTGCTGTTATGTTTCTTCTGGGAACCTCTCCTCTTTCTGTTTTCCCAGATCTTAACCATCTTTTTGGTTAAGTAAGCCATATCATCACAGTCACTGTCACTATCCTCTGATTCTGATACTGCTTTTGCAGCTTTCTTCTGTTTCGATTTTAGAGCCAGATTCTTCTTCTTCTTAGGTTCATCTTCTTCCAGTTCTATTTCATGAGACCTGAGTGAGCTGATTAGATCTTCCAGCCTCAAGGTACTCAGATCCTTAGCTTCCTGTATTGTAGTAACCTTTGGTCTCCACCTTTTTGGTAGACTTCTCAGAATTTTCCATACATGATCTTCAGTGGTATAGCTTTTGTTTAATACGTTCAGTCCTGATACCAAAGTCTGGAATCTGCAGAACATTGTGTCAATGTCTTCATCCTCTTCCATCTTGAACAACTCATACTTTCTGACCAATATGTTAGCCTTTGTCTGTTGAACCTACTTGGTTCCTTCATAGGTCAGAACCAGACTATCAAATATACTCTTTGCTGTTTCTTTATTTGTGCATCTATCAAATTCCTTGAATGTGATTGCACTGACCATCATGGTTCTGGACTTGTGATGAAGTCTGTGTAATCTGATCTGATTTGGTTTCATATTAAACATATCCAGTTTCTTAGTTGGATCTTCTGGATCAGTAGGTGCAGTGTATCCTCTTACTATCATCTTCCATAGTTCAGGATCTTGAGATATGACAAAGCTTCTCATTCTGTCCTTCCAATACTCAAACCTTTCTCCATCAAACATCGGTGGTCTGTTGATGTTGTTTCCCAATTCTTCTGCCATATTGAGCCCATTGGACCTTTCCTCAAACACGGTTAAGTGCTCAGCCTTGAGACCGAGCTCTGATGCCAATTGAAGGTGCAAACACGAGAAGGGGGGTTGAATTGTGTTTGACTTAACTTGAATACTTTTCCTGTTTTAATACTTTCAAAACAAAACTTGATGTATAATTAAAACAGAGTTAGCAGCGGATAAAAATAAAAATAAAAACTCACAGATTTTATACTGGTTCACCGTTAACGAGGCTACGTCCAGTCCCTTCGCCTTGAAGGATTTCACTAATTCAACCTTGAATTACACCCTTGCTACTGACCCTCCAAGTCAGTCTTCTCAAATAGTCTAACAATCCTAGACTTCTTTGAGGAAAAACAACTCCTGTTCTTCAGCCAATCTGACACCCCAGATTGTAGAAGAATTCACAACACTATGAATCTAATTGCTAAGTACCTTGCTACCCTTTCTGAATCCCTCAGTTTGTAGACTCTACTTCAACAACTTAGATACAACCCTATCTAATTGCCAAGTAACCTGCTACCTCTACTGACTCCCTCAAGAGCATGGAAGTCAGAAGCTATCGGTTATTTTCTTTCCACTGTGGCAAATCTAAGTTGTTGAAGTAGAGTCTACAATCTGAGGGAGTCAGTAGAGGTAGCAGGTTACTTGGCAATTAGATAGGGTTGTATCTAAGTTGTTGAAGTAGAGTCTACACACTGAGGGATTCAGAAAGGGTAGCAAGGTACTTAGCAATTAGATTCATAGTGTTGTGAATTCTTCTACAATCTGGGGTGTCAGATTGGCTGAAGAACAGGAGTTGTTTTTCCTCAAAGAAGTCTAGGATTGTTAGACTATTTGAGAAGACTGACTTGGAGGGTCAATAGCAAGGTTGTAATTCAAGGTTGAATTAGTGAAATCCTTCAAGGCGAAGGGACTGGACGTAGCCTCGTCAACGGTGAACCAGTATAAAATCTGTGAGTTTTTATTTTTATTTTTATCCGCTGCTAACTCTGTTTTAATTATACATCAAGTTTTGTTTTGAAAGTATTAAAATATGAAAAGTATTCAAGTTAAGGCAAACACAATTCAACCCCCATTCTCGTGTTTGCACCTTCACATATTAATCACAACAAAACAATCATAAGAAAACGCAATGTTATGCATAAGCTTAAACTCTACTTCACAATTTGGTACCGTTTTAACTCTCAAATGTTTGGTTAGGAGGTTTGATACTATATCACCACCCGATTGAACGGACAATTCAAATTGGCTCTGTCCTCATATATCCCCTTCAATTCAACCCGAGACACATATGCGCGACAGTCAATATAAACATGTGTTGCATGGTAGCTCCAGACATTTGGAGTGCTACCTCCAAGTCACCTAGGAATTCCCCATCCGAATACCTCCAAGGTCTAACAACCTTGCTTTAAGGCTCAACAGTAGACCGCCACAATCAGACTCATTCAATTGTACTTCCCCAAAATCACTAGGCTTGTCAAACCCTACCTATATGATAACAAAATAATATCCACTTCAAAAATTATCAACATCTATTTTCTCCCCTCGTTTTCCTAAAGTACTCCATTAAGAGTATTATTATCTTTAGCACAAGTTAGAATAATCACTATTCCATCAACTATGGTGTTATATCAAAATTCTCATCACAAATTTATAACATTATTATCATCAATCATACATCATTGTCACATAAACTTATCACAAATTTATAACATCACTATCATCAATCATAAATCATCATCATCACATAAACTTATCATAAATTTATAACATCACTATCATCAATTATAAATCATCATTATCGCATAAACTCATCCAATCAAACATATGAACCAAATACATTTGAAATCAAATATCACAATAATATCACACATTTAATGAAATTAAATCAATCAACACCTTATAAATATTTCTATTCTTCATTTTAATCTCACAATTTCCATATGTGCACATTAATTAATTTATCACTCAAAGGGTTATTGCCATACGTAGCGATATAAATAGTTGGAAAATATGTTTTTTCCGTTCATCTCACAATATATTATACTCATGAATTTAAACGTTCTTTCACCCTTACTTTATTTAGATGCTTTCTTAAACACATAAATCAATTGAAATTTCCAATCGCAACTGCAAATGGACAACGTACAACGAGTAATTCTGAATAAACGGCGAGTTCACAAAATTGCCAAGACGCGACTGATAAATTATGCAGAGCATATGAAATAATTAATAATAATTTTTTGAGTAAAAATGGAGTCAAAACAACAACAAAAATCTCACCGGCTCATGAGAGTGCCGAAATGGTCTGACGTCAATTTCACTGAAAAATACAAATGAGCAGTGCTTCTTGAAGGATTCGACGAGAGGAATTCAAAAACGATGCCAGTTTTTTTAGATGACAAATGTGGTGATCGGAATCAGCCAAAAATAGCTCGCTAAGGAATGAAATGCAACTGTTTCTGATGAAACGGAGCCACGATCGATAAAATTGATGCCAAAAATGGTTTTAGTGGCCGATTTTGTGTAGGATAAAGGTTGGGATCGTTCAAATGGCAAGGAATTGGTGAGAGTGAATTTGAGAGAAAGAGATTTTAGCATTTTGGTTGTTGTGACTGTTGTCATCTGTATAGGTATAAGAGTAAAACAGTCTATAAGACTCAACACATGGAGTACAATCTGAGGCAGAAATGGGGGTGTAATGAGCAACTCGCGGGTGTAGGAAAGAAAAGTCCAACCAGTAATACCCCCAAATTAATATGCAGAAGTAGAAAATAAGAGTGTAAACAATCGTCTCGTCCAAAATTTATTTTCTAGTATTTCTAAACGTCCTTAATAAATAAATAATTTATTTTATTGATCCACGCTAGAAACTTTTTCTCCAAAATACTCATTTTTAACATCATATTATTTTTACTTAACACAGATACATATAATTTTAACCAAAACTCTCATATTCAAAATAATAAATATAATTATTTCTATAATATTTTTCAAAATAATCACATAAAAATACATCATCTTTATAGAATAGTCCAAATGATCAAATAAATAAATATAACATTAACAATTTATATTAATTACTAAATCACAATAAATATGTATAAAATCATCGTACTATAGCAACTATATAAAAATAAATAATATTAATATTACTAATATCTCAAGATAATTATTTGTAAAATAAATAATTAAAATAAGATATATTTAGAACTAATTAAATATAATTGTGCACACTTTACATCAGTCAAACATACAAGAAAATATCACATTAACTACGAACGCACATATACACACACGTAGAATCTCCTAAAATCTTATTCTTTAAAATATGTACACTAAAATACTATTATTTATTAAAAAAAATATAAAATATAAAAATTTTATTTATATCACTTATTTAGTCAAATATATACAAGATTAACACATCATAGAAAACACTCATATAACGAAAATTAGTCACAAAATTTATCAACATATATTCTAAAATAATTTTAACACCAAATTAATTATTGAAAATCCTATTTCAATAACAAAATAGTTTATTATAAAATTGGGGTGTTACACGAACTACCCCTGCTCTTGAAACATTGCAGCATCAATGTTGTACTTAAATTCCCTTGAAATTAGCTTATTTTGAATTGACAGGATCGTGCAAATGTGCATTATTGTTGTTGTTCCAACTCGTGTTTTTCCAAACCGCAAGCCACTTGAGAATGTGAACTTTGACCATTGCGATAGAGATTGGAATTGACTTCTCAATATCATCAGATACCTTCTCGTTCCTCTTATGCCAAATACACCACAGAATCATCACAAATTGTTGTCTCGATCCAAGTTCAGGTCACGTAATAGCTTAAAAACCAATTTGTTTAGATTTGTCACACTCTATTTCACATTAACAACCTGCTGCCACAACCCAACCCCTTTTTTTCTAAACTTTATGTTGTCTATCAATTCTTCCATAATATGGTAATATGTTGATGTAATACTAAATACATTGTTTCTACTCTTGCTCAAAACTAAATAGTCTTCTTGAGTAACCTCACAAAGTGACATATTCTTTATAAAACTAGCTTCTTAGGGGTTAAAAAAGTCTCTATAATCTCCTAATTCCACTCCCTATAATTAGGGTCAATGAGATGATCCACATACATATATTTTCTAATCCCACAATAGGAGTTGTTTGAAAAAAGGACTATCACTCTCCCTAAACTACGGATCAGCTCACAATGTCACCAACTTAAATCATTAGCTTTTAAGTTATGTTAAATTATCCGTATGGTCATTTAAGTTTAACAATTTTCTAAAATTATTATCGTGAAATATTAAGATCTAATCAAAATAGAACAGTAAGCTGGATGTTCATCTACTTTATAAGTGGAAAAAGTTAATGACACTGATTATGTAGATAGACTTTTATTATCAAGTTTTTAAAACTATATGTGTGTCTAAATAGTTGTAGAGAAATCAAAATATGTAGACTATTCATAAGGTTTGATTGCATTTTTTGAATGATTAATATAAGGGACATATTGTTGATATATTTGGTAGAGTTTCTAATGATCATAATGTTTCAATTCTTCTAGTCGTTGTTGAAAGCGAAACAAATAACTAATTGTGCAAATAAAATGTAACATAAATGATCAAATTAAATAAATAAAAAATTTAAAGGACATAAACAGAAACTAGACTAAATTTAAAGGATCACATATATATTTTTGCTTATTTTTGATATATTTTAAACTTTAAAACTATAGTAATAGTGAGAAGAAATAGAAAATGAAAATTGAGAGATCCTAAGTCGAAAGAAACCACACAATGGGGGAAGGGGTTGGGGATAGTCGAAGGAGAAATAATTTATTGTGAAAAGTGTAGGGGATGAATGTGAAGATTAGATGACTCCAAAAGTAAGGTGTATATAATCCGCAATGAATTTTGATCATCTTCTTTTTCTCTCTCCTTTTTTCTTTCGGAAGAGAGGTAGACACACAAACAATTTTGATGATCTTACGTACAAACAAAAATAGGTAAATAATTATTTATGTGTTTATCTCTCTCCTAACACGAGGGAGAAAAAAGAGATGATTCAAATCCATCTGCAATAACCTTAACTATATTTCAAATCGCTAACAAGTAAGCAATATTGGGAGCATATTATTATAAATTTTTTAAAATTGATTTTGACGTTATATTTTTAAAATGATTTTTATGAAAATTTATTTAAAAAATAATATAACTTATTTCAATTCATTTGTTAATAATTAAAAAAAAAGTAATTTTGATATTCAATAATATATATATTTATTATTAGAGATTCTTACATGATATAAATCATATATTTTTTATAAAAAAGAGTGTCACAAAAATGATTTTTATGAAGAGTTTCACAAAATAGTTTTTCATTTTAATCATTTTTAAAAAATTTACTTTAAAAAAAAGTTGCAACAGATAGATGAAATACTTAATATGATATTTTAAGATAATCTATTTAAAGCAATTTTAATTATAAGTTTTATTTTTAAATTTCCTTTATAAAAATTTGTAACAAGAAGAAATATTACTATAAAAATCATTTTTTTAAAAAAGAAGACAACAATGAGTGTGTTTGTTTAAGATTTTTCAAGGGATATAAAAAAAATATATTATTTTTAATGTTGAGTTTCATTTTCTTGCACCATCCATGTGTAAAAGAATTAAATTACCAACACATCACAACTAATCATTTGAGTGACTTTTTAGTGTATAAGTAATAATGATAAAAATCAAACATTTCTAATAATGTGACTGTTGTGGTGTAAAAAAAAAATTGCACTACAGGTGTTTATAAATTAAATCCTCCTTTAATGTTTTAGTTATGTTTGTGTAAGTTTTTTTTAAAAGAAATTATTTTTATTTTGAAAATGAAAACTATTTTGATTAACTTTTGAGCAAAATCATTTTTAATAGAAAAGAGCAATACAAAATCATTTTACATAAGTTAACAAACATAAAATAACTTCTACTTTTTAAAAATAATCTCTAAATTATTTAAGTAAAAAAACACTTTTATTTTTATCTATAACAACTGGAACCAATATTTGTATTTTCAACTAATCACTTTGCAAGTTTTGCAAAAAGAACAAACAGAAAATGAGTACCATTCCCCCCTTTCCCTTCAAAACTATATGCTATGCAATTGAAAAACTTTAATAAACCAAAATTGGAAGGAGGGAAAAATAATCCAAACTATGAATCACCAAAACCTTTCTATAGACCACCCTATAACTGCATTGCCAGTACATACTGCTACAATTTACAACTCTTGTGCCATATGAAGAAACCAAGACGACGGCCGAAAGCAACATCTGATCCGACCAAAGAATCGATAGAAAAGTTTCCCGGCTCAAGGGAATGAATAGTTGGAAAAAAGCTGCAACAAATTGTCCTGTGTTTCGGGATTGAATTTCCTCGCAAAAAGGTAGCATGGCTTCTGAATTCCATTCCATAAGCAAGGCCATCTTTGTACTTCTTTCTGTAGCAACAAATGATGAATATCGTTAAGTCACTTAATATATTATCGAATATAAATCAGTATCAAAAGAGAGGTCATAGCAATCAGCATACCTTCTCGTCGCTGGTGACGTGCACGCTTACATCAATCGACTGCAAATATAACAAAGTTAACATGAATATTGATGAGGCTAATTCAAGAATAATATGAAAAAGGTATTCAACTAGTAAAGAATCTAATAATCATTTTTTTTTTTCAATAATGCAGAAATGGAAGAACTACATAAGAATCTGAGATTAAATACAAAGAATCAAAATATGTTATAGTTACAGTAGTAGCACTAACAGTAATATTCTTCAAAAGCTCATAAGTAATATCTTGAGTCTTGTATGATTTTGGATGCCATTTTCTCTCAGACCAGTCAACATGAGTTACTGACCAGTTTGCAATTCCACCCGGATCGACAATCTATAACAGATACATTAGTCAATTAGCCGACAGTTTAAAATTGTTTATAGACAAAAACTTTATGAACGAAGTATTCACCGTGAAGAAGGTCGGTAAGTAATGCTCGTCTGGAATGCAATTCTTCCCATCCACGCCGGGCTGCAATATTAAGAATTTTCATATATTAATAATTGAACAAGTTATCCATGTCTACAGATTATTAATTACACTCTTCCAAAGAAATTTGACTCTTTAGCTTGAATCGCAGTGCATATCAAGGATTAAATTTAACAATCTGAATATCAGTAGAAGTACATGTGATGCAAGTTATGATACTAAATATAAGGATTTTCAAAACACTTCAATACTACATTTAAACCATAATATATTAAGGGGGCATTGGAATAAGTTATTTGGGTTTATTTTATGACATAAGCACTTGTTACATTTTGGATAAACTTCTAAAAATAACTTATCATGACAGTTCATGATCTGTTTTCAGCTTTTTTCAACAGAGACTTTAGAATAGATTATGAATAAGCACTTAATTAAGCTTTTTATCCAAACAATTCCTAAAAATGGATTTTCTTAAAGCACAAAAGGTCAGCATTCATGGCTTTCAAATAGAATGAAGTTTACAGCTAATTTTAATTACAATTAAAAAAAAAAAAAAACATCATAGTTTATCAGATGAATCCAATTCTTTATATTCAAAGAGAAAGAATAAATAAACACTTCTTTGAAGGGAGGAAATCCTACAGTAGGTCCAAAGCTTAATTTTACAGTATATGTATGTGATGATACAAGAATTTAGCTAAAACAAATAATGCAAAATCAAAACAACATTCATTTGCTGATTCCATGTAGACATTTTCAAATGGAATACATAAGAAAGCTAACATTTTGAATTTTCAAATTACACTTTGTATCAAGTACTCTCTGCATATTATGTTCGAGTAATAAAAAATGAATAAATGCACCAACATTAAGAGAAGGAAAAACTTCATGCAGAATACATATATTGCATAAAAATTTATTTACTAACCATATGGAAAAGGCTCATTGAACCTAAAAATAGAATACTACACATGCTAGGTTTGATAACCATCAGTTAACAGCAAATTTAATATGTTTAAATCCAAACACTTGAGAAAAATACTAAAATATAAAAAAAAAAATTGCTATAAATTTTGATGGCAACAATATATAAAAACTGCACCTCACAGTGAGCATGAAATTTTGAGTAATATAGGTGATCAGCCATAACAATAACAGCATGCTTCCGCTTCATGGAGAACCACTGCATAAACAATTTAACAATGTGATGACATTTAAATGAGTTTTGATTCCCCTACTTTTTCAAATTCACGAATTTAGTCCCTTTATTTTATTTTCATTAAATTAGTCCTCACATAATAAAACATTCCTTGTATAGTAAATACAGGAAAAGCTTAAATTAAAATTATCAACGAAGCCGCAACAAGAAGATTTAAGCAAAAATGTACCTGAGCACCCTTTCTAAAGTCCTTAATCTCAACTTCTGGTAACATGTGTTCTGAGTATCTGCCATTGCCAACAGGACCAGGATCCCTAAAACTAAAATGGAAAAGGAAAGGGTGCATTAATCAATGCCATAAAAAAAAATATCAACCAACTCTACTGGGAGAGAGAGCATGGCATACCAGTCCACAAAGCTGATATTTGTATACATCAGATAATCAAAAATATACTCAAAATTATACAACGGCACACAGCTGCAAATCCAATGAAAAAAAGATCAGAAACTAAAATAAATTAATAAATAATGCAAAAAAAAAAAAAAATACTAAGCAAATTACCTATCAGAAAGTAAAATGAAGTGCTGGTTATTAGGATCTTCTAGGGCATTTGACAGCAGTCGTCTCTCTGCATCAACCATGGACATTTTACCCCATACCACCTGCAACAAGACAATTAATTAGGCTCTGTTTAGTAAAAAATAATGGATGGCGAATAAACTTGCTGATAGCGGATAAGTTTATAGCAAATAAGTTAACAGATTGAATTTGAAGAGTTTGGTCAAATTAGCGGTTGAACAAACTGATAAATATAAAAAGATATATTTAATTAATATTTAAGTTTTTTCAATTAAGATAATAAGTGTAAAAACGAGAGAAAATATGATACGCTATAAGCTCATAAGAGAAGACCGTTACCAAACAACTCTATTTTGATCATGCAAGCTTATAAACAATAAGCTATAAGCTATTCACGATAAGCTAGCAGTTAGACCTTGCAAAACAGAGCCTTAGTTTCGCACTCAGAAGTGCTACTTAGAAAACAACCAACAATTTACACTTGCTACCACCATTGCTACTTTCAGAGGAAATAGCTGAACTCAAAAAACATTCAAAAGCTAACTAAAACAAAATATGTTTATGAAGCATTCTCGAAACAACTAAGCTGGCAAAGGTCAGACTAGACTAAATTTGCTGACTTCTAGGGTTGTGTTAAACTTCTAAGGTTATGAAAATAGGCAAATGAGTTTGAAACAAAAAAGATGAATAAAAAATCTCTTATCCAGTTTACAATAAGTAAAGTGTGAAATCTCTCTAAGTTTCCAACACAAAAATTGGCAACACATGGCCAGTCTTTTTTTTTTCATGAGTAGGAATCGAACTCGGTACCTTAAGGTTTACGCAAATGGTCGTGTAGTAATTAGTTACACCATCAGGTTATCCCTAAGTCAATAAACCGCAAGGAGGTTTTAGTTTCCTATATATTTGTTTCCTCTTAGGTACTAAGGTAGGAGCTTGATTTTGATCATAAGTTCAAAACTTTAGCAAAAGGTAATAAGATGCCACATACATTTAAAGGCGTGGAAGTAAAAGATGATTAAAGAAGAATAGAATGATGTTGTACATATTTAAATAAAAAAGATTTAAAAGAATATAAACATATGAGATGATTCATTTCACTGATGATTAATAAACCAAGCAATTAGAAGACAGATTGTGCACCTGGCCACTGCGTATATCTCGATTAACGAAATAACGGCTCTGGTGAACTGGTTTAGTCTTAGATGCATGCACATAAACGGAGAACTTCCCTTCATGACCCTGCGAGAAACTTTAATAATTCAGAAGCTAACAAAACCAACAAATGAAATCACATTTAATTAATATGTTCTACATTTATCATGAATTTGCAAGTAAAACATGTCGTCTCTTCATGCAAATTAACAAACTAGTGTTGACAATAGTAGATTGCAGGAAATAGTGGTTTGTTCAATATTTGCTACGCTATAGTGCTATAAGGTTGCTATAGTACTGTAGTTTACAGCACTATACTAAATAGTGTATCTCAAAACAAACAATAGAAATATGATCAAAATCCGTTACACTATAGCAACTATTTGACAGTATTGTTTTCAACTAAGCACCCAAGGCTCCCACGTCTTTGTCACAACAATTTCGAAGAACACCTCTTATTCAACAAGGGGGAGGATCGTGAGTTATTTTGCAATATCTACCACATTATCTATTTCTTTGAAATGCAATGTTATAAGCTAATAAATTTGAAATGGACTTCTGATCAAAGTTCAGTCATACAATTGATTACATTTCCCACAATTCCCTAGGGGGAGAAAGAGTGAAAGACCGCTAACAAAATTCATTACTAAGCTAAAGAGGCAAGAAACCACTATACCTGTTTATCATTCCCCATCTCTCAAACTGACCAAAGTAAAAAAAAAAAATATACAAGATACCAACAAGTTTTAGATGTATCAATTATCACACACAAACACAAATTATCCCTTGAAGGACAAAAAGTAGTTGAGTTCTAAGTGCGATACTAGAGATTGCACATCCTAAGCCATGTCTAACTAAGCCATCAATCGTTGTTCAAACTCAGAATTTTCATGCTCAACTTGCTCAAACATTTGTTTGTATAAGAGATTATTGACAAAAATCAGTGTCATCAAATGGCAGCTATAGCACTAGCATAATGGAATTTACGAAATATGATATTTAGTACAAAGTGCTATCAAATAGAGGTTATAGTGGCGCGTTATAGCACTGTGGCATAGCAGAATTTGGACTTTGAGATCCGCAATTGACAACACTGGCAAAACATAAGATAAGCGACTGCAAACTAATACAAATGCATCCAATGATTAAATAATAAATAAATAAACAAATAACGAAATGATAGGTGAGAAATCCTTACTTGGAAAAAGTTATCCCACAATTTTTCAAATGGTAGAGAACCAGGAGTCAAAAACATGAAGGCAATTTTCGGATTTTTCGGAAGAACAACTGGGGAGTTCAAAATATCCCTAAAAACAACATGTGAAACAATCTCATCATCTGTGTATTCCCTGGCAGGAACAGGAGGAAGCCAATTAGCCATAGGTTTACACCCTCTATAAGAGAAGACATTACAAGCTGTACTGTTTTTCGACTGGTAGATATAAGCACATGTTATGAACATGATTACAAATGAAGCCAAGAGAATAATCCACAGTGGCTTCATCATGGTAGGAAGGTGGCGACATCCAGGCAAGATCTGCATATCGCCCATGCTTAGACGCCAAAATTTCGCTGTCATCATCTATGTAAATGAATCACAGCTTTCACCTCCAACAAATATTATTTTCATGCATATTCAGTACCTCACAAGAAATCTTGAATTGATTCAAAAGCAGAAAAATCTGAAATAAAAACACAAAAAGTCAATACATTGGAAAACAACCATTGAAATCCACTCAGTTTTGTACACTGACAACAATAATTCCAAATGCTATCAGAAACACTTTTGTACATTCAACAACAACAACAACAAAACCTTATAATCGCACTAGATAGACTTCGCTACATCAATCTATAAAACACAGACACAAACATCAAACATGACATTAACACTGACACACGATGACACGGTAATAATTTAAGAAAATGAAAGTAATCGAATGTCACCACACATGTCATACGCCAAACACATCTTCAATCTAAAGGGAACATGCAATAAAGACATAAATTGAATGTCGCCATAATTTTCAATCATAAACCAAAATTCTAACCAAACATAATTTCCAGTACAAAAATAAAAAATAAAAATCAGGTTGTGAATTCCAAACATCACTGATAAATAAAAAAATCGAACTATCCAATTATTATCCATTAAATAATCTTGCTGAAAAAGCATGAAGGAGTGAAGGAGTAGTAATAAATAAGTAAGGTTTAATATTATCGACAAAGAGATACTTGGCTAACATTTAAACAATAATTAAGAATTGGTAAAATAATAAGAACAAGAATAAGAATAACAATTCCATTGTTGAGAGACATAAATCATCATAAATAAATGGATGCGATACAACAATAACATTGAGAAATCGTAAATCATAAACAATAGACAAAAAACATGAAACATTTGTCGACATTATAAAAGAAACAGAATTAAAATCAACGTACATTTGTTTATTTGCGAATAGTGCAGAGAGAGAGAGAGAGGAGTGTGTCTGTTTGTGTTGTGAAGTTTTTTGTTTGGTGTTGAGGGAGAGAGTGTGGGTTTGGTTTTTGATTCGATGATTCCTTAAGAAAACGAAACGTTTTGTTTTGTTTTGTTTTTTTGAGGTGTTTGTGTTTGCTTTGTGTTTTATTTTTTTTTTCAATCTTAACAAAAAAAAAAAAAGAAAGAAACCAGCGAAAAAAGGAAGAAAGTCGAGTGGCAGTGGGCAGTGGCTAAAACAGTCGCTTTTGCCTCTCGCCGCGATTGCTTAACCACATTCTTTTTTTTTTTCTGACTAAATTACATGTCTCGTCCCTTAAATTATTTTTAATCTCTTAAATTTTATTCGTTTAGTTTTAGTTTTTATTCTATTCATTTAAATTATAAATATTATATAATTTAGTTATTCTAATATTATAATGTAAGTAACTAAATATTTTTGTTTTTAAGTTAAGAGACAAAATATTTAATGGTTATAACTTAAGATACCAAAGTGTTTAAAATTTATATAAAAATAAAAGAAATAAAACTTAAAACAACAAAGTGAAATATAAAAATAATTTAAAGGACTAAAAAGTGTAATTTAACTTTTTTTCTATAACACATTTTTTCTATTTTAATTTATAATTAAATTTATAATGATACTATATCATAATATATAATATTATATTAATTTTTTTAACTAAATACCATAATAATACTTCAAAATAGTTAATATCAAACATAATCATTTTTTTATTGTAAAAAGAATTCATACTTTTTTTAAGAAAGGAAAAAAGATATGACCATACCTTTTTCATGAATAACACAAATTTTTTCAAATGTTAATTTAAATTAAAAGTTATTTTTTAATAATTTTAAAGAAAATCACAAAATTAATTACCAATTTTTTCAGATATTTTTTATGCAAATTTTTATTTAATAATATAACTATTTTTAATCAGTCAAAAAACATATTATCTTTTAACATTAAATTTCAAAATTTATAAAATTAAAGCTAAAATCAAAATAGTTCAGATATTATGAAACTGAATAAGAAATAATTTAAAAAATAATTAAAAGAATCTTAATAAGAAATAATTTAATTTATTAAATAGATTATAGGCTTAATTATAGTTTTGTTCCTTATTTTTATTAGTGTGTGGAATTAGTCCATCTATTTTAAAATTTGATACTTTTGGTTTTCCTTCTAATTTTTTTTAGGCTAAATAGCACCCGTATGGTCCCTTAACTTAATTTCAATTAACGTTTTAGTCATTTATCTTTTTTTTCTTCCCGATTTGGTCCTTTATTTTAATTTTAAGTGACAATTTGATCTTTTATGTTTTAAAATGTCAACAATATTATCTTTTTTTTTTACAAAAATTCAAAAAACTCATCAAAATTTTCAACGAAAACCCATAAAATTAATTATATTCTTTAATATAATACAAATTTCATCAAATTCGTAACTCAAATCTTCAAATAAACTCATACAAAAATTTCATCAAATTTCATTCTTTATTTGATGTTGTTTAAAATGGAAATATGAGTTTATTTGAAGATTTGAGTTTCGAATTTGATGAAATTTGTATTATATTGAAAAATATAAATAATTTTATGGATTTTGGTTGAAAATTTTGATGAATTTTTTGAATTTTTGTAAAAAAAAAGATGATAACATTTTAAAACATAAAAGATCAAATTGTCACTTGAAGTTAAAATAAAGGACCAAATCGAGAAAAAAAAAAGATAAATGACTAAAACGTTAACTGAAATTAAGTTAAGGGACCAAAGGTGCTATTTAGCTTTTTTTTTACTAAAAATTGGTGGCTTCACATAATTTAAATAATGTGCCTTATAATTTGATGATATTGAATGATTAATACCCAAAAAATTACAATAAAATTTTCTAAAAACATCAATTTAAAATCATGGAATTATACATTTTTGAAATTTAATTAATAATATATAAATAATTAATACATCTAGATGGATTCGTATCATGAGATTGTATGTTGTGTCATTTTTATTAGGTCAGATCATCATTTTCTAATTAAAAAATTTAATAGAAAGATAAAAACATTTAAATTTTAAATTAAATAATCTAATTTCATAAATTGGTGAAAATAGAAAATCAAAATTCTAATTAAACTAAAATTCTAAAAATAGAAATGTTTTGTTAAAAAGTTGAATCATTAAGACTCTCGGGGCACTCACGTATTAGCATTTGTCTTTAATAAAATATTTCTTTATACAAATGCTGCAATAGTACAGTCACATAAATAAATGGTTAAATATGTTTTTAGTCTTTATAAAATTTTAATATTTTATTATTTAGTCCTTATAAAATATTTTATTCTCTATATAATTTTTTTAAAGTATGGACTAAAAAGTTAAGAAATATTTTATAGTGAGTAAAATCGAATGATGAAATTTTATAAGGACTAAAAATTTATTTAACTCAAAAAAAATTGTTCCAAAAGTTTTTCTTTACAATATAAATGTAAATAGTAGCGTAACAAATTATTTATCAAATTTATTATTATTAATGAATTTATTATTATGAGTAAAAAAAATTATTATTAATCTATGTTATGAAAATATGTTAAAAAATTTAAAAACTTATTATTATATTTTAATAAACTTCAAAACTCTCTTTATCTGTACTTCATATTATTAAACGTTAAATAAGTTGTTCATTTCTATAAAATTTCAGTGTTTTGTTTTTATTTCTTAGAAAAAAATTGCCAACTTGTAGTTCCTTCAAAATTTTCATTTTCATGTGTGGTCCTAATTTCAAACTAAACTACTGTGTATTTTTATAATTTTTGAATAACTTTTTGCATTAATGTTAATAACATGTTTAACTTCCTTACAAAAAGTAAGAATTTTTAATAAATGATGAATTAAATATAAATTTTTTAGCTTTTAATGCTTAAAAAATCATATTCAATTTCTCACTTGTTAAAAAGTTCTAAATTTTTTTACAAAAATTTCTTATAATAGCTTAATTTTACTAAAACAAAAATAATTAAAAAAATTCAAATGAGACTCAATAGATTATTTATAATCAGGGATCAAAAATAAAAATGAAAAATTTTAAGCGACTAAAAATTGACGAAAAATAAAAAAGTTGAAGATATACTATGGAGGTCGAACATGATAAAATAAAAGATAGATCAGTATATTTGAAAAACCTAATCTCCTAAAAAAGTTGAAGAAATTAATCAAAATATGAGAACTCGAAAGTCATGGTATTGTGGAATACATTGAAGAATCTAACACTTGAAAACAATTGCAGAGTGGAGCTGAGATAAGGAGATGTAGGTGCAAGAAGATTTTTAACTAAATTACATTTTTGAAAATTATATTAGAAAATTAGCAGCATCGATCATGCAGCAATGCCTAGACATTCATTAAATAGTATATACTAAAAACTAAAACAAAAGAAAATATGTTTTAGAGGAAAAAATTAAATGAATCATTGAGATACAAGAGAAAAATTTATAAATAATCTAGACAATTTGACTTATTTCAAATTTTGTAAATTTTATTTAAAATGAATGCATTAAAAATAAATACAATTAACTATTGTATTAAATTTTTAATTGTTTTAATTTTTGTCAAAACGTTTTTTATTTTTTAAATAAAACATAAAATGTAGATCAATTAGTATGTAATGTCCATCTTTATAATAGTTTTAATATTAATAGTTTTTATTCTACATTAATATTTTATATTATAAAAATTAGTAACAGGTAATAAATATTTAGAAAGATGATGGAGAACCTTCCACATGTAAAATTATGACATAGATAGGCTAGATTGTTTGTAAACCATTCTCAATTTTTTTTTTTTTAATAAAGAAATCATTCTCGATTTGGCTACCACTGAATTTTTTCTCCTTTGTAAGAAAAAAAATTATTCAGTCGTAATATATACAAGTACAGTTTATGTTTAATACATATAGTATTTACTACTGTTATTTTGGGGAATATCGTACTTGAAAATTTCAATTACATCATGGATTTAACTATGTAACAATGGAAGGCATAAGTATAGGAGAAAAAAAACTTGAACATACACAGTTAAAAATTTGATATATTAAATGATATAGTAGGAACCAGAATTTGATATTGACACTTTTTTTTTAAATAAATATTTATGGTGCAGAAGCATCACATGATTCTCAAAACATCCTAATTATGTTGGCACCTTCGGCCAATCACCTATCATTTGCAATTTGAAAAGAACCAATAATTTTTTAATTTAACGGTGGAACAAAATGAAATAAATATGACAATGGCATTTACAATGTGAACAAAGGAAGAATACAAACTATAGAAGAAAAACTATGACTACCCTTTTCTATGAATCAACTTCTTCTCTCATCCTAGTCCCCAAAACCCCGTAACAACACAAGACAGTTACAAAGAAATACGCAATAACCATCAAAATTTACAAACAATATTTTTACAAAGTTACACAATGGAGTATAAAAGTTTGCAAACATTTTTATAACATAAGACACTGTAACAAAACAGCAGCATGACCATTAGGTGGCTCTTTGGCAAATTTTTTATGAATATGGTACATCCAAACAAATGGTACCTATAAAAATATATCAACTACCAGCAATCAATAAAAAAAAAGTTGTAGTTCAAAAATCATTATGAACAAAGTAAATTCATACTTCAAAATTTGGTTTGAAATAAGAAGTAGTATCAACAATATGCTAGCTAGAAGTTCCTTATCAAAACAATAAATGCATTTTTTTACACAGTAAATAATAAAAATCATAGATCAGAAGATTTAAAATTTTCATCACAAATATTATAGATATAGATTACTTATACATGTATGTATAATTAAATGCCAACCATGTAATGCGAAAGGCAACATAGAGAAGATGCATTACTTGTTTTAATAAACTTTTTATCAAATATGTTCTTCCCAGCAATGAAATAAAAAAAATAATCAAACGGTCCAATTTTGCTTTATCAGAAACATACCATACCCCTCCTCACTGAAAACCAATGTTACAGAATGAAATTAAGAGCAACATAATTAAGATACCTGCTTAATGTGCATCAACTTGTTAGATCAAACATAACCAAAATTGCAGCAGAGTCCTTAAAGCCTAAAAAATTTGGTCTTCTGATTTTCCATCCCCTGCATACATAATAAAGAATTATAATGATTAACAATTAATTTAGTATTTCCTTTCTATCGTTAAGTTATTGTCATCACCGAGACCACCATGAATATTATCACTCCTAAAACAAACAAATAACAGAAAAACAATATATAATGGACAACACACCCCAATGATGTTAGGAAAAAAAAGCCGTTGTGCCTTTAATGTGCTCGCAGTTCTTCCAGCAACTGGCTCTTCCGCACCTTTTCTCTGCCGCAGGCAAAGTGGCAAACCATCACAAAGCTCTCCCTGTTCGCTTCATCAGTCGTCAAGAATCGCTGCAAACAACACAAAGTCCAAAAGAGGAGAAGACTTTGCATCTGTAAAATGCTTAAATGTAAACAATCTCCTCCCAAATAATGTGTTGATTCCTTTGCTGTAAGTGGAAGGGCCAAAATGTTCCATAAATAAAAACTAATTACCAATATACAGTGAAATGGAAAAGCTAATTACCAATATACAGTGAAACATTGGGCGAGATTGTTGAAACATTTTGGAAAATGTCCAAAACAACAGTAATTGCGAATGTGAAACTGTTCAACCGGGGATATCTCCACTCACCAATATTGCAATCCTCCACGAAATATTAGTGCTTGTAAACTGAAACAAATGTCAACAATAGTTATTGCTATTCTACAAAGACAAATTTAAGAATGAGCTAAAGTTGAAATTCCAATAATATTCCCAATTTTAGGTGGGGGAAACTTGCTTCAGAAAACTTATCAACTTTTATTTATAATAATAAATATTAAGATATGTTGAATGTAAGACACAAAACACCTAAAAGTCTTGTTTTCTTTTGCAATCCACTGAATCAGCTTTCACTGCCTTGTGCTCGAAATAAATTTTTGACATAGTTCAATGCTTCATTTTTTTTTCTACAATATAATGAAAGATTAATACAGTTACGTAAGACATGTCAAATATGACCGTTTCGTTACACAAAGTGACAAAGGGATGGTAGATAATTACACACGCAGTGCATGCACGCACAACAAACTCCTTATAAACTTAATTATATGGAAAATATATACCTGCAGGTTTTGTCTGTATGCTCTCTTTGCTTGCACTACAAGAAACAAGAGAGATGTTTCCATGTTATATAAAATCCTTTAATTCTGTATTCCAAATGCTCATTTCATAGGCTCGTTCAGGTCAGAAATGATTTCCTTTGCTAATTGATTAGCTTCATGTATCTCCCCTTTGGTACAAAGTGCAGCAATTCTAGAATAATAGAAATCAAAGCCGCGCAGTTTGGATCTTTTCAAATAACTATCATTATTTGTCATTTGATTCCTTACATCCCCGGTATCACAAGATCCAGAATTCAAACCACTTTTGCAAGACGAAGGTAGAGACATGGAAGATTTTGAATCAAAATCCTTCGGTTCGTAAATCTTCTGTGATTTATCAGATCCTCGATTATAAGTAGACAACCTTTGAACAGGAAAAAACACGCACGCAATTTCATTGAGAACCGTAATAGCTTCTTGAATGCTTCCTTGCTCACACAAAGTGGCAAGAAAATCGTATATTGACTCGGTATCAACCTCGCTGTTGACTATGTTAATCGTCTCTGCGACATTCTTGGACTGAAGCATTTCTCTCAAGACACTCCTGGCTTCTTCCATCCTTCCCTTGGTACGTAGACCTCTTATCAAATACAAGAACCCTAAAAAATCGGGTAATATATCCTTTCCCTTAAACTTATAATAGAATTCAAGGGCTCCTTCCATGTCACCCTTCTGGCAATAGCAATTTATTACAGAACTAACTGTAAAATTGTTGAACTCGATACAATTTTTCTCCATATCATTTAGAAGCTCAAATGCCTTGTCTAATTGTCCGAACTTAGATATAGCATCAAGTAATGAATTGTAAACTTGTGTTTTCGGTTGAAATCCCTTCAGGAGCATTTTCTTGAAAACATGTTTGGCATCTTGCAAATAACCTTCCCGACATAGAGCATAAATTAATGTAGCATAAGTTATTTCAGAGGTCATCAAATTAAGTTTCTCTAAAGAATCAAATAGCCGAAACGCTTCAATAAGACAACCCTCATGGCATAATCCATTTATTATTGAATTATGTATGACTATGTTCAAATTCATCCCCTTCTTTTCAATATAAACACAAAGATCCAATGCTTTATTGAGATATCCTCCTTTGCATAAGCCATGAATCACAACGGCATAATCAACATACGTGACCGGTAAATTATCTTGAACACCCACGACAAGCTTATATGCATCTAAAGCTCTACCTTCCTTTATGAGTATCTTGAGAATGGAGGCAGGAAAAGTGACTGCTGAAGAATTGTCCAATGTTTTTCCAAGAAATTGAAGAGCTCTATCGACATCTTTCAGACAAAGGTAACGTGCAAGTAACTTTCGAACCTTCGGTTCTACTAAACCATACTCTTTCAAAAAGATATTCAAAAGAGGCAGACTTTGCTCCCTATTCCCAACACTAAGAAGCCTTCTCAAAAGTGAATAATAAGACTTGCATGTGACAGGTAACCCTTTCATTTTCATTGCCACGCACAATTGATTTGCATCATTGAGTAATCCTCTTTTACACAATAAAAATATGGAATCGTTACATACCACATTATATAAATCTGGCCCCAACCCTTCCATTCTGCAAATCAAATCTAAAATCACTTCTGAACTGCTTTCTTTGAAAATTGTCTTCATTAAAAACCTATATGTACCTGTATCCAACATGAGATCTTTGTGATTGAGTTCAAGCAATGCTTCAATGGCCATTTCTACCATACCCTTCTTGCAAAGTCCATCAATAATACGATTGTAGCACGCATACGAAGATATTGATGTCTTTCTGAAGTCATCAAATACCTCAAGTGCCTCATCAATTCTACCAACTTTGCAATACCCATCAATCATCGTGCAGTAAGTAACAGAATTTGGAACCAGATCCATATCCCCCATTCCATTGTAAAGTGCATAAACATCTTCAAAAGAACCCATCATAAACAATGCTCTAATCAATACATTACACATTACAACATCCATAGCGATATCAGCTTCTTCCAGCCGCTTCCTCGTTTCCAAAATCCCCAAAATGTTCTCCTCTTCGGTATACCCATGCAACAACGTACTATACGTAATTACATCCGCAGTCACATTTTTCGAGAACTCGTCAGCCTCCTGTGTCCTTCCATACTTCGACAAACCATTTACAACAGCATTGTATGTTACAACACTCGGACTAATCCCTCCCTTCTCCATTTCATCAAACAATCGAAACACACTATCAAAATCACCTATTCTTCCAAACCCATCAATCAAAACAACAAACACAAATTCATCAAGCTCAATTCCCAAATCTTTCATCCTCTCAAAAACACCAAATGCTTCCTCAACTTTACCCTTCTTACAATATGCAGACATTATAGCAGTATAAGTAACCTTATTAGGTCTATGCCCTTCTTTAATCATCTTAGCCAAAAAAGTAAATGACTTTTCAACATCACCTAACTTAGAAAACCCATCTATAAGTATAGTATAACTAACAAAATCATGAGATATACCCTTTTCCACAACCATTTCTCTTATCTTCCTAAAAACCTCAACCAAAACCTTTTCTTCAACATACCCACAAACCCAAACACTATACAAAACAACATCCAAACCCAACCCATCTTCCTCCATCCTACGAATCAAATCATAAACTTCATGAACCCTCCCTAACTTACAAAGAGCATTCACTATAGCAGTACAAGTCACAAGATTCGGCCGCCACGCGCCTCTCGAGCGCACGGCATTGTCGAAGAACCACAGCGAAATTTCTGGTTTTCCAACCCTACAAAAAGCCGAAATTACCGAACTACAAACAAAATCATCAAAAGGGTACTCATTTCTATGTTCAGCCATCAATTCAAGAACCTCAATAGCCTTACCCACATGACCCAAATAGCAAAGATTTTGAATTACGCAACAAAAAACTGAGGAAGAGAGGAAAACGTTACGGTTTACCAAACAGTGTTGCAAAACGGAGAGTGTCTTATCTGGGTCTTGGCGCGTGAAGCAAAAACCACGGATGAGTGAGTCCCACGCGCGAGATGGGGTTTTGTAGTTTTTCTTCATGAATTTTTCTGCTTGTTCAAAATTGTGAGATTTGAGGAGTGCCCATGTGAAGAAATTATGGGTATTGTGATTTGTGGGGATTTTGTTGGAGGTGAATTGGTGGAAGAGGTTGATGATTAGGTTGAATTTGCGGAGATTGAAGAGGAAGAAGATGAAGGTGTTGATTGAATTGGGAGTGGGTGTGAAACCACGTTTGAGTGAGGAAGAGAGGTTTGGTGTTGGTGGGGGGAACAACATAGAATGGTAAAGGAAGGGAGTTTTGCATTACAACGTTGTTGGGAAATCGGATGGTGGTGCTACGTCGGAGATGAAAGTGAAGACTGGTAAGTGACAAGAGATGTGTCTTCTCTCTCTCTCTTCCCCCAATATTGGGCCTGCCCATATCATATAGGAGACAGGAGAAGAAACTGCTTAAAAAAATCTGACAAGATATTGGTTTTGGGCTGGGTTGAGGCTCAATTTGCTCCAACTTCAGCCCAATTGTCATACATCTAATAATCAGAGCATAATAGTGAAACAAAAGAGATATGAGGTGAGTGAACACCAGAACTCACTTCGATCTCCTTCAAGGCCACACGATGACAATCATATTCTCAACCACACGATGACAACGACTATCATTTTCATTCGTGGAATACAACTCGTAATGCTAACCGACTACTTCTAGAACCTACAAAGGAGAAATAGAACATATGACTCAGGTGAAAAGTAAACATTATTCTAACTCTAAAACATTTCGCTTTTAGACACAAACTTATTTGATCATTGAAATAAGAGTACCCCCATAAATAAAAGGAAATTTTTTGTGACAACATGCGAAGACATGAATTGTTTCATGTAATGAAGAAGAAATCAATCCTATAACTTGACAAGTATCCAACTAGAAGGTACATCCAAATCATATGGTAAGGCTAAACTAGATGTTGAATTTGCATTAGAATATGACAACAAATCAGTTGATAATGAGAGGTTTTCAACAAGATAAAAAAATTCAACTATGGCACTTGAATAATAGTTGCTCACGTACATCATATAACGTGAGAAAGACACATGCTTCAACGTCTGACAATTAAAGATGGATGAGAGGTTGCCCATGGAGACAACCATAAGGGTAAGATAACATGAGTTAAATGTATTGGTATAGACCATTTACTTGATATTGAAAATGTTTTATTTGTTAATGGTTAGAAAGATAACATACATAGAAAAATTTAATCATATGTGACAATGGTTATGATATTTCTTTTAGTAAAAAAAGGTTTGTGTGATCAAAACACAAAAAGGATCAACATATTTTATGCACTGAGCAAATACATTGTCTACAAAATTAATTTATTTCAACTTGCCCAAAAAGAAGGTAAAATGTCTCATATCAGTAAATAATATAAGCAATAGACTTGACCCAAAAGATTGGGACATGCAAGCACAACCTTGTAAAAGGTATGTCCAATCTTAAGTATCAATTCAACTCCTTATGTGAGACATGTCAGAAAGAGAAACAAACTAAATCATCTTTTAAATTAAAAAAATATTGTTTTCACTTCTAAATCTCTAGAGCTATTGAATCCTGTTCTATATGGATTAGGGGTTGTAGAAGATTACATTGGCTGCACCTAGGTGAAATTATTATCTCACAAAGACGAGTCATTCGAAGTCATTTATGTATTATGTAAGAACATTCAAAACGGAAAAGACATTTTCCTATCAACAAGTTGTAGTGATCATAACCGTGAATTTGAGAAAAAAATTGTTAAGATAATGGTATATCACATGACTTTTCTTCTTTTAGAACACCTCTACAAAATGAGCTTGCTGAAAGAAATAACATATATTTTCAAGAGATGACAAAGACCGTTCTCGATGAAAGTCAAATATACGTGATATTCGGTATTATCAATGTTGTGTAGTTCTTGCATTAACAATTAGGAATGTTAATTTGTTCCATTGAGACCCCACAAGTGGGAATTTTTCTCTAGGGATGAGGGTGGTGTAACGACTAAGTTCGATGAGGGCAATGAGGGATTTCTAGTTCACGAGACATGTTCAATGAGAGGCATATGACATGCTTATCATCAAAGGGACACATGAACTAATTGAATTTACATTTGAATGGGAGAGATTATGAGGTTGTGTATGTACGAGTGTACGACTGAAACAAAACTTATAATTAAAAATTATTTGGTACTACCTACACTAGAAACATGCATCTTTGTTTCAACCGCTCACATCATAAAAAATACATAGTTAAGTGTATTTGATTTTGAGAAATTATGGAATGGTGATAATCTAGAAAGTGTGTGGGTGATAACAAAACGCGTTTTAAAAATCTGTATTGATTTATGGGACATTTGAGTGTTCTACAAACAACCTAAGTTGTTATAGACGAAAACCGTGCACCCACCTCGCAAGATCCTCGTCCTCGATAATATTACCATGATATCATTTTGTAATTTTTATTTTTTTTAAAATCAACATTATTAAAACAAGATAACACATCACATTAAATTTTTCTTTAATAAAATAATATATAGCTTTACTTTATAACATATAAAGAATCTGTGACATCGCATAACACTTACTTCTATTATTCTCAAAAAATCTTAAGTATATTAAAATGAGAAATGCTAACAATTTGAGGCACTTGTTAAGCAATTAAAAATGGAAATTTTATATTGGAAGTTGTATTTTTAAATTTTTCAAGTTTAAAAATTGCGGCTTTCAATACAAAATCCTAAACATAATACAAAATTTATATTTTCTTTTTATGTTGATGGAACCTTGCGGATCCTTGAGATGAGGATAGCAAGAAAATCGCCCTATAATGTTGATAAGCGATTGAGATAAGGGATATCTTGAGGAACAACTCGTGGAAATAAGACGGAACTTAGAGCTAATATTGTGTGAATTGAAAAATGTAGAAGTCCTAAATATAGAGATATCACACCTCAATAGTGTTTATAAAGTGGAGGTATGACATTTGGGATATAATTGGTTGGTATTGAACAAAAATAATAATAATAACAACAACAACAACAACAACAACAACAACAATAATAATAATAATAATAATAATAATAATAATAATGATAATGATAATTTTGTGTGACTACTATAGTTCTAGCAATATTGTGAGCGGCTACCTCAAGTATCAGAGTATCAAATGACCGATGACAGATCCGTAGAGGTTTTCTCTTGTGAAATTCAGAAGATAACTCATAAGATCATCTCTTAATGTATGACTTTATATGAAGAATTTCAAATTATTGTTATTATTGACAAACTCCCCTTGCTTGGAAGGATTTCAAAAATTCTCTCAGGCGTAAAACAAAATAATTTTTTCTATAAAGTATGATAACCTGTCTCTAGAGATTAAAAAAAATATATTGTTTTGGGTTTTCTTCTGAATAAGGTAGAGCTTATTTACTTTATAGGGGCATATTTGTACACCAATTCCAAATATTATATTTTTGTTGGGAAAGGGTACGCCACTGATGACATGTTTAAATTAAATGTTGAAATTAAGAAAATGTCTCCTTCTACTTATATGTTGTGTGATTTTCATATTTGGCATGTTAGACTCTATCATGTGAACAAATCTATGATTTCAAACATAAGTAACTTAGATTTAATTCCAAAGTTATTTTTATGTGATTTTCAAAAATTTGATTTTTGTAATTAAGCTAAAATAACAAATAGTTCACATAAATCAATAATTAGATTTAATACAATATGATATATGTCAACTTGATGGGACTTTAAAGAAATGTTATTTTATCATTTTTATTGACGATTGTTTTTACTATACTTTCGTATATCTAATGAACAATAAAAGTGAAGCGCTTGACATGTTTAGGATCTTTGTAACTGAAATTGAAAATCAATTTAGTAGAAAGATTAAGAGGAACCGAGTATGATTTCGTTTGTTTAATGAGTTTTATAAATTGTATGGAATTATACATGAAACAACTGCACCATATTCGTCTAAAATGAATAGTAAAGTTGAAAGAAAGAATAAAACTCGTACTGGACTAGTTGTTGCTATTATGCTTAACTATGGTGTTGCGTCTTATTGGTGGGGGGAAATTATATCGACAATTTGCTATATTTTGAATAGAGTTCCTAAAACCAAAAACAAAACATCTCCATATGAGATATTGAAGAAAAGACCATTGAACTTGTCTTATTTTCGAAGTTGGGTTGTTTGGCTTATGTCAGAATCCCCAATCTCAAACGAATTAAACTCGCCAATAGAGCCTATGAATGTGTATTCATTGGGTATGCAGTAAACATCAAAGTGTATAGGTTTTATGAACTAAATGCGAAAGTGATCATAGAATCATATGATGTTGACTTCTACGAAAATAAATTCCCCTTCAAATCGAGAAATAGCGGAAACAACGAACAAAGTGACATTCTTGTGACGAGGAGCACTGAAAACAACAAATAAGGTGAAATAGAAACTCGAAGAAGTAAGAGAATCAGAGTTGTTAAAGATTACGAACCCGATGATAAGGTCTATACCTTATAAGAGGATACTACAAATCTTCTAGAAGCTTTGTCATCTTTGGAGGCAGATTCATGGCAAGAAGTTATAAATGATGAGATGGATTATCTAGAGTCTAACAAGACCTGAAATTTCGTAGACTTATCTCCTGGTTGCAAACCGATAGGTTGTAAATGAATATTGAAAAAAACTAAAACCCAATGGAACTGTTGATAAATACAAAGCTCGCCTTGTAGCCAAATGTTTTAGACAAAGAGAAAATATAGATTTCTTCGACATTTTTCCACCGGTCACTAGAATTACATCCATTAGGGTACTCATTTCACTATCACTATCTTCTATTCATAACTTGATGATACACCAAATGAATATCAAAACAACTTTTTTAAATGGTGACTTGAAAGAAGAAATCTATATGGAACAACCTAAAGTTTTTGTAATTCATGGACAAGAAAACAAGGTACGTAAGTTAGATAAATCTCTGTATAGTTTTAAACAAGCTTCTAAGCAATGACATAAAAAGTTTGATAACTTGATTATATTGAATGAGATTAAAGTGAATGAAAGTCACAAATGTATTTATTACAAATCTGAAAATGACATTTGCACTATCATATGTCTCTATGTAGTTGACCTATTCATATTTGGTTCAATCATTGTTGTGTAACAACGTTGATATGAAAGACCTCATAGAATTGAGTGTAATCTTTGAAATCAAGATTACTAGGTCAGAAAAGGGAATTTCTTTGGATCAATATCACTATGTTGAAAAGATCCTAAAGAAATAAAAATACTTTGACTGTAAACCTACTTTCACACCATATGATCAAGTGTGAAACTTTTCAAGAACACTGGTAAGGTGTTAGACAAATTGCATATGCAAGCATCATTGGCAGCCTCAGGTATGCCACTGGCTATTCTAGACCGAACATTGCCTACATCGCGGGACTATTGTGCAGGTTTACCAATAGACATAGTATGGAGCATTGGCACGCTATCAAAAGAGTCATGAGATACCTGAAAAGGACCATGAGTCTCAGATTACATTACCAAAGATTTCTTGTCGCCCTTGAAGGATACAATGATGCTAATTGAAACATCTTATCATCCAAAGCAACTAGTGGCTTTATTTTTAGTGTAGCTGGTTGTGTTATCTCTTGGAAATCGAAGAAACAGACGATATTGGCTTAGTCCACTATGGAGTCTAAAATGACAGCACTAGCTACTACTACTGAAGAAGCGAGTTGGTTGAGATGTTTGCTAGCTGAGATCCCTTTATGGAAAAAACCTATACCAATTATGTTGATCCATTGCGATATTATTGTGACTATTGCAAAGATTGAGAATCGTATTACAACGGCAAGAGAAGAAAAATACGTCGTAAGCATAACTCTATTAGAGAGTTACTTTCTAAAGGAGCTATTATAGTGGATCATGTACGCACTTATGAGAATTTAGAAAATCCTTTGACGGAAGAGTTAGCTAGAGAGAAAGTCCTAAATACATCCAAAAGGATGAGACTAATGTCTATAGAGTCACTTGTGATGGTAACCTAACCTAAAAGACTAGAGATCCCAATGGGTAATAATAAGTCGTGAAGTGATAGATATGAACATACTATTATAAATCAAAGAAGCATGATTCCTGAAGCGATGAAAGGATGAGGTAATGTAAACTCTTAATGAAATCTATACTTTATGTGAAGCGAAGTACCTAGCAACATGAGTACTCTTGATAGGCTCACTGTGAATGTGGAAGTGAAGCCGCTTCCTATGAAATTTCGAGGCAGAATTCCTAGAGCGTTCATTATACTGGGATAGACGTGCATGGCCACTAATGCACGTGCTTTTGAGAATACACACTTTGAAAAGGTTGTGTGTGGGTTTGATGTCATAGAGATAGCGTTTAAGGCTATGAGTCACTCTTGTTGAATCTGAATCTTACTTACTAACCAAAGGTTCAAGTCAGGAGACACATCTATTTATGCACGATTTTATAGAAGCGTTTGACGCTATTTCAGAAACACTTTTTTAAGTTCAAGTGGGGATTATTGGAAATAAGTTGAAACTTAGAGATAATGTTGTGTGAATGGAAAAAAAATATAGAAATCCCAAATATAGAGATATGACACCTCAGTAGTGTTTATAAATTGGAGGTATAACATTTGGGATATTATTGGTTGGTACCAATAATAATAATAATAATAATAATAATAATAATAATAATAATAATAATAATAATAATTTTGTTTTTGGCCTCAGCTAAGTCAACAACTACTGATTATAATTTTACTCCACTCCCCCCAATTTTCGTGTATCAGTTTTGCTTAGTCATAGAAGCAGTTATGCAGATTCATTTTTTGGAGTCAGTTTGTTTTGCTTACCCGGTCAATCAATGATTTGTTGGAGCGGTTGGTCAAAGAGCGGGAGAGTAGTTCCACAAAAATAGAGAGCTTTTTCTGTTCCTATCTGTTGCAGAACTCCCTTATAAATAGATAATCCCTCGCATTTAGAAAACACAATACAATTCTCAACTTTCTCTTTTCTCCCTCTTCTGCTTGATACATTTCTGAGCCACTTCTCCCCATTCTTTATGTCCCTTCGATTTTTATAACGGGTTTTGTATCGTAGTCCCTTCTATTTTGAATGGTCCTAAAACCACCGTCCTTTTAGAGCAATTTTTGTGTTGTAGTTATGACCTTTAACTGTCATATTGAGGGTGTAACTCTAGAACAATTTTATACGGTGGAGTAGAACTCTAATAGTAATATTTTCAGTAGAACTCTAATAGTAATATTTTCGGTGACATAAATTTATTTTGAAACAGTTTTTCTAAACTCAAAAACAATAACAAACACATAGAACACTCTCCATAACTCGCCTAGGCTTGAGCATCGAGCGAGTTTGGTCTAAAAATTGTGCACCGGTCCGAAGATAATCAAAAGGCTTAAATGGCACCCATTTCCGATCGTTTGAGCAAACAATTTGGACGGGTGGCACATTGGGCAAATAGTGGTTTGAGCATGTGGGTTCATTCGGTTGAAGAAGAAGAAAAAATGTGTGAGAAAATATTGAAACAAATAAATAGAAATGTTGAAAGAAGAAATCTAAGAAAAAAAATTTACAAAAAATTCAAAGAAGAAGTGTGAGAAGGAGAAAATATTATAGGAATTTAAATAAATAAAATGACTTGATATTATTGTTCCACTGTTTTGATAAACTCCAAATTTCTTTAAATAGAAATGAGAGAAGATAACTTCATCGTAGATATAGCAATAAGAAAATGTTAAAAAGAAAATAAATTGTTAATTTTTCTTTCCATCAATTCAAGTTTAATATCTTTTATATAGCTACAAGAAATCAAAATAAGTTATTTATATTTTGTTGGGACAAGAAGTCAATATAAGTTATAAAATGCCACATTTTGCAATAGATGCAATTTTATAATAAATGTATTTATTTAATAAATAAAATAATAGACGCGTACTACATCTTAATCTAATGGTAGCACAGCACCTACCACTAGGAAGCTCGAGTTGGATTAAAACAAAACCTAACACCACAGCAACAAGATATATAACTAACATAATAAACAAAATATGATAGAGTCATTCATATCCACTATCCACGATTAATGGAAAGTAATAAGTTTGCGTTTACTATACTTTAGTCAAGTCCTCGTGTTCTAAATCCAGCTTAAATTATATATTCACATATCAAAGGCCCTACCATTTACATAATATTGATAGGCACTGCTTACTTCTGTTCTGTCCCAACTATCACGGCTATTATCATAAAACCTATCATTTGTTACCTTTTTAGGCATTTATTTAGCATACTTTTTAAACTTATTTTTTATAATTAAAATTTAGAGTGGGGATGAAGTCTTGTTCAAGATAAAAAGACCTTAGAATTTATTGAATGTTTAAACATACTTAAAACTTAAATTCATATTAATGTCTTCAAATATATAATTTAATATATCTTTTGAGAAACAAATGAAATAATAGATAATTTACAACCTATGAAAGAGATGCACATAGTTATTTTTAGTTTATTTTAATGAATTCTTAAAGATAGCTTATTGCTATAAGTTTATGCAAAGTTTACCCTAACTAATAATTAATGATAAGCTTTACATCTAAATGTCCTCCTTGCCTGATTATGATTAATGATTACATTATAATTTTAGTAAAATGCTTTGACTAATTCAATGGTTCAAAGCTAGCATTATTAGCTTAGCAAAAAAGAAAAAAAAAAGACCTGGCATGTATACTTGGTCAGTGACCCATTCCCTACGGTTTGGTAAGAAATTTTGGTGTTTGAAAAAGAATGGAAATTGACCTTTTGATTTAGTTAAGCTGAAGTCATTGCATTACTGCAAAAGTTCTTAATTATAAATAACTGTATTGTTCAGGTTTCATCTTGTGTTTCAAAATATAAGCACTTCAAAATAGAAGTGACCCTTTTGTGTCCTTGCAATTAACTTTCTAAGTAAGAAGGTATACACAAAGGAATAATTAATCAGAAAAAACACATCTTAGGTAACCAACAAGCCTCCATTTCCATTTCTTAAAGTCTTCTAATTAAGGCTTAAAAAACCATACGTATTCATCTATGCATCAATAGTTAATTCCCTATTACATATTCTTTATTATTTTTTTAAACCAACTATCCTTTGCATGCAATTGTATAAACTAATCCCTCGAGTCAGATAGAACCACAAACGGCAATGAAACTTCTCAGACCTGAATTTGAACCTAAAACCTCTGATTAAGTTTGAAGAGACTTGAATCATCTCATCTAAGCATTCTTAGTCCCTATTCCTTTTATATTATATTGACTATATTGTTAATATATGCATATATAAGTATATATATATATATATAAGTACTACTCTTTCATACTTCATCAATAACCATCAAAGAAGCTAAGATGGGAGGGTGTTTTTCTTCAAGATCATCATGTACATCAAAAACTATCCGTTTAGTTCATCTAAGTGGTTATGTAGAAGATTTTGAGCAACCAATAACAGTAAACCAAGTCACATGTGGAAATCCGCCAACTCACTTTGTTAGCACTTCTCTTCAACTTCTTTCATCTTCATCAAAACCATTGAAGGGTGATACAATACTTCAACCAGGAATTGTGTACTTCATACTACCTTACTCAATTCTACAAGCTGATGTTTCACCTGTTGACTTGGCTTCACTTGCAAAGAGGCTCACTGCAAAGGCTAAAACAAGAAGATTTGAAGATAAAAAGAAGTCAATGAAAGGTAGTCCTTTGTTAAACAAAAATGAGTTGAGAAGTGTTTGGAGTTTGCCTTCGATGAGTCCCGGCCGAGTTGGTGCGGCCGAGGAAATTGGTATGGCGTATGGAGGAGGGAGTACGTGTCGGGGGAGGCTATGGAGACCTTTGTTGGATACTATTAGAGAGAAGTCATTCAATAGGAGTAATGAATCTGACTTGCAAGAAAATCATTGAGGTATTGAAGAATCTTGGATTAAGGTAATATATGAGAGAAAAAGAAGGCATGTTAGGTGGTTTTGATGAATCTGTTTGGATTGACTTTTTTAAAATTTGATTTTGAAGGCATGTTAGGCACATTTGATTTTGAAAATTTCTTTCTGTATGATTCTCCAATGAATGTTCCTATAGACTATGATGTAAATGTTGAAGGTCTTGATTTTTCAGTTTATAGATTTTATGATAAGTGTTATATAATTAGAATTGGATTCAAGTGAAGTGTAATTTAGGAGACATGGATTATTTCACAACCCTTAAGCAATGCAATCTTCTGCTTAATTATGTGCTTTGTAATTATAATTTCTGCTAGTGGAATCTGCAATTTTTATGGGTACAATAAGAAATTTGTAGATTGCATTATTAGAATATGCAAACAAGTTATAAACTTCAAGTACTTATATGATATTTTAAGTCCAAATTAAGGGATAAAAGAGTATTGAACTCAACATAGTATTGAACTCAACATTTGTATTTGTTAAGTGTAAGGTAGCCAAACTTGTAATCAGAGATACAATTGGTTCTTTATGTTAGGTTGAATAATTCAACTGGTTTGATAAAAAAGTAAAAGTTTGAAGTTTAAATTATGATAAAGATGAGAATAACTCAATTTTATTATAAAATAAAATATTGGTTTCTTATGAGAAACAACCAATGTGAGGTGTACCACAAGGTAGATTTAAATTGCTTTAATTCATAGATAGATTGGTTTGCCAACTAATGATGACTTTGATAATAATTCCTCCAACTGATAGTTTGTAAAATATAATATATTTATTATAGTAATGGTGAAATGGTAAACTATATAACAAACTACAAGGTTACAATAGGAGAGGGTGGGACCCACTTTTGAATAGGTAAACAATCCCAAGCCCCTTCTTTGGTTTGAGACAATATGAAATGTTTAGGAACCCAAGTTTCTCTTTTGGACTCTCTTTCTCTCATAAACTCCCTTTGTCTGTCCTCCACAACTTTTTTTGCTTCTCTTGCTTTTTCCCAGTCTTTGTTCAAGATGGCTTGACTTAACTCACTCCAAATAACTGCTGATTCAGTTTGCCACACACTCTGTTGAAGAAAGCACAAGAGAAATGTCAGATTAAATTCAGGAAGATGTACACATTCACAATCATATTTTAACTTCAAAAATACTATGCTTTTGATGTTATTGTGCTATCATATGCTATATATATCATTGACACCTCGGATTGAAGTAGTGTTCGGTTGACAGTGACACTTGTAATTACATTCAATAACTTTTACTTTTTTTTTTATTATTATTGATGTCTACGTAGACTATGAATAAGTGTTAGTGTCTATGTCTATGTCAATGCATCGTAGATCATATGCATGTAACATCATTACTCCCCTGATTGCTTTTCATTCTCTAAATCTTCATAGTTTGATTGGAACAACAGAAATCAAAATCATTGTGCAGGGAAAATAATATCATAAATGATATTTTGACACACAAATTTGACAACAAATTTTGAAAACAATTTAAATAGTTAGTGCAGTTCAAATTTGTGGTTAATCATTAATCATCCACTGAATTTAATTGACCACTATTTAGAACGACAATAACCACGATTTCAGGTGTATATTTGAATATAAAACATGGTTATTCGACATCATGGTCATTTGAACAAATTGCGCGCACATACACATATTATGCATTACCTCTGCATCCTTGACAATAGGAGTCTGTAGCCTTGAAATAACTTCTTTTGCATCATATATTACTCTTTCTTCTGAATTATTTGTATCCTTCAGTGTTACAGTACTGCAGCATATGATAGGATTAGAAACATAGTATATTAGTATCATTGAGATATTACAAATATCAAATTGATGAGTCCACTATGTTTTAATAGACTAAATACCCAAATTGGTGGTTGAAATTGTAGAACTATATCAATCTATTACCTCACATTATAGATATTTCAAAATGATTCATAAAATTGCATAATTTTAATCAAGTCTATCCCTCTATTAGTATTTGCAACGATTAGAATGACATTAAGTAGTTAATATCATAGATGAATTTGAAACTAAGAGAATAATGTTATTCATGAATTTGATGATAAATCCAGACAGAAAGGCGAACTTGATCAACAATTTTCAATTCCAGATATCATTTTGCAATATTAATAATGTAAGGGAAGTAGGTTGAAATATGAACAAGAATAGGGAATGTTTTGAGATAGGAATTCAAAGCTTGAAAGTCAGATACCTATCCCAATGGCCATTAACTTTATATAAAATCTTTGATGTCAAAGAATCAACGATCTTCCCCTTTATGAGTCTTCTATTTCCACCAAATCCAAAAAAAGATTGACTTATGTAACTCAATTCTGCCACAAGGCCTGTTTCTATACACTTGATATTGACATTCCCAACCCAATCATTTCCAGGGACAGGAAGAATTCTTATAAACAGATTAGGTGAATTCATTTCATATGTTTCTCCATGATTTAGGAGCTTCAATTGCCTTTTTCCATGCACCTGAGCCTCCACTGAACTTCCTACATATTTGAAAGAATTTATTTTATAAAATTGATTCTGGTAAAAAATGAGTTGAATGTAAAGTGATTTATGTTTGAATACATTCACGAAAAAATTGATTTTTCTCAATTCATATTTAGATAGTTTGAATCAAAATTGCTTTTCAGAGTGTATATGTATGTACAACTTTTAATAAATTTGAGAATTTATTTGATGTCATTGCAAAAGTTAGAAATCTACACTTTTGGATAGAATTGGTTTTAGGGCTGAAATCAACTTCAGAGTTGGAAGTTTAACATAACTAATTTGTGGTCGTGGAACTAAACATAGACTTAGAAGAGAAGATAAATGATAATTATAATTATGCGCATGATTTGAAATTGCAGTTGCAGTTACACTACAATTTTTTATATTGCAGTCAAATGCAGACAAATGCAGCCACAAATGTAGTTGACATGCCGTTGCAAGAGACCTCTAAAATCATTATAATAAAAAAAAGGCCGCAACTGCAGTTGCGCAGATTTAGTCAACGCAGTAATTGATTTAACAATAATTAACTTTCTCTTATCACACAACAGATGACATATTAAATAATTTTACCATTGAACTTTGCAACAGGGTACTGACACCATATGATTTCTATGTTTTCTTTCTCATCAGTTGCATGAAGGGCGGTTAAAGCAGGGTGGTGAGATACCTGCAAACAATCAAATACAAGAATACAATATCTATGCAAAATGAGTTTAATTATAAACTAATATTGTAAAATTTATGCAGATATCCAATCATATTTCTCCATCATAATATATTACTTCTTGTAAAACTTGTTTATAACCTAAAAATAAATCTACATTCTCAGTATATATGAATTTAATCTAAAAACTAGTTATGTGTGGTATGACAAGTCATGATATAGCACCATACTGACACCGGACACCAACAATAATTTAAGAAAATACAAATGATTGAATGAAACTACACGTGTCAGTATCAGAGACCGACATGTGTCGGACAAATCACAAACCTTCGATCTAAAGGGTCGGTGTTATATATATATATATATATGAGAAATCAAAGATTGTAAAATCAAGTAATAATGAGTAACCAGATCAACAATTTAATCCATGAAATTGTAGGAATCAAGAATTTTGATGTAAAAAATGAATGAAAATGCTAAATATTTTATAAAGAGCATGTAGCATAATAGAAAAAAACACATACCTGTTCTAGTAAGACATTGAGATTTCCCTTGGAAACGTGATGTGTCTCTCCAAGAATAGGATTATAAGGAGCAGCACCAAAAATTGGAGGGCGTGTGGTGGAAATGGACCATGCTACAACAGATATGAGTCTATCAATTGGACTCTGTCCAGTGTTACATTTGCTTAATACGTCTGATGAAGCTGTGGAATATACTGATTCACCATAGCACTGAAGTTGTGACTTTGGAAAATTAAATAGAGGTGGTAGCTGCACTTAGGAACCAGCACAACACAATATTAACATTTTTTATGTACCCTGCAGTTATTTATAAAATAAACGAAAATCTAAGACTAAAAATTTGAATTATTTGTTTTATACTCAAAAATATTAATAAGTTGGTGGTTATTTTATTTCATCGAACTACCTACTTAAACAACAATTTGAATTACTTAATCTTAATTTAAATTTTTTGTTTATCTACTATAGCCATGTTTATTCATATATGCATGCACTTCATTTGTTTCAAAGAAAAAATGCATGAAAGAAGAGAACTTTGGTGAAGTTATCTTCTGTATTAATTAGTTTTCTTTTTTACATTAATAATACAATTTTCTTTTTTTATTCGATTTGGGTTCCTATCAAGAATCGATTTCTAAAGAAGTGAAAAGAACTAAAAAAACTTCATTAAAATTTAACATTGAAATTTAAAAAAAAAAAAACATATACACCTAAAAACCAATCTTGACTTACTATCTAGTTAATAATAAATTATTTTAAAATCACTTTAAAACTAAACATTATCATGAATAAATTTAAACCACAATTTTTGCCAAAACATTTCTTTTTAAATCACTTATGTTTCAAAAACATTTCCACTAAAGTCTAACACTATATTTGTTTTGATTAAAAAAAATACACTATATTGCTTTTAAAAAGAATGAGAGATGAGTAAAAGGAAACAAAAAAAAAATGTTTCACTCCACCAAAGTGAGCAATTCACTTTATATAATAAAGTAAGCAAATGTAAATTATTGATAATCAAATGAATGGTTAATATTATGTACATATGTATGTTCAATTATATGTGATTATAATATCGACAATTGATCTACTCACTTTATCAATTTTTCACTTTAGATGAGTCAAATTTTTTTTAGAGTGTATTTAGTTTTGTGATGACAAAAATTGATTTTAGTTAAAAGTGAGTTGAACGTAAAATGATTTATATTTGAATATATTCATGTTAAACCAAATTGAACAATAAATTTTAGGGTAAAAATGATGTTTAAATTCAAAAATTACAAATTTTAGTTTTAAGTTAAAATTAATTTGAGGCAAAAACACTCAAACATGTAAAAATCAATTTTCACCTTTAAAATTATTTTTCCAAACATACACTATTTAATTGTTGGCAAGAGAAAAATGTAAATAAACTAAAACAAAGCATCTCCTACTTGTGTAATGATGGTTTTTATTTGATTATGTAAAAACTGAGCAAGAAAAATATTTATGTAAAATTAAATAAATATTCTCAAACAAAACTCTTTATTATCTAATAATAGATCTATCAAATATATTATTTTAATTTAATTTTGTCAGTCTTAGATGGCCGCGAGAAGCGCCAAATCCTAAAAATAGAATAGCGAGTCGAGATCGAATAGTAGATTATGATGATAGAAGGATTTGTAATCGAGAACACCGCTATCGTCGACCATGTTTTCCTAATTGATGACGTCGCAACGAGTCCCTCCACCACACTAGAGTAGCAAAATCGTGCGAAAGAGATTGACTGACATAGCTTTAATCTCACCATCAAGATTTAAACCCAACTTAATGTTAAAAGGCCCAACCATTAACAACTTCGACCACGCATTGTTGAAGTCGATAATTTAGAGTTTTTATCAAAATAATTTGATTAAAAAAAAAAGGAGTTTTTGTCAAAAATAATGGTTGTTTCATAATTTCTTCTCAATAGTTGAAGGAAAACTTTGGAGTCAATAGTTCTATTGAAATCGTAAACATCTCTAAAATTCACAAAATTTCTAATAAATGTCTCTAAAATTACTAAATTTTATTGGCAAATAAGTTACTCCTTGTTTAGATGACATGGATTAACGAATAACCACGTTTATATATTATATCAATTATAATCGTCAAAACTGTATATAAAAACAAAAGAAACAGAGAAATTTCATAAAAGAAAAAAATACAAGAAACCAAAAAAATATGGCTATTAAATTAAACTTGCCTGTAAACGTGTGAGATCAGATCCTGGCCGCACATTCTTAAAAAGACTTAATAAACGCTGTAAAAGATTAGGAGCACTGTAATTTTCCTCTGAATCTGAATCGACTCTTAATGAGAATGGCTTCGTTAATACAATGTTTGTAATCTCCTGCATCTCCATAATATAAAAAATAAAAAAATACTGTTACCTTTAACAAATTGGAATTCACAGATTTGAATTCTACGATACTTTGAATTTGATTAGGGTATTGGTGCACACAAATTCATACTTCCATTATTTTATTTATAGCCTTCATTGGGTTAATAATTAATTATATATGAATTCCTAATTATTGATTTTATCACGCGCATTTATTTTATCAAAAAAATAATAATAACTTCATTATTATGTGTACAATTATATCTAATGAATTCAATCCTTACACAAGGACTTGAATGAATTGCGTTTCTTTTATTCGAATTAGATAATTGACATGATAGGGTGTATATCGTTGAATTGCGTTTCAACTCTAACGCCAAGAATGCTAACAATTCATCTTAAAATATTGTTGAATTATTTTTCCCAGCGTTAAGTGCACGAAAAGAGAAAAGGGAATCAACTAAAGTCTAAAGTACTATGACATTCACATGTACATTTATGTATGCTAGAGTTATTAATCATTATTATAATAGCATAACATATAGAGTATATAATAATGAAATAAAATAACGATCCATCAGTAACTAAAAGATGAACAAAACAAAAAGGTTATGTAAAAAAAAAACACAAAGGTTTCGGAGTACAGCTTTTGGTCTCTTTCGGGACAGTATTTCTATTGCAAATAATATGAAAAACTATCTCAATCGAAATTCGAACCCAATCCCTATTGATTTAAATCGCAATTTATATAGAAAAAGAGAATATATAAAAACATAAAAGAGAAAATGAGAAGTTGTGTACCATGTATAGAGGAGGAGTGGATTAATGAATATTGGCGATGCTTTTGATGATATGAGAATCGGAAAATAATAAGAAATATGAGAAGATTGAATGTGGCTCAAAAATAAAAAATAAAAAATAAAAAAAAGAAGAGAAGGTGAATGAATCGATGATGAATTGGAAAATGATATGTATGGAAAGAGCCGTTTGCAATTTTCCTTTGCTGCTAATAAAACAGGATTCTGGGTATTATGGCAGAGAGATTAATGTTGATGCTTTCTTTGTTTTCGTCGTTTAATTTGCCTAACCCCTATACCCTACCCTTTATTCTTCTTTTTGTTTATAAATATAATTTATTTATGTTAGCCTATTGCACTTAACCTACCAGCCCAATCCTCGAAAAAGCCTTACATCTTCTTCCTTTATATAAGACACATTTTTTTATTCATGTCAATTGTTTTTTTTCTTCTTTTATTCAAATAAATAATTTTCATGTATATTTAGTTTTTTTCTCGTATTTCATTTGTAATTTTTTCGTTTAAGTGTATTTTATTTGTAATTTTGTCATTTAAGTATGATGTTTTTTTTTGTCGTCTTGATACAATATTGTTTGATTTCTTATTTTATTTGGTGTTCGGTTGATTTAGATTGCATAATTGTTTTGATTTGTTATAAATTCAACAAATAGATTTAGTGTCGTCAACGTTAAAAATCTAGAGATATGGATATTCAAAACACTTTAATTTTATCACTTTTGTAAATTTTTTGTTAATTTATTCTATTAATTTAAATGTATTGAGTTTATTTACATATTCATTATTTTTTATTTTAGGGACTTTAAATTTGTCAATCAATATATTGTAATAATTTGAATGACTACATATAATTTTGTTTTAGTAAAGAAAAATCAACAAATGACTAATATGTAATGAGAGTGGTAATTGAATAAAATTAAAAATCGATTTTTGAAAATCAACTACTTTTTAGAAAGTAGAAACCCTCCTACAAGATCTAATTGGGACTTCCATTCTTCCCAATTCCTCCATCTTCTCTTCATTAAAATTAATTGGTAGATTAATTTAACAACAAAGATTTTACTTGAGTGAAACACCGATGTCATTGAAATAAGATTCTCAATAAAGTCTCTAATATTGGTCTTGACCAATTCGTCTAAAATCAGACTGAAAATTAATTATAATTAATTTAATGAATGTATATTTTGTGTTATCTAATCTCAAATTAATAATCAAGACTATTATTCGACTACATGATACAATCATAGTAGTGAATTAAGATTCTCTTTGACATTATTGTAACTGTTTTTTTCAATAAGAAACTTGACAATTAAATAATGTTTTTCTTTCTCTTTAAAGTCAACACTTTTCTCATGTTTATTTTTTTCTTGTTGAAATATTATGTTTTTAATAGAAAAACAAAAAGAATTTGTATTAAAAAGAAGGGAAATCCAAGTCCAAAATGGGCTGAAAAGCAACAATATAGCTGGGATTCTCTTTAATCCACACTCTATTGAGCTCACTAAGGGCATTTTTTTGCCAAAAAGTTAGCAAACTTAATGTTTTCGATTAAAGGAACAATGAAGAAAGGAATATATTAAACACCTCAACACTTAGAAACTTCTTGTCCGTTCTTATTTATTAGAGTATAAACAAAACTGCCACTTTTTAAATATATTTATTGTTTAGAAAAGTTTTTATGCTCTTTTAATGTTTTATCTTTATTTAATGTATGACTTTTAAGATACATTTTTATGAGAGAAATATGTAAATATTAAAAAATAATATAAATAAATAAATTTTTTGATATTGATATTTTAAAATTTTTCTTTTTATAATTTGAATCGGAGAGAGGACATCCTTATCAAAGATGAATCTAGAGATTTGATGAATGTGGGTTGATGTTAATATCAAATTAAATCGTAATTATTAATTAAAATCACATAATCAAAAGGTTAAAATTAAAGCTGATAAAATAAAATATGTCTATTACTATTTTTCCTTACCTAATCAACATTTAAAATAGTAACAAAATCAAATATGGCAAAAAATAAAACTCATCGATATTAGCATTATTATTTGGATTTAAACCCAACGTTGTTTCTTATTATAATTAGTACTACTCCATGCTCATATGTAGGGGTGAGAATAGGTCAAAGTAGACTAGACTTTGAAAAGTTTGAGTCTTACAATTAATTTTTTAGGCCTAAGACTGACGTACCGTCTATCAAAGGTTTTTTCTTATTGCATAATCTGCCCTGAAAGCCTATTTAAAAGCCTTATTCACATTAAAACATTTAGACATTATATTTTACATTTTTTTAAAATAAGTTAAACTAGACATTTATATACGAGGAAAATAAAATAATAATCAAATACAATAAAATAATATTAAAATATCCTGATTGATAGGTTTTAAAATAAGAAACAATAAGAAACTAAAATTTCAAAATAATTTACTCAAAATTTTACTTTGCATAGATTACAAATCTACAAAAGAAGTTTTACAAAACTTTTTCAAAACATTGCATCAAAACATATTTTGATCCTTAATATTTTTATTTTTAAAAAGGGCGATCAAAACTCAATCCTAGATTTTCTAACTAGAAAATTCCTTCCAAACAGGATGAAGCAAATACGGTCCACAAGGACCAAACACCAAACACCAAAAAACCCAAAACCCATCTCTTCGGCGAAGCCAATCCGATCTTGGGCTGATGCCGTTGAAAAAGAAGACACCAAAAATAATAACCAAAACCATGTTCAAAAATGGCTTAACAGCCAACAAATCTCTCAGCCTCAAACATACCTAGATGATATTGAAGCTTCAATCCTTAAAGAAAAGCTTCAATTACAAAAATTTACGGAACTCCATGAGCTATAGGAGAGAATCAAAAGTCTCTCCACCGAACTTATTATTTTTCAAAACCCCGAGAAAGGAGAATGTTCATCTTCAAAAACTCCTTCTCAAAATATCATTTCAAAAACCTTTCAGGAGGGATCATCCGGTATGATTATTTCAAAACCTCCTCAAAAAGAATCTTCAAAAATTATTTTAAAACAAGATGAATCTCAGATTGTTTTAAAATAAAGTGATTCTCAGATTGTTTTAAAACAAAGTGATTCTCAGATTATTTTCAAACAAAAATCTGAGTATTTTGTCAAAAAAGATTTCCAAAACATTTTAACCATAAATGATGGTTTTTACAATAAAAATCCTCTATTTGGTTTCTTCCAAAACATTTTTCCCAGAAAACTGGTTTTTTAAACTATGGGACTTATCAAAAACTCAAAATTATTACAGATCTATTCTTGAAATTACCGGATCGGTAACATTTCAAGACCACCCAAAAGATGGCCCAATTGCCTATTCTACTGCAAAAATTCACAAAATCATTTCACCATCAGAATGGGGAACGACACTTCACACATCAAAAGTTTCCCCTATTGACTTCAAAACAACAATTAACCATTCTAGAAGCTTTAATTACTGGGATTATCAACAATCTTGGTTTAATGCTTCTCTAGTTCAAAACCAGAAATATAGCCATACTTGGTTATTTTTCTTCCAACTTAAAATGAACCCATCAAAAATTCCTTATTGGTTTGCTGATTGGTGGAAACTTTATGGTTCTACCCCAGACATCCTCAAACCAGAAGTTCAAGAGAGCTTTCAGCTCTTCAAAAACAATTACAAACCCAGTAACAGAGAAATAACTTTTCACCCTCTGCTACTGTTTTCAACAAAATTCTTCTTACAATGGGTTACAGCTTGGTACTTGGATTTTGAGCAAAAAGAAGCTCAAATCATCCTAGTAAGAAGATTCAAAATCAGGTGGTGGACTCAGTTTAATATTCCACCCAATATCAAAATTGAAGCCGTTACAATATGGCTCCAAAAACAGGGATTCAAGAAGCCTGATCAAAAGGCAACTCAGTTCCTGGCTCAAAAATCCTTTGCTCAGTCTCAGCTAGCAGCTGCCAGAAGCGAAAAAGAATATTTTGAAATAATGACTCAACTTATCAAAAGCAAGGAAGAGTCATCAAAAACTTATTTAAACAGTGGTTCAGTCAACTCTGATCCGCTCATCAACCTTGAAGAAGAAGACGACGAAGAAGAATGATTATTTTTGTCCTCTTCTGCAAAATTGTAGGTCCATTATTGGGCCTATCCAAAAATTAATTTATTTTGTAATTTTGTATTTTGTTTGTTGTAATGGGCCTAGCCCAATATAAACAAAAAAACCCAAATAGTTTATTTTCTTGGATTCCTTTTTATTGGATTCCAATAGTTCTTTTTCCTTGGATACCTTTTCCTTGGATTCTTTTGTATCAAAGGAGGCAATTTCCCTATAAATAGGGACCTCCTCACACTTAGTTAAGCATATTATTCTTTCACAAATCCAATTGTATACACCTAGAAACACTTAGAAACCTTGAAGTTCTATCTCCAAGTTTTCTTAACTTGTAAATTTTTTCTTTCTTCAATCAAAAACCTTGTAAGTATTTCTATTATGTAATTATTTTATTTTTACATTATAAGTATGCTCTGCACATGCGGCTTAGGCTGATCTTGTGCATCAGAAATTCAAGACTTTAATTTTCCAGTTGTTCATCATGCATTCATACATACATGCATATTGATTATCTTCAAAACTTGTTACTCTGAACTATAGATCTGTACCCTTGGATCCTGCGGCATCTTTGGTATCAGACTTGGGAGGGTATAAGAGATATAAGATCTGTTTTTTATTTTTAACGTTGGAAGTTTTTGTTTGAAGATAACGCGCCCTGGGTAGTAAGGTCCCGCTTTAGCCGACGGACAGGCGTTTAGGGCAGTAAATCCAAAGGTACCTTCTTCAAATCGAAACCAAAACTTTAAAAATGGAAAACATATTTTGTAGATCTTCATCTTTCTCAAAACCTGCTATTCAAAACACTTCAGATCAAAGGAAACTGATCAATAGTGAAGAAATCACTATTGAAGATTTTCAAAAATCTATAAACAACTGGAAAATTCCAAAAATCAAAAGAGATCAAGTCTATGAATTTGGACTTTTCAAAAATCTCCTCAAAACGGATTACATAATCAAAACTGAAGAGAACGATGTTCCTTTAACAAAACCCTTCAAAACAATACAACTTCTCTCTCCAAAAACGATAACAAAACATTGTGAAAGAAAATATAATTTCATTCACATAGGCCTTGTTCAAGTAGGCATCAAATCATTAACAAGGGAAGGATTAAACACTTCTATCCTTTGTGTTTTGTGAGATGCAAGGTTCTTAAACTTTCAAGATTCAATCATAAGTTCAATTGAATCTAGTTTGTGTCAAGGACCCATCTACTTTGAATGTTACCCAGATTTTTCTTTGTCTTTAAAAGACCCAAACATATTGAAATCTCTGGTTTTACAAATCAAAACCCATAACTACAAAATGCTAATTGGATCTATTCCTGTAGCAATCATTTACAGGATCCATAACAAAGCCATGTTTTCAGCCTTCACGGCAACAAAAAACATTGAAAACAAAAAAGGTGAAACTTTGTTTCTTCAAACAAATCTATCAAGGTCAAATACTGTAATTCCAAGAACCATCCTTTGGAAAGACATAGATCTTCCTGAAGAATGGATCCTTGAAGGAGCAGTAAAACCAAAATCTCCTGAACAATCAAAACCAAACACCAAATTGAAGAAAGTTACACAGTATACTGATGGAAAAGTAAAACTGAGTTTTACAAGAATTTCTAGTGCCAGATATTCTGATGCTGGATCTTCCACCAGTACCGTGGATCTAACTTCAAAACCCAACAAATTAGAAAAATTTTCAAAACCAAGATTCTCTTGTTCTAGCATCCCTAATGCTTCTT
>JBBPBO010001984.1:13773167-13916468 GCA_037974295.1 Cicer cuneatum
TATACTGATGGAAAAGTAAAACTGAGTTTTACAAGAATTTCTAGTGCCAGATATTCTGATGCTGGATCTTCCACCAGTACCGTGGATCTAACTTCAAAACCCAACAAATTAGAAAAATTTTCAAAACCAAGATTCTCTTGTTCTAGCATCCCTAATGCTTCTTTCCAAAACGTTGACTATTCAACAAACATCCCTCATCAGATCTATACAAATCAAAACATAGACGATGAACAACAAAATGATTTACCAAACATCTCTCCACCAACTTCACTGTCTTTTTCTGCAATAATTGAAAATGTTATTAAGGAATTAAACGTTTTAGAAAAGGCTTTTGAAGTTGATAAAACCTTACTTCATAATGATTTTTATGATGACAAAAACACAGAAAAAAGAATATGGTTATTCAAAACTTTTATGGAACAAAGAAAAGAAATTCAGAAAGAATTTTATGAATTTGTTTCACAAAACAAAGTCCATATTTTGTTCTTTGACTGGTTTGAAATTTATGCTGAACAAAAACAAATTTCTTATCCTTTATGGTTCTACCCCAGACATCCTCAAACCAGAAGTTCAAGAGAGCTTTCAGCTCTTCAAAAACAATTACAAACCCAGTAACAGAGAAATAACTTTTCACCCTCTGCTACTGTTTTCAACAAAATTCTTCTTACAATGGGTTACAGCTTGGTACTTGGATTTTGAGCAAAAAGAAGCTCAAATCATCCTAGTAAGAAGATTCAAAATCAGGTGGTGGACTCAGTTTAATATTCCACCCAATATCAAAATTGAAGCCGTTACAATATGGCTCCAAAAACAGGGATTCAAGAAGCCTAATCAAAAGGCAACTCAGTTCCTGGCTCAAAAATCCTTTGCTCAGTCTCAGCTAGCAGCTGCCAGAAGCGAAAAAGAATATTTTGAAATAATGACTCAACTTATCAAAAGCAAGGAAGAGTCATCAAAAACTTATTTAAACAGTGGTTCAGTCAACTCTGATCCGCTCATCAACCTCGAAGAAGAAGACGACGAAGAAGAATGATTATTTTTGTCCTCTTCTGCAAAATTGTAGGTCCATTATTGGGCCTATCCAAAAATTAATTTATTTTGTAATTTTGTATTTTGTTTGTTGTAATGGGCCTAGCCCAATATAAACAAAAAAACCCAAATAGTTTATTTTCTTGGATTCCTTTTTATTGGATTCCAATAGTTCTTTTTCCTTGGATACCTTTTCCTTGGATTATTTTGTATCAAAGGAGGCAATTTCCCTATAAATAAGGACCTCCTCACACTTAGTTAAGCATCTCATTCTTTCACAAATCCAATTGTATACACTTAGAAACACTTAGAAACCTTTAGAAACGTTGAAGTTCTATCTCCTACTTTTATAAACTTGTAAATAAACTTTAAAAATAGTTTGAACCTCTTCTTATTAAACAAGACAAGCTAGATCAGGTCATAAATAGGTGAGGCCATAGGCCCTTGACGGATGACATTGACTGTTCACATCTCTGCTCATAAACCTTAGATCAATTTGTAAAAATGTCAATATTAATTGATTGAATATCGTATCTCAAATTTAAATATATAATTTTACGGTTGTGTGTGACTTTCTAGTAATATTTACCATTTTATATATGAATAAAAAAAAGTAATACTCTATCTTGAATAAAATACAAGCTAAATTATTCATATTTACTTCTTAATTATAGTTTCTCTAAATTATTCTTAATTTAATTTAAAGTTGTTTTATCATCTAATTTATTAGTTATAGAGGATAACTTAGGCAATAGACACATTTTTATTAGAACTAATAGATTAAATATAATTAATTTTTTTTAATATGCATAATTGAATTAATTTTATTTATAATTCATTTTAGTGGAAACCATTTACTTTTATTATATTAAAATTAAAATTAAACAAAGAAATAAACTAAACTAGTTCATGATATTACTACTTTTTTTAAAAAAAAAAATTTTCCCTTTTCTATTTTTATTATTTTCCTGTAAAGAACCAAAACCTCCTTTTGATTTCGGTCCATTTGCTCAGTTACGAATGAGATTTGTATGCTATGCTCTTGGTTTAGTTGTTTCTCGCCGTTATCATTTTTTCCCGTCGTGTTTCTTCACTAGTTTTAATTCTTCAAAAAATATGTTTTTAGTTTTTATAAATATATCATATTATCTCAAAAAAATTCTTCAAAAAATAGTTTTTCAAATATTTTTAATCTACAATTTTTGTTCACGTTTTTAACTCAATTTATATCTATCAATTTAATTTTTGAATGATTTTTTTTCAATCATGTTTAACAATATAAAAAATTTCCCTTAGGAATTTTTAAATTTTTTCAACAAAATATGAATTATATATAAATTTTTAAACACAAAAAACTTTAAAAAAATCACATTTAATTCATTTATTATTAAATAAATTTAAATTTATGAGAGATATTCTTGTAATATTTTAAAACAAGCGTACAAAAAATTAATTAAAAATTTATATTATATATATGAATTAGTTTTAAAATAATGACGAAAAATATTTAAAAGATTATTATCTAAAAACATTCTATAGAAATTAAAAATAAAATATAACATATTTATAAAAATTAAAAATTTATTTAACAATTTCTTTTATGTGTTAGTAAATGATGAGGGGAGGGACGATAACTCTCTTCCCTCCCATAGTTTCATCCCTAGTTTGAACAATTCAAAAATTTTGGTTTAAAGTAATAAATAAAAAATTAACTTAGAAGGCTACCATTTACAAAATATATTCTCGAAATATATTCTCATCAGTTGGTTTTAGGCTGTTAAATTAAAATAAAATATTTTTTTTCTTAATCTAACAACCTATAGTCAACTATCTCCTGCGGTTCCAAGAGGACTCAGCATAATCAAGAATTACATAAAACCATGAACACCAGTCATAGATGCAGCTGCTCTAGCCAATTGGTGAGATACTATATTTTGTCTATTAATGAACTCGAAGAAAGATTAAAAAAAAAAAGCAGCAATACAATCTTTAATATTCAAACCAAAATAAAAGAGAGGTCGTAATCAAGCTTATTAAAAGTATCATATACTAATTTTGAGTCTCTATACTCTATAAATAGTTTATATAATATAGAAAATTTCTTACCATGAAATACATCCACATCAATTCATGTCTAACCATGTTTCTCTCTTTGCATCTTTCAAATAAATGGTTAAAATTTGTCCATGACTAAGAAAAAAATTCCAACTCCTTTAAGGAATTTTTTCTATTCTTAGTAATAATTCAATCAAACATAAAACTTTATTCTATTTGAAAGTTAGGTACATAGTTGCACATCTAAAAATAAGAAAAAAGATAATTATTTTCCTTAAAATAAAAAATAATAAGTATTATAATTTATAGGGCTATGATAGGAGCAGCTGTTACAGAGTTATGAATAGGTGAAGAGTGCCACCCTATTTCTTTGGTGTAAGACACTACAAAATGTTTAGGAATCCAATTTTCTCTTTTTGACTCAAATTCTCTCATGAGCTCCCTTTGTCTCTCTTCCACTACTTGCTTTGCTTCTCTTGCTTTCTCCCAATCTTTGCATAGTATAGCTTCGCTCAATTCACTCCAAACATTTACTGATTCTGTTGGCCACACACTCTGATCAACAAGTGAATCTCATGTCACTTAATTATTATGACAAAAACATTAATTATTTGATGTGTATGTAAGTATCTAAATATGCTTTTTTTATTAGTTACCCATATATTCTCTGTCCCTAAATATATATTATTTTGAAGAAAAAAGTAAGTTTTGTTTCAAATTACTAGACACATGTTTTTTTTACAAGTGTACCTCTTGTTAATAGTATTAATTTATTTACTGGCTCCTACAAACACGTGTTTTTTTAGATTTGGTTCCAATAATTTTTTTTATTTTTGTTTTTGTAAATATTTTTATTTTACTTTTTTTGTCATTGTTTTTTTTTTTAATCCTTGTAAAATTAATTTTTATTGAAATTGGTCTTTGTAATTTTCTGTATCGCAAATAATTGAGGAACTAAAATCAAATATTATATATATTATAATATATATATATATATATATATATTTATAAAAACCTAAAATTAAATAAAAAATCTCTGAGACTAAAATAATAAAAATGCATAGATTAAATGATAAAAGAGACTTTATAAATGAGGACAGATGTTTGTACCAAATAAAAATGAGGACAGATGTAAAGTATATTATAAAAATTCATAAAATAAACAAAATGCCACTTTCCAATTTTTAATATTCCTATACCTAAACAAAAAGAAGGCACATCAAAGGAGGAATAAGTTCCTTAGCATATATGCATCTTTTGTACAAGAAAGAAATTGGTTCATAAATGAAATAAATAAAAAAGATAAATTGATTTGAGTACCTCTTCATCCTTCAGAATAGGAGCTTGTAAACCTGAAATAACCTCTGTTGCATCATATATCACTCTAACTTTCCCATTTTTTCTATCCTTCAGTTTTACAATCCTGCATTACAAATTGAATAAAAATTACATTAAGGTATGAATTTTTTCAGAAGAAGTACAGTTATTGAAAGCAATATTTTGATAATCAATGCCTAACATTGAACAGGTGAAATTTTTGGTTTTGATTCAACTATTTCAAATTACTTGAATCGAGAAGAAACCACGATAGAATCGAAAAATTAATTAAATTGTAGTATAGGTCAATTTAAGGTTCAACTTCTTAAACCATCTGATTCGGTTCGATTTTTAAAACTATAATTAAAAGTATTTAATCAATTGTATAAATTTCCATTAATAAATTTCTTTAGGACTTTTAAAACTTCTATATATCTATACAATTACATACTTCATATACTCTTTACTTTATATAATCAAATTAAAAAGAAAAAATGAAAGTTAAAATATGTAGTTAGATGGAAGATAATACCTATCCCAGTGACCATCAACATCATATAGAACTTCTAAGGATGAAGAGTCAATGATTTTCCCTTTGATGACTTTATGATTTCCACCAAGTCCTAAAAAAGAGTGAGTTGATTTGTAGGATAACTCAGCTACTAGGCCTGTCTCTAGGCACCTTATATCAACTGTGCCAACCCAATCAGCACTTGGAATTGGAAGAATTCTAAATAAAAGGTGAGGACAATTCATCTCATATGTTTCCCCATGATTTAAGAGCTTTAGTTTCCTTTTACCATGTACTTGTGCTTCAATGGATGTGCCTGCACATTTTATTTAATTAAGATTTTCAATCTAAACATTCTTTTATACTAAGGAGTTGCATTTAGAACTTTAAAGTTGGAACTAACGTACTTATTTTTTACCAATGAAGCACAACATCGATGACACAAATATCAAACACAATATTAATATTGATATTTAGATAGTAGTAATAATTTAAGAAAATATAAATAATTAAATGTAAGTATTTATGTTGGTATTGTGTCGTATACCAGATACAACTTCAATCTTAAGTATGCTACATAATTCTAGATCATTTGTTAAGTATTTAAGAATTCATGAAAATTATTCAAAGTTCTAAAATATGAAAGTTTCTTAATGAGATAGAATATAATAAATTGGTCAATTAGGATTTTGAAGAAGAATGTTCTGCAAATGATACATTGTTTTTCATTGCAAGTTAATGAGATAGAATAGAGATGCTTATGATCCTAGAAAAGGTGAAGATATATAATATACCATAAAATTTTGGAACAGGTTGCTGACACCATATCATTTCTATGTTTTCCATTTCATCTGTTGCATGAAGAGCAGTTACTGGAGGGTGGTGTGACACCTGCAAATACATGTAAACCAATAACTTGATTATAATGCAATCAATATCAAGGAAACTAACCTAGCTAATTTGATTTTTTTTGTTTAAACTAATAAATAAAAAATTAACTTAGCTACCATTTACAAAATATATCCTCGTCAGCTTTATATTTATTGCAGTTAGTTGTACGCTATTAGATTAAGATGAAGAAAATTTTCTCTCTTAATCTAACGACTTAGTCAACTATACAGTAAAGCCGGTTGTCGACGATTTATCTATGTCCCATCATTAAGCTTGTCCCAAATTAGAATAGAAAGTACATTTGTAAAAACAAACCTATGCAAATAGTTTCCATAAACATGTTAGAGAAGCTTAAAAAAGAAGCTATTTTTAGTTTACTTGAGAAATAGCTTATTGAGTAAATGTTTAATTAAATTGTATATTTAAATGGATCATAAATCTATATAGTACTGAAATTTTAAATTGAAAACATTCCCAACATGTATTAGTATCCACCAATACAATAAAGATATATATAATTAAATTCAATTATTTTTATTTTTTTAAATTATTTTTAATAACAATGTCTATGTGTCAATATCGGTGTGATATCCGTGTCTAAACTTCATAGCCTTAAAACATAATGTTGGGTAGAAATATGCAAATTAAATTAAGAATTGAGAAGCAAGTACCTGTTCAAGTAAGACATTAAGATTTCCCTTTGAAACATGGTGTGTCTCACCAAGAATAGGATTATAAGGAGCAACACCAAAAGATGCAGGGCGTGTGGTAGATATGCACCATGCTACAACACTTATGAACCTATCCAATGGACTCTGTCCTCTGTTACATGTGCTTAGGATATCTGAAGCAGTGCAATACACTGATTCACCAAAGCATTGAAGTTGTGATTTTGGTAAATTAAATAGTGGTGGCAGCTGCATGTATAACATCAAACATTTTCATCATCAAATTATTTTGCCATCAAAATTCTACATTGTCTATTTGAACGAAAATTCTTAATATTTTAAAACTTCATCTTATACATCTTATAGTTAAGATTTTTTTTTTAATTTTTTTTGTCTCAAAGTGAAACCATAATTACCAAAATTATATAAAATTTCCTTCATTGATTCCAGAATAAATTCATTTTCAAATTATTTTTTTCTTTTTTTATTAAAAGAATATTCATTCATTTTAAATTGGTAAAATACATTAAAAACAACATAAATTTAACTTTGTCAAATTGAAAATTATGAATTTGCGACAAATATAAATGATATGTTTTGGAGAAAAAAGAAAAAAAAATGATAAAAAAAATAATAAAGGTTTAAAAGATATGATTAACTTAGAAATAGTGATGTATCAAATTTTAAAAAATTGGTAATTTAGAGTTCTTGCTAGTAATTTATTTTTATTGATTTATATAATAGATTATGTAAGGCGAGTCTTGAGATCTAGCACACCAAATTTATTATTATAGTACTTTTCTAGTATTTTAAAACACCGTGATCATTGTACCAAAAATGAAGTAAATATATGATAATCATTATTTGGTCCCCAAAGACAAACAACTGTGTCGAAAGTGATGTGCACATTCTTATTTGATGAAAGCCATGTGTCTAAGTCTACAAGATAGTAAATATCTTTTTTACTAATACAAGATAGTAAATAATTGACCTAAAAGGAGAAGGGGACTTTCACTTTCATATATATATATATATATATATATATATATATATATATATATGTGTGTGTGTGTGTATATATATATATATATGTATATATAATCTTATTCATGAATCTGTTTTTTCTAAAATAACGATCCACTTCAAAAAATAAAATGAAGAATATCAATTATTAATTGATAAATCAATAATTTATATTTAATATACATATATAACTATTTATTTTAGATGAGGCAAAACCCTTATTCTTTGTCATTTTTGTTGTCGACTTCCACACAATTCTGTAATTCAAACATAAACATCTAGGCGTATTGAAAAAAATGTGTTGCACAAAGCAGCTCCCAAAAGATAATTATGGATAAAAAGCATGCTCACATTTATGTCGGAATCTACAAGGATGATAAATAAGAGGAAACATTTGTACTTTACAATTAAAAGCATCACATATGATTATGAAAATATACTTTCAAACAACAAATTTTATATAAAAGTATATTTTTAAACGGCATAAAATATTTCTTTTATGTAATTCAAAACCATGTTAAGGGGTTTGGAAAGTATTTTTTTTTTCAATTAATAATGGATCCAAAAAGGTAAACTAGTTAATAGGCCTAATTTTTTTTTAAAAAAAAGAGAGATGGAAAGAAGAGATGTTACCTGAAAGCGTGTGAGATCAGATCCTGGACGTACATTATTGAATAAACTTAATAGACGTCGTAAAATATTAGGAGCCTTGTAATTCTCTTCTGAATTTGATTCATTTTCTAGTTGTAGTGGCTTTGTAAGAACAATTTTTATCTCTTTTTTCTCTTCTTTAATCACCTGCACCACCATTTTTCACATTGTTAATTGTTTTCTTAAGCATGCACTTAAGTACTCTCAAAAGTCTAATAGTTTCAACTTACAAACAAACTGGTATTAATCAGTTAAATATAGTTAGATGCTCATTTCTAATAATAATACCAACAAGTATAATATTTAACTTATTTGTCAAAAATATGGTGTCAAATCTCAAATTTGTAATTTAATTCTCAATATTCAATTTGCCTCATTGAAATTGTTATTATTTCCGTATTTGTTCTAAACTAAAAGTTTATTAAAAATAAGACAAAAACAAAAACTGGAGAACATAAATCTAATTTTTAAAAAGAAAAAACAAGAGGTAAAAAAAATTCCTCAAATCATTGATATAAATTATTTCAATATTATATATAAAGATCATAGATATAATCGTCATTCAAATTAATGAAAAGGGTTATAAAATCAATGATTAAAAAAAATTCATTTATTTTAATAAGAACAATCATTAATCAGTTTTTATTTATTTTTTAACTAAATTCTAAATTATTAGAGTGACACTCCAAAGCGTTAATAAAAAAATTAGTATAAATAGCTGAATAAAAATATATACTTTTTTCCTTTGATATTTCAAATTGATGTACACCTCACCAACATAGTGCTTAAGATGTACAACTATAAATAAATGGATAGTGGTGATTAATATTTTCTAAGATAGTATTTAATGTTTATAAGAAAGAGAATATGAGTTTAAAGAGTAACACCTCAAATCTTATCAAATCCTAGTGGAGTCACACCTAGAAAAATTAAGTTGGAAATGATGATAATTAAAGATAGTTTAAGTGAATTGAAAAAATAAAAAAATTTTATGGAGAAGAGATGACACATGTTAATAATATTTATAAAATGGACCTATATAACACTTAGAATGTACTTTAAACATGCCTAATTTTGTAAAACGTGAGAATTCATATAAATAAGCCATTATATGCACTCATCGGTGTCTGTCTAGTGCCATGTCACGAGTTTATAATATATAAAAATGTTAAATAAAATATAAATATATATATAAATATATATATATATATATATATATATATATATATATATATATATATATATATATATATATTTGGAAACTATGTAAAATACAGATTTAAACTCTCTCCTCGGCACAATCAATTAAAGCGGATTTTTCTCATTAAAATTGAGACAATTTGAAGTGAATAACAACGAGTTTGGACTCTGTTGTCATATTTATTTGCTTGAGGATCATGTTGTTTCTGGAAATGTGGACCATTGGGCAAAATGTCAAATAATTATGTAGATGTATATTACTAAATAAATTCCAAAACAAGGTGCAGGAAATATATGTCCCCACAATCTATACAATGATTATCTCCACGTGTGAATCCGCTATGATTTGAGGTCTTTTTCTTTATGAGGGCAGATTTTTTCACTTCACCAACACTACATTAATATAAATTTGTTGTTTTCAATTCAATTTTCAAAGGAAGTTACTCTTTTGTTGTTTTTTAATTGTCATTTTTCTGTCTTTTATATATTACAAGACAATCAATAAATTTTACTATTTTTGAGATTATTATTTATCTTTTTTTTTAATAATATTTTTAATAATTTATTATCTCATTTTATGTATTTTTCTTTTTGTAATAAATAAATAAAGATAATATCAATTAATCAATAATTAATATTATATTGAACTTTGTAAAAACAATTAAGTAAAAATAATTAATTTTACAAGTATTATAATTAAAAAGGAACGGACGCTAAAAAAAATAAATTGAGATTATAATTTTGTCTTATTTTTATAATGTCTTTAATCATTTACTATCCCACCTCATATATTTTTATTTCTGTAATAAATAATTAAATATATTATTAATTAAATCAATATTTAATGTTGTATTTAATAAAAAATTATAGTTAAATAAGAATTTTTTTTATAAATGTGATAATTTAAAATAAACGGAGACTACAAAAATTAGAGGATTAATTATAGTATATTTATGGAGATTGGGGCCTGCAATTTGGCAAGTAAGCATCCCCACTGACAACAAAATCGAATTAGACAAATTTTTTACCATAAGCCTAAGCCGGCAAAGACAGCTTGGCACAAAGGTAAAAACTAACAAAAAAAGGTCTAAATTCATTTCATTATCAGAATTTTAATTATGTTGTTTCAATATCAAAGTTTATATTTACTTATTATCTTAACTAACTTTTCTTTGATTAATATAAGTTTGATAATTGACAGATAATTAATCTCTTAAATCTCTTAGACACGTTGTTATGTTTTGATTTTTAATTAGTATTTATGTAAAAATATTTATTAAAAGAGATCACCTCATTTAATGAATTTCTGTACCTCTAAAAATATTTATTAAAAGAGATCACCTCATTTAATGAATTTCTGTACCTCGAAGATTAATTTTGATTTTCTACCGAATAATAAAGACTAGATGTAGTAATATTTTTTTTTTTCCAAAAATGAAGAATCTATCATGATACAAAAAGGAAAGTATATAGAAAAATTCAATTAGAATCATCCTTTATTGATAAATTGTTGATAATATCTTTTAGCTAAATATTAATCATGTGGGATCGATATACATAGACAAATTCAATTACAATTAGACAAATATTAATCTAGGCTGGAAAGGCACATTTTAAGGTATATAGATAGAAATTTTACTTCACAATTTTTGCATTCAACTTATTAAAAATTTAAAAAGTATTTCTTTTAAAAAAAAGTGTATTCAAACTTTTTCTTTTTTTAGAAACAGTGTCAATTATTGCTACTACTATTATTATTATTATTATTATTATTATTATTATTATTATTATTATTATTATTAATATAATTCTAATTATAGGGATTCATTGACACAAATATTAAATTGTATCAATCTAATAGTCAAATTAATAGTTTTTTTAGTAGATCAAATATGTTAATTTTTATAATTATAATAGTATTTAATATTTTATCAAGTAAATTCAATTTAATGTATGATATATTATTAAAATTATAAATAAAATATCAACTATAAAATTATATAGCTATACATATTTATTTTTGTTGTTGTAAATTTTACTATGTATGATCATTAAATAATATTAATGGTTGAATTGATGAAATTTTTAATTAATCCTTCAAAAGTTAAAACATCTTGTTAGGTGCCAAAAACAAGCATCCATTCAAAAAGTAAACGATAATATAATAATGAATTTAATTAGCATGAAGTTAGTAAAAATGATTTAAACATACATTTAATTACATCTCAATATAGTTTATGTTTGTGGAGATATTCAAATAATAAATGGCATAATGATAAAATATCATTAAATGAAATATAAATTTTTTTACACCGACATATAACAATTAAATTCTACGAGACTAGTTATTTATTCAAACAAAAAATTAGATTTATATATATTATATGTCATATGTCATGTGAATTGAAAAAAAATTCATAATGAATAAACATACACAATTTTTAAAATCAAAGATGCTCAAACCTATATGAAACAGAGAAAAATGTATATAGTAGAAATAAAAATAAAAATAAAAGAGATGAGGGCACATACCATATCTCCAAGTTGAAGAAGAAATCTAAGGTTAGAAAGGAATTGTTATGAACTGAAATTGAAGAAGCTTGAGAGAGAAGTGTGAAGATATAGTTGAGTTTAATTAATAATTGCTTCTCATGTATATATAGAAGAGAAGAGAGCTTTGTCTTTGGTGATGTGAATAAGGAAAAGGAAATGAATTGACGTGGGGCCAAGATATGGAGCCAAGAAGCGATTCTATAAGGTATTTCATATGGCTCTTTTCCCTATTTTTGTCTAAACTTAATGTTTGACAATAGCTATACAAATAATATTATTTTTGTCTTTACTTATTTTTTTAAATATAGTATTTTTTTGTCTAAATTTTTTGACAGAAATTTTATTAATTTATTTCTAGTAATGTTCACTTTTTTGTTTTAATTACCATCATATTTTCAGAGTAAAGTGACTATAGGAATCTAAATTCGGACCGTAAAGTATGTTATAAATAATAATATTAAATAGATAAAGATTAAGGTATATTATAAATAATAAAATTAAAGAGATAAAGATTAATCACCTCATAAAAAACTGATTTCTAAAGTTTAATGGAGAGAATAAGTCTAAAGTTCATATTTGATTCATTAAAAGATTGTGAAAATGATTACACTTTCTCTTTTTATAGAGTTTGTGAATCAACAATTAACTAACTCTTAAGAGGTAGTAAGCTAGGCCTCTTACTCCACATAGGGGTGAAATAGGCGTGATAGTGATAGAAAGCTAGTTTTGAAAGATTTAAGTCTAGCTTGTTAGTATGTCGCAAACATATTATTTAGGCATAGTGCAACGTGGTTAGTTGAAAGTGGTTACACATAGTACTAAATTGAAGAAATTCACACAAGATGTCTTACCCTTGACTGTAGAGGAATGAATTGAATCATCAAATTTGGAGGAGTTAAGGTGGTAGATATTACTCAACTATTGTCAATTGTAATCTCATATTGGCATTAGCCGAAAGGTGACATAGAGAGACTAGCTGGTTTCACCTACCTTTTGAGGAGAGCATGCATCGCACAAAACAGAGAGATAGCCGAAAGGTATTTAATTTTAATTTTTTGTTGTTAATAAAATTTGTTTCATCATCTTAGTTTTTTAAATTACATTTTTTAGTTTTTGTTACAATGTTGGATTTATGTAATAAGGGGAACTCTGAACTTGTTCTTGTTAGTCTTTCTCGTTGTTCGAGGTGGACTGATAAAATAGCGACGAAGGCTCGATGCATTGACTATTGATGATGTCATTTGGACAACCTATGAGGATCACTTATACAATCGTCCATTTGAGCAGATATCATTATACATAGACTATTTTTGTTGGTGTAACACAGTTGTGCCATACTTGCTGGAGAGGTGACTTCGGTTGTTTGGGTATATACAAAATATTTCACATCCACCTCTTACTTGTCAACCTAATAATAATATAGATTACGCATGGATTAACCAACATATAATCACTTCACTAACTATCCAACGCGCAACAGTTCCAACAGCTTACCCAAATGAGTGTGTTGATGGATACTTTGAGTGATTTTATACGATCTCACATCCTCTTGTCATTTTTGGTCCACCTTCAACTGCACCTCTGGATCCACCTATTGTCCATGGTCTCTCTCACTATTGTCCATGATTGCTAGCAAAAACACAGAAAATATGATAAGGATTTTCAAATTTTGAGAGAATTTTATCTAATTTTTTTATATTTTCTTTATATGTATTGAATGAAGACAAAAATGGAATTTAAAAAGTTTATAGGGGTGTGAGGTAAACTGTAGGGATATCAAGTAGATTTCTCTATGTTGAAGCTTCACGATTTGTTCATGGGTGGCCTTATTCCATGTATGGGTAGTTTATTTTTTTAAAAAAATAAATCAGTGGAGCAATTATGTGCCATGACCGTCTTCATGTCTCTCTTCAAATGCCATGCCGTTGTTGGTTTCATCCGTCAAAAGAAAGACGTTAATTTCTTTTATTGCTATTTTTTTATTTGACAAAATTACAATACAATAATATAATGAGAAAATTCTAAATTTGAAAGAAAAATTAGATTAAAAGAATAATACTATGTAAAAAAGTGAAGATTGTTATAATATATAAACTTTTTTTTTCTCAATGACTCTAATACAATTATAGTGTCCATAAAAAATATCTAAATATATTTTACATCAATAGGTATGATATTTTTTGGTAAAAATATGTTGACTTTTTTTTTTTTATACTAAACTTCATATTTAAAACAAATTATTTCGGGAAAATTTCATCGAAATGTGTTTGATTTTTTCAAAGTGTAAAACTATTTTATATCAGCAGCTAATAAAACTTTATTATTTTTCCACATAATCAACTTATTAATTTTAAAAATTAAAATTAAACAATAAATCATTTTCGTTGTTTTTATGTATAAATCATTTAATCCTTATGTAAATTTAGTGTGATCCATTTTTTTATTATAAAAAATAGAGTACAAATACATCACATCATTAGTTTGATATCTCAACTATATTAATATTCTAAGTCAATCAACAATTATTTGCATAACTCTAAAATATTATTAAAATAAAATAGAATAGAAAAATACAAAATTATTGGAAGGGACTATACCTAAATCCAAGAAAGCAATCCAAATGGATACAAACTAGTGTTTCGTTAAAAATGTTACTAGGAAATCTCATTGGGATAAAACCATGGTGAAGAAAAAAAGAGTACAATAAACACTGATAGACATTAGCAAAATCTTTATTTAGGAAGACCAATCCTATTTCTATTGAAAACATCATAAATGTTAAAAGGAAATGTTTCCCACCAATGACTATTAACAATGTGAATACACAAATTAGCAATTGTGTCTGCACATTGATTATTTTCTCTAAAAATATGAGATATAGTAAAATTCATATTGTTAACCATCTCAATACAATTAAATCATCTATTTCTAATAGACCATGGAACAAGGATAGTATTTCTAAAAGCTAGATTTATGAATCAGATTCATTCCATAGTAATCTCCACCTATTCTTATAGGTTGTTCCAATAGCAACCATAACTCATGTAAGTTCAACATGCAATACCGTTGTAATACCTAAATTCATAGCAAAACAACTCAATAAAGTACCAGAGTTGTCCCTAAATATGCCTTCACAAGTAGCATGAGCAAGACATCCATTTGTAATTCTATCAGTATTACATTTAATTCAATAGTCTTTGGGAGGTGTCATATCGCTTCCTTGACGATAGGCGCTTTAGAAGGATAAGCTCCAACTTGAAAGTACTTGAGAATTTAAAATTCCTAAATAAAGTTGAAGACTGTACTAGAAGTCTGATTGCCAAATAAAGATACATTGACAATAGTTTTGTTAATGATAGTGAAAAACCAAATTCTTACCTTCAAATCGTGCTTATTTCTACAATACCAAATAGTATCAATAGTAAAGATGATGTTGGCCAAAATAACATATATGCATTGTTGAGACCAACCTTTGTCATATATGACAAGAAGATTTTGAATTGAACTACTATCAATTTGAGAGTGAAAAATAGAGGTTAACCAAGACCAAAGCATAGTAGCAAATGAGAAGGATAAAAAGAGATGAGTGTTAGTCTCAATTTTACATTTACAAAGCTCACATCTTGAAGCAACTTGACAAACTCGAGAGATTAAATTATCATATGTAGACATTTTGTTATGCAACAACCTCCAAAACCTAAGAAACTTGGAAGGAGGAATGCTATTGTGCCAAATAGTTTTGGCCCAAGGGATTTGTTTCCCTAAAAGGCTTAAAGAATAGATAAACTTCCTTAAAACTTAAAATTCCAGAATTGTTTAATCTCCAAATCAGATGATCCTCACATTCAAATTTAGGAACATTAGTCTTGGCCAGCAAGGCAACTAAGTGAGAGTAAGTATGTAACATAATTGAAGGAACTTTATATTCACTGTCCTAAATGGAATTATTGACAGTGGCATGAAGATGAGATATCATATCCTTATCAGTGTTAAGAATAGAAACCAAAGAATCTTTCAACCAAGTGTCGACGCAAAAGTTAATATTTTCACCCTTGCAAAGTTGTCATTTGTTGTTTTCGTACATAGTAGTTAACTTATCTTTGAGTCCAATCCAGATTGAGGAGTCAATATGGTATTTAATATGCAGATGCCTTCCAAAGACTCGACCTCTAAGAAGAATAGTTCAATGTTGACTAGATATAACTAAGTCCCAAGCGAGTTTAATAATAGTAGCATTATTAATGTCTCACAAAGACCTATTTCTATGACCACCTTCATTAAGTGGATGGCAAATTTTATGTCAGGCAATGGTAATTAACTTTCTATGCTCAATATCGTCAGACCAGATGAAATTTCTAATCCATTTGTTTACATCTTAAGAAGAGAAGTCAACCAATAATATATGTGGAAGCTATATAATATGATATGAATGACACTTTTCACCAATTGAATTTCATCCGCCATAGAGAGATGCTTTCCAAGCTGTTTAGCCTTTGAATTTCAACTAATTTGAGAAAGTATGTTAAAAAAATCGTGTTGCCGATATCATTTATATAAGGACGAAAATAATTAAATAATTGAGCTCAAGTGTTAATGAATTTCAATTATTGACTAATTGTTCAAAAAAACCAATGGTTAAATTTAAGCTACAATAATTTTTTGTCAAACTTAACCTAAGTTTGAATTTTGAATAGAATAATTTTATATCAAATTTTACTTATATGAAGGTTGAGGTCTAAAAATATGGTTACAAAAAAAAATATAAGGAAGTTAATAGTAATAATAATAAATATATAGAATAAATTCATATTTATTCAAGTAATTGACTTGTTAGACTAAAAGACTTTTTTTTGGTTTTTGAAACGTGAACTCTTTAGTTGTATAATCTCAACCTTTGTCTATTTAAAAAATTCTATATAACCTGAACTTGGCATAGATTAAGCCATAAGGCTTTTCAATCGATCTTGTTATTCCCACTCCTAGATGAATGTATTCCCAATTAAGAAGCTTTATTTTGTATCTAGAGTTCATGTTCGTCACCAGATACAAAATTTATATGTAGTCGGCTAAATGCATGTTTGGTCCATTATATTATTTAATTATAATAAATTAGTCCTTTGAATTTTATTTATTTATAATAAGTTAGTTTTTTAAATCTATAAAAATGTTTGCTCATAAACCTTTTTGTTAGTTTTCTATCAAGTATTTAAGTGTTTTCAAATTTATTGATATTCATGAGTTTTTAGATTTCAAATCTAAAAATTACTCGAGAGAAAATAAGTTTTAACAATTCTGATGAAGAAATAGATCTCAAGCTTTAATATTTATTGGTCCATCCACAACTTCATATCTAATTTGTTTTAGATTTTTGGACATATGTATCGATATGAGAAATTAAAATTCAAAAATCATTTCAAACCGAAAACTTGAAAGCATCTATCGTAAGTTTATATGAAATATGGCGTTGTCTTTCACCCTTTACTTTTAAAATATATTTATGTTTAGAATATTATGTATCAAATTCAAACAAAAGATGAAAATCGATTCAAATTTCTAAATTTAAAATATATACCTAAAATATATAATTGATAAAAAAAACATGGTACAAACATTTACATATTAATTAAAGGATTAATTTGTTAAAAAAATTAAAAATTAATCTGTTATAATTAAAGGATTAATTTGTTAAAAAAATTAAAAATTAATCTGATATAATTAAACAACTTAAAAGATTAGACGATGCATTTAGCCATTTAATAAATGTTGTCTTTTTTTTTTTTTTTGGAAGATTTATGAAAATAAAAATAATGAGCTCGTTTGCAACTTTATTTTTCTTGAGTTTTTTACTTGTGTATTTGGTATGTCTTCCATGATCCTTAAAGTTTTCATTAATAGAAAAATAATATTAAACGTGTTTTTTTGACATATCCTCCTATCCGTTTCTCTCACAAGTCACTACCACATTAACCATTGTAGGCTTCTTATCTTCATCACCGCTATATAATTGATTGAGGCCTATTACTTTGATGAGGTATGGGAGATTACTAATGAAGATAGGAACAAGGTTATTGCTACCTTTGTTCTTTGTCAATGTAAAGTAAATGTTTGATACAGACAATGCTCTTGCCTTGTTGTTTTGTCTTTGATTTTGTTATTCATTGTATTGAGGACCGGTAGTAGGATAAGGCCACTATAGTAACTTTTTTAATCTTCTATGAATAACAAAATTTTATTTTATTAAGAGGTAAAAAAAATACTTAATTCAAAGGTAATTTTAATATTTTTAAAATAAAATATATAAGTTTTTTTTTTAAATTTAATATTGTCTCAACAATATTAAATCAATTGAAAAAAAATATTACATGACATCAATTATATTAATTTAGTGATACCATGTTAAAATTTAAAAAATTCGATTTAGACTTAATTAAAATTCATTTTAGACTTTTATATGTGTTGGGCCGATCCTGATTGTGCTGTAGATATTATTTCTATTCAAATGACACAACATTCTTTTTATCAAAAATATTGTTTATATTTTTTTTATAGACAAATAATTATTACGATTCTTGATTTAAATTATTAATAAGAAAAAAAATAAAAAGTAAATTAAATAATATTGATGATCGAGAGAACTAATTACATCAAACGTTACAAATATTTATATAATCAATTAGATAAACAACTAATTAGTATAAAATAATTAACTAGTTGGTGCAACTAACTAATCAACTTAACTAATTAACTATCTAAAATATCTAATAATAATTGAAATTAGAAGGAGTACAAGAGTACTCTAACTCTTTTGCAATAATATAAAACACTAGCGAAGCTTGAACAAATATTTTGGAGGTGTTGAATTTTTTAAATTTTAATTGATAAATTAGATATAGTATTTTATTGTATATTAGAATTTTAGGTTGTTAATTTGCAATGTAAACACAATTTTTTTTGCAAACACAACTGCAAAAAGTGGACGATTGAACTAAAAAGTTGCATATGTTAAGAAAAGAAAGAGTTATGGGTATAACATATTGATTTAGTTTCGTATCTTTAGAGAGGAAAAAAATCTAAATCAAAAATAAAATTACTTTAGTTGAGTTTTTACATTTTTTTCTCACAAAATTAATGTTGATTTGGTTATGCTCAATCAAATTGACATTAATACAATTAAGATACTTATTTTAAAAATATAAAATTTTCTTTTTCAAACACTTGATTTTTTATATTATTAAAACAATTAAGTAAACACTTTTTAAACTACAATTAGAAGAAAAAAAATGTAAATGATCAATAATTCATTAAATACAACACGTATTTAAAATAACACTATTGATATAGTCTAGTGATTTTATTTAGACATCGGTGATCCATTTTTAATGAAGTGAAATCATACTCAAATCAACATAGATTGAATTTATTTGATTCAATTCAAATTGAACTCGAACGCAAATACAAAAGAAAAAAAAAATCAATTTAATTGATTTCCATTTTTTTTTAGTTTATCAAATTATTGGTTTAATTATTATATCTCTAAACAAAACTCAAAACACTTGCACTTGAAATTAAAGTTAAAAGACCTAGTGTATTTTAATTAAAAAAATTTGTTAGACATTAATATTCGTGGTCACCCTATATTGTTACAAAGCTCCATATAATATAAGGTTAAGTAGAGAGAATATCCGGTTCTATCCCCAGATATTTTTATTTTTCATTCTTACTTATAAGGTTAAGCAATATAACCAACAAAGCAACAAGTTCAAAAAATTTATAGTGACCAATTTTTTATGTTGATCAATTCAAATTAGTTCTATGAAACTTATGAACTCTCCCAATGAATATTATGAGTTGCAACCACAATTATTTTTAAAATTACAAAATAAAAGTTCATATTAAAAGCATACTTCCCTACAATCAAACTCTCCCATCTATAAACATATGGACTCTCAACACATTATCTTTTTATTGGCTTTATTTATAAAATTTTACTCAATACTCCTAAAAAAAATATACTCGTAGTCCACAAATCCTCTAAAATTTAAATTTACCTCTGATACTATAAAATGCAATTTTTTTATTTTCGGTCTGCTTCACATATAGTTTGTTAATTCAATAACATTCTAATGGCAAGTTACGAGTGGCCTATTATAGCAAGCAAGAAACTAAAATAAGACGTTTTAAACTTAGAGGATCAAAAGAAAACATTTATTTATTTAGACTAAATATATTTTACTGCATATTAAATATATTAATGCCAGAGTTCTTAATAAATATATTTTATTAATTCTACCAATGGAGTGGACACAAATAAATTATTAATTATTTTTATTTACTAATATTTCCTTATTTATATCTCAACATACTTAACTACTCTACTAGGGCATCCACAATAGAGATTTTTCCCCCGAATTAGCACTATGCTAAATAGGCATCTCTATTATGGTGTAGAAAATTGTGGTGTCTCTTTAAATGAGTGCTTGGTAAATAATTTTTTCTCTCCTTTCTTTTTGTGTGTTCCACTTTAGTAATATAGATTTATTTATGAGATTCATTTAATAATACTTTATGAAGTGTTGGGTTAGAGAGATATGATACTTATATTAAAAAAATTATAAATGAATTATGTGTACTTAGAAGACTCACTTAAACTTCCAAATAAGAGAAGCTTTATTATAGATGGTCTAACTACAAATAGTAAAGGTGCTTCAGTCATAACACATTATATTAATATTAAAATCAATTTAAATAATCATTTTCTTAAGAATTACGTTCAACCAAATAAAATACATTTTAGGAGACGAAAGGAGGATCAACTGATAATGGGTGGTCTCTTGAGAAAAAAAATTGGTTTTTGTTGGATAAAAATTAATTCAAAGATACTCCTTATACAAAGTTAAAGAAAATCACAACTTCAACTAGTGTACCATGGATTGAGAGCATCATGTCCAGATATGAAATCATCTGTGCCAACTCCATCGATAGAATCAATAAATATTAATACTTGATTTTCTCCCATAAAGTTGGCAAAATCTTTTTGGCAAGAAAGAAAGATAGAAAGAAGCTAATCTTCTGAGAAGGATCGAAAAACCATTAGTAAAGATACTTAGATGTCTCTCTAGTCTCTACAAACGGATAGCATACGTCATATTCTTGATTATTTTCGTGTATTAACTATTACAACCTGCTGTAAGCAAGTAATTGTGGGAGAAGGAGGCAGAAGATACATGAAACACTTCTAAAGAAGAAGAAGAATTTTAACATATCATCACTAGATGATGTTATCAAAACTTAAAATGTGGAATCAACTAGGAGTCTCTCCTTTCACCTATTTACCTTTACATCACATATATATTAATGAATAATAAATCTAGCAACATACCTTATTCCCACAAGTTACAAAGAATATTACAAGCATATTTCTGACCAAACTAGGCTATCTTGAGTAACCATTAGCCAGAACAGGGATCCTCACTTTGTGTCCTCTACTTCCCTTCATCAAAACCTCTCCAAAACTATATGTTCCTGTCACTGACCTGACAGTAAGTGTCACGGTAAACCTACGTGATGCACCAGCTTTGATGGTCATTGCTGGAGGGTTCACTTCAATGGCAATTGCTGGTTGCATTCTAGCTGTCATCACGTAGGTTTCTACTTCCTTAGCAACATTTGTGACTGTGCGGGTTGCAATTTGACTTCTCACAAGATGGGAAATTGTAATGGATGGAGTGTTTAAATTATATGGCTGGCCCATAGTTTTGTTACATGGTGAGTTTGTGTAGTTCTTTATCTCATGAACATCAATGCCAGGTGTTGTGCACAAGAATCCTAAATAATCGTTGTATCCTGCAAAATGATTAGCAAAACTAATTAAGAAGTTTGATTTTGAAATATTATTGTCTTTTCTTCCTCTGCATACACAAAATATTATGCATTGATGCGCAAAAATGAAAAGAGATCCTTCACAACTTTGCAATCATATAATCTACTACTGTGGATGATCAAGAAAATGCGAAGGAAAGTGCACAGTAAAAATGAACAGCAAGAACAAAGAAATTAAACGTAGAACTCAATAAATTTAATGGTGTTCACTCTAGAAACACTCATATTTTGTCTATGTTTCTCAGGAACAGTGCTCCAGACATCTCTCTCTCTCGTAATGCACATAAAGAGGAGGAGATGCATAAGATGGAAGAGTTAAATCCAAATTCAACAAGTTCAACAACTAATTTTAATGAGGATGACTCCGAAAGCCTTGAGGGGATAAATATGTTTACCGCAAAGGAACTACGATCACTTGAGAGTAGCTATTTAAATCTAGACTTAAATGTTGAGAAACAGCAAACTGGAAAACTAAAGAGAAATTGAAAAAAACGGAGAAGACACATGATTCGTTAACGTGGTTCAGCCAATTGTGTCTATGTCTCCGACAACAGAACAACTGTTGTGATTTTGATTAATCGCTGATTAGGGTTACAGATTACCTCTTGAGTTTAAATACTCTGCTATGCTCGTTGCGCTTACAGCACCATGCGCTCTGCTACGCTTGTGCAAATGGCCTCTTATGGTTAAATGTTAGTCATACATAACACTTAATATGTTTTGGTCCCTGTAAAATGTCCATCTCTATATTTTTGTTGGAAATGGACATCTATCTGTTATAAAATAACTACTTTCCTCAACCTATATTATACAAAATAACCACTATTGAATGATTTTCTTTCATATCATCTATTAATTACATCTATCTGTTGTTTTGTTAGTCAGATGAAGATAGGTTTTATATTCTAGTTGTCATGATAGTGAATGTTTCAGCTACATTTTTATTTCGCTTACATATAAACAATATTTACAACTTGGTTCAAAATGCCCCCCTGATGGGTCTAAAACGAGTTAATTTTTTTAGTGAACACCATGTCTCACATTCACATACACCATGTTCTACGTCCTGACTTCTTGTGATAATAATGTAGAAGGTAATAACCCACAAACTATATTCCAAGTAACTATCACTAAGACAAGAAAAAAAGTTATAATAGAGGGAGAAAGCAAATGAACCTGCATCAAAGATGAGCCCAGGGTCCATGGCTGCTCTTGGATTCACATGTCCACTTCCATAATCAAAAGGAGTGGCTCTGACCAGTTTCACAGCTTCGGTTTCAGAATATTGCTGTGCTAGAATTGGGCTTCCTGCTCTGTCTAGAGTTGTTGATGTTGTAAGCAAGGCTGATTTAATGGCTGCAGGGCTCCAACGTGGATGTTTCTGCTTTAAAAGAGCAGCAATTCCAGCAATGTGTGGGGCAGCCATGCTAGTTCCAGACATCATGGCAAATCCTTCTCCTGCCCAAGCAAAATTTTCCTAAATAAATCAAGTTATAATATATTGGTATCTTCTATCTCATGTTGTTCTTCTACCCTTCCCTGCTCAAACATGCAATAATTCTTACAATAATACCAGGAACCGTGATACATTTTTCCATGCGTGTGTCTGGGATACTAGAAATTTAAAATTCTGATTCAAAGTTAAGAGCATATCAGAGTCATGTCATTAGAGAGAAATGTACAAATTTTCTTATGCATGGACCCATCATTACCTGTCTAGGCCAACTATCCTACAAAGAAGTACTAGGTTGACTCAAATGTTTGGTGAGGGAAGTACTTTTTCTTTTGAACAAATTTGAAAGATTTAATATTTTTATGAACATTGCAAACTGAACCTAACACCTCTATGCTACCTAAAAGTTTTCCACCTAGCTCACCAAAGCTAAAAGTCCAGGACTGAGATCCAAATTTTAGTTCGGGATGAAATTTTCAAACTCAACAATTAAAAGACAACTTAGTCAAACCATTGCTTACCATCATAATTTGACTCGTCGGTTCCATTTAGAGACCAAGCAGCCCAAATCAACGAACCCGGAGCTAATATATCTGGTTTAAGGAGATCGGCATCTTGGAAGCTGAAATCCTTTATATTTGGCCCTCTAGCAGAGAATAATGCCACCTGTGGTGCGGACTTATGGAGAATAGGCCTCAAACCATCCCCAATTTTACCTATACCTTTGAAAGTCTTCACTCTTCCAGTCCAGTCTCTTGATGTGGAGATATTATAATAATCTATCAATTCCTGATAAAATAAGGATTTAAAAGTTCCAAATTAGTTTATTAATAGCACATACGCCGTGATCATAGAAATGTACCAACGAAAAAATAGAAAAAAGAAGATTAAAACTGTCAGGCTTTTAGCAACGTAGTTAATTAGTTATCGAAAATGGGTCAAGTACCTTAGACTTGCTGACATCTGTGATTAGAATCCCGGGAAGGCCAACAGGGACGGGGTCAAATTTCGTTCCAGGAGAAACATTTTCTACACAGAGAACAAATCCAACTGCTCCAAGGGCCTTTGCTGTTTCTGAAACTTTCTTTATTGATGCAGTACCAACAACAAAGTTGAAAGAATAGCCACAGAGAAGAATTTTCCCCTTTATCAATTTCTTATTTAGGACCTCTGGTCTCTGGCAATCTAATGGGCTGTACTTCATAACTGAAGAATCTAGCAGCACGTCGTTTGCAGCAACCAATGTGTATGTTTGGTTTAAATGTGTAGAAGCTGCACAAAACCACTAACAACAAAAATTAGCATACAGTGGAAACTAGAAGGCAACAAATGAATTGTGGACAAACCATAAATATGTCATGGTTCAAAAGCATGAAATTTACAGAACTTTGAAGCCACGTTAATTCTATTAGAATGAACTCATTTTGTCACCAGCAGCATAGCATTCATAGCCAAACCCTTAACAAAAAAGAAAAACATATTTTATAAAGCACAGTAGGAGTGGATTGGTTTCTTAAATTTGTATGACTACATTCGTTGGGTATTTTCAATACTATTGACATTCAAACTTTCTACTATTCTTTGTTTTAACAAAAAGGAAATTTAAAAGTTTAAGAGAATGTTCTTGAGCATTTTCAGCAGGATGCAGGCACCAGTACCCATTCTTAAATCTTAACTTTTTTAAAGACTACATTTTATATGATATAAAATACTGTTGGCCTGCCAACTTTGCACACAATCCAGTTTCATCATATTGTTGGACAATCACTGATTTAACAAACATGAGCAGTAACTTATTTATCTTCAAAAAACGCGGTCTACCATCTATACAAACCATCAGATTAAACATACATCAATCATCAACCACCAGAAGGTATATTGTGAAACATAGTCCGCTACTAGCTTCAACAGTACAATCTACTCTCTTTGGAAAGCACACAATTATCTTGGCTTAAAACAGACAATAATTTGGGGAAAAATGCCATGGAGAATGCTGATAACACTGCTCCCAATTTTACAGATAATGCCTAAGACCACTAAAAGCAAATGCTAGTCAACAAATTCTGATCTTGAGTCAATAAAATAACCATCAATTGAGGAAACGTACAACAAATTGATACAATTAAAGCTAGTTCTAGTATATGCTTTTCGCCCTCTCAAACAATAATGAAATGAAATAAAGTTCTTTTTGCCAAGTCTTAATCCAAGATGATGATAATTAACACTCAGAACTAATTGATATTAATCTGCAGAAGAAAAAATTACCGTTTTCTCTTACTTTCTGTTTAACATTCTTCTCGTGGCACAAACATTAAAAGAATCAAGTAAGCATTCAAATTAAAAATACATATCTCCAAGTAATTTCTTCTTTACTTGAATAAAGATTTATTTCTATTTTCATCAGCTACAAATAAAATTCCACCAAAATCGTCAAAACCATGTCTCCTAGATTCTAGAACCATTCTATGACCAAGAAAAATACATCACAAGAAACATAGTATGAAGTTAGAAACTCACGTGACAACCCAAGTCCTGCTAAGATTTTTCCATTTCCAAGGGTCAGATGGTTTTTATATCTACGATCATCAATTGCAGCTGCCACAGATACTATCCACGGACTATATGAAACTAATGACTTAGGAAAAGGGCCACCATTTCCTGCAGCCTGTGCAACAAACACACCAGCTTTCACAGCCCCAAGAAGTGTAGCATCAAAAGGATTCAAAAACGTGGTTTTGGTGGCTGCTGGTGGGCTATTTGGTCCAACTGAAAGGCTGAGTATATCCACTCCATCATGTACAGCCTGTTGACTCTCAAATTTGAATAATTAGACATCTTGCAATAAAACTACAAAGGTTAAAAAAATGAGACTGTATAACTGATAGTTCAATTTTATGATCATGTTGAGTTGGAGCAAGTTTTTCTAAGCAGTTCAATACATGACCTAGAGATCAGTGAAGAAGGAGTGAAACATCAGAGTTTTTCATCAAGAGTCAATGAGCAAACAGAATTTTTTTGACATAAATATGCTGTTGGATTATAAAATATTTGAGATGAAATACCAACATGTAGACTTATATACCTGATCAAGTGCAGCAATTACATCTGCAACAAACCCTCCAAACAGTCTATAGAGTGCTTTGTACACAGCAATCCTGAAGACAAACACATCAAGTGTTTAAAGCAACACAAAAAACTGCAGACAAAGTTCCCAGTCAAACAATGAACCATTATAGGGTATTTATTATTCCTCACCTGGCACGGGGAGCCATTCCACTTGCTTTACCAAATTCATGTCCATGCAGCCTCACAGGAATTCCATTTCTTCCAGCTGCAATAGAGGCTGTATGACTGCCAGATGAAGATGCAATAAGAACAGCGGAAAATTTGAAAGAGCAGCTGTTGCCAAATTAGAAGGTATGGCTTCAACCACAACTACTGATACTATCTATTTCAAATGTTTATAAGACATAAACTGAGGAACCAGAGGACAGTTTTTGCTAACAGGATTGGAGAAGGATTTTGTGCATTTCAAGTTGATAATGTTTAACTCCTTATCATCAGTTCTGAATTATGAGGATACATTTTATTTAAGCATTTAAGTGCCAAAATTTTGAAACCTCGCTAAAATTTGTTACAAGATTTTCATAGCGAAGCTACAGTCATTGATAAACCGTGAGACTAGCAGTTATTACTTCCATATACAACAAAAATAAGAGATAAACATAGATATTGACTAATATATAAAGAGAGCATCCCAAGGATTTGAAGTGAAGAAGTTAATAAAGTGGAAAAAGGGCCTAACCTTCCATGGCCATCGCCATCGAGAGGAGACGCAAAATCAATTGAAGGATTAAATGCTCCAGAAGCTTTTGCAGCTTGAGCAAAATGTTGTGCTCCAATAATCTTTCCATTACAGAAACTTCTTTTAGTCTCAGGATCAACTTCACATTTTCCTCTATATTTTGAAAGTGGTCCATATGGTTCAGTATTATGAGTCGCAAAGCTTGGGTGGTGAGGATATATCCCAGAGTCGACAAATCCAATCACAATGTCCTCTCCAGCCCTATCGCAGCCGCCTCCTGTTGGCCAAACACTGGTTGGAAGCCCCAAAAATTCTGGCGTATGTGTTGTAAGTCTCCTCACTTTCCAGTCCCTCTCAATAGATTTCACACCAGGAGCACGTCTAAGAGTTTCTACCTACTAATATAAGTTTATACAAGGTAAGGTAAGGAAATCAGAGTGCAGAAATGGATTTGAATAACTCAAAACTCATTATTTTAAACCAAATAATTGTAATGAAAGATTGCACAAGACAAAACATCACCTGTTCTGGGGAAAGATGAACCGCAAACCCATTTATAAGATGTCTATAGCTATAGAGTTTGGTATATGTCCCACGGTCAAACAGCATCCCCAGAAGCATATCATGTCTATTTTCAAGGTGGCGGGCATAAGAAGTCACTGACTCACTGGAAGAAAGTTTAAAGAAACATGAAAATTTCAACAAAAACAATACATCAAAATCCAATTCTCAGTTCAGCGTGCACTTAGCCTTGCTTTGTAAACAAAAAGCACTTGTATTCAAAAGTATAACTTATCTAAGCAATAGTTAGCAACAATTGACTGTGATAACAAATTAGATAACAATGCAGGATTTCTAAATTCATTCTGATATGATAATTCTTTATTTCTAGAGTGTCTAAATTCATCACTCAATTAGAATGTAAACCCATTAACAAATTCAATTCAACCACATGATTCTTGTAAATATTGTTACTAAATATCGAAAAACTTTAAAAACAATTAAACAGTTGAGAATAATATTTGCAAGAATCATACCTTGTGATATCAATCTTCTCATCAGATTCAACAGCAGTGGCTTCAAACCCATCAATACCACCAGTGTAACTTATGATAGGCTCACCTTCAACAGTTACTATGTAAACCTCTGCCTCACCATATAACATAAGGGCAAATAGAATCATAAATACACACCCAAACTCCACCAACAACCTCATTTCTCACCACCAACCTCAATAGTCTTTGAGATCTGTTTCATCACTCCCATGCCACAAAGTTAGAAAAATTCATATTCCAAATAAATAAAAAACATGATATTAATAAATTATATCAAAATTAATTAATATTAAAAACAGAAAAGTGCTTGCTTATTCCAATATTGTTCCCGAGAGTTACAAAGAATCTTCTTTATTCAACTTCAGTATTAAGATACAACTACAATAGGAGTAAAATAAAATAAAATAAAAACGAATTGGTGAAGAATGTTAAGCATTGAACAAAAACAAGCTAGTAAAGTTGTGATGAGTTATGAAGCACTAACACACACGAGACATAGCATAAACACAAACCCGTAGACACCAATAATAATCTAAGAAAATTATAGTGATAAAATGTAAGCATGTATACTAGTCTTGCTGTTAAATAGGAAAAGAAAAGAGATTGACAATGAAATTAAGAGGAAGTATAGAAGATGCAATTAAAGTAAGTGAAAATAGAAATAGTAACATTATTAATAAATCGTGATAACATTATTGATTCTATGATCTGAAGTTGAACTGCGAGATACACAACAAAGATGGAACTCCATAATAATAATAATAATAATATAAAGGCATAATCCTTGTTAAGGAAATTAAAATTGATATGAATGAATGAAAGTTAGTTAATAAGAAAGTAAGCATATATATTACCAGTGTGGATTGGATCCAAGTGACATGAAGTGAAGAAAAGCGCGTGGAGGTGAAAAATGAGTGAGAGTCGAGTCAACAAGACATTGCGAAGTTTGAAGATAAATGGAGAAGAAGAATAAAGAGTTGAGAAAAAGTGCAGGCAAAGAATCGTATTATTGATTATTGATTATGAAAGAGAAATTAAGATCGATAAGGTTGATTCATATATACGACATTGAAATGAGATGGAGTGCAGTGTACGCACTCTTACAGTATTCATCGGAGATCTAACGGTTACCTTTCATTGCCATGGATTGATGAGTAGTAAAGGACTGTGTGTGTGTTGAGTGAGTGAAATGAAAGAGTGGGAGCTTGTCATGTGATTCATGGTAGAGGACTTTTTTTATATATATGCAATAATGCAATCTTCTATAATATTATTACTATTATTCTTCTTAATTCTATTGAATTTACATTATCTCATATAAACACTAAAAAACTGTTAATTCAAATCTCATTACTTTTTATATTTAAAACATTAAGTATACTTTTTTTAAAGTTATTTTCCTAAAAAGGTTCTAAATTTTGTGAAAATTATTTTTAAAATTGAATTTTCTGAGATTTTAAATGATGTGATATCATGTGAAAAGAAAATGAGAGAATTTTTATTAAATAATAAGATAATGAAAAAATTAGTATAATGAACCATTACTTTATTTGATAGATATATTTGGAGAAATATAATTTTATATATAGAATTGTTGAGTCTCTATAATTTGTCTACATATTGAGTGGTAAATTTTGGCATTTATAAATTATAATCATCCAAAACAGTATAAAAGAACAACAATATAAAGTTTTATATTAAAAGAATGAGTCATTGATTTCATTAACTGTAAATCGTATGTTATAGACAATGGGAATGATAATATAGACTTTTGTGTTGAAGAATGAATCATGGATTTTTTTTTTTTAAGCAATGAATTATGGATTTTTATCATTTTAAGTATGTGATCTATAAAGTCCATGGAAAAATTATAGTATAATACAAATTTTTATATTGAAATAAAGAGTCAACAATTTGTGTAAGTTTAAATCAAATATGGTTTGGAGATTTAAATATAATGTATGGTTAGGAGACAATACAACTTTTGTATTGGGAACGACTAATTGATTTATATAATTTTAAAGATCAGGTGTAATTAATAAATTTATGTTAAAAAATAATATAATAATGACATAACAATATATATATATAGATTTTTTAGAGTTAAATATTTATATTTTCTATAAAATTTTAAAATTTTATTTTTAATTTCGGTAAAAAAATCACAATTTTTTTGTTTAGAATCTCAACAAATATTTTTAAATAAATTTTTAGAAGACATGTTTATAATATTATAAAATGTTATTTTGTAAAAAATAAATTAAAATTTTGATTTTTAGATTCATATTTTCGTTACTTTTGTCTTCAGAGTTTATAGCATTTAAAAAATTTATATTTTTATGGACGGATTTTTTATAATATTTTTAAAAAATCAATCGAAAAAATAAATTTGTATTCCATCAAGAATTAAAATAATTTGCATGATAATTTTGTAGGACTACTAACATGTGATTTTTTATAAGAATTAAAACAGAAAAATTAAAATTTTATAGACTAAAAATTTATTTAATTTTTTTTTATGTTAAGATTGAGTCATAGATTTTTTGTGATTTAAAAAATTATGTAATGTAATATAAAAGAATAATGACATAATAATTAATATGATTATAGTAAGAAAAAGTTAGAGAATATGAAGAAAAAAACAATCAGATATATATTACATTAAAGTTTAAGCGAAATAAATTCGTACTTCAAAGTAGGTAGGACCATATAAATGAAAATTACAGGTTTAACATAAAAGAAAACTGGCAATATCCTCTCCTAGTCTCGTACTATATCATTTTAATACCATTTTGCCTATTCTAGTAAAGTAGGAAGGACCATAAAGATTTACAACAATCTTACAATAAAAAATAGGCTCAATTAATTCTTTAGACTATATACTATTTTTTTTACAAAATAATTTTTTTTTTATTCTTAAAAGAGATGGTAAAGATTTTAGATTCAAACTCAAAATATCATATTCAATTTACCAATATTAGTATTTGTAAGTTAAACTAGGACAATAATTAATTATATGGTTCTTTAACTTACATAATTATATCTAGATTACGATTGTTATAGATTTTGATTCATAGTAGATTAATTTTTAAAAGTCACTTAAAATTATAACAATGGTCGACGATAATTTTTTATAAATAAAAGTTAATGAATGTGTCATTGTTGAACTGACACAAATCAAAACATTGTTTCAACTATACAAATGATGAATCGCTAACATATATTTTTTATGATTGACATTGATTGTCATTAGAGTTTGGTCCATAATAAACTATCTATCAATGTATACATTGTAAAATTTGTCATACATATTATATTAGTTTGTTAAATTTTTTTTATCAAATTAGGCCACAAATTCTAACTTCAACACTGTATTTATATATGATTTTCAAATTTTATATTATTTTTCTCTCTCCTCAATTCCACACCACATACATTTAAGTTATATTTTATATGTCTAACTTTTGCATGTTCAAATATCATTCTTCAAACTAAAAATTTGTATAAAGTTGACTTTTTTATTCAACTTCATTAAAAAAAACATTTGCGTGAATGTTTAGATATTGATGTTGCACTGAAATTATTATCCAACTCATTATTTTATTTATTTTAAAAAACATATTAGATTGTACAATTTTTAAAATATATAAACATGACCTTGTAATTAAAAAACCTCATTGATTTATATTTTCCATTTCTATCTTCTTTTTGTTAGAATTGTTGGACGCAAATTCAATGGGTACTAAAATAATACTCGTAGTGAGTAGAGTAAAAAACAAGATAATCAATATGAATATGTGATTAGATAATTATCTATAAAATTGAGTGGTTATGAGTACGAATACAAGTACTTTAGTGTCCATTCTCTACACCCAAAAACACACACATATATATATAAAAATAAATATATTATTTATATTTTAATTATATATACGTTTTTATTACTTATTTAAACAACTTTATGATTCTTTTTTATGTTTATTGTAATATATACTTGTTTTTGGTATTTTGAATGTTTTAATTGGCTTATAAATACTATCATTATAATATTTTATGAGTTGATTTAAAATATTTTTGGATCATATTTGATTCAAAGCTGACTTGGATTCTTGGCTAGAGAGGACAAGACGAGTGTTTACTGGTCACAAAAACCCTCGACGAAAGTGGTATGCCTGCACACACTTTATAAGCAATGTGTTTATTGTGTCTCAGAGTGGGAGATTTTATGTTAGAATAATATGTAATTTGCACTACATTAGGTGTTCTTTTGTAAGACATTCCTAAGGGTTTCTAGAATAAATTTGTTAAGGTATTTGAGTTAGATGATTTGTGACTTCTGATTGTAGTCTGATTGCATACGTGTGTCCCTGTTGATGAATGATTATTGTCATCATGTGGTTGAGATCGTGGTATAATTGCTACCATGTGGCTATGAGAGGAGGTATATGTGAGCTCTAATGGTCCCTCACTTCAAATTCTCTTTGCTTATCCTAATTTGCCCTAATTCCACCTTTCATGCTCATATAGGAAATGGATCGGGTTAGTCTGAGTCCGACCCATAGTGGTTCTGAATTGGATCATATTGGCTTGAGTTTGGCATGAAACAATATTTTAATTGAGTTTTTTTTTTATTGTTGTCTTTTTATAATCAAATTGCAGGCAACATGTGTGAGTGCAGGCACCCAAGATATGTTTCGGAGTTGGATTTTAAAGAGTTTTGGAGGGATGACCTATGAATGGTTAAGTCTATATATTGACATGTATTCAATATTTTAAAAAGAATTGAAGAACGATGTGATAAATGATCATGTAATACTTAAATCACATTTAATTCATTTTTATAAAACAATATCTAGTGTTTTTAATTTAAAAAACAAAAGTAAATCTAACCTCCTCTTGTCTCCAAAATCCTCCATCCAAACATACACCTAGGTGTCTAGAGGATATGAGGATAAGAATTAAAGTTGCTAATCATATAGAGAAAAACTCAAGTACAAATGTTTTTTCATATGCAGGTAAATATGGATATTGGCACTATAGTACTCTGTTCAGAAGGTATCTATAAACATTTAAGATGTACTCTCCTAAATAGTGAATTTGGATACACATGATATCTAAAATCATTCATAGGTATCTAAAATCATATGTGTGTGATATATATTGGAGAGACTTATCCACTCAACAATCTAAAATACATTTATGGTAAATTTCAAACCGATAAGTCGAATATTAAACACATGACCACATATTTAAGAGCTCCAAAGTGTTTACAGTCATACTAATTTAATGAAAATTCATAATAATATCATATGATTTTGTTAAAAAAAGTAAAATAATAAGTTACTGATTTTTAAATAAAAATAAAATATATTAAGAATGATTATATCAACAAGAAAAATAGTTACATAATTACCTCCATAATTGCATGAAAATATGCCCTTATGGATAAATAAGAAGAACTTTCATTTTCAGAAAATCACTGTCAAATGCATCTTAATCAGTATGGATGAAGATTCCAATATCCAACAACAAAATATACATAACTTATTTTGGTGGAAGTGTGATAGTGAGGTATGCTCTGAATATTCATACAAATAGAAATTACTTTGGAACATTGAAATGAGCTTTGGATGCTTTGTTATATGCATGCACATGTAGGGCAGACCCACCGGCCCTGTCTTCTTGCTTAATTATATATAGGCTATAGTTTCACGTGTGTTGTGTGCACATACATTTTTTTTGGGATATAGAACAACAATGAAATTAATACAACTCATATGATAAAAAGTTGTAAGAATATTTAATATGTTGAAGCACAAATTGAGATATGCAATATTGTTTGTCTCATGTTTACTTTGTGTGTATTGCCTTACTAATTTCTTTAGAAAAAAAGTAACAAAAGGAAGAGCAACCAATTGTTTCGTTAATAAAATTTTAGGCTCATTTTTATTCTTTATGCGACAATGTTTAATTTTCTTTAGAAACGCATTACCGTAATTAACTAGGATTAGTTTTAGCTCTTTAACAGGTTTATAAAGTAATAATATTTTGATTTTATTGTAATTTTAATCTTTCTATTTTTACTAATTTACGAAATGGATTTTCTTATTTTAAAAATCAACAATTTTGGTCCCTCCATATGATCTTTTAACTAAAAAATGGCGACGTGATGTACTTTAAATAATCTGTCATATGATACAATGATGTAGAATGATTAACACTAATAAAATTGGAATAAAACACTATAAAAATTTAACTTTCAACTTCATAAATTATTCATATTTGTAATTTAATTAATAACATATGGATAATTAATGCATCTAGATGGTTTTATATCATAGACTTGTATCTCGCGTTATTTAAAATATGTTACATCGTCATTTTTTTAGTTTAAAAATCTAATAAAGGAACCAAAATTGTCGACTTTAAAAGTAAATGAACCAATTTCGTGAATTGGTAAAAGTAGAGAGATCAAAACAACAATTAGAGTTAATATTTTTACAAGTTTAAGTCCCTCCTCTACAAGCTTTTCTAGAAGAACCAACAAGAACAAAGTATTTGCAACATTAAACTTAAATAACAAATTAAGGGTATTATTGAAAAATTAGAAAAGGATAAATATTTGAAATATATAAAATTTTAATACATGAGACGTGAATGAGACCGAGAAAGTATAAAATAGTGTTTTAGATTAAGCAAGACATGTAAGTTTGCTTATAGTTTATAGTTAAATTATCAACTATAAACTCGTTTGATGGGGAGGATAACATAGAGACAAAATATGATATAAAACTGAACAAAGATATGATATGACAGTGATATAATAAAAATTAGCATATCTTGTGTTTGAAATACACATGATAACCAATAAGATAACAATATTTTATTTTGTCATGTATTTGATATACATCTCATTATGACATGATATAATATATATTATATTTAAATAATAAAATTATCATTGTAAATAATTACATATTAGTTTTTTTTAAAAGTAATTTATCATATTTTAAATATTATAACTTAACAAAAAAATATAAAAAAATTAAATGCGTAAAAAAATAATTTTATATTTAAAACTATCCATTGACACTATTAAATAAATAATTTTTTTTTTTAAAATCATGAGTAACAAAATAATTCTATTTTATTTGTTAGAATGTAAATAAAGATATGACATATATCATATCTAATTAGAAAAATACTCTTGTAAAAAATTATATTTATTTTAAATTTTCAATTAACTTTCATATTTTTATAATTTTGAATACTAATTTATTAAATTATATAAAAAGACAAAACTACCTTTGTGATAAAATCATAAATATTTTTTAAATTAATTATTAAAATTTCATTTTTAAGTTTAATATCAAATTCTATTAATTATTTTTATATTTATATTTGATTAGATTTACATTTTTATATTTTAGATTATATTTTATAATTTGTTTTTATATTTATATTTTATTATATTTCAATTTTATAATTTAAATTATATTTTATAAAGGTAATTGAATAAATTACTGTTTTTATCATATATCCTGTTAGGTTCTAACTCAGGTCATAGTCATGATAGAAATTTCAACTAGAGAGACATGATATAATAAAGTTCTGGATTAACTTATTATATCATGTTAGTTCATCAAACATTAAATTTAAACAGATTACGATAGTTTATTCTTATCCGATCTGTAACCATGTCTATCAAAAGGACTTTATAAATTATAAATTATAAGCTAATTTTTACCAAATATTGTCTAATGCTACCAATCTATTAACGTTGTGTCAACACACATAATGGTCTATATATAGTATTTAGAAAATTAATTTGAGCTAATTTATTAAGAAAATAAACTCTAATCGTCTCTCTACATGCACTATCAATATAATTTTTTTAATTCATATTGGGAAACTTGAAATCCGCACATACACTTATATTGGGGAATTTGAAACAAAACATTGAAATAACCAGTTCAAAAACCATAAATTCAAAAAAAATCTCAACAAACAATATTTATACATACATTTTGTATAAATATTCGGACAATCTATTAATGTTGTTTAAAACAGTCACCTTTTTAACTAACTTTTTATTTGTATATTAATATTTCGATATATATCTGAAATGTTATTATGAACGAATTAGGGATGAGAATTAGATCCAAATTCAGTGGGTATCCGCAAAAAAAAACCTGCAATGGGTAAGGTAAAAATCCGCATAATGGATATAGATATGGGGACGAGTAATTACCTGAAGTAGCTAGAATATCACTAAAAGGGGGGGTTGAATAGAGATATTCGTGGTTTTAAAAATTCTTTTGAATTTTAAAGCTTTATCCTCTTCGAGAGGATGAATATCAGATGTTGTAAATTTAAGCGTAGAAGTTTAGTTGATTACCAAATGATAAAGAGATATAGAGAAGATAATGACACACACAAATTTATACTGGTTCACCCAATGAAGGCTACGTTCAGTCCTCACACACTTGTGAGATTTCACTAAGTATCAAAAACGATCAACCTCTCACTGAGGTTGGTTACAATTTGTGTACTCTAGAGCTTCACCAAGCTTACAATCTTTTCTCTCAGATTTCAACTTCTCTCAAGTGTATCTCACTTGGAAATTACAAGATGATATGATGTAGTTTGGGTTGTTTCTCTTTGTTCACACTTTCTAGAAAGATATTTCAGAGATCTAGTGTAAGATTATAGAAAGTATGATGAGAGGATAAAAATGTTCTTGATAGCCTTAGATTTTTTTCTTTTTATGCTTAGTTGTGTGTGTTGAATGAAGAAGAGCAACCTTCATTTTATAGAGATAATGGAACTTTTTCTTCAAGAAAGTTGTCCTTTATGACCGTTATCTTAAGTTGTAATGATCCTTGAAGTTTGCCTTTATTTGTAAAAATGCCATTGAATTTGTCCTCATTCAGCCTTGTACTTAGGAAATTGATTTTCACGAAGCTGTCTTAGAGGTTAGATCTTTCTATACATTTTGACAACTGGAAAGTGTTTTTTCCTTTTTTCTTTTCCAAGATATGTAATCTTTCTTTTCGTGATCAGTGCAACCTTTTGTACTTTGATACTTTTAGTCATTTCTAATGCAAGAGGCAAAAAGGCAGTTTTTTTATCTTCTAGTGTTCATCCTCTGGCGCTGATGACTTTGTTTCTTTATGCTATTCGTCCAGAAATTTGTCTTCACTTAATTTTTGACTTGGATCAGTGAAAATTATTTTGTCTTTATAAATGTTCATCCTCTGGACATGAGGTTAAAGCTTCTATAAATTAGGACATGACTTGTACTTTTGCCTTTTGAGATTCAAACATATGGGTTAGCAAAATATAGCTGTTGGAAGCTTTGCTAAGTTTCCTTGGACTTGTCTTTATTTGCAAAGTTGTCATTTAGCCTTTATCCTCATGTTTGAGTTGTAGGAGGATGAAGTTTTCATTTGTGATGTGACTTGCGCTTTTTGACTTTTTCTTTTCCCAACAACTGTAGTGTATTGCTTTATTAATCAAGGACATTGTTTTTTGTGCTTTTGTACTTTTACCTATTTTCCATGTGAGAGGATGAAATAAATTACATGAATTTATCATCTTTTCTACTTTGTTCATCCTCTTTTCTATTTCGTTTATCCTCTAACATAGAGGTCATGAAGTCATCCTTAAACTTTAGCATTGCGTGTCTTTTGACATAGATTCATCTTCTTTTAATTTATGACGTACATTCATCCTCTCTTTAATATTGTTTGTCCTCGTTCTTAGAAGTTACAATTTCATCCTCCACTTGTTTATCCTCTAACGTAGATGATATGTTAAAATGTATAAAATACACTTCATTTGATCAAGGAGGTGAGAAACCTGTTTTCTAAATTTAATACACTCAAGAGCACATGTTAGATAACAAACATAATCATAATCTTTGAAATAATTTTGTTATCATTAAAACCTTTGAAAAAGATTGTCTCAACATTACCCGCAAAATTAAACGGTATAGGTGCGGGTATGTGTACTATAATATCCACCCCACACTTATATATTATTATTATTATTATTATTGGATGTGTTTATTTGAGCTTAAATAAAAATGATTTTTGTTTTAAATAATTTAGAGATTATTTTTTCGAGATTTTTGTAAAATAATTTTTAACCTGTTTGTATATAAGTTTATAAAAATAATTTTTTTAAAACTACAAAATTACTATAAAGAACATAAAAATGATTTTCAAGAAAACATGTTTGTTTGAAAAAAATATTTTATAAATATATGATTTTTCTAAATACATATATGTTCATCTACTCTATTATGCATCTTTATCTCTATCTACTATCTCTCTCACTCTCTATTATCTCATGTCTCTCTACCTCTCATTTTTATTTCAAGCAAATCAATGAATTTAGGTCTTCTATTTCATAATTTTTGGATCCTTCTAAAAAATAAACATATAAATAAATCATCACAAAAATATACTAGTAATAGATTTTGGAAGTTCTGTTCTAATCTTACAAATTGGACCCTAAATAAAAAAAAATGCAATTTTAATAATTAAAAAATTTGAAAAAATAAATAAATTTTAGTCCCTATACATACACATATCAAGCTACATGATGCTCTGTCCATACCAATTTACATATGCTCTACCCATACAAATTTTTTAAATTTAATCACAACAATAGCGATTATTTATTGATATATTTTTGTTAAAGTGCGGGTAATGAGTATGGGTACGGCACTTAAGTACCCAAAGAACAAGTGTACGAATATTATAATTGATACTCACGAGGGTACAGACACGAGTACGAGTATCTTTTTTAATTTGTGGGTACAGGATGAGTACTATACTACCCTACCCAAACCCTACCCATTGCCATTTCTAGAATGAATTGCTATAAATATTTTCATAAAACAAATATTAAGGTCTAAGTAAAGGTCCAATTAAGTATAAATATCCTTAATTATAATTTAGGTCTAATTAACCGTCAAAATCAAAATTGTTCCACAAAAAGGAAAATACTTCCAATATATGTTTGTCAATTGAAGTAGGGTCAACTCCCGATAGTATGCTATATAACGTTATACCTAATCTTTTATTTTTTTAGGCAAACCTAATTTTTTTATTTATATCTGTGATATCTAAATTTTAATCTTCTTTTTTAACCTTGGTCGAAAACGTGATTTATTACATCGAATTCCTTCTAACATTCAACACCAAAATTCAACTGTTTTTAACCGAAAGTACCAAATCAACCGAAAGCCATATATCTTTTTTCTAAGCAAACCCAAATTTAGAGGATGATAAGGGCTATCCTAAATATTTGGAGATGCTATTTTAATTTTAAAAATTGGATTTTTCATAAATAAAAAATATTAAAATCTCAAAAAGAACCATTTTTTATTTAAATTGTAAATAACATGAAAAATTCGTAAAAAATAAATAATGTGAATAATGTCAAAAATCAGATTCTATTTTTTTGTTTTTTTGTCAAAAAATTTGAACTTTTTTTCCTAAAATCTTATTATGTTTCTGAATTCTAGGTTTTTTTTAATTTCTCGAGCCTATAGTGCAATGTGAATCTTTCTCTCTTAGTATTTTTTGAGATTCTATAAAAATCATAAAAAATAAAATAAAATAAAAAAATTAAATCGTGCAATATTGGTCAGGTAGCATATGCCCAAGGCCGGTCCTGAGGATGATCATGATCATAAAAAAGTTAAGTGCTTCAACAATCATTCCTTTTATACTTTTGAATTTCAAAAAGGTGTGAGGAAAGAAAGTAAAAAAAAAAAATTAAAAATTAAAAATAGTTGTACTCATAAAAATATAAAAAATAAAAATAGTTATTCAAGTCATATATTGACTACTCGATTGAAAGTATTTATCTATCAAGTGTATTTTGTTTAACTAATGTAGAACATATCCATGCGTAACTAAAAGTAAAAAATATTTCATATATTTTAAAATGCAAAATCATTTATTAAAATAATATAATCGATTTTGTTTAATATTTTTCAATTGATAATATCAAATCCATCTATTTAATATTTATTGTGCAACTTGAATAAATGATTATATTTGTATAAATTGACCAACTCAAAAACGTTGATAGATATGACCTTAAAAATAAAGATGTCGAGAACACGAGTAATCGAAAGACGTTTAATAAAAATAATGAATTTTACCTAAAGTTGTTTTGGTTCAAAGTATGATTGAACATTTATTCTCTTAAAGGTAGGGAAGGAGAGTACTTGGAGGATCATTCAATTAGCGGATGGAAGTTATTTTTGTCTTTAACTTGATTAGCAAAGCCGTTGTTTATACTTATGTTATTAATCATGATCTTATATTATCTAAACTGTGAGTTAATGCGTTAAGAATGTGACAAATAATAGTGTAGTTTTCTAATACTCTAAATCTATATAAAGTTTGTTAGTGTAAGGTTATCTTCAACCCACTCAATCTATCAAACAACTATTTACGGATTAGTATCACTTTCCTTTATCATTGTTATTATATCATTTATTTTTTATGCAATATTATTTAGTTGTTCAACCTTCTATTATAGACGTTCTTTAGAGTTGTCTAGAAATTTATTATTGAGAAACATGTTTCTCAATGTAATCAATTGTCTAGAAGTGTGAGTAAATTTGATCAATCGAGCAAACGAAAAATTAATAAAGTAGATAATTAATTAGAGGACCAAAAAATGTTGTTCAAATTTGACCCAACTAGACACAACCAAAAATATCTTGATATATATGGTATTTCAAATTTGTCCCAACTAGACACAACAAAAAATATCTTGATATATTATGTGCATATACATGATCAATCATAAGTGGTTATAATATTAATAATTGATTTATTCACTTTCCAACTTCTCGTTTTAGAGGAGCTAAATTCTAAATCTTTGGTTGTTGATTTGGTAGTTTATCATTGATCTCTCATCTCTTACACCGTACTATTTTGTATATCCATTTTCTTTTGTACTCAAAATGGTTGTAGATCATCTTTTGTTATTCCAATTCACCTAGATTATTTTCTTTAGGCAAAATACATTTATAGTCCTTTAAATTAAACTCAATGTCTTTAACTTCTTTCACATGCAGAATAGGTTGGGCAATCAATTTGTTGCGATGTTTCGATTAAATCTTAACATTTGATAATAGTAACTTGAGAAAATTTTCAAACCTAAATGACTGCATGTGTAATTTAGTAATTCTTAAATGATAATGGTGCCACAGAATGTAACTTAGAGGATCGAATCGAGAAAAAATAAATTTAAAGGACTTAAACAAAAATTGAGTTAAACTTAAATGACTAAATGTGTATTTTTGTCCACGAAAGAAATATCTCTATTTATGTAGAATAACTATAATAAAGAAAAGCGTCTTACTAATAAGTGTTTTAGAGTTTGTTAAAAAATAGGTGTTTCAGAGCATTTGTAAATAGGAATGGGAATAGGCTAGGCCGTCCGTCAGGGGCCTATGGTCTAGCCTACTTATAGTATGGTCTGACCTGTTTAATAAGAAGACTAGGTTCAGACTATTTTTATAATCTATTTATTTAAAAAGGTCAGACTCAAGCTTATAAAAAAGCCTATTAGACCTGACAGGCCGACATATATATATATATATTATTTATTAATGTTATTTTTTATTATTATTTATTAATATTATTGTTTCCTATTTTAAAGCCTATCAATTAGGCTATTTTAATATTATTTTATTATATTAGATTTAATTATAATTTTATCAGTTTTTCTTGTATATAAATGCCTAGTTTAGCCTATTTAAAAAATGTAAAATATAACATTTAAATATTTTAATGTGAATGATGCTTTTAAATAGACTTTTAGGTCAGGTAAAACTTTTAAAAGGCCAGACCCCGAAAAAAAAAAGTCTATGATTGGCCGTAGGCTAGGCTTAGGCTTAAAAAATTAATTGTAGGTCAAACTCAAACATTTCAAAGTGTGACCTGGCCTATTCTCACCCCTATTTGTAAGGGCATTTATTAAGCAATCCAAAATAGTAGTTTTTTAATAAAAAAAATAAAATTTAAACTCTAAAAAATTGAATGCACAATTTCCAACACACTTTTAAAATTCAAAGCATCACATTACGGCCATGGACGACCTTATGATGGGCCTAGTGGGGGTCTCAGCCCCCGCTTTATTTTTCATTTTGAAATACCATATATATATATATATATACACACACACATACACACACACACGTAGGTAATAGATAGTTTGGTTAATTGATTAAAATTGCTCACATCTGAAATCAAAACTCACACAACAAAATACATAAAATTGCTAATTTATATTATTTTTAAGTTCAGTTGTTCTATCAAGTGACAAATCAATCATTTTAAGAGTTGAATTATCATCATACATAAGTGTCGGTTGTTTCTTTGTGTAGGTTGTTTAAGTCTAAGAGATTTCTTGTATGCATTTGATAAATAGATGTTGAATAATTAAATATTGGTTTAAATATGTCTTTGGTCTTTGCAATTATAACATTTTTTGGTTTTGATCTTTGTAAGGTTTTTTGTTTGGTTCACATCCTTGCAAATATAATTTCATTTTAAAATAGTATTCCCATCCAATTTTCGTTACAAAAACTGTAACACCGTTAAATCTAAATATAATTAAAACATAATTTTTTTAACCTAAAAATAAATTCCAATATGATTAAATTATGACCTTTTTAACTTAAAATTAACATACAAATGTTTCAATATGCTTCTCTAAAAAAACCTAAAATTAACAACTTCAAAATAGTTTTTTCAAAATTGTTGGTTCAAATTTAGAGCATCAACACTCACAGGTTAATTGCAAAATAGCAATCTGCATTATATTATCAAAGATAGCGGCAATATTAAGACAATATTGGTGGGTTTCTTTTGAAAATGTTTGTTCAACATTTTTTTTAGTTTTAGTCTTTTATAATAATCATTTCAAGGTGAAACCCGTTTTGGAGATTTATTGGTTGACTAGATTTTTCAATTCGTTGACCAGATGTTTGATGGAACTATTGAAAATCGAATTGAGAATGTTAATCGGAATTGAGAAATGATAGGATATAATAATTGATAGATCAAAATTCAATTTGTTGATATCGAAAACAACTGAGTCATCATTTTGAATCAATTCCCAATTGCTAGCTTCAATTTCACTTTTTCCATCCATCGACACAAAGAAAATTGAAACGAATCAATCGAAAGAAGAAGCAAACATTCACAATTTTGTACTAATATTGTATTTGAAATCTTTACATAGGAGTGTAGTTTTTTAAGGAAGAATGAAATATTTTGATTAATTTTAGGTTAAAAAAATTATAATGTAAATATATTGGAGTTTATTTTTAGGTTAAAAAAAATAATATTATAACTATATTTAAGTTTAACTGTGTTACAGCTTTTACAACGGAAGTTAGATGGAATGGCGATTTTAAAATGAAATTATATTTGCATGAATGTGAATCAAACAAAAAAAAACTTACGAAAACCAAAATAAAAAATTGTAAAGATAAAAGACATATTTAAACCTTAAATATTGGTTAAGTGAGTATTATCAAGAATTAGATGTGAAACATGATATGTGAGTGATTACATAATTGTTTAGTTACTTACATAGATATATTTTTATTATCATTGAAAATGAGAAAATCATTCGATATTACGAAATATGAGAAACTATAAAAAAAACTATTATTATGTATAGTTATGCTTTAATTTTTTTTTTTACATATTTAATATTTCAAATTTTTATATATATATTTTACCCCATTGCTCAAAATTTATAGGTTCGTCTCTCATTAGAGCTCAAATGGTAGACATTTGATATATTATGACTCAATTTTTAAATTCAAGATATATCTCTTTCTTGTTATTAGTATGTGTGAGTTTGAATATTGAATTCATTAAAAACAAAAAAAATCAAAGCCATTATGATTAAAAAAAAAAATCTAAAATTGGAAACAGCAATGTGCCATCACTATTATTGATTGATACGTTTTTTGACCTTTTATCACACTTTATAGTTACCCCATGTGTAATAGGACCCAATCTTTGATGAACTTGTTGAATATGACATGCACTCACATTCATCTTCATCTTTATAATAATAGGGACATAAGGGTGGTTGTCAAATGTGACAAATGCACCACACCTTTTGGTGCCGGTTAAAGGGTACACAATCACATTATGTAATCTCACACATTGTCTTTTTTTACCATCTTCAATGATCTTTTTGAGATATGATTTTTTTGTCATCGTTGAATTTTGTTCTAATTCTTCAAACATGACGGTTCAATTCACTCAGTCATAACCTAATCCCCACTAGACTACTAGGAAAATTACTCTCTCAGTATGATTAAAATTGTCATATATATAAAAAATAAAATATTTTAAATAACTGTCATTTTAATTTTTTAATATAATATTAATTATTATTTTTAATTGTACTATCAAATTAATATTATTTTTTAAAAGTAAAATTTAAATTGAGGGAATGATAATTCAGTTTAAGACAGAAAAGACTTTATAATTTATTGAACACTTATGAAAAAATTTACATTTTTTTCTATCCAAATTAATATTATATAAATCACTCTCTTGTATATTTTTCATTTTGCATTGAAGATAATAATATATCGATGTTTAATAAGATTAACTTTTTGTCCAAAACAATAGATAAGATTAACTTTGTAAAATTATTATTAGATTTTTCGTTTATGTTTTATCCTTTGAGTAAAACAATGTGTGATACTCATAATGAAAACTTTAAAAAGGAAGGAATACCTTTCCAATTTGGTCTATGCTTTGAGAGTTGGTGGGCTCTGAATTTCATTTTTCTAGTTGAAAGAATCTTTGTAAAGTAATAGAAAGTGAAAGATTTAATCCTCCAATATCTATCAAAATCAAAATTCTCCTCTAAATTACTAATAAAATAAAAACCCAATTAATAAAGACCCAAATAAATTAACAAATCCAATTAATTAGGAACCAAACAAATTATATACTATTTACTCTTGTTGAAAAAGATACACTACTATGACCCGTGAAATCTGAGTTATATGCAATAAGTATCTTCAAATCAATTTAATGTTAAAAAGAGAGATAATTCATATATTTAATACATTAAATATATGCAATAATTCATATATTTAATGTCTTAAAAGTTTTAGGTAGAGAGTTATGTCTCATAGCATGCAAGAATTTCTATGTATACTTAATATTAAATTTATCATCTAAATATTAGAGCATTAATTATTTTAAAATTTTGTTGAAATAGAAAGTTAATATAGAGTTTTAAATTTCAAAATTACCCTTAAAAATTAGGAGAGAAACCATTGTTTTAGTGACTAATGAACTTTTATATATAAATATATAATATATAAAGATATAATAAAACAATAAAAAAGCTGAAATATTCTCAATTAGAGTTGAACTCCTATATGAGTGACGGTACAAAAACTATGTATATCATGATTCATATACCACAAACCAGTTTTTTCTAACTGTCCTTTAACTACTGTGGTAGTACCATGTGTGTATAAGACTATGAGAATACCACTTGACATACTTGTAATTAATGTCATACTTGTAATTAATGTCAAGGTACAAATTTGAATCATCTCATATAAAAGAGTTGGTTATCTAACCAATGAAATTTACTTGTATATTTCTTTTATATTTTTTGGTAGGAACTTTTATAGTATTTCTTAGGATGTGAGATTTTTTAGGTCGGTAACATACAATAAATTTTAATTATGAGATTACCATGTTGAATTTCAATATAAAAGGATTCAAAGCTGTCATAGTACATTTTTATCCAGAAACATTTCTGGTGTCCATTAATTTAAATATGATGCTAATTTCAAAATCACTTTCAAAATCATCAAAAACACAAGCAACATGGTTCAAATGTAAGAAGATTAAAAAGAGTAACTGCAGTATCAAACCACTCCTGGGATAGTGGATAGCAAAATTTTGACATCACTGCATCAAAGTGACTTATCTAACAACTTGTTATGCAACAGTCAATAGTAACAAACAGATTCAAAAAATGGATCAATCTATCTTTTCCTCTTCCTTAGCTTTAACTCAGGGAATGTAAGTGGGATAGGAAGTATGGCATAGGATTTCCTGTCCTGGAATACAATTTTGCCACCCAAATGCTCATAGAGGAGTCTCAGGGGTATTAGAGACATCCTCAGATCCTTTGCAATATCTTTGTAGTCAGTTTGGAACCCGTCGATGAAAAGTGTGAGCACCAAAACATAAGAAATGAGAAGATTAATCTTCTCAGTTGGCAGCCTTTTTGAATCAGAAACATCAAACATTGTTGAAAATTTAGAACGCAAAATATTGGGAATTTTGTGGGACTTTGCAGAGGAAACACCATCCATGGAGTGCTGATCTTTGTACTTGATAAGATGATTGATGTATGAGAGTATGCAAAATTGCTTCTTCTTTTCTAACTCATCCTGTAAACATAGGCAGTATATAACGGATATAATAATTTTATCAGGAAAAACAAATCTCATGACTTTATTCAAGAAAGCACAGACCCAGATTTCCTGAAGTTAGAAAAACAGAGTCATGGTATCATGATCATGAATGAAGATTGGATGGTTTTAAAGTACATTTTGAAATACAAGTCATTCAATCTTCATCAAACAGCAGAGGCTGACTACATGATTGTTTAATACAGGAAACAGAACCACAAAAATACAAAACATACTACCAAATTTAAAACTCAAACACAACTATAACACAGCGCAAAATATAAAATCATAAATCTTAAATAGAGAGAGAGTCGTTGTTTTAAAGTTGTCACAAATCATTGTATTGTAAGCACAATAAAATGTCATCATTAATCAAATTATGGTGGTATTCCTATTTGTATGGCATAAACGTTTTTTTTAAAATAATAGGAAGTAAGATATTGCAAAAGACACACAGCATTTGTAGACTGAAGGGTTTCGGGTTTGGTGTCCATGAACAATCAGACATGTATGCGAGTATGATACAGATATGACAGGACAAAGTTGCCATTTTGAAGTGCCCATTCTTCCATTACTTTTTAAGTATTAGAAAAAAGATATTTTGTACATAAATTAGTACAAAATAATAGTTTCAGGTCCAGAATCTACCACAATAGCTTAAAGCTAATCAGTTTAATTAATTGGCTAACTTCAACAGACAATCCCCATGGGGGTCACCAAATATTGCTGGCAAGTGACAGCATCCCCTAAATTCAAGAACATTCGTGATAAAATATGTATTTTTAAATATCGAGTGAGCAGGAGTCTAAGCATTTCTTCCCCTTACATAATATAAGTATGTCACAGTTAAACCAAAACTATTTTTTTCAAGTAGGACGGTTCAAAATGAGCAATAATTAGGAACTCTAAAGTTATATTTTAAGCAAAAAAAGGGTTATATTTGTATAAATACCTCAATCTTCTTTAATCTGTCTATCCTGTTGCGAATAAATATTGGGTAAGCACTGAAGTTTGCTGCTTCTCCCTGTTCCAAAATATAATAAATGTCTTCAAGATAATTCCATTCTCTCTCAAGGATGATTTTGTCCAATACATAAGCCTCCTGAGGTGTAGTCGCAGAAGCATTATATGGTGGTATATTGCGAGAAACATTAGCTTCTGTATTTGCAAGAGCTGCTTCATTTACAACAACATTTTTCATTTTCTCAACCAGATTTTTTTTAGACTCAGGTTCTTCATCTTTTCTCATATCAAGAAACTTATTACTCTGCAGAATAATACAAATTCCGAGATTAGTTGAAAACAATTCCAATAAAAATCAGGTATACCTTGTTGAATGATAATTAATAGGAGACTCAATCAATTAACAGTAATATCCTCACCTATAAATACAACCTAAAAGGTTATTTAAAATTAGGTTAACTGATAAATTTTCATAATATCATACTAATAAAATAATGGACAAAATATAAAATAGGAACTCAGTACCTTCTCAGGTTCATTCTTTTAAGACAATATATACGAAGTATAGAAAAGCGTCTTAAACGATTTACCAAAAATGCAGCATCGGTGGGAAATAAGAATAGAATCACTAAGTGGGAGCTAGCATCTATGCAAAACCCCATGGAGAGACACAATGATATACCATTAATCCATTATACAGAGCAGAACACGGCATGCTCTAGACACATAGGTAACCATAGGAAATCATGTCAATGACAACGAAGGCAAGTTAAAGGCTTCTGAAAATGCCCTTGCACAGCTCTGTTCAACACGTACACCTATTTCTTGTTTATTCTGTTTTAATAATGTTTCTTATACAATGTACACCTGCGTCTTCATATAGTGATTATTTAAAACCATTTTTTTTCTGCATGTTATGAATTTCTTGCCTTGTTTTTTCCTAGGCTGTCCTTGTCTCATGAAATTTGTATTGACCAGAATTTGGGAGTTTCATGGTATAGATGCTATGATTTCAACAAGACAGTTAAGTATGATCAAGTGTCATACTGCATTGGTACCTTTGAATGTTCTGGTTGAGAACAAGTTGAACCTATTTTCTGCTGATTGGATGTTGATGAGAACAAGAAAAAATATATATTCTAGGACGGTTTGCTTCCTCAACGAAATTATGTAAGTAGAAAAACAGAACTAACAGTTGTTGCCCAAAGTTAGACTTGTAGAATTCATGCAAATGAACTGTGTTATATTATGAGGCAGGTCTCATTTAGAAAGCTAACAGGTGGTACTCTTGTGTTAAAATCAAATAATCTGTACTTGTCTTTTCAGAATTTACTTTAGAACGGGTTCCCTAGAATTTAGTTTTGGACAGCTTGTCTTAAAGGCAACAAAACGTGAGGTGTAGAGGTCCATTTGACCTGATTCTAATGGCTTGTAAGAGTTGGGATGCAACTCTTTTTAAGGAAAAAGGCAGGGAATTTAACAAAGCTACTAGGTTATGAAATTGCAACTGAAACAGAACAAGCTCAAGAGCAGAACAAATTCTGAATGCTGAGATCCCATATTGACTAGAGATATGGCCAAATTAATCCTTGTAACAGTAAGGCTTGAGCAATCCTCACTTCTCGAGCTAACTTTTGGGATTTAGTTAGATCTAAATCCCAAATTCCAAAACTGAATGTGCACACACAGAGAATTAAGTTGCAGAGTACGAGGATAAAGATATCATTTTAACTTGGGATTTTAAACATTTTATGTATAGAGAAGTTTACAATAATTAAATGTTAAAAGTAGCAAAGTGAAATAAACTGCTTGCAAGTTTATAAGAAGAGTATCAGAGATGGGAGTAGCAATTTTGCAGAGTTAGGTATTACACAAGATAGACAATACTTATAGTTGGTGATTTTAACTTTACGCCCAAAGGAATTTGAAATCTAAAAAGAAAATGCGAACAATGTATTTACTTATTTCCTTGCCTAGGATTTATTATAATTAATATATAAGTTGTCTAATCTCAGTGTCTTGTTCACATCTCAGAAATGAACTACAGTACCAGTAGGAAATTGTATAACTCAGTTCCAAGATTCCATCACTTTATCAGGGAAATGAATGGACTTATTAACTAAGAACAAAAAAACAGCTCCTCGGCTTGAAGGTGCTTTCTATGTAGAAATTTGTGAAAGAGGTTATATAGCTAAAACTATATGTATGAGTATATTAATATTAATGTAAAAGATTAAGAGACTTAAATAAATAAATACTATTAGTTACATACTTACATAGATAATCTGCAACTTGTGTTTTATTTAAGATTTCACTAATAAAAAGATGAGATGGATATTATCTTAATCGTTATCTATAGTTATTTAATTACTTTTATTTCTCCTAGGTCTAACATAGTAAAATGATTACTAAGCTGTCAATAGTATGTCTTATTCCCTCGTGTGATTGTTGATATATTGGTTGCTTGCTAATATGACTAATTATACTAAATAAATATTTGTCTAGGTACATTTTCCAGCAACTCGAATTAAGGTAAATCATTTTAAACATGTTCATGTTTATGAAGGTTTCTTTATCTGAGGGATACTCTATCAAAGCTCTGTACAAATTTAGTAATTGTCATTATAAACTTCACTCAGCAGTGGCCATATGAATCATATTTGATTTGAAGAGCATCAAGGACACCATATCATCTACTCATGTTTCAAAGACACAGCTATGTCTCATGACAAAGAAAAATTACCCTTCTCCAGATGAAAATAATATAATTAACATCAATGAGTTCAATAATGATATACAACTACCAATAACAACAAGCATCACAGTCACAGTGTGGTCATATAAAATAGTATTTGATAAGAAAAACATTAAGGGTGACACATTTAACATCAATGAGTGCTATAGTGGGCAGTGGCACCTTAGAGTTGCCATGAGTGACAACAAGCATCTCAGTTGCAGTGCAATCAATTAAGTTTTTTTAATGCCAGAGCATCATTTAATAGAAATAGAAAACAAGCAAATTAAAATAAAAAACAACGCAATATTATTATTTTCCCTTTCGAACTATCAGATCAGACAATAAAATTTTATCCTCCTACTCCTACTACTAGCACTAACGATGTATTTGGTTATGATCAAGATGGGCAGGTCAAATCTTAAAATAAACAATTTGTTAGCAGTGTTGAAAATGAAGTCCAATGATTTTGAAATTTAAAATGTTTTTCCAACCATTGGTACTGTATATTCTCTTATTTTCACCTCTAAGCTGCGATTCATGCATCACTCACTAAATATTCAAAATAAACCACACTGTATTAACAATTTTGTCGCTTATTAGCACAGTTAGCAAAAAGGGGGATAAACAGTAATCAAAACATACCGACTCAATATGCCTCTTTGTTCCCAAAAGAGCAGTAGAATGTCGCCTTTTCGCTGCCCTCTGCTCTGGGCTCAACTCCTCTACGGTCCCATTCGCAGACTCCTTATAAAAGTTATATTCCACGCCTTTAACTCTGGGATCCAATCTGAATATCTACACAACACACACAAATCAACACAACACATTCAAAAATTCCAAAAACATCAAAGAAACTTTTTTTCCTCTTCTCACTTCTTCACAATTTACCTTATTAGCACCAATAGGCACAACCTTAAGTGTCTGAGATTCCTTATCAAACACACCGAGAGCATACATTGATCGGTGTGAGCCCGCAGCCTCACCCATATAATTCGATCCGACGAAATCAACCGACGAACCAGCAGGACTAACAACAAGCTCAAGCCTCTTAGTCATAATCTTGTTTCGATATATTTGGAAACCGGCCGAACCGGAAGTCGACTTCACAGGATCAAAACCAGAAGGAAAATAACCAATATATGGAGGTATTTTGTTTGGATTCTCACGGACAACTTCAACTTTAGCCTGAACCGGTTCAGGTTCAGTTTCCTTTTTCTTTTTGATTTTTGTTTTCTTTTTGGATTGTGGTTCAGAGTCCATTATGCTGCAAAATTATATGGAGAGTTTTTTTAGAATCAAGCTAGGGTTTACTTTTCACATATGTATGCAGAAATACTCGATGAGAATGAAATTAACAAGGAAAAGGAAAAGGAATTTTTTAGAATCAAGCTAGGGTTTACTTTTCACATATCTATATTGTGAATCGATTATGAAAAAATTGAAAAGAAAAAGGAAAAGGTGGAGTTTCTCACTGTATGTGGCGGCCGACGAGGAACTCCGGCGGCGATTCCCGGCGGCGATTTCCGGCGAGTTGAGTTCAGTGCGAGTCGGACTTGTTTATGAAACAAGGGCAAAGTGGTATGAAGCTGTCGAGTGTTGTTCTTGTAGGGTTTTAATTGTTTTTTTTTTTTGTTGAAGAAATAGGTATTTAATTGTTAAAAATTTTAACCTTGTCAAAAAAAATTTGTTAAGATTTTAAAAACACAATGTTTGGTGAATGATGGGCCTCTAAAATTGAAGGGGTTTGGGCTTTTTTTAATCTCAAATGTAAGGGGTTTATACCATGCACCTCTACTCCTAAACCTCCCACCCCCATTTGATGTAAAATGTTCAAAATACCCCTCCTTTCACTATAACCCTAATCCTCCCACCCCTACAAAATTTCAGTCATCTAAAAAACCAGATTCGGAACTTTGAGCTTCCACTCTTTCTTTGATACCTTAAAAGCTTTGCTTTTTCTCTGATAGCTTCGGAAGTTTTACTTTGTCTTTTTCCATCTTCAGAAACCCAGAAAAGTAAATAAAATTTTCTAAACTTTACAAACTTTCGAATCACTTATTTCCAGTTTTTAAAGCTTCGAAATTTTGGGATTCATCCAAAGTTTCGAATGGTTTATGTATTTCTGGATTTTAAAGCTTCGAAACTTTGGGATTCATCCAAAGTTTCGAATGGTTTCCGTATTTCCAGATTTTAAAGCTTCGAAACTTTGGGATTCATCCAAAGTTTCGAATGGTTTCTGTATTTCCAGATCTTGAAGCTTCGAACATTTCAGAATCAGCGAAAGTTTCGAAAGTTTTCTGATTTTCCAAATTTAAACCTCGAAAGTTTGGCATTCAACCAAACTTTCGAGTGCTCGAAACTTTTGTATTCATAGAAAGATTCAAAACTTTTCGAAAATGTTCCAGAATTTAAACTTCGAAGGTTTGATGTTCATCCAAAGTTTCGAAGAATTTCCAGAATTTGCACTTCGAAGGTTTGGTGTTCATCCAAACTTTTGAAACTTTTCCAGATTTTGCACTTCGAAGGTTTGGTGTTCATCCAAAGTTTCGAAAATTTTCCAGATTTTTCATATTTTCCAGATTTTCCAGATTTTGCACTTTGAAAGTGAAACTTTCGAATATTTTCGAAACTTTGCCCAAAACGAAACTTCCGAATGCTCTTCAGAACTTTGCCTTCGAAGTGAAACCTTCGAAAGATTTCGAACTTTTCAGTTTCAACAAAAGTTTCGAAATTATTGACGAAATCACACAAATTTTCACTGCGAATGTTTCAACATCTATGAAATTTTCGAAATTTTTACAAAAATACCTTCGAAAATTTGAAAGATTCGACTTATACAATAAAATCCTAAAGTTCCAAGCTTAAAAAGTGATTTTTAATTTTTTACAAATAAATTTATAATTGGAAAATAGGATATTTTAGGCATTTTGAAAAAATGAGGGGTGGGAGGTTTAGGGTAGGGGTGCATGGTATAAAACCCCAAATGTAAGAAAGGAATAAGATTTTAAAAACACAATGTAGTTTATAGGTTAATACAAATCAATCAAGTACGTATGTAGTTTATAGGTTAATACTAACTAGCTAACAACAAGGCTTCACTCTGAAGGATTCTACTCTATCAAAACTCTGTACAAATCTTTAGAATTGTCTTTATAAACTTCACTCTGCAGTGGCCATATGAAATCCTATTTGATTTGAAGGGCAAAAGAGTATAAACTTCACTCAAACTACTTTTTAGCACAGTAGCAAAAAGTATTAAACGGAAAGCTTTCACTCACATTTTCGTTGATCCCTGTTATTCCATTTAAGAATTTCCATGGTGTGTTTCATTTGAACCAACACAAGTTAGATGAAATTTTTTTAACTTTCATTACTCTTAATACATGAAAAGGAGGAATCTTTTTGTGAAATTATTGGAAACTTGTTCTAGTAAAGTATCCATTTCACAGTTGCATTCACAGTGTTTGAAAGTTGGTCTTGCCCATGATAGTTTCATTGTTACAAAGCTCAATATTCTTTATGCCAGATATGTATCAATTCACCATGCACATAAACTGTTTGACGAAACGCCTCACATATCTGTTTATCTATGGAATGCTTTGCTTAGGAGCTATTGTTCCAAGGGAGAATGGTTAGAGACGTTATCTCTATTCCGTCAAATGTATCATGTTAGTGCTTTCTCGATTGAGGAAAGACCTGACAATTACTCGGTGTCTATTGCGTTGAAATTGTGCGCGGGTTTGCGGAAGCCTTTACTGGGTAAGATGATTCATGGGTTTCTCAAGAAAGAGAGGATAGATGATGATATGTTTGTTGGGTCTGCCTTGATTGATTTGTATTCAAAATGTGGTCAAATGAACGATGTTGTGAAAGTTTTTTCAGAGTATAAAAAACCAGATGTTGTTTTATGGACTTCAATTGTTAGTGGTTATGAGCAGTGTGGCAGTCCGGAACTTGCACTCGCGTTTTTCTCCCGAATGATTGTCTCGGAGAAAATGAGTCCTGATCCAGTGACGCTTGTTAGTGTTGCTTCTGCTTGTGCTCAGTTATCTGATTTTAAGCTTGGTAGAAGTGTTCAAGGTTTTGTAAAAAGAAGGGGTTTAGATGCTAAGTTATGTTTGGCCAATTCACTGCTTAATTTATATGGAAAAGCTGGTTCTATCAAGAGTGCAGAAAACTTGTTCAGGGAAATGCCTGATAAGGATATTATATCTTGGAGCTCAATGGTTGCATGTTATGCTGATAACAGGGCTGAAACTAATGCATTAAATCTTTTCAATGAAATGTTAGAAAAGAGAATTAAACCAAACTGGGTCACGGTGGTTAGCGCATTGCGGGCGTGTGCTTGCACATCCGATTTGGAACAAGGTATGAAGATTCATGAATTGGCCGTGAATTATGGTTTTGAGATGGAAACCACTGTCTCTACAACTTTGATGGATATGTACATGAAGTGTTTTTCACCTGAAAACGCAATTGATCTTTTCAATAGAATGCCTGAGAAGGATGTAATAGCTTGGGCTGTTTTATTTAGCGGCTACGCTGACGTCGGAATGACACAAGTCAATGGAGGTTTTCTGCGGAATGTTAGCTAGCGGAACTCGACCTGATGCCATTGCTCTAGTTAAGATTCTTACTGCTATTTCACAATTGGGGATTCTTCAACAAGCGGTATGTCTTCATGCTTTTGTAATTAAAAACGGGTTCAGAAATAACCAATTTATCGGAGCATCACTTATAGAGTTGTATGCAAAATGTAGTAGCATAAAAGATGCTAACAAGGTTTTCCAAGGAGTGACATATAAAGATGTTGTTACTTGGAGCTCAATGATTGCAGCTTATGGATTTCATGGTCTTGGAGAAGAGGCTTTGAAATTATTTTATCAGATGGAAAATCATTCACATACTAAGCCTAATAATGTAACTTTCATTTCAATTCTATCAGCTTGCAGTCATTCAGGTCTGATTAAAGAAGGGGTAAAGATGTTCGATATCATGGTTAACAAGTACCAATTGATACCAAACTCAGAGCATTACGCGATAATGGTTGATCTTCTCGGTCGAATGGGAGAGTTGCATATGGCTTTGGACCTAATTAACAGCATGCCAATGCAAGCTGGACCTGATATATGGGGAGACTTACTCGGCGCATGTCGCATACATCAGAATATAAAGATGGGTGAAGTTGCAGCTAAGAATCTTTTTGCATTAGACCCTAATCATGCAGGGTATTATATACTGCTATCAAATATTTATTGCGTCGACGAAAATTGGCATAATGCTACAACACTTAGGAGACTGGTAAAGGAGAATAGGTTGAAGAAGATTGTTGGTCAAAGTATGGTGGAGTTGAAGAACGAGGTTCGCTGTTTCGTAGCAGGTGATAGATTTCTCGATGAATCTGACCAGATTTATGAAATTCTGAGAAAATTACATGCAAAAATGAGAGAAGAAGGTTTTGATTCTCTGGTACAGATAGAGGAAATCCTGTGAGATTTTAGAATGCGAATGTTGGATAAAGGATTTTGGAATTTTGACCTGATAATATTCAGATTGGGGAGAAAATATTTTGGAGTAAGCTATTGTTTGTTTCTCAAAATCACTCTTTTCATTGTATAGTCATGAAGACATTAAATAGTTTTGATTAGTGCACATCAATGCTAAAGGTTACAAAAGTATTTTAGATTTAAGATGAATGGCTAATAGTAGTTATAGGTGAAGAGCAAGTGGACTGAGAAACTTAAGGGGACTAGGAGTTCATTTAGAAAAGAGCTCAATTGTGATATCTCCTCATTATTTTAGTTGTATCAGTAATAACAATATAAAATTCTTTAACTCCATCTTAATTTCCCTGTGTGCTATCAGATTCTTCATCATTGCAATAAAGACAAATTGGAACACACATCACCACTACAAGACCATAAGTGTGAAATATAATTATGAACAAAAAAAAAGCAATCACCAAAAGAATAAAGAAATTGTAAGGAACATTCTTTAGACAATAAAAGCAAAGCCATAACATGCATCCCCAAAGTTTCTTGTAGAAGTAACACAACCACAGGACTTACTCGAGGTTAATATTTAAAAATCATTTTCACCTACTCAAAATTATTACCTAACAACCTTTTTGAGATCCTTTAGTGATACTAAAATTATAATGAGGTTACAATTAGATCTCAACTTGTGTCCATTTGTTCTCCACCTTCAGCTTGGTCTTGACTAATCTCATTACCTTCTTCATCACCCTTGGTAATTTCTTCTGGCGTCGCTTCGGTAGGCGGGGCTGGCAATATTTTTTCCACCCGCTCTACTATTTCAGATATCTCTTCATCTGGAAAACGATCGACACAATTTTCTATGATCTGTGTAATAACTAAAAGTTAACATACTAATCACAAGTATGGAAGGGTACAAACATGAATTTCAAAAGCATATTGTTAGTCTGATAGATCAAGTGTTTACCTAGAACTAAAATGGAAGAAATCGGTGTCTAGAAAATTGTATAAGAAGATTCATAGCAGATCATTATAATCAAATACAGCATAGCACACTAGTTTCTTAGCTTAACAACTCATGCTTGGTCAATGTGTATTAAAGCAAGGACTGCAAGTCACTATCCTAAAATCAAATATAGAAGTCAATATGAACTTCTTTTGATAAAAAGAGAAAAGAAATTATGTTTAATATGCTTTGATTATTCTAGCCCTTTGGCTCTATTTGATCTTGAGCCTGACATGACCCCATACGTAATAGTTAAAGGCTTTGGCGGCTATTGTTGTCTATGTAGATTCCATACTTCAAATTGAAGTGTGTTTGACATGTGTCTCTACCCGATACTTATACGACACAACATATATAGTTACATTCAATGTCTACGTGTACGTGTTGTGCCTGATATCTGCACTCTTTAGATTGTCGAGTCTTAGACCTTTGGTAAACAATACTTTATTTGCTACAAGGAACTCTTAAAACAATAAGAAGCAGAACATGAAACATTGAATTTTTCTAAAAGTAGCATTAGGTTTTTAACTGTTTAAACAATGAAGTAGACAATAATTACAAGCATTTTCTACGAAGTTGATTCAAAGGAAGAGCAGTTCTGCTATGGAAATTTTCGGTTGCTCTGATTTGTTGCAAACAAATGAGCGTTGTTTGTGGTAAGCAAAATTTGGAGAATACAAACATTAGTAATTTACTTTTACTAAAATATATTATGATAAATTCAGTTCAGTGCTACACAATGTTTTTGGTTAATAAAGAAATAGGAATTAGAATAACCATAGGTTTGAGTTATGGTAGTAGCCAAACATTTGATGAGCATTTTGTTATCTAATGACTTCACTTGGAAAAGAATTTCATTGGTTTTGATGTTTAATTAAAAATAAATAAACTACGTTATAGTACCCAATAATACTTATTCATTATCAAAATTATAAATAACGTATGTAGTTTATAGGTTAATACTAACTAGTTAACAACAAAGCTTCAAACCCGACACTTCAAAGCTAAACACAAATCACAGAGAAAACATATTGCAGATAAAGAAAATGCTGAGCTAATACAGCATCTAACAGATTACTCATATGTAAAGTAAATAACAACAACATTGTTTTGATACTTACTGGAAATAATTCAACTTCAGCAGCTGGTCTGATGTTTAGTATGTTCAGAACCTCAGCCTTGGACACCTCATACTGTTTAATAGCTGTTAAAAACTCATTTACATTCTCCCTTGTTTGACAACCGGCTGCGGTATTAACCAAATAATCATAAACCTGTAAGAGACGCAGCACAGTGATCCACCAATAAAACATAAAAGCATTGCTATCTATTGGCAAAAATTAACATCACAAAAAAAGGGTTATCTATGATTCTATTATCTCCACAGAATAACAAACCTTGTAATCGGATGGAGCTACTTTGGCAATAACCCTTGTTGGATCTTTTGAAGCTCCTTTAACTCTTAAGAAATCAAGGACCTCAAAATTTGTCAGTGCATTAACATTGGCGTCCAAGCTATGAAAAGATCATTAAACATAAATAACATCTCATTAGAGAGAGATAGAGATTCATTTGAAATATTTGAGCAACAAGATTGAGAAGAATAGTAGTGACATACATCTTCATCTCCTACAACAAATGAAGTCTCTCCTACAACAAAACCAAATCAGTAAACAACATAACACGATTACAGAAATGATTTTTTTGCAAAATACAACAAACAATAAAATTGAAAGTTGAAACACAGAATTCATAAAAAAATTCATTTATCAAATCAATGAAATGTTTAGGACCTTGAAACCTTTCCCTATTGCTATTGCTCATAGAAAGAAAAAAAATATAAAAAAGCGATACTCCAGTAATGAAGACTTAAACCGAGATAGAATCAACATGCATATGAAAAACTAAAATGAGAGCTGGAAAATTGAGAACAGCAGTCGCGAGTATACCTTCAAAGGTGCAAGAGAGCTTAAAAATTGAGAACAGAGAAGCAGATTAAGTTTACGATTTGCGTAAAGCAGCACGCTGCGAACTTCGACGGTGAAGAAGGAGGTCGGAAAATTGACCGGCGACGGTGGTCGGAAATGAGAAAATCTCCGCCAAAGTTTGTAGGGTTTTCTTCACTGACGGGCCACAAAGCCCCCGACCCGGATCCGGATTCGTAGTAATAACAGCTTAATAGGCTGGTGCAAAAAGAAGCTCATAACATCAAAGTTTTACCCATTATACCTATACCCCACATTATACCTATACCCCCACAAACTTAAGGAAAAGATGTTTTTGTCCTTCTATAAAATATAAAATTTAAATTTTTTTACCATTCCATCATTTTAACATTTTCGGAAAAAGGGAGTGAATTTTGGAAAACCCATAATTTTTCGGTAGTTCATATATATTCCGAAAAACTTGAAAAAAGTTTTTCGTTACCGGAAAACTTGAAACAAGATTTCTGGTAGTTAATTTTATTTTATTTTACTTTTTTTTTAATTTATTAAATTATGATTTTTTTAACTGATTTTTTTCTTCTTATTTTTTAATTTTAGTGGGCGCTGGTGCACGAGGTAGAGACGTCAAAATAATCCGAACATCATGCGAGGAAGGTACTTCTTCATCATCCATGATGCATCCTCCGGAGAGGATTTCTGTCGTCACAATCCTCCAAAGTTCAAGGGTGAGGAGAGCCCAAAGAAAGCCGACCAGTGGATTCAAGAAGTGGAAAAAATTTTCGAAATGATTAATTACCAGACAATGGTGAAGGTCAACTATGCTACATATCTGCTACTAGGGGATGCTGAATATTGGTGGAGAAGTACAAGGCTTCTTATGGGATCAGCTCATGAGGAGGTGAACTGGGAGTTATTCAAAAGAAAGGTTTTAGACAAATACTTCCCGATGAGTACCAGGACTAAGTTGGGTGATGATTTTCTTAAATCATACCAGGGAAATATGACAGTGGGTGAATATGCTGCCAAGTTTGAGTCTTTGTCAAGGCATTTTAGGTTTTTGTGAAGAGGTTGATGAACAATTTATGTGTCGCAGTTTCCAAAATGGACTGAAGTACGAGATACAAGACTCAATCTTGCCATTGGGAATTCAACGTTTCCAAGCCTTAGTAGAGAAATGTAGAGAGGTTGAGGACATGAAGAACAAGAGGGTCAACCGAGGAGGGAACTTTAGTTCAGAGGGGCCTAGTCGGGTGAACCATTAGAACAACAAAGGAAAGCAAGTTGTTAAGCCATATAATCGACCACAGAACAACAACAGGGGTTAGAATCGCCCGAGGAACCAAAGTTTTGGAAGACAACTGGGCCAAGTGATTCGATGTTTTCGATGTGGGGAAGAGGGACATTATGCTAATGCTTGTACCACTAAGAGTCCTCCATGCTACAATTGCCAGAAGCCAGGGAACTTTGCAAGGGATTGCAAGGCTCCGAAGGTGGAACCAACAGTGAATGCAACTAGGGCTATTCGTCCTACTGCTGGGGGACGCGTTTATTGCATGGGTGTTGAAGCTGGAAATCAATCTCACAATTTGGTCCAACTAGACTGCAAGATTGCAGGTAACACACGAATTGCACTTTTTGATTCGCGGGCAACCCATTCCTTCATTGCTATGGACTGTGTGGATCGTTTGAAGCTATCTATTCTCTGCATTTTGATTTGGTTGTTTCCACACCTGCTAAGACTTTGACCGTAAATACTGCATGTTTACACTGTCATGTAGCTATTCAAAATAGAGATTTCTTGATTAATTTAATTTGTTTACCCCTACAATCACTCGAGATCATTCTCGGCATGGATTGGATGTCGTATCATTATATAATCTTGGATTGTGCTCGCAAATTAGTTCTTTTCTCTGAGCCGGATGTCGTTCAGTATTTAGCTTCTAACAAACTTGGAGTGTCGCTGAGAGAAGGAACTCAAGAGTTTATATCATTAGCTAACGTGGAGGCAAAGATAGATGTGAGCATAGAAGACGTGGTGCTTGTCAAGGAGTACCCAGACGTATTTCCAACAGAAATTCCAGGATTACCCCTAGTAAGAGATGTGGAATTCTTTATTGATCTACACCCATGAACCAGACCTATTTCGATTGCGCCGTATCATATGTCGCCATTGGAATTGAACGAGTTCAAGGGTCAAATTGAAGATTTGTTAGAGAAAGGATTTATCAGACCAAGTGTGTCACCATGGGGAGCTCCTATGTAGTTGGTAAAGAAGAAGGACAGAAGCTCACGCTTATGTGTGGATTATAGGCAACTAAACAAGGTAACTATTAAGAATCGTTATCCTTTACCATGTATCGACGATTTGATGGATCAATTAAGAGGAGCCGTAGTGTTTTCAAAGATTGATTTGAAGTCAGGTTACCATTAGATTCGGGTAAGAGAAGGAGATATTCAGAAGACTACTTTCAGAACCCGTTACAGACATTATGAATATCTTGTTATGCCATTTGGTGTTACAAATGCACCTGCGATTTTTATGAATTACATGAATAGAATCTTTAGCCTATTTTCTGGATAAATTCGTTGTGGTGTTCATCGATGATATATTGATTTATTCAAGGGATAAGGAAGAACATGGAGAACATTTAAGTCAAGTTCTTGAAGTTTTACGCGAAAAGAAATTGTATGCCAATATGTAGAAGTGCGAGTTTTGGCTAGAAAAAGTGAACTTCTTAGGACATGTGATAACCAAATAAGGAATTGTTGTGGATCCGGCAAAGATTGAGACAATCCTCGCTTAGAAACAGCCTCAGACCATCACAGACATACGAAGTTTTATCGGACTGACATGATACTACAGGAGGTTTATTGAAGGATTTGCTAAGATTGTAGCTCTATTGACACAACTCACTAGAAAGAATCAACCGTTCGCATGGACAGAGAAGTGTGAGGAAAATTTTCTTTTACTTAAGGAAAAGCTGACAACCTCACTAGTATTGGTCTTACTACAACCAGAAAAACCATATGAAGTTTACTGTGATGCATCTCACCAAGGTTTGGGATGTGTTCTAATGCAACACAAGAAGGCTGTAGCCTACGCCTCAAGGCAATTGAAAACTCATGAATGAAACTATCCTACTCATGATTTACAGTTTGCTGCGGTAGTTTTGCATTAAAGATCTGGAGGCACTACTTATATGGATGCACGTTCATACTGTTTAGTGACCATAAGAGTTTGAAATATTTGTTTGATAAAAAAGAATTGAACATGCGCCAAAGGAGATGGATGGAGACTCTCAAGGATTTTGATTTCACATTACAGTACCACCCTGGGAAAGCCAATGTTGTGGCAAATGCATTGAGTAGAAAGAGTGTGTCAATATTTTCAACAATAATGGCTAGACAACAAGACTTGTGTGAAGCATTTAGAGATCTACACTTGGACGTAGAGTTTGCATCGATAATTTTAAGATGTGGGATGATAAAAATTTTGAGTGGTCTACTTGAGGACATTGCAAATTTTCAAGATTACCATTAATCCAAGAGAAGAGGAACCTAATTGTGCAAGGAAAGACGACTGAGTTTAAGATTGGACCAGATAATATTTTGAGATGTAATGGAAGGATTTGTGTACCGACAGTTGCAGATCTGAGGAGAATAATTTTAGAAGAGGCTCATAAGAGCAAATTGAGTATCCACCCTGGAGCGACAAAGATGTATTAGGACTTGAGGCAAATATTTTGGTGGCCAAGAATGAAGAGGCATGTAGCGGATTATGTATCAACTTATTTAACTTGTCAGAAAGCGAAAGTGGAACATCAACAACCTGCTGGAATGTTACAACCTTTAGATATACCTGAATGGAAGTAGGAGAACATTTCCATGGACTTTATAACTGGAATGCCAAAGACATGGAGAAAGAATGATTCTATTTGAGTGATAGTGGATCAATTAACTAAATCCACACATTTTTTACCAGTAAAGACCACTTATAAGGTAGATAAGCTGACAGAGATCTACATTGCTGAAATTGTGAGATTACACGAAGTACCGTCGAGTATCGTATCGAACCGTGATCCGAAATTCACGTCTCATTTTTGGGGAGCGTTGCATGAAGCGTTGGGAACGAAACTTAGATTGAGTTCAGCATACCTTCCACAAACAGACAAACAGACTGAGAGAACGAATCAGTCATTGGAAGATTTATTGAGAGCATGTGTATTAGATGATAGAGGAAGCTGAGATGATGTATTGCCATTGATTGCGATTACCTACAACAATAGTTTCCACGTAAGTATTGGAATGGCACCATATGAGGCTTTGTATGGACGCAAGTGTCAGACGCCTTTATACTGGTATAAGGACGGAGAAAGTATGATTGTAGGACCTGAGATGGTGTAACAGACTACAGAGAAGGTCAAGAGGATAAAAGAGAAAATAAAGATCTCGCAGGATCGTCAGAGGAGTTATGCGTCGCAGACCTTTGGAATTCGAGCAGGGTGATCATGTGTTTCTAAGGGTCCCAGCTACAACTGGAGTTGGCAGAGCCATTAAATCAAGGAAATTAACTCCAAAATTTATTGGACCATACCAAATTACAGCACGAATTGGACCAGTGGCTTATCGAATTGCTTTGCCTCCAATACTGTCCAATATCCACGACGTATTTCACGTGTTGCAATTAGGGAAATACATTTCGGATATGTCACATGTCATCGAACCAGACACAATTCAACTAAAGGATAACCTGTCATTTGAACTATTACTTGTAAGAATTGAGGACAAGAAGATTAAACAGTTAAGGAACAAGGAATTTTCGCTAGTCAAACTGATTTGGAATCCAACTACTGGAGACACAGCTTGAGAACTAGAGAGTAAGATGAGGGAACAACATCCTGAATTGTTTATCGACGCGTAGTTTCGAGGACGAAACTAATTTTAGGGGGGGTACTAATGTAAGATCCATAATTTTAAATTATTTTATGGATTAAGTATCAAAAATATACTTTGAGATGTTTGTAATATGATTAATATTTGTATATATTTATATATATATATTTTGAGAACGACTAAAGTTATTTTTCGAAGAATAATTTGATTATATTACGAGGAATTTAATACCGGGCAGTTTATCAAGAATTTATCTGTCAATAGAGTTGCGACGAGAGTAGATATTTTATCAAAATAGTTTGAGATGTGAGTGAAGTGATGTGTGTAAGAGCATTTAGATATTGATGGATTAGTTGTAATTATAATATATATATATATATATATATATATATATATACTTAGTAAGTAAGGAAGTCTGATATATATATATATATATATATATATATATATATATATATATATATATATATATGAGAAGGAAGGAAGCAAGATAAAAGAAAGGAAAGAAAAGATCCTACCTGCCGCGACTTCTTCTTCTTTTCTGTTTGTGTTGGTAGAAACAAACCGCAAACACAAAACCTCTATTACTTCCTAGATCTAAGCTTCCATTCGAGAAGTGGCAAGAGGGAAAGTTGGTCCTCTCCACACAATGGTGCTTGTGAGCTAACTATTGTGGCGTCGATGCGAGCGAGAGTTTCACCGTATTTGATCGCGGTAGCGGAAAACGGTTGAGAAAGCGTTAATGAAGGTAAGGGGCTCCTTCCAAATTTTTAGTTTGCATATAGGAACTTTAAATGTGTGATGGATGATTTATGTGGTTCATTAAACCCGGTAAAAACCGTGTTGCGGCCGGTCTGATTCAGATCGTTCTGCATGCACTTAGGATTGGATTAGCTTATTTGGTTATGTTGGTACTCATGTCTTTCAATGGAGGTGTGTTTTTGGTTGCTGTTCTTGGACATGGTCTTGGATTCTTCCTTTGTAGCTGTGCCTTCAAAAAATCGCATCAGCGTGATGAACCTTATGATCTTCCTCCAAAGGCTTGTTGATTATTTTCAATTTTAATTTGCTAGTTTGTGTTTTCCATTTTATTTAATTAGTTTTAGCGATTACAAATTATTATACCATGTTTCTTGTAATTGTTTAATTAATCACTAGGTTTCTAATTCCAAATTGGTTATCTAATTGTTTGGAATTCTTTGAATTTATTAATGTGTGCAATTTAAATTTGAATATGTCAGTCAATTTTGTACTGAATCATCATCTGAAAAAAATCTGATTACTGATTACTATAGTAAATCACAGATTCCGACAATTTTAATGTGATATTTGCAATAGTTAAATATAATTTGGCTGCACTTTAGTCTCTCGAATTTTAAAAATTTAATGATTGTGAACTCTCTTTTAAAAATTAGAATTTTAATTCATTTTGTAAATATTTCATCATTTAATTTTGACTGACGTTATTATTTATTATTTTTTTATAATTATGTGAAATATACGGTTCATTTGTTTTGTTTTTATTTATTTTTTATTTTATGATTATGTGCGATGTACAACAGCTCAATATATATTTTATGATTATCTGCAATATAGAATAGCTCAATATACATTTTATAATTATGTGTAATATGCAGCTCATATGTAATGTGTAATATACAACTCAAGCAAATGGTGAACCCCTTTGTTGGAGCCAAGTTGGTTCTTTCAATCAAAGTTTTGATGTTAACAAAAACATTTTATGTAAATTGTATTTTGACTTAGAAGAACAAATCAGAGGTTGTGCAAAATAAGAGGATGACACCACCAGAGGATACACCAGAGGATGACGTCACCAGTAGATAAAAAATGCCACCAGAAAGTTCGGCCAGAGGATACATCCAGAGGATACCAGAGGATGTCATCAGAGGGTACCAGAAGATACATCCAGAAGATACCAAAGGATGTCATCAAAGGCAAACATCAGAGCATAACATCAATCAGAAGATATCATCAAAGGGAAGGAAAAATAACATCATCAGAGGATATCTTTCGTGGCCCATATCAGAAGGAAGTAGAGTCCAGAAGGAGACATGGTCCAGACCAGAAGGAAGCTTGTCAGAGGGAGACTTGGTCCAGACCAGAAGGAAACATAAGTCAGACTTGGTCCTGACTTAATCTTGACCAGAAGAGAGCATGGTCGTGAATATAAGACTCAGTCCAGAATTAATCCAGACTTGGTCTAGAGCAGAAGATAACTGGTCTAGAACAAATGACTTGGTCCAAACTTGATGCAGAATAGAAGATAGCATGGTCCAGAACATAAAACTTAATCCAGATCAGAAGATATAATTGTCCAGAACATAAGACTTAGTCTAGATTTAATCCAGACTTGGTTCAGATTTAATCCAGACTTAGTCCAGACTTGGTCCAGATCAGAGGACAAATGTTAAGATTAAAAGATCAATAGTCCAGATTAGAAGATCAATGGTCCAGATCACATAATGGTACATATCACATCACATGGACCAAAATTGGCCGAGATCAGAGGATTACAGAATGGTGCAGATCAGATCACATGGTCCAGAGTTGGTCGAGATCAGAGGATCACATAATTGGTACAAATCAGATTACATGGTCCAGAGTTGGTCGAGAACAGAAGATCATACGGTTCAGAATTTAAATCATGATGCAAATAAGTGAAGACTTGATTAAAATTCGAAGAAGACTTGATTAAATTTTGATAGAAATTTGATCAAAGTATTAAGGGGATTTGATTCAAAATATCACTGAAGACTTGATGAAATTCGAATGCAATCTAAGGCTTAAAAAGATATGGTTTGAAATTAAAAGAAACAAGATTGGTCAACAGAATTTTCAAATGCAATTTGAAGCTAAAAAAATACGATTTTTATTTAAGTGAAACAGGATTGGCCAACAGTATTTTCAAAGGAAATCTGAGCAAGATCTATTTCGAATTTAAGCCTGGACAAAGCCCTATCTACAGCTATAAAAGGAGGCTTCACGTAGCAGCATCAAGCATAAAAAAACACAAGAACTGAAGCTTCATATTCAACATAATCCGAGAGTTCAAAAGAGTGAATCACTTGAATGCAAAAACAATATTTTCTAAGTGTTTTCGAGAGAGAAATTCAGTGCAACAATCAGCTTTCCAGAAGCAACAAAAGTGTGCAAGAATTAGTTCAGCAGTCGGCTTTCCAAAAGCAAATTTGCAGAGTTCCAACCTTTGTAATCAAACCCAATAGTGGTGTAGATTCCTTTCTTTAATCTGTGGTTGTCAAGCTCTTTAGGAAGACTGGCTTGGAGGGTCAGGTGCTGTAATTCAAAGATTTGAATTAGTGGATTAAAGCCTTCAGGATGAGGGGACTGGATGTAGCAAAGTTAATAGTGAACTAGGATAAATTGTTGTGTTCTTATGGTGTTATTTTCCACTGCTAAGTTTGATTATTTATTTATCAAGTAAATCACATCAACATTCAACAAACGGTAAAAAAAAGATTCAAAGTTTGGCAAACACAATTCAACCCCCCTTCTCGTGTTTGCACCTTCAATTGGCATCAGAGGTCGTTCTCACAAGATCCCGAACTTTGGCAAGTGCACTAACAAAAAAACAGCAAAGAGCATCTATGATAGTCTGATTCTGACTTACAAAGGCAGCAAGCAAGTTCAAGAAACAAAGGCCAACATTCTAGTCAAGAAGTACGAGCTGTTCAAGATGGAAGAAGATGAAGACATTGAAACAATGTTTTTCAGATTTCAGACTCTGGTGTCAGGATTAAGAGTACTCAAGAAGGGCTATACCATCGCTGACCACGTGAAGAAAATCCTTAGAAGTCTGCCAAACAAGTGGAGACCAAAGGTCACTGCCATTCAGAAAGCAAAGGATTTGAACACTCTGAAGCTGGAAGAATTAATCAGCTCTCTCAAGTCACATGAAATAGAGCTTAAAGAAGATGAACCCAAGAAGAAGAATAAAACCCTAGCCTTAAAGTCCAAACGGAAGAAAGTTCTAAAAGCAGAAGCAAAAGCAGAAACAAAATTAGAAGATAGTGATTCTGAGGACCAGACTCATAAATCAGAAGCAGAAGACATTGCCTTCATAACCAAAAAGATTATGAAAATATGGCAAAACATAAGGAAGAAGTTTCCCCAGAGGAATTCCAAGCATTCCAACAGAGGAAAGGATGAACAAAACAAGAAGAGCATTATCTGCTATGGATGCAATGAACCTGGGCACATCAAATCAGAATGCACAAATCTGGAGAAAGGAAAAACTAGAAGAAAGACTCCAGACCCAAGAAGAAAAATTTGATGGCAACATGGGATGATTTTGATGAATCTTCTAATGATGAAGAAGCTGAATTAGTAATGATGGCCCACATCAATTTTTCCTTTAGATCCAACAAAAAATCTGACTCTGGAAGTGAATACGAAGAAGCAGAATTGGCTCTAATGGCTTGCACTCATTATGCCTCTTGAGCTAACTCTGAAAGTGAATCAGAAGAAGCAGAACTGACTCTGATTATTTACACCAACACTACCTCTAGATCCAACCCAAACTCTGATTTTGGAAGTGAATCAGAAGCAGAACTGGCTATGATGGCTCACACAGACACTGCCTTTGGATCCGATACAGAATCTAATTCTGAAAGTGAATCATTAGAAGATGAAAAAGAGGTATTTTCTGAACTCACTCGATCTGATTTAACTACTGCAATGAATGATATTTTAACTATCAATAACAAACAATCTTTAAAACTTAAAAAACTTAGGGAAGAAAATAAGACTCTAACCAAAGAAATTGATGTTTTAAAGAATCAAAATGCAGAATGTAAAACAGAAAATGCAACTCTTAAAACTGATATTGTTGAGCTTAAATCTGAAAACCTAACTCTAAAAAGTAATATTTGTTCAATATCCAATACTGTATGTAATTCTGATATGCATGAACAAGTCTTACAAGATTTTATTGTTAATGGTATGGAAAGAAGCAAATATGCTTCTATGATATATGGAGTTAGTAACAACGGCAAAATAGGCATAGGATTTGATTAAACTGTAACTGTAACTAAACCTATTCCCTATGATGTTTTGTGCGCTATTTGTGCTAAGAAAGGCCACTCAAAATTGTCTTGTCCCATGATAAAAACAAGAAAAGACAAGAAACCTTCCAAGACTAACAAACCCGGACCCAACCAGATTTAGGTACCAAAAGATAAAATTGTTTATGTTGTAGATGTTCTGAGCAACCAAAGTGAAACACTAGTCATGGTGCCTGGTCAATGGATGCTGGCAATATAAGAAGGGAAAAAGGTCTATGTCCCAACATTTGCCAAATAGAAGCAAACTGACTCTGGTGGAAGAAGAAATGGTCAACAAAATAACTATCAGAACCAGAACCATATGAGGAACCAGAAATATCAAAACAGATAGAGAAAGCACACATATCAACCAAATCAAAATAGGCAGAGGAATCACACATATCAACAAAACTGGAACTACCAGAGGAATCATAAATATCATCAGTTCCAAAACTATCAGAGGAACCTGATATATCAGCAGAAAGAGAAGTGTCAGAATCTGGAGACTTCTTCGAACACTCCAATGAAATTCATCAAGACTACAAATCTGGAAGGGAATGCAAAGCCCGTCATCCAGACCCTCTAATCACAGAATATGCAGATTTAGAATCTCAAAATCAGAAACAAGAGGATTTTCAGAATGAAATTGAAGTTGTGACATATAGGTTATATCTATCCTTAAATATTAGTATTGTTTGATATTTATGTTTACTGTGATAACAAGAAGCTTGATCTCAAAAATCAAAGCTGGATAAGTATTCTGCGGGTTTTCAAACTGTTAGAGGAATCAAGTGATCCATATAATATGAACACTTCAGCAGAAACAACATTCTAGTGGTTTCAAAAACAAGTAGAAACCACCAGAAGCAAAACTGATGTTCTGGTTGTATTAATTTCACTATTCAATTATTTAATTTGTATTATGTTATATGACAAATAGCTTGACCTAAAAAGTCAAAGCAAGATGTAGCTAATGCAGGTTAACTAGAGCTAGAGTTAACTGATGCTAGTTTACCAAAACTAGAGGAAACCGAAGCTGGTTTACCAAAACCAGAGGAAACCGAAGCTAGTTTATCAGAACCAGAGGAAACCTATGCAGGTTTACTAGAACCAGAAGCTGATGCAGGCAAAAGAACTTGAAAAAGTAGAAACTTCAAGCAAGAATATGACAAATCTTCAGAGGATAAATCTGAAGAGAAGAAGGATATAGGTGGAGTCTACCAATGCAAGAAGAGCTAAATAAATGATATTTTGGATCTAGTTCCAAGACTAGAAAAGAACACTATTGGAACCAAGTGGGTTTTCAGAAACAAGCTGAATGAAAAAGGAGAAGTTGTCAAAAACAAGGCACGATGTGTTGCACAAGGATACAGTCAGCAATAAGGTATTGACTACACTGAGACTTTTGCTCTAGTGGCTAGGTTAGAAGCTATTCGTATCCTACTTTCCTTTGCTGCTAATAATAACATCTCATTATTTCAAATGGATGTTAAAAGTACATTTTTAAATGGTTATATAAGTGAAGAAGTCTATGTTAAACAACCCCTAGGTTTTGAAAGTTCTGAACCATGTTTTTAAACTTAAAAAATATTTGTATGGTTTAAAACAAGCACCTAGGGCATGGCATGATAGACTTATTAACTTGCTACTTAAAAATGACTTTGAAAGAGGACAAGTAGACAATACTCTTTTTAGAAAATCAATAAAATATGATATTTTGATTATTCAAGTTTATGTTGATGATATTATCTTTGGATCTACTAATGGCACTCTCTGCCAAGAAATTTTCTAAATTGATGCAGCAGAAATTTCAAATGAGCATGATGGGAGAACTTATATTCTTCCTAGGAATACAAATTCAACAAAGTCAAAAGGTATATACATTCATGAATCAAAATATACAAAAGAGCTTCTCAACAAGTTTAAGATGAGTGACTGTAAACCTATGGCTACCCCAATGCACCCTACCTGCTCACTTGAAAAGGATGTGACTCAGGCCAAAAAGTTGATCAAAAATCCTACAAAGGTATGATAGGGTCTCTCCTTTACCTCAATACTTCTAGACCTGACATTATGTTTAGTGTATGTGCATGTGCACGATTTCAGTCTGACCCTAGGGATTCCCATTTAAATGCCGTTAAGAGAATCCTTAGATACGTCAAAGGCACTACCAACCTCACCTTGTTCTACAACTAAACTCCTACATACAAACCGAGTGGATACTGTGACTCTGATTATGCTGGAGACAAACTTGAGAGAAAGAGCACAAGTGGAAATTGAACGTTCTTGGGAGATAATTTAATATCCTTGTCAAGCAAGAGACAAAGCACCATTGCAATGTTAACAACAGAAGCTGAATATATCTCAGCAGCTGGATGCAGCTTTCAACTTATTTGGATGAAACATCAGCTGGAAGACTACAACATCATGGAAACCAACATCCCTTTATACTGTGACAACACTTTAGCCATCAACCTAACCAAAAACCCTATCCTTCATTCTAGAGCCAAACACATGAGATCAAACACCACTTCATCAGAGATTATGTTCAAAAAGGGACACTCAACATCCAATTTGTAGACACTAACCATCAATGGGCTGACATATTCACTAAACCACTACCAGAAGATAGGTTTGACTTCATCAAGAAAAACCTTAACCTTATCTTCATCCCTAACCAAATAGCTTAGTTTAATTTTTTATGTATGTAATTTTATTTTTATTGCCGTGTATTGTTTTTCAAAATAAAAAAAGAAGGTCAGAAGATGAAAAAAAAGTAAAAAAAAAAAATCAGAGGATCTCCTTTCTTCCTTCAATCCTTTTTGTCTGATGACAAAGGGGGAGAAGATGTATTTGATAAACAATCTGGGGCATTAGACTTAGGGGGAGAAAAAGCCAAAATAAAGCTTAGTCCTAAAGGGAGTCAAAGTCAAAAGAAAGAAAAATTGTTATAAAAAATAGAAAGTTTTGTCATCATCAAAAAAAGGGAGATTATTGGAACCAAGTTGGTTCTTTCAATCAATGTTTTGATGTTAACAAAAGCATTTTATGTAAATTTTATTTTGACTTAGAAGAACAAATAAGAGGCTGCGCAAATTCAGAGGATGACACCACTAGAAGATACACCAGAGGATGACACACCAGAAGATAAAAAATGCCACCAAAAAGTTCGGCCAGAGGATACATCCAAAGGATACCAGATGATGCATCCAGAGGATACCAGAGGATGTCATCAGAGGGTACCAGAAGATACCTCCAGAGGATGTCATCAAAGGCAAACATCAGAAGATAGCATTAATTTGAGGATATCATCAACGGGAAGGAAAAATAACATCATTAGAGGATATCTTTCATAAAGGTGCAAACACGAGAATGGGGGGTTGAATTGTGTTTGTCAAACTTGAATTCTTTTGCTTTTTGTTGAGTGTTGATGCGAATTATTGGATGAATTTTTTATCAGACTTAGCAGTAGATAATAACAACTTAAGAACACATCAATTTATCCTGGTTCACCATCAACTTGGCTACATCCAGTCCATTTATCCTAAAGGCTTTAATCCTCTATTTCAAACACTTTGAATTACAACACCTAACCCTTCAAGCCAGTCTTCTCAAACAGCCTGACAACCCCAGATTTTAGAGGAACAAAAAACAACACATTGACTCTACAAGTCAAGTCTTCTCCTACCGATCTGACAACCTCAGATTGAAGAAGGAACCTACACCACTATCGGGTTTGATTACAAGGGTTTGGAACTTTGCAAAGTTGCTTCTGGAAAGCTGATTGCTGCACTGAATTTCTCTCTCGAAAACACTTAGAAAATTTTTCTTTTGCACTCAAGTGATTCTCTCTTTTGAACTCTCTGATTGTGTTGAATATGAAGCTTGAGTTCTTGTGTTTTTCGATACTTGATGCTGCTGCGTGAAGCCTCCTTTTATAGCTGTAGATTGGGCTTTGTCCAAGCTTAAATTCGAAATAGATCTTGCTCATATTTCCTTTGAAAATACTGTTGGCCAATCCTGTTTCACTTAAATAAAATTCATATCTTTTTAGTTTCACATTGCATTTGAAAATTATGTTTACCAATCCTGTTTCTCTTAAGTTCAAACCATATCTTTTTATGCTTCAGATTGCATTCGAATTTCTTCAAGTCTTCAGTAATTTTTGCATCAAATCCCCTTAATACTTTGATCAAACTTTTATCAAAATTTAATCAAGTCTTCTTCGAATTTTAATCAAGTCTTCACTGATTTGCATCATGATTTAAATTCTGGACCGTATGATCTTCTAATCTCGACCACCTCTGGACCAAGTAATCTGATCTGCACCAATTCTGTTATCCTCTGATCTCGGCCAACACTGGACCATATGATCTGATCTGTACCAATTATGTGATCATCTGATATCGGCCACCACTGGACCATATGATCTGATCTATACCATTTTGTGATCCTCTGATCTCGGCCACCACTGGACCATATGATCTGATCTGTACCATTTTGTGATCCTCTGATCTGAACCATTGATCTTCTAATCTGGACCATTGATACTTTAATCTGGACCATTGATCTTTTAATCTAGACGTTTATCCTCTGATATTTATCTTTTGGACATTTATCCTCTGATATTGATATTTTAATCTGGACATTTATCCTCTGATCTAGATCTTTTAATTTGAACTTTTATCCTCTGATCTGGATTGAGTCTGGATTGAATCTGAATTAAATCTGGACTAAGTCTTATGTTCTGGACAATCATATCTTCTGATCTGGACTAAGTCTTATGTTCTGGACCATGCTATCTTCTGGTATGGACCAAGTCATTTGATCTGGACCAGTTATCTTCTGTTCTGGACCAAGTCTGGATTAAGTCTGGACTGATTCTTGTATTCACGACCAAGCTATATTCTGGTCAGGATTAAGTCTGGACCATGTCTGACTTATATTTCCTTTTGGTCTGGACCAAGTCTCCCTCTGACAAGCTTCCTTCTGGTCTGGACCAAGTCTCCTTCTAGACTCTGCTTCCTTTTGATCTAGGCCAAGAAAGATATCCTCTGATGATGTTTTTTTCGTTTGATGTTTGCCTTTGATGATATCCTCTGATATCCTCTAGAGGTGTATCCTCTGGTTGCCTTTGAATGCCTCCTCTGGTACCCTCTGGATGATTCATCTGGCCGAACCTTCTGGTGTCACAGTATAAAGGGACGTTTGTTTCCATGATTTTGTAGTCTTCCAGCTGATGTTTCATCCAAATGAGTTGAGAGCTACATCCTGCTTCTGAAATGTATTCAGCTTCTGCTGTTGACATGGCAATGGTACTTTGTCTCTTGCTTGACTAGGATATTAAATTGTCTCGTAAGAATGTGCAGTTTCCACTTGTACTATTTCTTTTGAGTTTATCTCCAGCATAATCAGAGTCACAGTATCCACTCAGTTTGTATGTAGAAGTTTTCTTGTAGAACAAGGTGAGGTTGGTAGTGCCTTTTAGGTATCTAAGTATTCTCTTAACGGCAGTTAAATGTGATTCCCTAGGGTCAGACTGAAATCTAGCACATATGCATACACTGTACATAATATCAGATCTTGAAGCAGTGAGATAGAGTATCCTATCATTCCTCTGTAGGATTTTTGATTAACTTTTTGGCATAAGTTGTCCTTTTCAAGTGAACAGGTAGGGTGCATAGGGGTAGCCATAGGTTTGCAGTCACTCATCTTAAACTTGAGAAGTTCTTTTGTATATTTTGATTGATGAATGTATATACCTTTTTGACTTTGCTGAATTTGAATTCCTAAGAAGAACTTAAGTTCTCCCATCATGCTCATTTGAAATTCTTGCTGCATCAATTTAGAAAATTCTTGGTAGAGAGTGCCATTAGTAGATCCAAAGATAATATCATCAACATAAACTTGAATAATCAGAATATCATCTTTTATTGATTTTCTAAAGAGAGTATTGTCTACTTGTCCTCTTTCAAAGTCATTTTTAAGTAAGAAGTTACTAAGTCTATCATACCATGCCTTAGGTGCTTGTTTTAAACGATACAAAGATTTTTTTAGTTTAAAAACATAGTTTGGAAATTCAAAACTTTCAAAACCTGGGGGTTGTTTAACATAGACTTCTTCACTTATATAACCATTTAAAAATGCGCTTTTAACATCCATTTGAAATAATGACATGTTATTATTAGTAGCAAGGGAAAGTAGGATACATATAGCTTATAACCTGGCCACTGGAGCAAAAGTCTCAGTGTAGTCAATTCCTTCTTGCTGACTGCAGCCTTGTGCAACAAGTCGTGCCTTGTTCCTGACAACTTCTCCTTTTTCATTCAACTTGTTTCTGAAGACCCACTTGGTTCCAATAATGTTCTTTTCTGGTCTTGGAACTAGATCCCAAACATCATTCCTTTCAAATTCATTTAACTCCTCTTGCATGGCAAGAATCCATCCATCTTCCTTCAGTGCTTCATCAACAGAAGTAGGCTCAACAGATGAGAGTAAGCCAAACAAACTGGTTTCTTTAAGTGATGATCTTGTCCTTAAGGGATCACTTGCACTCCCAATGATTAGAGTTTTGGGATGTGAAGACTTGTACTTCCATCCATATCTTCCTTCTGACTTATCTTCAGATTCATCCTTTGAAGATTTGTCAGGTTCTTCTGTTTTTCTTTCATCCTCCACCTTTTCAAGCTCTCTTGGTTTGTCTGCATCAGCTTCCTTTGGTTCTAGTAAACCTGCACTATCATCATCTTGCTTTGACTTTTCAAGGTCAAGCTGCTTGTCATCAAATTTAACATGTATGGATTCTTCCACAATATTTGTTTCCCTGTTAAACACTCTATATGCTTTGGATCTTTCAAAGTAACCAATGAAGGTTCACTTTTGAGATCGAGAATCAAATTTTCCAAGATTGTCTTTAGTGTTCAACATATAACAAGTACAGCCAAATTGTTTAAAATAAGAGATGTTAGGCTTTTTACCTTTCCACAGTTCATATGGTGTTTTATTCAATATGGATCTAATATAGACTCTATTTTAAATATAACATGCGGTATTAATTGCTTCTGCCCAAAAGTGTTTTGCAACATTCATATCATTTAACATTGTTTTGGCCATTTCTTGGAGTGATCTATTTTTTCTTTCTATAACTCCATTTTGTTGGGGTGTTCTAGGAGAAGAAAAGTTGTGAGAGATTCCATTCTCATCACAGAAATTTTCAAAGAATTTGTTCTCAAATTCTCCTCCATGATCACTTCTAATTATTATAATTTTAAGACCTTTTTCATTCATTATTTGTTTGCAAAAAGTGATAAATACTTTGTGGGATTCATCCTTATTTCTTAAAATTTTTACCCATGTCCACCTAGTGTAGTAATCTACAATAACAAACCCATATTTCTTTCCACCTAGAGAAGCTATTTTTATTGGCCCAAATAGATCTATGTGTAATAGCTCAAGGGGCTTTAAGGTAGATATTGAGTTTTTAGAGTTGAAAGAATTTTTTGTTTGTTTTCCCTTTTGGAAAGCTTCACACATAATTTTTGATTTGTAGCTTAGCTTAGGTAGACCTCTCACCAGTTGAAATTTATTTAGTTTTGAAACTAATCTAAGGTTAGCATAACCTAATCTCTTGTGCCAAATTAATTTCTCTTCATTTACTGACACTAGACACTTAACCTGTTGTTTCTCTAGACTAAACAGATTTATGTTGTAAATATTGTTTTGCATGTAACCTGTGAAGAGTACTAATCCATCCTTCTGACTAATAGCTTTGCATGTTTTTTTTTATTAAATATAATATCATAATTACTATCACTTAATTGACTAATACTTAATAAATATTGCCTAAGACCTTTGACTAGTAGTACATCTTTAATAGAGGAAGTAGTACCATTACCAACCGTGCCTCGACCAATGATTTGGCCTTTTTGCTTTCCTCCAATAGCCACTGTCCCTCCGTTGCCCAAAGTTAGTTCTTGGAATATAGACTTTTCTCCTGTCATATGTCGCGAGCATCCACTATCCAGGTACAATGACTGGTGTTTCAAGTTGATTGCTGAGGATATCTCTTTTTCATCTTTTGATGATTCACTTCCAGAGTCAGATTCTATATCGGATTTAGAGGCAGCGTCTATGTGAGCCATCAGAGCCAGTTCTACTTCTTCTGATTTACTTCCAGAATCAGATTTTATGTTGTATCCAGAGGCAGAAATTATGTGAGCCATTATGGCTAATTCTACTTCTTCATCTTCAAAGGATTCATCAGAATCATCCCATGTTGCCATTAGATTCTTCTTCTTGGGTCTGGAGTCTTTCTTCTGATTTTTCCCTTTCTCTAGATTTTTACATTCTGACTTGATGTGCCCAGGTTCATTGCATCCATAGCAGATGATGCTCTTCTTGTCTTGTTCATCCTTTCCTCTATTGGAATGCTTGGAATTCCTCTGGGGAACCTTCTTCCTTCTGTTTTGCATATCTTCAGAATCTTTTTGGTTATGAAGGCAATGTCTTCTGCTTCTGATTTCTGATTCTGGTCCTTAAAATCACTATCTTCTGATTCTGCTTTTAGAATTTTCTTCCGTTTGGACTTTAAGGCTAGGGTTTTATTCTTCTTCTTGGGTTCATCTTCTTCAAGCTCTATTTCATGTGACTTGAGGGAGTTGATTAATTCTTCCAGCTTCAAAGTGTTCAAGTCCTTTGCTTCCTGGATGGCAGTGACCTTTGGTCTCCACTTGTTTGGCAGACTTCTAAGAATTTTCTTCACATGGTCAGTAGTGGTATAGCTTTTCTTGAGTACTCTTAATCCTGAAACTAGAGTCTGAAATCTGGAAAACATTGCTTCAATGTCTTCATCTTCTTCCATCTTGAACAGCTCGTACTTCTTGACTAGAATGTTGGCTTTTGCTTCTTGAACTTGCTTGCTGCCTTTGTAAGTTAGAACCAGACTATCATAGATGTTCTTTGCTGTTTTCTGGTTAGTGCACTTGTCAAAATCCTTGAATGTGATTGCATTGATCATGAACGTTCTGGATTTGTGATGTAACTTAAATATCTTCTTCTGGTCAGCATCAAAATCTTTCCTTGGAATTTTAACACCATCAGCATCTCTTGGAGCAGTATAGCCATTTTCTACAATGTCCAGAGCAGAAGATAACTGGTCCAAAACAAATGACTTGGTCTAGAACAAAAGATAGCATGGTCCAGAACATAAAACTTAGTCTAGATCAGAAGATATAATTGTCCAGAACATAAGATTTAGTTCAGATTTAATCCAGACTTAGTCCAGACTTGGTCCAGATCAGAGGATAAATGCCCAGATTAAAAGATCAATGGTCCAAATTAAAATATCAATTGTCCAGATTAAAATATCAATGGTCCAGATTAGAAGATCAATGGTCCAGATCACAGAATGGTACATATAAGATCACATGGTCCAGAATTGGTCGATATTAGAGGATCACATAATGATACAAATCATATAAAATGTTCCAGAGTTGGTCGAGATCAGAGGATCACAAAATTGGTACATATCAAATTACGTGGTCCAGAGTTGGTCGAGATCAGAAGATCTTACAGTCCAAAATTTAAATCATGATACAACTAAGTGAAGACTTGATTAAAATTCGAAGAAGACTTGATTAAATTTTGATAGAAATTTGATCAATGTATTAAGGGGATTTGATTCAAAAAATCACTGAAGACTTGAAGAAATTCGAATGCAATCTGAGGCTTAAAAAGATATGGTTTGAAATTAAAAGAAACAAGATTGGTCAGCAAAATTTTCAAATGCAATCCGAAGCTAAAAAGATATGATTTTTATTTAAGTGAAACAGGATTGGCCAATAGTATTTTCAAAGGAAATCTGAGCAAGATCTATTTTGAATTTAAGCTTGGACAAAGACCTATCTGCAACTATAAAAGGAGGCTTCAGGCAGCAGCATCAAGTATCGAAAAACACAAGAACTCAAGCTTCATATTCAACACAATTCGAGAGTTCAAAAGAGAGAATCACTTGAGTGCAAAAGCAATATTTTCTAAGTGTTTTCAAGAGGGAAATTCAGTGCAACAATCAGCTTTCCAGAAGCAACAAAAGTGTGCAAGAATCAGTGCAGCAATCAGCTTTCCAGAAGCAAATTTGCAGAGTTCCAACCTTTGTAATCAAACCCGGTAGTGGTGTAGATTCATTTCTTCAATCTGGGGTTGTCAAATTGGTAGGAGAAGACTTGACTTGTAGATTCAAGGTGTTTTTTTCGTTTCTCAAAAGTCTAGGATTGTCATATTGTTTGAGAAGACTGGCTTGGAGGGTCAGGTGCTGTATTTCAAAGATTTGAATTAGTGGATTAAAGCCTTCAGGATGATAGGACTGGATGTAGCCAAGTTAATGGTGAACCTGGATAAATTGCTGTGTTCTTATGCTGTTATTTTCCGCTGCTAAGTCTGATTATTTATTTATCAAGTAAATCACATCAAATTCAACAAAACAGTAAAAAAAGATTCAAAGTTTGGCAAACACAATTCAACCCCCCTTCTCGTGTTTGCACCTTCACCCTTATTTATTTATTTTTAATGATTGTGTGATAATAAATTTAGACGTGAAAATATATACATTTGGAGTTCTTGACCGACTCATTGTTGTTGTGTTGTCGTTGTTGAAAATGTTATTGTTTTGTTATTGGTGTTGAAGATGTTATTGTTGTGTTGTGGTCGTTATCGACGTTGTTAGTAATGGTTGGGTTTAAGAGATTGATTGTTGTTGTGTTGGAGTTATATAATGAGCTATTCTCATATAAAAGAGTTTGAGCTGAAGTTGAAATTTACTAGAAAAATTGCATTGTTTTCGAAGATGTATTTGAATACAGCCCCAACGTATTCGAATACACTTCTGCAACGTTAAGCTCTTTATTTAAATTTTGAACATCGTATTTGAATACGATACCTCGTATTCGAATACAATTACGAGATTTTTGCTATTGACTTATCATCTGAATTCGGCTACGACTCTTCGTATTCGAATATAGAACTGAAGATTTTGCTAGTGACTTATCATCTGTATTCGGCTACGACTCTTCGTATTCGAATACAGAACTGAAGATTTTGCTACTGACTTATCATCTGTATTCGGCTACGACTCTTCGTGTTCGAATACAACCTTGATTTTTGTCAAAAATTCTATTTTTAAATATTTGTTTATGCACTTAATTACTTGGAATATTTTTGATGCATATGCTAAATTATATGAGGTTCTCTTAATATTGTTTCTTTAATAGTTATGAAGCGTTCGAGTTTCATAGTTGCATTTACGTACTGATTACAGTGAAAAGAGTCAGAGTACGCTCATGCATTTCATAGTTTATGGTGACCGCGATGGGCCACAGTGTCAGCGGTGACCGTGATGGGCCGTAAAGTTAAGTAGTGATTGTGATGGGCTACGGGGTGGTTCCACGTGATTAGTTGGTCCATCTTATCCTTACGAGGATTTAACTTATGTGTAAGGCCTCTGATAGACTACACTTTAAGTAAATCGTGTTAGTCTGTGATGCGACTGCACCATGATAATTATTACTAAGGCCTGTGATTGGCGGTGCAATTATGATTTACGCCCCTCGATGAGGGTTAAGTGGTGAGCGTGATGGGCCATAGTGTCCGTGGTGACCGTGATGAGCCACGAAGTTAAGTAGTGACCGTGATGGGCTACGAGGTGGTTCCACGTGATTAGATTGTTCATCTTATCCTTACAAGGATTTAACTGATGTGTAAGGCCTGTGATAGGCTACACTCTAAGTAAACTGTGCTAGTCTGTGAGCGACTGCACCACGCTAATTAGTACTAAGGCCTATGATAGGCGGTACAATTATGATTTACGCCCTGGCATGCGAGACATGTTTGTTGTGATCTGTTATATGAAAATGATATGTGTAAGTACCTTAAATTCTAAATTTTCTAATAGTTGTTTGAGTGTTGATTATACTTTGAGCTCGCAACTTGACTTACATTATTAGTCTTTGGTTTTCATCAAAAACTTGGACCTTATACATTGAAATATGTGAAATAGCCAGAATATCACTAGAAGGGGGGTTGAATAAAGATATTTGTTGTTTTAAAATTTCTTTTAATTTTTAAAGCTTTATCCTCTTCGAGAGGATGAGAATCAGAGGTTGGAAATTTAAAACTATGAGTATGAACAAATTACTAAAAGATAGACAGAGAGAGAGGTTAGAAAATATCACACACAATAAGGGTTACATCTAGTCCTCACACACTTGTGAGATTTCACTAAGAAAACGATCAACCTCTCACAGAGGTTAGTTACAACTTGTGTGTTCTAGAGCATCACCAAGCTTACAATATCTTCTCACGGATTTCAACTATTTCTAAGTGTAACTCACTTAGAAATTACAATATTGTTTGATGATGTTTGTGATGTATCTCTTTACGAACACTTTCTAAAAAGATGTTTTAAAGATCTAGTATAAGACAATAGAAAATATAAAGAAAGGATGAGAAAGCACTTGATAGCTCTTAGATTTTTTCTTTGTATGCTTTGTAGTTGTGTGTTGAATGAAGAAGAGCACCCTTCATTTTATAGAGTTGTAAGATGGTATATCCATGTGTTTAGATGTTTCATGACCGTTGGGCACTTTATTCAAAAGTCCAAAGCCAGTAGTCTTTAATTTCAGAAATGTCATCCAACTGTCTTGAGTCTTGTTTGAGCGCAGGAGAATGGGAATACAGTTCATCCTCGTATAGGAGGTTCAAACCTCTTTGATGTTTGGGCCTTAGCTGTCTTTTGCTTTTGCGTTCTCCAAGACATGTAAGATTACATTTTGGTCTTGTTTAGTACAACCTTTATGTACTTTGAAAAGGTATAACCATTTTCATCATAAGAGGATGAAGAGAGCTGGAGGTCCATCCTCTTACACTTCATTCTTCTATGTTCATCCTCTGCCTTTGTTTTCTTCAGTTGACTTTATTTTTCTTTCAAAATTTAACATTGATTTAACTTCTCTTTTGACAAGAAATTAATGTTATCGTGATTTTGAAGATTTTGCATAATTGTTAGTTCATCCTCTTTAAGGGTTCATCCTCTAGTCCATCCTCCAGTTTGAAAAACTTGTTGGATTGACTCAGATTTTTCCTTTTGAATAGTAACCTGTTTTCTAATATTAATTCACTCAAGAGCACATGTTAGATACCAAACATAATCATAATCTTTGAAATAATTTTGTTATCATTAAAACATTTGAGAGAGATTTTGTCTCAACAATATGTGTGTATACTTATTCGGTCAATGTTGTTTATCTTGTTGGAGCTGCTATGTATGTATTGGTTGTCATTTGACATGATTGTTAATTGTTAATAGTTAATTTTCGGTTGGTGACCCTTTACATTATTGTGGAAAATTGGGCTTTGCCCTCAGATGATACTCGAGTTCATTCCATTGACGGTTACCCTGACGACAGAGACGTCGTTAGACTTCCTTGATCGACCTTCGCTGACTTCTTAGGTATACGACCCCATCTCAAGCAGGGCTACTTATACGGGGAGGGTAATGAGAACATGTAGGAGTGCAGGGACAGTGTCTTGCGTGGAATATACTCACGGGCGGATCGACATTCTTGTACCTTCATGATCGGTACTCGAGGCGAATGGAGTATATATAGATGCGGAGAGTCCTGTAGTTGGAGGTGAGACGGACGCCACCGTAGGAGTGGTGACTCCTACTGTAGTAGTAGGCGATGTGGTGCTTGAACCAGGAACGGGTGAGAAGAGTAAGGGGCCAATGCCACCGGGGGATGACATTACAGGCCCGTCTAGGCTGGTCGGGGACCAGGGCTTAGTTGATGAACCATTGGTGCCTTGGTTGGTGTCACCGCGGATTGAGTCTGAGCTTCCACTTCTGGTGAACGATCCCCTATCGACGGTCACTGAAGTAGAGGACTGTTATGAGATTACAGCGTCGTCGAAGCTACCTATATCGTGGGTGGATCTGACTTCTGAAGAGACTGATCCTTCCATGGCTGATTGTTAGTGGATGATCAGATTGGTTTTTGTTATATAGGGCCTTAGTGTTTTGGTGGTTGTACTTATTTTGTTTTGGGATGACTGTACCTATGACGTACTTTGACAGTGACTTTTGTTGGTGGGTCCATGTTCCATTTTTTGACGTGACCATGGGGGGATAACATTCTTGGAGCAGTACTTCTATGTAGGTGTCTGCCGAGAATACCCCAAGGGTATGAGCGATATCTGATAGGTCTCATAGCCCCAGTGTATTTTCTATTGTGTATTTTGAATATTAATCCGAAAAACTATTTTAGCTTATTTGTATTTACGATGAAATTAATTATTACTCTTTTTGTTTTGTGCCACGACATATTATTTTATTAAGTGGTTTTTGAAAGAAAAAAAATACACTTGCGCTGTTAAAAATCGGGTTGTTACATTTGTGGTATCAGAGCTTTGGTTAGATTGTAGGTCGACTTGTAGGCTGGGAGTCGTTATCTGATCATGCGCCGGGGTAAGTGGTTAGAGTGCCAAGTCTTGTGTAGTTGTGGTGTGCTGAAGTGATGATGCTGTTAATGTTATATTTCGGAATTATTCTAAGTGGTGTGAGATTTCTACTTGATGATGGTTTTGAAGGGAACAATGCCTCCAAAAAGGGACGACAATGCAAGAGCCAACGTCAATTGGATGATTGGATGGCTGAAGCAATAAATAACATGGCTGCTTCTGTTGATGCGCAGACGGATGCAAAGACACTGCGGAATCTAGAGAAGAGAGAAATAGAGATTTGTGCTGCGGAGTCAAGGGGATTAGAGGATTTTTGTCGTCGCAATCCTCCAAAGTTCAAGGGTGAGGAAATCCCAGAGAAAGCCGACCAGTGGATTCAGGAAGTGGAAAAGATTTTCGAAATGATTAATTGCTAGAAAATGGTGAAGGTCAACTATGCTACATATCTGCTACTAGGGGATGCTGAATATTGGTGGAGAAGTACAAGGCTTCTTATGGGATCAGCTCATGAGGAGGTGAATTGGGAGTCATTCAAAAGAAAGTTTTAAGACAAATACTTCCCGATGAGTACTAGGAGTAAGTTGGGTGATGATTTTCTTAAATTGTACCAAGGAAATATGACGGTGGGTAATATGCTGCCAAGTTTGAGTCTTTGTCAAGGAATTTTAGGTTTTTTGTGAAGAGGTTGGTGAACAATTTATGTGTCACCGTTTCCAAAATGGACTGAAGTACCAGATACAAGACTCGGTCTTGCCATTGGGAATTCAACGTTTCCAAGCCTTAGTGGAGAAATGTAGAGAGGTTGAGGACATGAAGAACAAGAGGGCTAACCTAGGAGGGAACTTTAGTTCAAAGGGGCCTAGTCGGGTGAACCATCAGAACAATAAAGGAAAACAAGTTGTTAAGCCATATAACCGACCACAAAACAACAACGGGGGTCAGAATCGCCCGGGGAACCAGAGTTTTGGAAGACAACTGGGACAAGTGATTCCATGTTTCCGATGTGGGGAAGAGGGACATTATGCTAATGCTTGTACCACTAAGAGTCCTCCATGCTATAATTACCAGAAGCCAGGGCACTTTGCAAGGGATTGAAAGGCTCAGAAGGTGGAACCAACAGTGAATTCAACCAGGGCTACTCGTCCTAGTGCTAGGGGACACGTTTATTGCATGGGTGCTGAAGCTGGAAATCAATCTCACAATTTGATCCAACGAGACTGCAAGATTGCAGGTAACACACTAACTGTATTTTTTGATTCGGGGACAACCCATTCCTTCATTGCTATGGACTGTGTGAATCGTTTGAAGTTATCTATTCTCTACCTTTTGATTTGGTTGTTCCATACCTGCTAAGACTTTGACCGTAAATACTGCATGTTTACACTGTCATGTAACTATTCAGAATAGAGATTTCTTGATTAATTTAATTTTTTTATCCCTACAATCACTAGAGATCATTCTCGGCATGGATTGGATGTTGTATCATTATGTAATCTTGGATTGTGCTTGCAAATTAGTTCTTTTCCCCGAGCCGGAAGTCGTTCAGTATTTAGCTGCTAACAAACTCGGAGTGTCACTAAGAGAAGGAACTCAAGAGTTTCTATCATTGGCTAACGTGGAGGCAAAGATAGATGTGAGCATAGAAGACGTGGTGCTTGTCAAGGAGTACCCAGACGTATTTCCAACAGAAATTCCAAGATTGCCCCTAGTAAGAGAGGTGGAATTCTTTATTGATCGACACCCAGGAACCGGACCTATTTCGATTGCGTCGTATCGAATGTCGCCATTGGAATTGAATGAGCTCAAGGGTCAAATTGAAGATTTGTTAGAGAAACGATTTATCAGACCAAGTGTGTCACCATGGGAAGCTTCGATGTTGTTGGTAAAGAAGAAGGACGGAAGCTCGCGCTTATGTGTGGATTATAGGCAACTTAACAAGGCAACTATTATGAATTGTTATCCTTTACCACGTATCGATGATTTGATGGATCAATTAAGAGGAGCCACAGTGTTTTCAAAGATTGATTTGAAGTCAGGTTACCATCAGATTCAAGTAAGAGAAGGAGATATTTAGAAGACTGCTTTCAGAACCCGTTACGGACATTATGAATATCTTGTTATGCCATTTGGAGTTACAAATGCACCCGCGATTTTTATGGATTACATGAATAGAATCTTTAGCCCATATTTGGATAAATTCGTTGTGGTGTTCATCGATGATATATTGATTTATTCAAGGGATGAGGAAGAACATGGAGAACATTTACGTCAAGTTCTTGAAGTTTTACGCGAAAAGCAATTGTATGCCAATCTGTCGAAGTGCGAGTTTTGGCTAGAAAAAGTGAACTTCTTAGGACATGTGATAACCAAAGAAGGAATCGCTATGGATCTGTTAAAGATTGAGACAATCCTCGCTTGGAAACAGCCTCAGACCATCACAGACATACGAAGTTTTGTCGGACTGGCATGATACTACAGGAGGTTTATTGAACGATTTGCTAAGATTGTAGCTCCATGGACACAACTCACTAGAAAGAATCAGCCGTTCGCATGGAGAGAGAAGTGTGAGGAAAATTTTCAATTACTTAAGGAAAAGCTGACAACCTCACCAGTATGGTCTTACGACAACCAGAAAAACCATACGTAGTGTACTGTGATGCATCTCACCAAGGTTTGGGATGTGTTCTAATGCAACACAAGAAGGTTGTAGCCTTCGCCTCAAGGCAATTGAAAACTCATGAACGAAACTATCCTACTCATGATTTAGAGTTTGGTGCGGTAGTTTTTGCATTAAAGATCTGGAGGCATTACTTAGATGGATGCACGTTCACAATGTTCAGTGACCATAAGAGTTTGAAATATTTGTTTGATAAGAAAGAATTGAACATGCGCCAGAGGAGATGGATGGAGACTCTCAAGGATTTTGTTTTCACATTACACTACCACTAGGAATTAAGAGTTGTAATTTGCATTTTACTTTTTCTTATTTAATTAGAAACGACTTTTTGTATGAAAATCTTCTAAGTACTAGTAAGTTTTTGGAATTAAATTAAAAAGTTATAGTTAAGTCAAGTTAATTGAGAATTTATATTGTTTTAATTGAATAATAAAATTGAATTTTTACATGTATATTTAGAGGAACGTGATATCCTAAATTAGTTATAAATTTTTTTATTTCCTTGGGAGCAAATTTTCTTTATCCACTGCGAATTTTGTTTTAAAAAATCTAGTATTAATTATTATATATGTTATTTTAGGGTTTACGGTGTCACATGTGTAAGAACAGAGTTGCACCTAAGAGGGGGGGGGGGTGAATTGGGTGTTGGACAATTTTTCTGTTTTTAGAGTTTTGGAGATTGTTTAAGTGACTATTTGAAGTTTGTTTAATCTTGCTGTGTTAGTAAATGAAAACTGTAAATGACAGAAGGTAAAAACACACAGAGATTTATCCTGGTTCCCCTTACAACTAAGGGTACATCCAGTCCTCTTGCACCCCACAAGAGATTTTCCAATATCTGTTAGAATAAGTACAAGTCTAACCCTAAGACTTCAATTACAAATTCCTACCACTCTGCCTAAGATAGCACACCACTATCTTAGTTTACAACACTTGAAGAAAATACACCACTTTCTTCAAACAATAACTTTAATGATTTTTACAACAATGTTCTTAATTAAGAACAACAGAATATAATAGTTTGTGCAAGGATATCAATCCAACATACTTTCAAGTACAATAGAGAACCTTTCTCAATGATATGAAAATGTAGAGCATGTACTTGAAGTATGAAAATATAACTTTGAAAAGATCATAAAATATTTCAGAAAGTTGTTCAAAGTTCGTGGTAGGATTGATTTGTTTAAAACTAAAGTTTTGAAGTATTTATGCTCCAAGGTAACACTTCAGATCAATGGCAATGATTCCCAAACGTTTTGATGAACTTGTGCAATGTTTCAAAACTGAAAAGTTGCATTGTTTCGAAATTGTATTCGAATACAGTTTCAGTGTATTCGAATACACTTCTATAACGTTCTGTTTGTATTTGAAATTTGAATGTTTGTAGTCGAATACAAATACGAGATTTTTGCCATTGACTTGAATTGTATTCGAATACACAAAGTTGTAGTCGAATACAAATGTTTCAAAATAGCTACTGACTTGCAATCTGTATTCGACTACGACACTTCGTATTCGAATACAGATCTTCAGTTTTAGCTTCTGATTTATAGTCTGTATTCGACTACGATACCTTGTATTCGAATACAGATTTCCAGTTTTGTAAAAACTTTATTTTGAAACAAGTTTATGTTATTAAATATTTTCATAAAATATTTTAATGCATATGCTATCAGAAGGTTCTCATAATATTGTACTTAAACTGTATTTTGATTTAATATCAAATGCTTTTACCTAAATATAAATTTGAAAGATAAGTTGCTTAAAATCCTTTTTCTTTTTGATCAAGGATCTTTTTGTCATCATAAAAAATGTAGATCTTTAAATTTCATTCTCCCCATTTTTGATGATGACAAAAATCTTGTTGCTTGGATTTCAATTGTCTTGATTTCTCCCCCTAGATGTGTGCTTTCTCCCCCTTGATAAATGTTTTTCTCTTTCTTAAGTGTTGGAGGATCTGTTCAACATAATTAGCAACAACAATATATATACACTTTTTCTCCCCCTTTTGACATTATCAAAAAGGAAGAGGATATCACATAGCAAACAAGATATGCACAAATGTATCAAATAAAAAGAGGCAACACATGATATCTGGAAGAAAACAACTTAATTAACGATGTTCAAAATTACAATTAAAACAAACTTAAGAGTATTTAAAACAGGGAAAGTCAAACAGTAGTAGAAACAAATAAAAAACTGCAAATAGCCAACTTTAATATTCTGATTTTGGTGGAATATGTAACTGGTCAACTTTATCGGTCAGGTCACTAAGTTCTTGATGAAAAAATGAATGTTGTGTATTGATGGTGTTTTCAAGATCTTGGAACTTGTGGTTGAAGGCAGCAGTCATGTTCTGAGTTTGAGTACTGAAAGACTCATTCAAATGTTGGAATTGATCTGTGACAAAAGATTGAAGGAAGTTAAGTTTGTCCATGATCATTCTATTTGTGATGATGTCTTCAGCATGTGCTAAGTTATCTGGTTCTGGTGCTACTGCTGTTGCTGCTTTTGGTGCATTTTCTGGGCCGCTTCTGGTGCATCTGCTGGGCCTGTTGTTGGTTCTGCTTCTTCTGCATTCTCATCTTGGGCAGTTGATGAACTTTGTCCAAGATCACCCTTATGAACATAAATTTGAAGTGATTCACTCCAAACTATTTTCATACTGGGCAAAACACTTAAATCCAGCAGATTGTCTTTGGTGGTCTGGTACAGTACCTCACCTGAGAAATCAACCTTAAAATGATCCAGAATTCTTGTGACTTTTCTGGCATAGGGTAAAGCTATAGAATCTTTTGAAGCATATAGAACTGAATGAACAAAGTATGCCCAATTTAAATCAGCACCTTCAATCATAAAAGTCATAACTTGAAGTTCAAATTCAGAGATCTGTGAGTAGTTCCCTGCTTTTGGTATCAAAATGTAACTTAAGAAATAATGTAGTAATCTGTTGTCAACAGTCAGATTACCAACACCATATCTTTGTCTAGCATACTCTGATCCAGACTGTGTGCGTTTTCTTTCCATAGTGTCTTTGTCAAAACGACACAATGAGATATAGGCATCATACTTAGTAGTGTTTACCCATTCACATAGATGTCTTGGACACATCTTCTGACCTTCACTAGGTATGTGCAGAATTTCCCCAATAAGCGTAGTGTCTAAATTGATAATCTTCCCTTTAACTTTAGACACTAATCTATTCCCATCCTTTTCTAGGTTACAGAAGAAAACCTTAACTAGGTCAGGATAAATGGGACCATTGTATCCAATAAATTCTTCCAATTTTTGAGCCTTCAGCAACTTAGGAAATTTAAATTTAGAAAAGGAGTCAAGCGTACCAATTTTGGGGGTTACCAGCTTTTTGTCAGAGAAGCGTGTTCTGAATCTGTCCAGTTCTTCTGGGGAATGAAGTAATCTGGATAGGTCAGCCATGTTGTCGTTTCTTTGTTTCTTTGAAGGACCCACAGAAGCAACCTTGGTTCTTGGTCCTCTTTTGCGTGCATCCATTCTTGAGAAAATGAAGTTTACGGTGTTTGGGGGATTTAGGGTTTTGATTTTGATTTCACAGTAATCTCAGATGCAATGGATGATGAGGGGAAGGTTTAGATATGACTGTATGAAGGTTTAGGGATATGTTTGGATGAAGATTTTGAAGAGAAAAAAAATCAGAGACTTTGATTGTAATCGGCTACCAGTTTTTGTATTCGTAACCTAAAACTGTTAACAATCCCTTTTATATAAAAAAAATTCGAAACTGTAGTCGACTATAGACTTGGCGTATTCGAATACAGATTTTTCTGGGAACGTGTATTCGACTACAACCTGTCTGTTTTCAAATACGGCAGTAATAATTTCGTTTCCAAAGTGATATTTTTAACAATAAACAGCCCAAAAAATATTTTAAACATGTAGCAAAACATACATAGATATTAAAGAATCAAATATCATGTAAAAGAAGAAAAAAAATTTAAAATAAAAATTGCTATGACTTACAAAGCTTTCAAACCTTTTTCAGATAATTCTCATTTAGAATGCTTAGTTTCCTTCTGGATATTGTAGAATGAATCTCTAGGTAATGGCTTTGTAAACATATCCGTTATCTGAGTACCACATTTTTGAGGTTCTTTTGTGTGTATTCCTACAAAACAAGTTTATGGTTTTATTTGGTACCCAGAGTGCTTTGGGTCCTTGAATGTTAGTACCTTTCTTGACCCACACATAATGCCCTTGTGGAACACCAATGTTCCTAAAGTAACAAGCATTAGGTGTGTGACCATTAAGACCACAATAAAAACATTTTGGACTCTTTTCTGGAAAGCATGGTTTCTTTTGAATAATACTTTTCTTAGAACAAAAATGATTCTTTTGATCAGCCATTTCTTTCTCATCTTTAGATTGGTTACTTGCTTTTACAAAGGTAGTTTTACCAATACTTGGTTTATCAAATTTTGAGTAACCAAGTCCACTTTTGTCATTTGAATATCTTTGCATGCTAAGTATATTTTCCAATCCAAATTGTCCCTTTTCGTACCTTTCTATAACTCTATTCATTTGGACAATTTTAAAAGAAAGTGAATCACATTTAATGCATGTAGAAATCTGTTTTTGTTTTTCAGAATTTTGTTCCATAGTGTCAATCTTTTCATTTAGGGATAAAATCTGTTTCTTTTGATTTGACACTACTTTGTACAGATTTTTACATTCATTAAGTAGTTCTTTAATGGCTTGTTGTGCATCATTATCTTCAACACAAGAATCATTATTATCATAACAAATAGTATTACTACTAACCTCTTCTTCATTATCAGAATGATGAGATGCCATCAAAGCAACATTAGCGCATTCGTCATTATCTGAATTTGATGAAGAACTTACTTCATTATCTTCCCACGCTATGTATGCCTTTTTGAGTTCCTTCCTTCTGTTAGCATTTTTCTTGATAAGGTTAGGACATTTTGCTTTCATATGTCCTTCTTTCCCACATTCAAAGCAAGTGACATTCTGATTTGTAGTGAAGACATCTTTCTTCCTGAAGGTTTTTTTCTTCTTAAATGTTTTATCGTTTTGAAGAAACTTACCGAACTTTTTAACCAGGGAAGTGATGTTTTCATCTTCATCTGAAACTTCTTCATTTATTATTTCTTTTGATTCTATTTTCAATGCTATATTCTTTGTTTTTTTCTCCAAATTCTCATTCTTTTCCAGTCTTTCTAATTCTATTTCGTGTTCTTGTAACTTTCCAAAGAGTGCTGAGAGTGACATTTTTGACAAACTTTTCTTTTCAGAAATTGCTGTCACTTTTGGCTGCCATGTTCTGGTTCTTAGAACCTTTAAGTTCAATTCATCATTAGTAAAGTTCTTGCCAAGTGCTGTTAAGTGGTTTGTTAAGTGGGAAAAACGTTTCTGCATGTCCAGGATTGCTTCTCCTGGTTGCATTCTAAACATTTCGTATTCTTGAGATAAATTGTTCAGTTTTGAACGTTTTACCTCAATTGTTCCTTCATGGGTTACCTCAATTGTTCCAGAGTATCACATATCTCTTTTGCTGTTTTGCAGTGGGATATGCGAAAGAATTCATCCATACCCAATGCTGATTGTAACATATTTTTTGCTTTCTTATCAAACAGTACTTTTCTCTTTTCATCATATGTCCATGAGGCTTTTATTTTTATTTCCTCTTTATTGTTGATAACTGTTGTTGGAACATATGGACCGTTTTCTACTGCTTCCCATATGTCATCTCCTTGAGCCTCAAGGTATGCTTGCATACGTATTTTCCAGAAATCATAATGTTCACCGACAAAGCAGGGTGGTTTGTTACTGCTACCACCATCTCTAAAAACAGGTTGTGCGGAAGCCATGAATCTAGGAGCAAATTACCAAGAACCTGCTCTGATACCAAACTGAAAAGTTGCATTGTTTCGAAGTTGTATTCGAATATAGTCTCAGTGTATTCGAATACACTTCTATAACGTTCTGTTTGTATTTGAAATTTGAATGTTTGTAGTCGAATACAACATCTTGTAGTCGAATACAAATACGAGATTTTTGCCACTGACTTGAGTTGTATTCGAATACATAAAGCTGTAGTCGAATACAAATGTTTCAAAATAGCTACTGACTTGCAATCTGTATTCGACTACGACACTTCGTATTTGAATACAGATGTTCAGTTTTAGCTTCTGATTTATAGTCTGTATTCGACTACGATACCTTGTATTCGAATACAGATTTCCAGTTTTGTAAAAACTTTATTTTGAAACAAGTTTATGTTATTAAATATTTTCATAAAATATTTTAATGCATATGCTATCAGAAGGTTCTCATAATATTGTACTTAAACTGTATTTTGATTCAATATCAAATGCTTTTACCTAAATATAAATTTGAAAGATAAGTTGCTTAAAATCCTTTTTCTTTTTGATCAAGGATCTTTTTGTCTTCATAAAAAATGTAGATCTTTAAATTTCAACATGTTGAAACCTGAAAGGGCAACCTAAGCAAAAATTAGGGCAACAAAAAATATAGAATGAAAGAAGCTTTCTAGCTTGAGAATTTAAAACAGATTACCAAAGAATATGACTTACATGCACATATCAAAGTCGAGCAGAATATATTCCGAAATGTTGTGAAGATAGATTAGGGCAAATCGTATCTTTCAAAGTGGGTTAAAAACATGATTGAAATTGTGGCATGAGTTATTAACACACTTCTTTTATGAAATACTACTAACAAATTGGGTCATTTACCCATATGAGATCACCTTTTCGTCTTTTCTTTTTATGAATCTTTTTACTTGTACCATATATTTTTCTCATTAAATATCATTGTCTGAACCTTCCTTCACTAATTTCTTGTGTGATAAATCTTTTTTTGTCTGTCAAAATACATTTTTTTATGATAGTCATAAGTTGAGACACAAAAATATGAATGTCCATAGGCCAAAACTAGTATGGTGTCTTTACACGTAAGGCTGGGGCAACTAGAGATCAATTCGAAGATTTTACAAAAAATCTCTTTAAAGATCAAAAGGAAAATTGACACTATTTATTCGAAGTGGTGCACATGTTTCATCCATAAATCCAGTGACCACGTTCATAAGGAGGTGAAAGAAATAGAAAAAATAAAATAAAATAAAAAATTGAAGGGAAAATATAAAAGATGAATGAAAAAATTGAAGAAAAAAAAGATGAAAATGAAGGAAAATGGCTATTCATCAAATGTATTCATAACATTTCATATTTTCGATAGTGTGTAAATTTAAAGTCAGGATGTTGACGTGCACTCTATGATTTAAAAAGACGGGACACTGACCCGCACCATAAGATTTAAAAAATGGAATGACTAACCCGGACACTCCAATTTAAAGCCGAGATGACTAACCGCACCCTATGATTTAAAGGATGGGACACTGACCTGCATCATCTTATTTAAGAGTTGGGACGACTAATCTGCACTCTTTATTTTTTTTTGAAGTCGGGATTTTTGATCCGCACCCTTTACTTTTTCCTTTGAAGTCATGATTTCTGACCCATACACTTTGTTTTTTTCCTTTAAAGTCAGGATTTCTAGCCTGCACCTTTTATTTTTTCTTTTAAAGCTGAGAAAACAACCTGCATCTTAAGCTGGAAAAACAACTCGAAAATGACTGGCATCTTAAGTTGGGAAAACAACCCGCACCCTCGAAGCTGAGAAAACGACTCGCATCTTAAGTCGGGAAACAACTTGCACCTCTAAAGTCGAGAAAAAGACCCGCATCTTAAGCCAAGCAAATGACTTGCACTACCGAAGCCAAGAAAATGACTCGCACCCCCGAAGCCGACAAAACAACCTGCATCTTAAGGTGGGAAAATGACTCGCACCCTCGAAAACCGAGAAAATGGCCCGCATTTAAATTGGGAAAACGACTCACACCCCATGTTGGGAAAACGACCTGATATCTTAAGTTGGGAAAACGATCCACATCTTGAGATGGGAAAACAATTTACACCCGAAGTTGAGAAAACGACTCGCACCCTCCTTTGCAATGGTAACTTTTTTGGGACAAAATTAGTGTCTTCGCCTTTACTTATTATTTACACTGATTCTCAAGTAAATGGTAAGTAAAGAGGGGCAGCTGTGGACACCTAATTTTGTCCGCTCTTTTTTTAATTATTAACAAAATAAATAACAAAGAGGGTGTTTTGGATTTGTTACCTAAATTTCTATTTTTTTAATTTCAATATAAGATTTTCATGTAATTTTTTGTATGATATCCGCTTGTTAATAAAAAGTGACATATGTTAAGTTTTTTTTGTATTTTTATTTATTACTTTTTTGGTTTAATAATAACATGGTAACAAAAAAAATTCAAAACGTTTTATTTAATACTAAATAAAAAAGAAATTAAATATAAAATTAATAAATATGAGATTTTTTGGAGTAAATTAAATATGAACGATTTTGATTTGATTGATTTATATTTCATATGTTTTTTTGGAATTTGGAAAAGTTTTTAAAAGAAAAAATAAAACTTAAAGGATTCAACTTAATTAGTCATAATGGTGGTAGACATTTATTTCTTAAAATTACGTGACTCTAATTTTTAAATATAAATAAGAGTGTCATGAGACTCTCACAAATAAAAAAGAGAGACATGATTAGAAAATATGGATCGGTTTTAGGTGTTTGAATCCGCCCACCAGAAAGACACTATTGGTTCTTTGTTGTGCCATTCTTACACAACCTTCTCTATAATCACTCATTTCAAATAAAAACAAAAAACAAGACAAAAATAAAGAAGTGTTTGAATCTGCCATTCGGCCAACACCGTTAGTTCTCCGTCGCACACTTCTTACACAATATTCTCTACAACCACCCAAAGCAACTCGCGCTAAAAAATAAGAAAAAGAAAAAACACATTGTCTAAAGGTGACAACCATAGTTCAAGAATTTGGTATGATTTTTTTTTCCTATTAAATTTTAATACTTTCTATGTATTATGATTTGTCATCTAATTGTCGATTTTAATTTTTATACAAATCATACACCTCTTAAATTGATGTAGCCCGTAAAAAATAAATTTTTCTTTTTTATTTATTTAAAAATAGATAAGTTTTTTTTGTGTTTTATTATCATACTATTTGGTAATCCTTTTTCTTTCCCACTTTCCACTATTAATCTATTTTTATAATAATCAACAAAAATCGAGTAATAATAAAATTAATTAACCCACAAGTATTTTATACCAAGAACTGCATTATACGACCTTATGGTAAAGGATAAGTTACATTATCGCTTATTTTCTTCAGCATCAATCAACAAAATGCCATGAATTATACTAGAATCATAAGTGCAGACTCATTTTATTTACTTAATACTCTGTTTCTTTAATACATTAATGCAGACTCAGTCCCAGCAACGCAGTTGCAGATGCCATTAGGTATGCGATACAAAAACAGTTTCGTGAGCCTATCTATGGTTGGAGTGCAACCACTGACATTATTAGACAAGATTGGTTTGAAAAATTTACAGTAAGCATTTGAATATAATTATATGTTCAATTCGTCTTTGTAGCATATATAGGGACAATTATGTTATTTGTTTTGTTGATAGTAGTTACTACATATATACTTTTTTTAACTCCCATGAGAAGGTGTCGTCGGATCCTTGTGATAATGATGCTGTGAAACGTGTGTTTGAACAAAAGGCCGCTAAAAGACTATCTGATATGCTTACAAAGGCGAGGAAGAAAGGGACTCGACCTAATTGGATAGGTGAGGAAATTTTTTATGGGTATTAATTATTTCTTTTTTGCATGGTCCAAAAGGCTATAAGTGGTAACAAAAAAAAGAGGTAAACTTAATAGCTAATGCCTTTTCTGGTAAACTTAAACACAATCCATCATGTACAAGTTATAACTTACAATTCAAGTTCTGGATTTGGAAAATAAGTTGAATATGTGCTGTATTTGATTTGTGTATTGTGTTCTGTTTTTATATATATATGAAGCAAGCACTTTTGAGAGTCGTTGTTGCACTGTATGTTTATTATTATGAATGGTTGTGGTAAACTTAATAGCTAATAGCTAATGAATTTAAAGTAGTAATAATAATTAAAAAAAAAAACAAAAGCACACGCTAATAGTTCTTTATCGATACTAATTTTCCTCTCGCTGCTGCAGCAAGCTAGTCCTATATTATTATTATTCCAAACAGTTTTAAAATTTCATACTGAAGCTAATAGTTCCTTTATTATTATTGTTATGCTAATAGTTCAAAATTAATGAATACTAAAGCACACTATACCTAATTGGATAGGTAAGGAAGCTTGGACTGGTCTTCAAGCATATTGGGAAGGTGCATCATTCAAGAACATCTCCAGTCAAAATAATATCAATCGAGCTTCAGCAAGAGGTGGAGCTGTCCACACCTCAGGCCGCAAGGCTCATATTGATGTTGCACTTGAGCTCGTAAGTATTAAATTGACATTTTCCTAAAATTAATTCAATTTAATGTTATGATATCTACTTGTGAGTTGTGATCCAATAGTCTTGATTTTATTTTAATTGTGGTCCAATAATCTTGATTTTATTTGTAGAGCAATAACCTTCAAAGAGATTTACGTCCCGATGAGTTATTTTTGACAACCCATAAGAGGAAAAATGGCGCTTGGGTTGATAGTCGCGCATAATCTACTTATGTATGTTCTTTATTTATCTAAATTCTTTATGCAAATTCTTTATAATCTTTATTATACATGTATTAGTGTAGATGGTATATTACCTTATTAATTTTTTCCATTGATCAGGGAACATTTAAAAAAAAATGGTGGAAGTACAAACACAGCTTGGCGACACAAGTGTAGATGGTGCTAAAGAGTTAGATGGATCGACAATACTTAAATTATGGACACAATCTGCAGGGGATCGCACTCGTGGTCGAGTTTATGGTACAAGAGACTTATATGATAACCTCCGTCATGGGAGTACATCGATTACACAACAATCCCAGAATCCTTCTAATTCTATGACTCAGATGTCTTTACAAGCGGAGAGGACAACTAGAATTAGAGCTGAACAAATTGCTCAGGATGCAGTGGCCCAAGCTCAAGTGGCTACCGAAGTCGCCGAAGAGGCTAAGGAGCGTTCAAAGAAGTTAGCGAATGATTTTGATGCATTAAAAGAATTTTTTGTAGATAAAATTGACGCTTTGCAGCGTCAATCAGCTGGTGAATCATCTAATGCGAGTCATCCTCCTTCGCATCCTCATTACGATGATAATTTTGACGACGTGTCACTGGAAGAACTTTGATCTGATATTTAGTTATGCTTACTTTTTGTAGTCCTTGGTTGACAATTATGCAATAGGTGACTTTGTTAGGTTGTTATTTGATATTATGTTAATATTTTGGATTATGATAACAAATGATACTTTGTTGCCTTTTTAATGTTATTAATGCAAGGGGATTTTTGAAGTATTAGTTATTTTATAAAATTTTTAAATATTATTTGAGCAGGTGCTAAAAAAACAAAAAAAAAAAATTAAATAAATTTCAACTTAGCGTCGGCTTCCTCTGTGACACCCTAAACCCCAAAACAACATATAAAATAATTTATACTAGATTTTTTTTTATCTAATTCACAGCGGATAAAGAAAATATGTTTTCAAGAAAATAAGAATTTTTATAACTAATTTATGATATCACGTTCCTCTAAATAAACACGTAAAAATTTAACTTTATTCCTTAATTAAAACAATGCAATCTCAATGAACTTGACTTTACTATAATTTCTTGATTTAATTCCAAAACTTACTAGTACTTATAAGGTTTTCATACAAAAGGTCTTTTCTAATTAAACAAGTGAAAGTGAAATATAAATTACAACCCTTAATTCCCGGTATCACCTATCAGAGCGGAGTTTCTCCGAAATTTGAACTTCATGAGTCATTAACCTGTAATAACTGCGATTTCGCAAACGCAAGGCCAAGCCAGACGAACACAAACAACGAAGGAGGTGAGTTTTGAAATCATGTTTATAGTATAATATAAGTAAGAAGAACACGCAATCAATCATAATAAACCGTATCATTATACAAACATTCTTCAAGAAAAGAAACATCACATTATAAAGTCAAAATCACTAACGAGAAACCAATATATTTCACTATAACATCAAATCATCTAAAAGAAATTATTATCGCACAAGGTACGTATTAATCACAACAAAAAAATCACAAGAAGATGCAATGCTATGCATGAGCTTAGACTCTACTTCACAATGTGGTACCATTCTAACTCCGAAGTACTTGGTTAGGAGACTTGATACTATGCCACCATCCCGGTGGGCGGACAATTCAAATTGGCCCTGTCCTCACAGATCCGCTCAACTCAACCCGAGACACATATACACGACAGTCGAGGTAAACGTGTGTTGCGTGGTAGCTCCCGACATTTGGAGTACTACCTCCAAGTCACCTAGGAATTCCCCACCCGAATAATCTACTTATGTATGTTCTTTATTTATCTAAATTCTTTATGCAAATTCTTTATATTCTTTATTATACATGTATTAGTGTAGATGGTATATTACCTTATTAATTTTTTCCATTGATCAGGGAACATTTAAAAAAAAATGGTGGAAGTACAAACACAGCTTGGCGACACAAGTGTAGATGGTGCTAAAGAGTTAGATGGATCAACAATACTTAAATTATGGACACAATCTGCAGGGGGTCGCACTCGTGGTCGAGTTTATGGTACAAGAGACTTATATGATAACCTCCGTCATGAGAGTACATCGATTACACAACAATCCCAGAATCCTTCTAATTCTATGACTCAGATGTCTTTACAAGCGGAGAGGACAACTAGAATTAGAGCTGAACAAATTGCTCAGGATGCAGTGGCCCAAGCTCAAGTGGCTACCGAAGTCGCCGAAGAGGCTAAGGAGCGTTCAAAGAAGTTAGAGAATGATTTAGATGCATGAAAAGAATCTTTTGTAGATAAAATCGACGCTTTGCAGCGTCAATCAGCTGGTGAATCATCTAATGCGAGTCATCCTCCTTCGCATCCTCATTACGATGATAATTTGGACGACGTGTCACTGGAAGAACTTTGATCTGATATTTAGTTATGCTTACTTTTTGTAGTCCTTGGTTGACAATTATGCAATAGTTGACTTTGTTAGGTTGTTATTTGATATTATGTTAATATTTTGGATTATGATAACAAATAATACTTTGTTGCCTTTTTTATGTTATTAATGCAAGGGGATTTTTGAAGTATTAGTTATTTTATAAAAATTTTAAATATTATTTGAGCGGGTGCTAAAACAACAACAAAAAAATTAAATAAATTTCAACTTAGCGTCGGCTTCCTCCGACGCTACATAATTGCTGACTTTTCACGTTTGACTTTAGCGTCGGCTACATCCGACACTAATAAACAAAAAAATTGACTTTTATTTGACTATAGCGTCGGCCTGGCCGACGCTAACAGTTTATTGACTTTTTTATTATTGACTGTAGCGTCGGCCATCCGACGCTGCAGGTTTTTTTAAAATGACGTGGCAAAAGGCCTTTTTAGAGTCGGATGAGTTTTTTTATTTACTAGTGTCAGTTTAGCTTTGGCCTGGTCGACGCTAAAACACCAATCGACGCTATATGGCCGACGCTATGCAATAGCTTCGACCGTTTTAGCCTAGGCCCGACTCCGACGCTAATCCGACGCTAAAAAGGCGTTAGCGTCGGCTTTTGGGGGGTTAGTGTCGGCTTTTGGCCGACGCTAAATCCTGTTTTTCTAGTAGTGATTGCACCTAAGGATACGTTGGAACAAAAAAAAGAGAAAAAGAAGAAGTGTTTGAATCTGCTATTCGGCCAACACCATTAGTTCTCTGTCACACAATTCTTACACAATATTATCTATAACCACCAATGTAACTCGCACTAAAAAATAAAAGAAAGAAAAAACACATTGTCTAAAGGTGACAACCATAGTTCAAGAATTTGGTATGATTTTTTTTTTCTATTAAATTTTGATACGTTCGATGTATTACGATTTTTCGTCTAATTGTCGATTTTAATTTTTATACAAACCATACACCTCTTAAATTGATGTAGCCCGTAAAATTAAAATAATTTTTTTGAAATAGATAGGTTTTTCTTTGTTTTATTATCATACTATTTGGTAATCCTTTTTCTTTCCCACTTATCACTATTAACGTCGGAACAAAGTCTTTCTCTTGTCAAAACAAATTAATAAAAAATATTTTTCTTTCTTTTATTAATATAAATAATTTATTTCTTTTTTTATTATTCTTTTTTGGGTAAAATAAATAATTTAATAAATAAATATTTTTCTATAATTAATTATAGGGCAACCGTTTTAGCGTACGATGTAGGGTGATAATACTTTCCTTACTCGTAATCGGCTCATGAATCCAAATTTAATTTTTGGTTCAAGGTTATCATTTTAGATGTTATCCAATTTTTCCTTTAATAAAATAAAATTAATGACGACGCTTTTTTCGTGGACAAACCGGACATGACAATATGGATAGATGGCTAATCAATGTTTTATATTTGATTCATAATTATATAAAATATATATTTTATTGAAATAATATGTTCATTTTAAATTATGTTTTACTTTTTTCCTTGATTTTTATTATTTACTCAATTATTAAGTTTTCACATATATTTTTCCAAAAAAAAAAGTGTTACACACATATTTGGGAATAAAAAGTGTTACACTCTTTTGCAATGGTAACTTTTTTTGGGACAAAAGTAGTGTCTTCGTCTTTAATTATTATTTACACCAATTCTCAAGTAAATCTTAAGTAAAGAGGGGCACTTATGGACATGTAATTTTGTCCGCCCTTTTTTTATTATTAACAAAATAAATAACAAAAAAGGTGTTTTGGACTTATTACCCTAACTTTCAATTTTTTTTTTTAATTTCAATATACGATTTTCATTTAAGTTTTCGTATGATATTCGCTCATTAATAAAAAGTGATATATATTAGGCTTTTTTTGTATTTTTATTTATTACTATATTGGTTTAATAATAACATGGTAATAAAAAAATTCAAATTTTTTTATTTAATAGAAAATAAAAACGAAATTAAATATAAAATTAATAAATATGTTTTTGGAGTAAATTAAATATGAATGATTTTGATTTGATTGATTTATATTTCATATGTTTTTTGGAATTTGAGAAAAGTTTTTAAAAGAAAAAAAAATAAAACTTAAGGATTCAACTTAATTAGTTATAATGGTAGTAGACATTTATTTCTAAAAATTACGTAATTTTAGTATAAATAAGAGTGTGATGGGACTCTCACCAAAAAAAAAAAAAAGGAGAGACGTGATTATAAAATATGGACCGATTTTAGGTGTTTGAATGTGTCTACCAAAAAACCAATATTGGTTCTTTGTTTTGCCATTCTTACACAACATTCTCTATAATTACTCGTTTCAAACAAAAAAAAGAGAAAAAGAAGAAGTGTTTGAATCTGCTATTCGGCGAACACTCTTGTTAGTTCTCCCTCACACAATTCTTACACAATATTCTCTATAACCACTAATGTAACTTCCACTAAAACATAAGAGAAAGAAAAAACACATTGCCTAAAGGTGACAACCATAGTTCAAGAATTTGGTATGATTTTTTTTTTCTATTAAATTTTGATACGTTCGATGTATTACGATTTGTCGTCTAATTGTCGATTTTAATTTTTATACAAACCATACACCTCTTAAATTGATGTAGCCCGTAAAATTAAAATAATTTTTTTTAAATAGATAGGTTTTTCTTTGTTTTATTATCATACTATTTGGTAATCCTTTTTCTTTCCCATTATCAATATTAACCCATTTTTTAATAATAAATAAAATCGAGTAATAATAAAATTAATTAACCCACAAATATTTTATACCAAGAACTGCATGTTTTTTGATTTCCCTATTGCACCTAAGGATATGTTGGAACAAAGTCTTTCCCTTGTCAAAACAAATTAATAAAAATATTTTTCTTTCTTTTATTAATATAAATAATTTATTTCTTTTTTTATTATTCTTTTTTGGGTAAAATAAATAATTAAATAAATAAATATTTTTTCTATAATTAGTTATAGGGTAACCGTTTTAGTGTACGATCTAGGGTGATAATACTTTCCTTACTCGTAATCGACTCATGAATCCAAATTTAATTTTTGGTTCAAGGTTATCATTTTAGATGTTATCCAATTTTTCCTTTAATAAAATAAAATTAATGACGACGCTTTTTTCGTGGACAAACCGGACATGACAATATGGATAGATGGCTAATCAATGTTTTATATTTGATTCATAATTATATAAAATATATATTTTATTGAAATAATATGTTCATTTTAAATTATGTTTTACTTTTTTCCTTGATTTTTATTATTTACTCAATTATTAAGTTTTCACATATATTTTTCCAAAAAAAAAAGTGTTACACACATATTTGGGAATAAATTTATTAAAAGTAACAAAAAAAAATTCTATTATATATTCCTTCCCAAAATAGTCTCAAAGTTTAAATATAGAGTTGACAATTATTTCACAGAAAAATAAGAATTGCATAGTGTTATATATATTTTTTGTACTATGACTCAATTTTTGGCACAGATATTGAATATAATTCACTAAAACATAAAAAGATAAATGACATTACATATTTTGTTTGTAACATAGTTCACATTGCAATACAATTCTTTATTAATCATTCTTTGTAATTATATCAAAATATTGGTGCTGATATAATGGTGGCATTGTTCATTAATTGTGGAGAATTTGCTAGACATGTACAGCGATTAAAACTGCATCTGCAACCATGATTCGGATTAGCATCATCACATTCTTCATTAAACTGACAAGGAAGAGAGACAACGGGACCCAACCTTGCATCTGATTTCTTGCACATATCTATATACACAAAACATCACATCATCATCATTAAAAATTAAAATCATACTAAACATATGAAATATTTGAAACTAAAATGGTTGGAGTATAAATGTTTTGTCGATATTAAAGATGATTTATGACCTGATGCAATGGTAATGACAAAAGTGAGTAAGATTGCAAATTTCATAGCTGAAGTTTTTGAGTACTCCATATCCACAAAATCAATAATACTTGAGATATATATCTTTTGTTTTTAAAACATGATATATGTTGAAGTTTGAACTTGTATTTATATAGATAAGTAATGTATAGTCAAAGAGATATTATTTCTGTTGTAAAATTTTCACTTTGTAATCTCATTCGATTGAAATAAAATTCCATTTCGGATATTTATTAAATGGTCATTAATAATATCATATTTATCTATATTTTAATTATATGAGACAAATAAATCATCAAAATTAATGATAAAATTACCAATCCTTTAAATGTATTTAACTTTTGAATATGAAAAAATGTATTTAATTGTTGAAAATATAATATAGAAAAATTAAGTTTTGTTCAAATTGACCATAAATAAATTAATATAATTTATATAGAAATCATTATATAAAGAATTTGGTCAAAAGATAACTTTAATGTATTCATTTTTATGTGTTATACACATTAAAAATTAGATGTATTTAAGCCATGCAATCATAAAAAACAAATACTCATATTATTTTTTCTTATAAACTCATGTTCCCACTAAGTAAACTCATAAAACCATACAGTGTGATGCTTTAATACTAATTAATTATTTAGGTAAAGTTATTTTTGAATTTAGATAATTCTACTTGTCATTCTACTTGTTATTTTTTATAGTATATTATTTTTTTGTTATAATATGTTAAAAATAAAGATTTAAATAAAAAATTGTTTTAAAAAGTTTATCTTAAAATATGATTATAAGTATTTAATCTATTTTCTACAACTCTTTTGAATAATGAAATTTCAAAAACTGATTAAATTGAAATGCTATTTTTAGAAGCTCTTCATTAAAATTATTTTTGAATGATACCTTTTTTAAAAGTATGTGATTTTTATCATGTTAAAACCTCTAATAATGAATATTTAAGTTATTTAGTGATAAAAAATACTTTTTTTAATTGGCAACAAATGAATCAAAAAAATTTTACTATTTTTAATTAAATTTTCATAAAAATCATTTTAAAAAATATAATGTAAAAATCACATTTTCAATTTACTAACATGTTTTTCTTTTCTTTTCCTTCTCATTTTTTTTTATAAAAAAATCATTGCATATTAGGAGTTAGTAATTTTTTTAGTTAATTACATAAGCATTGTGTTCAATTTTTTTACATTCTCGTAACATTTTGCTTCATGGAAAAAAAAAGAGGCAAAAAAGGAATACGTATCATGACACCCTTATCGAACATGATCCCGAGCTAAAATCATGGATGAGTTGGAGCATACAAAAATGATCTAAACCAATTGAAAATCTTACAAACCCTCGATACTTGAAATCATGGGATTCCTTAATGAAAAAAGTATCCTGAAGAACTCATGTTCACCCTTGATTTCATAAGTCTAACAATTTTTAACTTTAAGTCTACTTTTTGGTTATACTCTACCTCAAGTTAGTTGTCCACAAGATTTGAATCTGATACTAATGAGATTCATCACCATCATTCACCCTCTATTTATGGGTCACGAACACACTTTGTTGGCTTTTCGCCATAAGTAAACCTCTAGAAGTTGGGTCGTCTATATTGAACTTTTATCATTACTGCTCATTACTTTGATGCCGTGGAAAAATTCATAAGTCTAAAATAAATTACAAATCTTGTATGAACTTTGGAGACTATTGAAGAAAAAACCTCAATTAAACACAATTTTGGAGACATTGACGATGTTCGCCTTTATATCCAAGGGGCAAAGTCAACAATGGAAATATTATCAAGTTTTCCATGATTGTTAATTTTAATCTAATCTAATTCTAAAACATTGATTATATTGATGTGCACAAAGTTTTATGATACTTTATTGTAGAATTGATACACTTTTGTTCCTCAATATTTTGAATATCAACAAATGCATTTAGTATTGTTTCCTTTTCCTTCTCACCCATCATATATTTCACAATTTCTTACCAAACATTTTTTGTCTTTCTCTTCTTTAAACCATGTACCAAGCATATTTGGAAGTAGTCCATTCATAAATAAGTTTTCTAAGATCTCATACATAATTTCAATCATGCTATTAATTACACTGAATGTGAGAACAATATAAATAAACTCCACTATCTGGATGGACCTCGATTTTTTGGATCATGGAATTAACGTCACATTAATCCCCTAGAAAAGTCGTTTTTATCTTTATCATTGTCTAAATGTGTTTTGAATATACTAATCACGTGTGGGAATTTGAAGTTTGTACCATTGGTATACTAGTCGACTACGAATCGAAAGTGAAAATGTTGAAAGTATATGAGACTTGAATGTAATCCTTAATTAGTTAAATCAAAAATTGAAAAACTGGGATAAAAAGATGATAATTTATATATACATTTTAGACAAATGTCTAAAAGAAAAATTGAAGTCATTTTCCATCATGTCCCTCAATAATGTAATAAACTAGTTAACGTTCTAGCTACTTTATCTACAATGTTCAAAGTAAGTAATGTTGAAGAATAGTCACTCACAAGAATGAAAGTCACGACTATCTTGCTTACTACCAAATGTATAAGAAATGCTAGATGGAAAGTTCTTGTACTAAATATTACCTCGTAATCATGGAATAACCTCCCTGAGTATCAAACTATGACTGAGGTATCCCTTTGTTTCTTATTATATAAAATAAAGGTAGTGTGGCCCATTCAAACAAAAATCACCTTATCAAGAGTAATAATTTGTGCTAACCAATTAAATTCAATTCAAGAAAAATGTTGACTGCCTCATGTAATGGACAACTATTTCAAAAGATCTTAAAAGAAGAACATATGCACTTTAGAGCTTCAAAAGAAAGAATTAGCGCTCAAGAAAATTTCGCATATCCTGAAGGACTAGCATGACATGTGGGCTCCCAACTTAATGAGCCCTTATACCATAAAAAAATACATTAAAATGTGGCTCTGATCTGCACCAATATGGATTAAGAATACTTACCACTTATTGCACGTTGATGCTTCAAAAAGCATAACATCCAAATGAACATCCGCTAGTTCGAAAACCCAAAAGGACTACCTAGGAAAAAAATTAGGGTAAAAAGATGAATAAAAATCTGTTAGGTTGAAAACTTGAAAGGGCGACCTTGGCAAAAATTAGGGTTAAAAATTGAATAAAGACTCATTAGGTCAAAAACCTAAATGGGCGACCTAGGAAAAAATTAGGGTGCAAAATGAATGAAGACCCGGTAGGTCGAAAACCCAAAAGGGTGGACTAGGCAAAAGTTAGAAAAAAGTCCGATAGGTTGTGTAACACCCCAAATTTTATAATAAACTATTTTATTACTGAAATATGATTTTAAATAATTAATTAGGTGGTCAAATTATTTTAGAATATATGTTGATTTATTTTAGGATTAATTTTATTTATATGTGTGTTTTTATGATTTTCTAATCTTGTACATATTAGACTAAATGAGTGATATAAATAAAAAACATTATATTTTATTATTTTATATATTTTTTTAAAAATAATAGTATTTTATCATTATATTTTAAATAATAAGATTTTATGCGGTTTTATGTGTATATGCGTGTAAGTAATTAATGTGATGATTTCATGTGCGTTTGACTAATGTTAAGTGTGCACATATTTATATTTTAATTATATTTAAGTATCTCTTATGTTAATTATTTATTTTATAAATAGTTATCTTGGGATAATAGTATTATTGTTTTTGATTTCCTTTATTTTTGTATAGTTGCTATGGTATGATGATCTTATACATATTTATTGTGATTTAATAATTAATATAAATTATTGATGTTATGTTTATTTATTTTATCATTTTGAATATTTTATAAAGATGGTAGTATTTTATGCGATTATTTAAAAAATATTATAGTAATAATTACAGTTATTACTTTGAATATGAGAGTTTTAGTTATTAATGTATTTTAAAAGTTTAATTATTTTATTGTATAAAATGTTAGTTTTGAAACATTAGTAATGTTTTATTAATGAAATTGTGTTTTAAAAAAATAAAATAAAAATAGTAATAGTAAAATATAAAATAGATAAGGAGAGTAATGGGTGTGACCCATGTGTGTAAAGGATTTAAATCCCTAATTGTTTTAATAAAATAAAATAATAAGAAATGGAGCAACCAACCGCCATAAAAGCAGGAGGAAACCAACAACAAGTCTATCGTTTAGCATCGGTGATCGACAACTGTTCTAGAAAATTTTCTTCGTTTTGGTCCAAAATTTAGTATGTTGTTTCGCTCATTTAGTTAGTCAATTAAACACATTTTCCTAGATTTTTAAACATCTCAATTTATCTCTAAAATATCCGACTTCTTCGTCTATGGAATTTGTTATTTTACACCGTTCTTCTTCACCGTAAGTTCGATTTGAGTGAAACTAACGCCAACACGATCTTGTGAAAAGTGGCTATATTATCCACTTATTGGTTTTTTGATTTATTGTAAGTTTCCTTGACCGAATTTTGAAATTTTGTTTTTAGAGTGTCTTCTCATTATTTATTTTTAATGTTTACCTATAAACTGTCAAATTAGATTGATTGTAGGACAAAGAGTCACAAGACAAAGGTTGTTTGCTTGTGGAATCGTATTTGTGTATGAAACCGTTGAAATAAGGTAAGGGGTGACAGAACGTTTGAATTCAGGAGTATAATATATTGTGAGATGAATGGGAAAACCGTATTTCCCAACGATTAATTTGGGGCTCTCTATGTAAGGCAATAGCCCTTTGATGGATAAATTAATTAATGTGCAAATATGAAAATTGTGAGGATAAAATGTGGAATAGAAATATTTATAAGGTGTTGATTGATTTAAATTTTTTTAAATGTGTGGTATTTAATATTGTTGTGATATTGTGTGTCGAATGAATTTTATGTATATGATTGAATAGACGAGTTTATGTGATGTGATAATAAAACGTGAATGCATTTTGATAAGTTTATATGATTATGATGATGTATAATTAATCATAATGATATTATAAATTTGTGATAATGTATGATTGATGATAGTGATGCTATAAAATTGTGATGAGTTTATGTGACGAGATATGATTAATGATAGTGATGTTATGAATTTGTGACGAAATAGTAGTGATTCCAATTTGTGTTTGAGATGACGGTCTTAATGGAGTATTATAGGCCAACAAGGGGAGTAAATAAATATTGACGTAGAGGTAGCACTCCAAATGTTGGGAGCTACCATGCAACACACGTTTACCTCGATTGTCGCGTATATGTGTCTCTGGTTGAGTTGAAGGTATGAGGACATGGCCCATTTGAATTGTCTGTCCACTGGGATGATGACAATGTATCAAGCCTTCTAACCAAGTACTTCAGAGTTAGAATGGTACTAAATTGTGAAGTAGAGTCTAAGCTCATGCATAATATTGCATTTGTCTTGTGATTGTTTGTTGTGATTAATGTGTTTCAAAATAATAATTTCTCTTGGATGATGTGACGATATATCGATTTTACTTGAGTGATTTTGACATTATAATGAGCTATTATTTTTCTTGAATATTTTGATATATCATGATGTATTTTGATACGGTCTATTATGAATGTTTGCGTGTTCTTCTTACTTATATTATAATATCAACATGATTTCGAAACTCACCTCCTTCATTGTTTGTGTTTGACTAGCTTTGCCCTGCATTTGTGAAATCCCAGTTATTACAGATTAATGAGTATTGAAGTTCAAATTTTGAAGAAACTCTGCTCTGATAGGTGATACCGGGAATTAAGAGTTGTAATTTGTATTTTACTTTTACTTATTTAATTAGAAACGACTTTTTGTATGAAAATCATATTAGTACAAGTAAGTATTTGAAAATATATTAAAAAATTATAGTTAAGTGAAGTTAATTGAGATTGCATTGTTTTAATTAAATAATAAAGTTGAATTTTTATATGTGTATTTAGAGGAACGTGATATCCTAACTTGCACCCTTCATTTTTTCCTTGGGATTTCTGACCTGCACCCTTTACTTTTTCCTTTGAAGTCGGGATTTCTAAGCCACACACTTTGCTTTTTCCTTTAAAGTTGGGATTTCTAAACCACACCTTTTATTTTTTCATTTAAAGCCGAGAAAATGACCAACATCTTATGTAGGGAAAACGACCCGCACCCCGAAGATGAGAAAACGACCCCATCTTAAGTCGGGAAAACAACTTGCACCCGTGAAGTCAAGAAAAGGACCCACATCTTAAGCCGGGAAAACAAGTTGCACTCCCGAAGTCGAGAAAATGATATGCATCTTAAGTTGGGAAATCGACTCGCACCCCCGAAGTCGAGAAAACAACCTATATCTTAAGTTAGGAAACCGACTCGCAACCCCGAAGCTGAGAAAATGACCCACATCTTAAGTCGGGAAAACGTTTTGCACCGTATTGGGAAAATGACCAATATCTTAATTTTGGAAAACGACCCAGATCTTGAGTTGAGAAAACGACACGCATCTTAAGCCGAAAAACGAGTCGCACACAAAGATTGGAAAGCAACTCGCACCCTCCTTTGCAATGGTAAATTTTTTGGGACAAAAGTAGTGTCTTCGTCTTTACTTATTATTTTCACCAATTCTCAAGTAAATTCTAAGTAAAGAGGGACAGTTGTGGACATGTAATTTTGTCCGCCCTTTTTTTATTATTAACAAAATAAATAACAAAAAAGGTGTTTTGGACTTCTTACCCTAACTTTCAATTTTTTTTTTTTAATTTCAATATATGATTTTCATTTAATTTTTCGTATGATATTGGCTCATTAATAAAAAAGTGATATATATTAGGCTTTTTTTTGTATTTTTATTTATTACTATATTGGTTTAATAATAACATGGTAATAAAAAAATTCAAAACTTTTTATTTAATAGAAAATAAAAACGAAATTAAATATAAAATTAATAAATATGTTTTTGGAGTAAATTAAATATGAATGATTTTGATTTGATTGATTTATATTTCATATGTTTTTTGGAATTTGAGAAAATTTTTTAAAAGAAAAAGAAAATAAAACTTAAGGATTCAACTTAATTAGTTATAATGGTGGTAGACATTTATTTCTAAAAATTACGTAATTTTAGTTTTTTAGTATAAATAAGAGTGTCATGGGACTCTCACCAAAAAAAAAAAAGGAGAGACGTGATTAGAAAATATGGACCGACTTTAGGTGTTTGAATGTGTCTACCAGAAAATCAATATTGGTTCTTTGTTTTGCCATTCTTACACAACATTCTCTATAATTACTCGTTTTAAACAAACAAAAAAAAGAGAAAAAGAAGAAGTGTTTGAATCTGCTATTCGGCCAACACCGTTAGCTCTCCGTCATACAATTCTTACACAATATTCTCTATAACCAGCAATGTAACTCGCATAAAAAATAAGAGAAATAAAAAACACATTGTCTAAAGGTGACAACCATAGTTCAAGATTTGTGGTCTCATTCGATTGAAATAAAATTCCATTTCGGATATTTATCAAATGGTCATTAATAATATCATATTTATCTATATTTTAATTATATGAGACAAATAAATCATCAAAATTAATGATAAACATACCAATCCTTTAAATGTATTTAACTTTTGAATATGAAAAAAATGTATTTAATTGTTGAAAATATAATATAGAAAAATCAAGTTTTGTTCAAATTGACCATAAATAAATAAATATAATTCATATAGAAATCATTATATCAATAATTTGGTCAAAAGATAACTTTAATGTATTCATTTTTACGTGTTATACACATTAAAAATTAGATGTATTTAAGCCATGCAATCATTAAAAACAAATACTCATATTAGTTTTTCTTATAAATTCATGTTCCCACTAAGTAAATTCATAAAACCATACAGTATGATGCTTTGATACTATTATTTAAATTCTGATAAGAGTAATAAAAGAAACAACAAGGAGAATGATTTGTAGAATAGAAAGCTACTGCTATGTTGAATTAATAGCTGTAGCTTTCCCACTAAGTAAATTCATAAAACCATACAGTATGATGCTTTGATATTATTATTTAAATTCTGATAAGAGTAATAAAAGAAACAACAAGGAGAATGATTTGTAGAATAGAAAGCTAACAAATCTTATTTAAATCTGATATTATTATTTTGAATTAATTCACCAAACATTACATTTATATGCAAAAAATTGAACTGAAAATCAAATCTTCCATGATTTTAGCTAACAAATCATGACTAACAAATTTCCTAAGAATAAGGACTAACATAACAACTCAAATAATAATTATTGACCAAGTAAAAACACAGCAGTGACTAAAGCAAAATAATAGTACTCCTCATTGCTTCAGGCACTACAAATTCCTATTTTCTTACTTAATGATTCAAAGTTGCCAACTGGAAGTGGTTTTGTGGATACATCAACAAGTTGATCTTCAGACTTGCAATAAACAAGTGTAACTTCTCCAGCTTGCTGCACTTCTCTTAAATAGTAAAGCTTTATGTTGAAATGTTTAGTTTTTGCATGAAAAACTGGATTTCGTGAAATAGCAATTGCCGCTTGATTATCAACAAAAATCTAAGTACTTTCACTTTGCAAAATGTGCAGGTCAGATAAAATTTTCTTCAACCATAGAGCTTGATTTGTTGTTGTAGTTGCTGCAATAAATTCTGCTTCTGCAGTAGATTGAGCAACTATCTCTTGCTTCTTTGAACACCATGAGAAAGCACCTGAACCTAAAGTGAAACAGTATCCAGATGTGCTTTTCATATCATCAACAGAACCACCCCAATCACTATCAGAATAACTTCTCAGCTTGAAGTTCTCACTTTTTTCAAACTTGACACCATAATTTAGAGTACCTTTGATGAACCTTAATATTCTTTTTGCTGCTCTTAGGTGCATTTCACTAGGACAGTGCATGAAACGAGATAAGAGACTTACAACAAACAAAATATCAGGTCTAGTTGTTGTAAGATACATTAGGCAGCCAATTAAACTTCGGTAATGACTTTCATCAACTTTACTAGCACCATCTTCTTTGCTCAACTTTTCTTTTTGTACCATTGGTATGTTTATGGCTTTGCATTCTTCCATATGAAATTTTTTCAAGATTTCTTTCGCATACTTTCTTTGGCAGATAAAAACTTCATTTTTGCTTTGATGGACTTCCATTCCAAGAAAGTAAGTCATGAGACCAAGGTCTATCATTTCAAAGACCTGCATCATTTCTTGTTTGAAATCCTCAACCATTTGTTCATCATCTCCCGTCACTAAAAGATCATCAACATAGAGATATACAATAAGAATAAATTTACCCTTTTTCTTAACATAAAGAGTAGCTTCAGATAAGCTTCTTGTGAAACCAAGGCTTAGTAAATGTTCATCAATTCTGCTGTACCAAGCTTTCGGAGCCTGCTTTAAACCATAAAGATCCTTTTTGAGCAAATAAACTTTATCCTCTTCACCTTCCATAGTAAAGCCTTCAGGTTGTTTGACATAAATCTCTTCTTCCAAGATACCATTGAGAAATGCTGATTTTACATCTAACTGAAACACTTTCCAACCTTGTTAAGCTGAAACTGCTAGCAACAACCTTATGGTGTCCAACCTAGCAACATGAGCAAAAGTTTCAGAATAATCAACACCAAATATTTGAGCATACCCCTTGACTACAAGTCTTTCTTTGTATTTGTTGATGGAGTTATCAGCATTAAGCTTTGTCCGATACACCCATTTTACTCCAATGATTTTTCTGCCCTTTGATTTGTTGACTAATTCCCATGTTTTATTCTTGTGAATCATTGATATCTCTTCCTCCATGGCTTTCTTCCATTTTGGATCTTTAACAGCTTCTTCATGACCAATAGGTTCATATACAGCCACATTACATCTTTGATAGATGTTTGAGAGTGATCTTGTTCCTCTAATAGGTGAATCATCTTCCAATTCATTTTGCCATTGTTCTGTTGCATGTTTTTCCTCTCCAAAAATATTGCTTTTGAGTTCTTTTGAAGATTGAGTGGTTTCTTGTGCATATTTCCAATCCTATTTGTCATCTTCATTGAAATAAACATCTCTTGTAATCACCATTTTCTTAGTATGGGGATGGTATGCTTTGTAGGCTTTAGAAATAGTGTTGTAGCCAACAAAGATACCAGCGATTGATTTTTTTTCAAGTTTGTCCCTTTTAACCTGTGGAACATGAACAAAACACAAGCAACCAAATATTTTAAGAAAACTCAGTGAAGGCTTATACCCATACCAAACTTCAAATGGAGTTTTCTCCTCAATAGCTATACTTGGAAGACGATTTTGCACAAAAAAAAAACAGCAGTATTTGTTGCCTCTGCCCAAAAAATTTTAGGCAACTCCTTCTCATGTAATATGCATCTGGCCATCTCCATGACATATCTATTCCTCCTCTCACTCACGCCATTTTGTTCTGGAGTGTAGGGATCAATGAGCTGATGTTCTATGCCAGCTTCATCACAAAACATATTAAATTCTACAGAGTTGTATTCCTTTCCATTATCATACCTTAAAATCTGAATTTTGAAGCCACTTTGATTTTCCACCAATTTTTTAAACTTCCAAAAAAACACTTGCAACTTCAGACTTGAATTTTAAGAAATAAATCCAACACATTCTTGTAAAATCATCAATAAAAAGAATGTAATATCTGCTACCTTGAAGTGATGGTGTCCTTTGAGGTCCTCCTACATCTGTATGTACTAGCTGCAACCTTTGTGATGCCCTCCAAGATGACTTAGGAAATGGTTTTCTGCTTTGCTTACCGAATTGACAAGCATGACAATTTGGCAGGTTATCAATCATATCTGGTAAGCCTCTGGTCACTTCATTTTTCTGCATTTTAATCATTCTTTGAAGATGACAATGCCCAAGTCTTTTGTGCCAAAGTTCTGTGATGTTAACTTTGGAGGAATAAATTGTGTGCTCCTCCGTAGGGTCAAACGAGAAGGTTTTGCCCTTCATTTTGACACTCATTATCTCATTTCTTTTAGAATCATAAATACGACAATGTTCATCTTCAAATGACACCTTAAATCCTTTTTGGATCAACTGACCAACACTTAGCAAATTTTGATCAACATCAGGTACATAAAGAACATCAGAAATAATGTTTGTACCTGAGTTGGTTGTTATTGCAACTGTTCCTTTTCCTTTTGCTATAATGTGACCACCATTTCCTATTCTCACTTTTGTCATTGCCGTAGGTGTTAGATCCTTGAAAAGAGTTTTTTCAAAGGTCATGTGGTTTGTACAACCATTGTCAATGAGCCAACTTTCTGATGTGGCTATTGTGGAGAAGCAATTTGCCACAAACATCTGATCTTCTTCATCTTGATCAGCTACATGGGCTTCCTTCTTCTGATTGTTGCAACTTGCTTTTGCAAATCAGTGCTTCATGTCCAAGTTGATTGCATTTGTTGCACTTTGCATTAGGCCTCACCCAACATTTAAATGGTGAATGACCTAATTTGTTGCAATGCTTACAAGGAGGATAGTTTCTCTTTGAGCCTCCACTTTTGCTTTGCATGTGGCTGCTTGAACTACTTCCATAACTTCTATTTTTAAAGTTCTTGTTCTTGCAATCTTTGACATGTTGATGTTTAACAAACAAGGCTCCTTCAACAATGGACTCTTGTTCATGAGCCTTCTTTGTTCTTGAGCCTGCAAAGCATCCACAATTCTGCCAAGGTGATCTTGGACAAATCTTTAGTATTCATATCCTCTCATCTCATGCATATTCGTTTTTAAGATAATTCCAAATTTCTAGAGCTGATGAAAACAACATAATTTTGGTGACAATGGTTGTTGAGACACCAACAAACAAAACGACTTTAGCTTTTGATTTTCTGGTTTTCTTTTCTTTATGACTTTTCATCTGAGCCACCGTCAGATTATTTGGCAGCGGAGCAACTTCATAATCTTCTTCGACGGCTTCCCATAAATCCAAAGCCTCCAAATGAGTTTGCATCCTCACAGCCCACAAATGATAATGCTCTCCATCAAAAACTGGTGGAGCACCTTGAGAATAGTTTGAAAAACTTGATTCTCCATCCATGATTGCTTAAAGATCCCTTAAGAATGCGACTCTGATACCAATTGTTATTTAAATTCTGATAAGAGTAATAAAAGAAAATACAGGAGAATGATTTGATTTATAGAATAGAAAGTTGATGCTATTTTTAATTAATTCACCAAGCATTACATTTATAGGCAAAAAACTGAACTGAAAATCAAATCTTCCATGATTTTAGCTAACAAATCATGACTAACAAATTTCCTAAGAATAAGGCCTAACATAACAACTCAAATAATAATTATTGACCAAGTAAAAACACAGCAGTGACTAAAGCAAAATAATAATAAATACTAATTAATTATTTAGGTAAGGGTATTTTTAAATTTAGATAATTCTACTTGTCACTCTTATAAAATTAAATTAAATTAAATTAATGCAATATCATACTCATTAATTTATTGATGACTCATCTCACAATTACACGTTTTAGATTGTAACTAAGGAAATAGTTTTGATTATTTTTAGATAGTTGTTATATTGGGTTCGTTTGTTTAAATTTCCTAATAATAAATAATTTTTATAGTATATTCTTTTTTTGTTATAATATTTTAAAAATAAAGATTTAAATAAAAAATTGTTTTAAATAGTTTATCTTAAAATATGATTATAAGTATTTCATCTATTTTCTACAACTTTTTTGAATAATGAAATTTCAAAAACTGATTAAATTGAAATGCTATTTTGAGAAGCTTTTCATAAAAATCATTTTGAATGATACCTTTTTTAAAAATATGTGATTTTTATCGTGTTAAAAAGTCTAATATTGAATATTTATATTATTTAGTGATACAAATGTTTTTTTTTAATTGGAAAAAAATGAATCAAAAAACTTTTACTATTTTTAATTAAATTTTCATAAAAATCATTTTTAAAAAATATAATGTCAAAATCGCATTTTCAATTTACTGTCGTGTTTTTATTTTCTTTTTCTTCTCATTTTTTTTATAAAAAAATCATTGCATATTAGGAGTTAGTAATTTTTTTAGTTAATTACGTAAGCATTGTGTTCGATTTTTTTACATTCTCATAACATTTTGCTTCATGGAAAAAAAAGAGGCAAAAAAATAGTATCATGAAACCCTTATCGAACATGTTCTCGAGCTAAAATCATGGATGAGTTGGAGCATATAAAAATGATCTAAACCAATTGAAAGACCCTATGACTAAAAGCTTGGAAATCTTACAAACCCTTGATACTTGAAATCATGGAATTCCTTAATGAAAAAAGTATCATGCAGAACTCATGTTCACCCTGGATTTCAAAAGGCCAACAATTTTCAACTTTTAGTCTACTTTTTGGTTATACTCTACCTCAAGTCAGTTGTCCACAAGATTTGACTCTGATACTAATGAGATTCATCACCATCACCCACCCTCTACTTATGGGTCATGAACAAACTTTCTTGGCTTTTCGCCATAAGTAAACCTCTAGAAGTTGGGTCGTCTATATTGAACTTTCATCATTACTGCTTATTACTTTGATGTCGTGGAAAAATTCATAAGTCTAAAAAAAATTACAAATCTTGTATGAACTTTGGAGACTATTGAAGAAAAAACCTCGATTAAACACAATTTTGGAGACATTGACGATGTTCGCCTGTATATCCAAGGGGCAAAGTCAACAATGGAAATATTATCAAGTTTCCCATGATTGTTAATTTTAATCTAATCTAATTTTAAAACATTGATTATATTGATGTGCACAAAGTTTTATGATACTTTATTGTAGAATTGATACACTTTTGTTCTTCAATATTTTGAATATCAACAAATGCATTTAGTATTGTTTCCTTTTCTTTCTCACCCATCATATATTTCACAGTTTCTTACCAAACATTATTTGCCTTTCTCTTCTTTAAACCATGTACCAAACATATTTGGAAGTAGTCCATTCATAAATAAGTTTGCTAAGATCTCATATTTATCGATATTTTAATTATAATAGATAAATAAATCAACAAAATTAATGATAAAATTATCAATCCTTTAAATGTATTTAACTTTTGAATATAAAAAAATGTATTTAATTGTTAAAAATATAATATAAAAAAATTAAATTTTGTTCAAATTGACTATAAATAAATTAATATAATTCATATAGAAAATCTTTATATAAAGAATTTGGTCAAAAGATAACTTTAATGCATTCATTTTTATGTGTTAAACACATTAGAAATTTGATGTATTTAAGCCATGCACTCATAAAAAACAAATACTCAGTATTTTTTCTTATAAATTCATGTTCCCACTAAGTAAACTCATAAAACCATACAGTATGATGCTTTGATACTAATTAATTATTTAGGCAAGGTTATTTTTAAATTTAGATAATTCTACATGTGACTCTGATAAAATTAAATTAATGCAGTATCATATTCGTTTATTTATTGATGACTCATCTCACAATTACACGTTTTAGATTGTATTTAAGGAAATAGGTATGATTATTCTTAGATTGTTGTTATATTGGGTTTGTTTGTTTAAGTCTTTTTTTAAAAATAACTTTAAAAATAAAAATTTAAAGGAAAAATTGGTTTAAATAGTTTATGTTAAAATATGATTGTTAGTATTTCATCTATTTTCTACAACTTTTTTGGATAATGAAATTTTAAAAAATGATTAAATTGAAAAGCTATTTTGAGAAGCTCTACATAAAAATCATTTTTAAAAGATACCTTTGTTAAAAAAATGTGATTTTTATCATATTAAAATCTCTAATAATAAATATTTAAGTTATTTAGTGATAAAATTACTTTTTTTAATTGGTAACAAATGAATCTAAAACACTTGTACTATTTTTAATTAAATTTTCATAAAAATATTTTAAAAAATATAAAGTCAAAATCACATTTTCAAAATCTTGAACAAACGAACCTATTGTCAACTCAAATTAATCAATTCTTATAGGAGTTCTACATTAAAATTATAATCAATTCAAACCAATAACTGATATTCAATGAAATATTTTCTATCTCAAAATGATCTTAAAAAGGTAATAATTTAAAGGCTAAAAAGCACTCGTGGTCCGTTAACTTAATTTCAGTTAACGTTTTAGTCCTTTATCTTTCTTTTTCTCCCGATTTGGTCCTTTATTTTAATTTTAAGTGACAATTTGATCTTTTATTTTTTAAAATGTCAACAATGTTATACTTTTTTTTTTACAAAAATTCATCAAAATTTTCAACCAAAATCCATAAAATTATTTATATTCTTCAATATAATACAAATTTCATCAAATTCGAAACTCAAATCTTCAAATAAACTCATATTTCCATTTTTAACAACATCAAATAAAGAATGAAATTTGATGAAATTTTTGTATGAATTTATTTGAAGATTTGAGTTACGAATTTGATGAAATTTGTATTATATTAAAGAATATAATTAATTTTATGGGTTTTTGGTTGAAAATTTTGATGAGTTTTTTGAGTTTTTGTAAAAAAAAAGGATAATATTGTTGACATTTTAAAACATAAAAGATCAAATTGTCACTTAATATTAAAATAAAGGACCAAATCGGGAAAAAAAAGATAAAGGACTAAAACGTTAATTGAAATTAAGTTAAGGGACCACAGATGCTATTTAGCCTAATTTAAATATGACAGTTTTTATAAAAAAAAAAAATAAACCAAATATTTCATATTCAAATATGATTGGTTTTCTTTCAAAATATATATTAAGGTTAAAGAGATGAAACTCCGGTTTAAGATAAAAAAAAATTTATTTAATTTCATAAGATATCTGTTTTTTTATTACTAGATCAAACTGTTAAAGTTAAAATGCTTTCATTTTTAGTATTCATCGAAACACTACTATTCCATATTCTTATAATAAAAAATAAAATAAGTGTCACTACGAAAAAGAAAAAAAAATTGCGACGGTTTTTAAAGGGATTTGCGGCGGTTAGAACCGCCGCCAATGTGACTTTGCGACGGTTCGTCAACTGTCGCAGATTCGTGCGTCGCGAGGCGTTTTTGCGATGGTTCTGAAAACCGTCGTTGCAACCGTCGCAATGTTTGCGGCGGTTTTGAAAACCGCCGTTTCAACCGCCTCAATATTTCTTTTTTGCGACGGTTCAAACCGTCGCAAAACGTTTTAATTTTTTTTTGAAATCTTGCTTTTTTTGCGACGGTTCAAACCGTCGCAAAATACTTTAATTTTTTATTTTTGAAATTTCGCGACAGTTATCAATCGTCGCAAAATTCGTTTTGAACAATTTGATCCAAAACATTGCGACAGTTATCAACCGTCGCAATCCTAATAATTTAAATTAAAAAATTATTATACAATATTTTCTGATTTTTTATTAAATAATATAAAAAATATTTATAAATTAATATCATCCACATAATTTAAATAAATAACACAAATTCATACATTAACTGAACTAAAATAATAAATAACTCCATGAAAGATAAACATACACAAATATTCAAAACACAAATATTCATACACAAATATTCAAAACATTAATGGAGTGACTAAACAAACAAAACAACTCCATGAAAGATAAAAGTTTAATGAAAATATCTAATCAGTCCCTAATGATGTTCGACGATCATCAGGTTGGTGGCTAGAAACAGATGAACGTCTACCATCTATTAGCGATTCTATGTCTGTTGCCTGGAAAAAAAATTACATTAATTGTTACACAATTGAAATTTTTAACCAAAGAAAAACTGTTCGATCTAATGGGATTTTATAAATAGGATTCCTAAGAAAATAATTTTACCTTTTTTTCTCCAGAATTTTGCATTTGCAACATGAAAGCAATTTGCACTTTCAACATATCAAATTCAGCATCCCTTTTCTTAAGCATATCGATTTCAGCTTGCATTTTCTCCATCTTGTCATTAGCTTCAGAGGATGACATTGATCTTATAGAGTGAGAAGTAGATGTAGTGATTTGAGATGGTGTTATTCCAAGTCACATACAACGAACATATCCTAGATGTTCTTTTCCAAACACATTAACAAATGCTTCATATGAAGAATGAGTCTTCCCAATTTCATATTGCAATTGTTCCTGCACAAGCAAAGGAAGCAAACTAAATTCCTCTATATAACAGAAAGGTCTAGAATTCTCAACCATTTCAACAGAAAAATACCATGTAGTACATTCAAAACCAAGACCTCTCTTTCCAGTGTTACTGTTTCCATAAATCATATATGCATATTTACTTCTTTCCATTCCATTGGAAATAATGTTTTGAAAAAATTGCTCATGCATATCAGATTCACAAACAGTTTTGGAAGTGGAACAAATATTACTTTTGAGAGTTTGGTTTTCAGATTTGAGTCTTGCAACTTTAGTTTTAAAATCCTTGTTTTCAGTTGCATACTCAGAATTTCGATTCTTTAAAACTTGGACTTCTTTGGTTAGATTTTTCTTATCTTCCCTAAGAGTTTTCAGTTTTACAGACATCTTATTGTTTGCATTTAAAAAGTCTTTTAAAGTCTCAATTAATTCAGATTTAGTGAGATCAGATAATACTTCATCGTCTTCATCTTCTGAATCTGTTCCAGAGCCTAAGCTGTATTCAGAACATGAATTTTTATGAGCCATCAGAGCCAGAATTGCTCCCTCTGATGTGCTTGAATGACTGCTTCGATCATTCTTCCTTCTGCCTGCTTTCCTTCCTGAATTCTTGCCTTTGTGCAGTCCAGAGGCAGACTTGATGTGTGCCATCATTGCTGTTTCTGCCTCTTCTTCATGAAACGATTCTTCCTCTGATTCTGATGCATCTCAGGCTGCCATCAGACCCTTCTTTCTGAATCTGGAATTATTCTTGTGTGGTTTTCCTTTTTCCAGATTTGGACATTCTGACTTGATATGTTCAGGTTCATTGCATCCATAACAAACAATACTCTTCTTGTCAGATTCTTCCTTTCCTTTGTTGTTATGTTTCTTCTTGAAGCTTCTTCTCTTCCTGTTTTCCCAGATCTTAACCATCTTTTTGGTTAAGTAAGCCATATCATCACAGTCACTATCACTATCCTCTGATTCTGATGTTGCCCTTGCAGCTTTCTTCTGTTTCGACTTTAGGGCCAGATTCTTCTTCTTCTTTGGTTCATCTGCTTCTAGTTCTAATTCATGAGACCTGAGTGAGCTGATCAGATCTTCAAGTTTTAAGTTGTTCAGATCTTTGGCTTGCTAAACTGCAGTAACCATTGGTCTCCACTTGGTTGGTAAGCTTCTTAGAATCTTCTTAACATGATCTGCTGTTGTGTAGCTTTTCTTCAAGACCTTCAGTCCAGATATCAGAGTCTGGAATCGGCAGAACATTCCATCAATGTCTTCATCATCTTCCATCTTGAACATTTCATACTGTTTGACCAGTATGTTAGCCTTTGCTTCTTGAACCTGCTGGCTTCCTTCATAGGTCAGAACCAGACTGTCGAATATGCTCTTTGCTGTTTCTTTATCTGTGCATCTGTCAAATTCCTTGAATGTGATGGCACTGATCATGATGTTTCTGGACTTGTGATGAACTTTGTATAATCTGCTATGGTTTGGTTTTATATCATCCATGTTCATTTCTTTAGTTGGATCATCTGGAACAGTAGGTGCAGTGTATCCTTTGACTACCATCTTCCATAATTCAGGATCTTGAGATATGAAGAAACTTCTCATTCGGTCCTTCCAATACTCAAATCTTTCTCCACCAAACAGTGGTGGTCTGTTAATGTTGCCTCCCAATTCATCTCTGGATTCTGCCATGTTGAACCCCTTGGACCTTTCATCAAACACTGTTAAGTGCTCAGCCTTGAGACCGAGCTCTGATGCCAATAATGTTCTTTTCTTTCCCTTGTGTTCGATCTAAGTTGTTGAAGTAGAGTCTACAATCTGAGGGAGTCAGAAGGGGTAGCAGATTACTTGGCAATTAGATTCAAGGCATTGTAATTCCTTCTACAATCTGGGTTTGTTAGATTGGTAGGAGAAGACTAGACTTAGGAAGTCAAGGTGCTGTATTCTTCAAGAGTCTAGGATTGTTTAGACTGTTTGAGAAGACTGACTTGGAGGGTCAGTGGAACTGTTGTCATTCAAGGTTTGAATTAGTGAAATCCTTCAAGGTGAAGGGACGGGATGTAGCCTTGTTAACGGTGAACCAGTATAAAATTCTGTGTTTTTATTTTTACTTTATATCCGCTGCTAACTCTGTTTTATTCATACATCAAGTTTTGTTTTAAAACTGCAAAAACAGAAAAAGTATTCAAGTTAGTCAAACACAATTCAACCCCCCTTCTCGTGTTTGCACCTTCAGCTCACTCAGGTCTCATGAAATAGAACTAGAAGCAGATGAACCAAAGAAGAAGAAGAATCTGGCCCTGAAGTCGAAACTGAAGAAAGCTGCAAGGGCATCATCAAAACCAGAGGATAGTGACAGTGACTGTGATGATATGGCTTACTTAACCAAAAAGATGGTAAAGATCTGGGAAAACAGGAAGAGAAGAAGCTTCAAGAAGAAACATAACAACAAAGGAAAGGAAGAATCTGACAAGAAGAGTATCTTTTGTTATGGATGCAATGAACTTGGACATATCAAGTCAGAATGGCCAAATCTGGAAAAAGGCAAACAGCACAAGAAGAATTCCATATTCAAAAAGAAGGGTCTGATGGCAGCCTGGGATGCATCAGAATCAGAGGAAGAATCGTTTCATGAAGAAGAGGCAGAAACAGCAATGATGGCACACATTAAGTCTGCCTCTGGACTGCACAAAGGCAAGAATTCAGGAAGGAAAGCAGGCAGAAGGAAGAATGATTGAAGCAGTCATTCAAGCAAGTCTAGAAGCACATCAGATGGAGCAATTATGGCTCTGATGGCTCATAAAAATTCAAGTTCTGAATACAGCTCAGGCTTTGGAACAGATTCAGAAGATGAAGTTGATGACGTATTTTCTCATCTATCTAAATTTGAGTTAATTGATGCTTTAAAAGATTTTTTAAATGCAAACAATAAGATGTCTTTAAAACTGAAAACTCTTAGGGAAGACAAGAAAAATCTAACCAAAGAAGTCCAAGTGTTAAAGAATCGAAATTCTGAGTATGCAACTGAAAACAAGGATTTTAAAACTGAAGTTGCAAGACTCAAATCTGAAAACCAAACTCTAAAAAGTAATATTTGTTCCACTTCCAAAACTGTTTGTGAATCTGATATGCATGAGCAATTTTTTTCAAAACTTTATTTTCAATGGAATGGAAAGAAGTAAATATGCATCTATGATTTATGGAAACAGTAACACTGGAAAGAGAGGTCTTGGTTTTACAGAAACGACTGCTGAAAGTAAAGTTGTTCATTCTGATATTTTATGCATTGTTTGTGCTAAGAAAGGTCACTATGAACTATCTTGTCCAATGGTAAAATCTGAACAAGATCAGAGAGCTGTTAAGACTAACAAACCTGGACCCAATCAGTTATGGGTACCAAAAGATCAAATTGTCTATGTTGCAGATATTCTGAGCAACCATAAGGAGACACCATCAATGGTGCCTAGACAATGGATGTTGGCAATGCACAAGCAGAAGAAGGTTTATGTTCCTGCTACAACAAGACAAAGGCAATCTGAGTCTGATGGAAGAAGGTCTAGTCAACTCAACCAGAACCAGAATCAGAACTGGAACCAGAATCTGTGACACCCTATATCCCAAAACAACATATAAAATAATTTATACTAGATTTTTTTTAATTCGCAGCGGATAAAGAAAATATGTTTTCAAGAAAATAAGAATTTTTATAACTAATTTATGATATCACGTTCCTCTAAATACACACGTAAAAATTTAACTTTATTCCTTAATTAAAACAATGCAATCTCAATGAACTTGACTTTACTAAATTTCTTGATTTAATTCCAAAAACTTACTAGTACTTATGAGGTTTTCATACAAAAGGTCTTTTCTAATTAAACAAGTGAAAGTGAAATATAAATTGCAACCCTTAATTCCCAGTATCACCTATCAGAGCGGAGTTTCTCCCAAATTTGAACTTCAAGACTCATTAACCTGTAATAACTGCGATTTCGCAAACGCAGGGCCAAGCCAGACGAACACAAACAACGAAGGAGGTGAGTTTTGAAATCATGTTTATAGTATAATATAAGTAAGAAGAACACGCAATCAATCATAATAAACCGTATCATTATACAAACATTCTTCAAGAAAAGAAACATCACATTATAAAGTCAAAATCACTAACGAGAAACCAATATATTTCACTATAACATCAAATCATCTAAAAGAAATTATTATCGCACACGGTACATATTAATCACAACAAAACAATCACAAGAAGATGCAATGCTATGCATGAGCTTAGACTCTACTTCACAATGTGGTACCATTCAAACTCTGAAGTACTTGGTTAGGAGACTTGATACTATGCCACCATCCCGTTGGAAGGACAATTCAAATTGGCCCTGTCCTTATAGATCCGCTCAACTCAACACGAGACACATATACGCGACAGTCGAGGTAAACGTGTGTTGCATGGTAGCTCCCGACATTTGGAGTGCTACCTCCAAGTCACCTAGGAATTCCCCACCCGAATACCTCAAAGGTCTAACAATCTTGCCCTAAGGCTCAACAGCAGACCGCCACGATCAGGCTCATTCAGTTGTACTTCCCCGGAATCACTAGGCTTGTCAGGCCCTACCTATATGGTGACAAAATAATCTCCACTTCAAAAATTATCAATATTTATTTTCTCCCCTCGTTGGCCTATGATACTCCATTAAGACCATAATCTCAAACACAAATTGGAATCATCATCATTTCATCAATTATGGGGTTACTTCAATATCCTCATCACAAATTTATAACATCACAATTATTAATCATACATCATCATCATCACATAAACTCATCACAATGCATCCATATTTTATTATCACATCACAAAACTCATCTAATCAAACATACATAAAATTCATTCGACATCCAATATCACAGTAATATCAAATATCACACATTTAACGAAAATAAATCAAATATCACGATAATATCAAATAACACACATTTAACAAAATTAAATCAATCAACACCTTATAAATATTTTTATTCCAAATTTTAATCCCACAATTTCTATATTTTCACATTAATCAATTTATCACTCTAAGGGCTACTGCTGTACGTAGCAAGCCCTGAATGAATCATGGGGAAATACGGCTTTCCCGTTCATCTCAAAATACATTATACTCATAAATTCAAACGCTCTCTCACCCCTTACCTTATTTCGACGCTTTCACACAGGAATACAATTCCACAAGTAAACAACCTTTGTCCTCTTACTCTTTGTCCTTCAATCGATCTGACTCGACAGTTTATGGGTAGACGTCAAAAATAAATTATGAAAAGACACTCTAAAAACTAATTTCGAAATTCGTTCAAAAAAACTTACCATAAATCAGAAAATCAATCAGTGGATAATATAGCCACTTTTCACACGATCATTTTGGCGTTAGTTTCACTCCAATCGGACTTACGGTGAAGAAGAACGGTGCAAAATAACAAATTCCGTAAACGGAGAAGTCGGGTATTTTAGAGACAAATTGGGATGGTTAAAAATCTGGGAAAGTAAGTTTAATTGACTAACTAAATGAGTGAAACAACATACTGAAATTTGGAGGAAAACAAAGAAAGTTTTTTGGAACAGTTATCGACCACCGGTGCCAAACGATAGGCTTGTTGTTAGTATCCTCTTGCTTTTACGGCGGCTGATGCAGAACTCCCTTTCTTATTCTTTTATTCTATTTCATTAATATAATTAGTGATTTAAATCATTTACACACATGGCCAAGCCCATTAGTCTCTTTTTTTATTTTTTTATTTTTTTACTATTACTATTACTATTTTTATTTATTTATTTATTTGTTTTTAAAACACAATTTCATTAATAAAACATTACTAATATTCCAAAACTAATATTGTATAAAATAATTAATCTTTTAAAATACATTAATAACCAAAATTATCATATTCCAAATAAGCACTATAATAATACTTATTTTTCCAAATACTCAAATTAAAATATTACCATCATTAGTGAATAGTCGAAATTATAAAATAAATAAATATAACATCTACATTTTATATTAATTACTAAATCATAATAAATATATATAAAATCACAATATCATAACAAGTATATAAAAATAAAGTAAATCAAACACAACATCACCACTATCCCAAGATAATTATTTATAAAATAAATAACTAAAAATAGAAAATAGTTCTAAATAATTGAAATATAAAATCGCATGAAATCTTATTCTTTAAAATATTACACTACAATACAATTACTTTTAGAAAAATATATAAAATAATAAAATAAAATATTTATTATCTATATCACTCATTTAATATAATATAATATATATCAAACTAACACGTCATAGAAAATATCCATATAACGGAAATTAATCACAAATCTATCAACATATATTCTAAAATAATATTAATATCAAATTAATTATTTAAAATCTTATTTCATTAATAAAATAGTTTATTATAAAAATTTGGGTGTTACAACCGCTTCTTCTTTAGCGAACTCAACACCGTCATATTCGTTGCTTTCTTCCTCTTCCTCAGACTTCTCATTCAAGACTGCAGTCTTTTTTCTGGAAGGGCAAACATTCGACTTGTGACCCTGCCCACCGCAACGGAAACACTTATCTCCCGTCAGCTTCGCGTATGGATTGACTGACTTCTAGTTTGCCCTTTTGTTGGGCGTTGCATTACTGGTTCCCTTTGCCGAGGAGTCAGAGTCCTTAGCAACAACACTCTTATCCTTATCACCCGCAACTTCAGAATTACCCTACGAAGGGAATCTGCGAAAAGATGAGAAATTTCTAGGGGATTTCTCCATCAGTTCCGCTTTCAAGGCTAGTGTAGAGGCCTCCATCAAGGTCCAGACAGTCTGCAGACCCATCTTCTCCTGGATCGATCCCTTCAAGCTATTATTATAGCGAGTCACCTTTTCACTCTCGGTTTCCCATAGTTCGTTGCGTTCTGAGAAACGCAGGAACTGTGCTGTGTACTCGGTCACACTCCTTTTACCCTGAACGCAATCGATATACATCTTGTAATAATCTGCTCATAATCTTCGGGCAAGAGATGCTCCAGCATCAACTATTTCATTCGCCTCCACGTTCTAATTGGTGCTTTCCTTTGGCGCTGCCTCTGGACAACAAGTTTATCCCACCACACAGCAGCGGTGCTCTTCAATCGAATTGCCACCATCTTCACCTGCTTGTTTTCTGGCACACCCATCATGTCGAAGAACCGATCAACATCAATCTGTCAATCCAGAAACTCTTCAACCCCCATAGTTCCATAGAACAACAGGATATCATACTTGACTCTGTAGTCGTTGCGATTCTGTTGATTATCGAAACCCTGATTCTCCTCTAGGATCTCTTCTTCGGAACTAGAGTCCGATTCAACACTAGCCTGCAAGCCTCCATGTGGACTCCTGGGCGGTTCGTCTCTCCTGCCTTTGTCCCTCCTATCACCCCTCCTATCATTGATGGCGTTCACCTGATCCGTCAAAGTCGCCATTTGCGTCGCCATCTGCGTAGCCAAAGCAGTAAAGGCCGCGGTAAAAGCCGCAGTGATACCCTCGATGTCTGCTCTTGTGACTGGTTGATCTCTCATGGCTGTTCAAGATACGAAAAGAAACAGGAGAAAGCCTGCTCTGATGCCACCTGACGTAGTCGGAATCGCAAAGGATTAGCAAGCGCTAAATCTGAAAGAACAAATAAATTCTGGATTCCACCAAAGAAGAGAAAACTCTCGAATATGAATTATTTGATTGAAAGATACTTTTCGTTACAGCATAGAACGTTTTTAAATAACTAAACGAAACCCTAATGCAAAAATTAGGCAAAACAGTAAAAGCCCAAAATTACAGGAAAAACTTAAAATAACGTTTTGAGGCCCAAGACGAGCCCAAAACGGATCTGGAGCCCATATGTCACAGTAAAGCGTGAATTGTGTTTGTGGCGCGATTTGCTTTCCGGAAAGGTATAATAATAATCAATCTTACACCGGACGATCGTTTTCCGCCTTTCCCGCTGCATTTGTCCGCAAAGCCGTTTCTTCCTCGATTCTGACCATGAACCTTCCTATATCATTGACTCATATTGTCTTATTCAGCTTCATCTTCTTCCTTCTCTAGTCTTTTAAAACCTAAACCTAAACCCAAAAAAAAAAACAAAAACTCGTAAAAATCTGCATTTTAGATTGGTTGATGATACTAACATATAATTTTGGCAATTAAAATTGTAAATTCAAATTGAATGAATTGGAAAATAAAAAATTATAAAACAAGAAATAAAAACATTGAACATCATTAACAATCATTCATGCTCATCTAATTATATACTAATTAAAATAGTGGATTCAAATTTATGGGTAACATCTAATTTTTTCCCTTTCCTACACTTCAATTTCAAATTCATATTTGTATTTTACTCTTCCCTCCTTCCGTAGATCCATCTTCCTTTTCCTCAAACACGTACGTTATTCACTAAAAATCCCCCTTTTATTTTTTTCTCTCCCAAATTATCTAAAAAATCGTTGTGTGTGAAGAAAGAATACATTTTTGAGTCTCATGTGCATTCGTTTTTGTCTCATATGCATTCGTTTTTCTATAGTTTCTATTATCATTAGTCTATGGTGAAGAAGAGAATGGAGAAGAAGATGAACTCTATCTATTTAATTTGATATTTGTATTTTTAATAAAAAAAAATATAAATTGATATTTTCTATTCCAATTAAGAAATATGTATTTTCCGTTAGAGTTATCTAAGCACTTAGCAGAAACACCACTTTAAAAAAGAGTCTTTGTTCAAAAGAAGATAAATTTAAAGGATTAAAAAATACAATTTAACCTTAAAAAAATTAATTAAAAAATATTTATAATTATAACTTGATGGCAATTCAAATTTAAATTTTATTTTTAATGATATTTGATTTGTTACAGCTAACAATTATTTCACATCAATAGCAAAATATTAAACAAAGTCCCAACTTCAGAGATAGCATTATTATTGTCTTGGTAACATAATCTACATTATTTACGACTAGAATTTTCCATATTATGATTAAAAAATAAGAAAAATGTCTTTAACCTCTCTGTACATTTAAAATTTTTGAACGTATATAATGCAATACATTCGTACACAAGTAAAATTTCTAAATTCAAAAACTAAAAACTATAACAATACTATAAAAATGCAATCGAATTATTAAAGGATAGGAAATCTAGTTTGTTAAAAGTGTTATATTTTAATCCCCAAAATCAGAAACTAGATTTGGGGATTAGACTTCTCACTCCTTCCTCTCATCCTTTCTATATTTCTCCTTGTTCTACAAACAAACAAAAAAAAAATTAAATATTAAACTTAGTAAATGTAAACTACAATTACAAAGAATAAACATAAAGATCTCATATATAAAAAAAATTACTCACATCCCAATGAGGAATCTCCAAAATCGTTGTTTAAGATTTTCATTTGTGTTAAAGACGAATATATGCATTATTTTCCTACACCCACATTAAGGCAATTGAAACGAGTTGAATTTTTTGTAGACGAAACTAATGTCATGGTTGAACGAAGAAGAAGCATATGAAGATTTGACAATAGTTGGGATTTTAGGTTGCACGAAGGAAAAGAAGAAGAAATGAGATTTTAAAATTTAATATTAAAAAAATTATTTCAACTAACTATTAAATTTTATTTCCAATAACATTTATTCCTTAAAATAAAATAAGAATACTAATCTCATATTATTCTTCTCGTGCACCACACAATATATGATTTAGTTAAATTAATAACATATGAATAATTAATACATCTCGATGTTTCTACATCATGAGATTGTATCACACATCATTTAAAATATGTCACATCATTATTTTTTAATTCAAATAAATGGAAGAGAGACAAAAACAGTCCGATTTTAAAATAAGAGATTTAATTACATAAAATTGTAAAAATAAAATAACTAAAGCTGCAATTAACCTTAAAATTTATCATAAATTTCTTTTAAATATATAAATAAATCATATTAAAATATAAAATATTGTAATGTGTGTATACCGAAACAACTTATAATGAAAGGGCCAAATCAACAAATAATAGATGATCTTTCACAAAAATAAAAGAATTAGTGAATTATTCCATTGCACACCATTTTGTTCTTCCATGGATCCATTAAGGTTTACAAATATGTACAATTTTTTTTCTTCTATTAATTACTTTTTACCTAAAGAAAATTACTTTTCATGACATATTAAAGCTAATACTAATATATATATGAAAATCAAACTGAAAGAGGGAATTGAACGGTTGAGCAATGAATCCATTTTAAGTCTAACTCGGAACTTATGAAGTTTAGTTATAATATCCATAATTAAATTAAAAATTTAGTAGATTAAACTATTGGATAAACCATCTTGAGAAATTGAACAATTTATTGGGTTTGTGTTCTTTATATGGAAATTCTAAGATTAAAGTTAATCATCGTAAACAAATACTTAAATAATTTTCAAAATATTAATGTTAACAAATATGATATTATTATTATAGATATATAAGTTTACTAATATTAACAAAAATGTATAATTTATATACATATATATATATATATAATTCATTAAGAAAAATGAAAGAGATATCATAATATTTTTTTAAACTACTTTTATTAAGTATTGATATATCATTAGTACAAATGTAAAGCGAAAAGTGAAAAATATTGATTAACTCTTAAGAGTGAGGTTAATAGTATAATTAGATTGTAGAATTGAAAAGGGTAATAACAAAGATAAACTTATTGTAGGGAGGCTAGTCTCGAAATAATCTTTCTTCTATTAAGTGTTTTATGATCTACATAATAACTAAGAAATTCATAAATAGTTATTGTAAAAGATGAATTATCAAGTTGCATATTTAAAGTGGTGTGTTTCGTGATTATGTTAGTACTTTAATCCTCGAATTTTCCCTACATATGGGGTTTCTAGTTTTACTTTATATATAAATTGTTAGAATGTATGAACTAGTATGAACTGATTGAAAAAAATGAATCAAATGATTGACAAAGGGAGCTAACACCCATTTTATATACAAGGATGTTAGCTTGACTAGCAAGCAAAAGACTAGCTCAACTTCCTATCAAACTAACTAATAAGAAGTAACAAACTTATAATAGAAAAATACAAATACAAAAGGATTTAGTTGATAACAAACTATTTGGGACAAGATCTAGTGAACCAGTTCTTGGTTGTTATGTTAGTCATCGTGCACATAAGTCTATCATCTAGCTCTCAACCAGTCTACCAGTCATCGTGCACATAAACCTATCATCTAGCTCCCAACCAATATGTTTGTGAGTCTTCAACCAGCTTCATCAACTCCTAGTCTGTCAGGACTAATTAGCTTGCAAACATGGATAACAAGCTTCACCCTTTGTCTTCAAACATTCCCCCACAAGCTTTGGATTGGAAAAATTGAACAATCCAAACTTGCTGATAAATTATCTAAAAATATCTGCCGACAATCCTTCAGTGAATAAATCAACTAGTTGGTCGTGTCCTTTAATTGGTAGTAGTTATAAAATTCCATTTTGAGTCTTCCCTCTAACAATATGACAATCAATGTCTAGATATTTTGTCTTTCCATGAAAAACAGAATTGTCTGCAATTTGTATTGCTTTGAGATTGTCACAAAATGAAGTTGGTGTCTTTAAGAGATCCGTATTAGACAAATCTCAGTCTAAGTTATTTAACTTTTATATTGTTCTTCGTTACTAGTTTGATTTATCAAGTCGTTGTATTTTCAGTACTTTTATGCATTTATTTTTTAGCATTTTTCAAACTTGCATTTTAGTTTTTATTCTTTAACCTTCACATAGTTATAATAATATATATATTTATGTTTATGTTTTTAAGTTATCAATGATCAAAGTGTGTGCTTAAATTTTAATTTTATGTAATTTACCTGTATTAACTTGTCATTTTTTCCATTAACACATTTTTATCATTTATTTGAACTGTTAACTTTTTATATCGTGTATGTTTCGACATAATGGTTTATTTATGAACATGATATGAAACTTGAATGTCAAACTTTCTTGATCCTTGAAATATTTACATATGTATTTTTTATGTTTATTAATTGATGTTTTTGATTGTTTTCTATTAAAACCAATATCAACATTAACAGATGTTGGGGTTCTCCTTTTTAATTCATAAAATAAAACCATTTATACGGTGGTATGGACAAAAAAAAAAATTATACCGGTATCATCAAAATTTTAACCAATAATTGAGTAAGTTTATCACTAACTCATGGATGTTAGCATTCATATGTTCTATATTCAAAGTTGACTAAATCATTAGTACTCATTGACGAAGCACTACTATTCAACTACTAATCAATTAATTTGATAGTACAAAATCATGTCAATTTACAAATAAACCGTAGAAGCTCCCATAAAATAAAGTTACATTAGTTTGTACACAGTTAATGCACACACATTTATATTGATTAGAGGTAGAAATATTTAATACAACAAATTTTGGTGAAACAATAATAAATTATGGAGTAAATAGTGGTTTTTAGTCCTTAATAATTTAGATGTAAATCAATTTAGTCCACAAATTTTAAAAATAACAAATTAGTCATCTAAATTAAAAAATATGAAAACTCTTGTTAAAAAAAATAATAAAAAACTGGTAAAAGTTATAAATTCTAATTTTAATAGTCTTTTGCTACATCAAAACAAGCATAAATATAATTTTTAATTTAAGAACTAAATTACTATTTTCCAAACCAACCTATCTAAGGCTTGTTACGATGCCTTCAAAGGGTTATGGCATAACTCTTGGTACATGACCATTAAAGTTAACTACAAGTAAGTTTGCGCCTTTCTAATTTCTATAGCTGTAACTTTTTTTTTTCAATTTAAACCCTATAAGTTCAATTTAGTTTTAACATCATTTCTACTGTTAGATGTTGAAAAAAAGTGTATGTGATAAACAAATGAGTGACATAATAGTTTGATAGATGATTATTATTAATGAAATAATTAAATAAATACAAATTGCAATGAAGTAATTAAATTAATTAAAAATAAATGAAATTGGGATAAAAGTGTTATATTTTAATCATGTAACCAAAATCAAAACTATATTTGGGTATTAGGATTCTCACTCCTTCTTTTGTCTATTTCTCCTTGTTCTACAAACAAAAACAAAAAAATTCAACATTAAACTTAGTAAATGTAAACTATAATTAGAAAGAATTAACATAAAGATCACATATTTAGGAAAAATTGCTCACATTCCAATAAGGACATCTCCAAAATCGTTGTTTAAGATTTTCATATGTGTTAGAGACGAATATACGCATTGTTTTCCTACACCCACGTTCTGGCAATTGAAACAAGTTGAGTTTGTTGCAGATGAAACTAATGTCATGGTTGAACGAAGAAGAAGTAGATGAAGATTTGAGAATAGTTGGAGATTTAGGTTGCACGAAGGAGAAGAAGAAGAAAGGGGATTTTAGGTTTTTGGTTTTCAAATGTAGGAATATATGATTTAGTCCTCATAAATATACCTAGTTGTCAAATATTTGACTTATTATCAACTATTGGCATGTCAAAGACTACCACGTCACTTCTCTTATATGTTTGCCACAAAAGCTTTTTTTTTAACAACAACTAACATCAAGGATGATTTTAAAACTAAATGGAACTAACTAAATTTAAATAGTAAAAAAAACTTATAGGGACGACAATCAGAAAGGTGCAGCATTACAAGTACAAATCAAACATTTAACCTTTTAGAGTTAATAACAATTTATATGATGTTGATGATGCATATCTTATTGCATTTATGAAATATATAAGTGTAAACTTTTTAACTTAGTATTTTTCATATGTTTTAAAATTTAATAATAAAAAAATTATTTCAACTAATTATTAAATTTGATTTCCAAAAACATATATCCCTTAAAATAAAATAAGAATATTAATCTCAGATTATTCTTCTCGTGCATCGCACATGTACACGATTTAGTTTAATTAATAACATATGAATAATTAATACATCTCGATACTTCTACATAATACGATTGTATCATACATCATTAAAATATGTCACGTCATTAACTTTTAGTTCAAATATATAAAAGAGGGACAAAAACAGTATGATTTTAAAATAGGAGGATCAATTATGTAAAATGGTAAAATTATGATCACAAAAACTACAATTAACTTTAAAATTTATCATAAATTGCTTTTCAATATATAAATAAGTCACATTAAAATATAAAATATTGTAATGTGTGTGTACCCGTTACCGAAACAAATTATAATGAAAGGGTCAAATAAACAAATAAAATAATAGATGATCTTTTAGAAAAACAAAAGAATTAACGAATTATTACATTACACACCATTTAATTTGTTCTTCCATGGATCCTTTACGGTTTACAAAGATGTACAATTTGTTTTTTCTTCTATTAATTACTTTTTATCAAAAGAAAATTACTTTTCATAACATATTAAAGCTAATACTAGTATATATTAAAATGCAAGAATCTATTTTAAGTCCGGAAATTATATAATTTAGTTATAATGTCCATAATTAAATTAAAAGTTTAGTAGATAAAATTATTGGATAAACTATCTTGAACATACAAAAGAAAATTGAACAATTTATTGGGTTTGAATTCTATTTATATGGAAATTCTGAGGTTAAAGTTATTCATCGTAAACAAATACTTGAATAATTATCAAAATATTAATGTTAACAAATATGGTCTTATTATAGATATATATGCTTACTAATATTAACAAAATTGTATAATTTATATATATATATCATTCATTAAGAAAAAAGAAAAAGATATCATAATATTTTTTTAAACTACTTTTATTAAGTATTGATATATCATTAGTACAAATGTAAAGTGAAAAATATTGATTAACTCTTAAGAGTGAGGTTAATAGTATAATTAGATTGTAGAATTGAAAAAATAATAATAAATACTGAATTGAAAATTGAAAGTCATTTAATTTTGAATTATTTTTTTTAAATGAGTTACTCAACGTAGTACAAAAGAGAGTAATAAAATATAAAAGAAGTAAAAATAAATCTATAAGATTATAAATTTTTATAAAATATATCTAGTTTTATCAAAAACTACTCATATAAATACTTTTGTCATACTTGTACAACTAGACAATCAAGTTGATAGGTACATTTAACAATTTATCATCAATTTAGTTTCTGATATTAGTATTGAATTTGCAATTAGGTCCTTATAATGTACCACATATTATCATAAAGACTAATATGACTAATGTTTGATGAGTGATGGATGTTTTGAAATATTGATAATTTTGTAGACATGTTAGCGCATTCTACAAAATTATGTCCTAATTGGGTGGTTTACACAATATTAAAAAACAAATATAACATAGAGTTTTTTAAGCATTTCATTATGACTTTAAGTATCACCCGTGGCATTTCATTATATAACCCAACAATGTCTAAAATCTATTAGGTGTTCCTCCTTCACTTCGCTTTAATGCAAAGAAAAGAGATTAACAAAATCATGAAAGTTCTTACCTTAATTCTCATATTCTCCATAATTGTTGTTTTCTCGCATTCAACATCAACATTGTTAACTCAATTTCATCTTCAAATGAACCAATCATCTGCGTTGGACGGTGCCAATCCACGAGTAATTAAATTTTATATATGCTCTTGACTTTATTTATTTACTTATTTATTTATTTTGGAAATATTAACTATCACACAAAAATACCTTTTTAATTTACTTGAACTCAATTTTGGAGTAGTTGTTAGTTTGAGAATTAATACATAAACTATTTGGTGGAACTTCCAAAAACAATTTATAGCATTTCCATAAGGTAATTTTATTATATTTTTATAAACTATCGAGAATAGGTTATGAAAATAATTTATTTTAAAACTGATAACTTATTTAGTAGTACTTTTTCATTGGTGCCTTTTTTTTCTACAATAATTTAAGGTTAGAAAATGGTGCTTCAATTTCATAAATACCCTTTTAAAGTGTAGTCACTACACATTTTATACATGAAAGTTTTATTTACTCAAATTAATTTCATGTTTGATTGCATATTAAATAAGAGGCTATATATATAATTTGTATAATTGCATGTTTCAGAAAGTTGAAAAAGATGAATGCACATACAAGGTTACCATAAAGACAAGTTTTCGTTGTCCACTTAAAACAAATGACAAGATCGGTCTTCTATTTGGAGACGGTAAAAGTAAAATGGTAATTAACTATATACATAACTAACTATATATACATGTTTCTAAATTTTCTCTTCAAAATTTAATTTGTTGCACAAATAATATTAACTCAATTACAAAATTTTGTGACTTTGTTTCTTGTTTTTGGAAAAGAAATCACATTATCTATTATTTTCAATTTTTTTTATGTACTCAATCACAATATTTAATTTTTTTTACTAGAATAAATAAGTACTAATGTATTATTTAAGATAAATTTTTTTAATTTAATTTAATCGCAGTTTCGTTATCTGACAATAAATGGTACTCGGCAGTTCGAGCGGTCCAAGTTAGATAGAATAACGTTAGTTGGAGAATGTATGGACAAAATTTGCATGGTATACTTATTTAGGAGTGGATCAGATGGTTGGATACCCGAGTATATCCTCATATATGACAATAAGAACAAACCTTTCGGAATGACATTCAATGATAAATTTACTATTCCTGATGATGGTGTTGGCCATGGCGAGAACTATTGCAAATAAAATTTGTATGGTTAATTACATTCCTAAAATACTATTATTACGACTCTTTATTTGTTATTTTTTAACAAAGATAAGCTTATTGTATGGAGGCTAGTCTCGAAATACGGTTTCTTCTATTAAGTGTTTTATGATCTACATAATAAGTAAGAAATTTATAAATAATTATTGTAAAAGAAGAATTATCAAGTTGCATATTTAAAGGGGTGTGCTTTGTGATTATGTTGGTACTTTAATCCTGGAATTTTCCCTGCATATTGGGTTTCTAGTTTTACTTTATATATAAACTCTTAGAATGTATGAACTAGAATGAACTGATTGAAAAAAAGGAATCTATTGATTGAAAAAGGGAGCTAACACTCATTTTATACAAGGATGTTAGGTTGACTAGCAAGCAAAATACTAGCTCAACTTCCTATCAAACTAACTAATAAGAAGTAACAAACTTATAACAGAAAAATACAAATACAAAAGGATTTAGTTGACAACAAACTATTTGGGACAAGATCTAGTGAACCAGCTCCTGGTTGTTATGCCAGTCATCGAGCACATAAGTCTATCATCTAGCTCTCAACCAGTCTACAGTCATCGTGCACATAAACCTATCATCTAGCTCCCAGCCAGTTTGTCTGTGAGTCTTCAACTAGCTTCATCAACTCCTAGTCTGTCAGGGCTAATTAGCTTGCAAACATGGATAACAAGCTTCACCCTTTGTCTTCAAACATTCCCCCACAAGCTTTGGATTGGAATAAATTGAACAATCCAAACATGCTAATAATTTTTCTAAAAATATCTGCCAATAATCCTTCAGTGAATAAATCAACTAGTTGGTCGTGTCTTTTAATTGGTAGTAGTTATAAAATTCAATTTTGAGGTTGTCTAAATAAATCAACTAGTTGGTCGTGTCTTTTAATTGGCCTTCTCTCTAACAATATGACAATCAATGTCTAGATAATTTTTCTTTTCAGGAAAAACTGAATTGTCTGCAATTTGTATTGCATTGAGGTTGTCACAAAATGATGTTGTTGTCTTTAAGAGATCCGTATTAGACAAATCTCAGTCTATGTTATTTAACTTTTATATTGTTCTTCGTTACAGGTTTGATTTATCAAGTCGTTGTATTTTCTGTACTTTTATGCCTTAATTTTTTAGCATTTTCAAACTTGCATTTTAGTTTTTATTCTTTAACCTTCACACATTGATAATTTTATATATACTTATGTTTATGTATTAAGTTTTCAATGATCAAAGTGTTTGCTTAAATTTTATTTTTCTGTAATTTACATGTATTAACATGTCATTTTCTTCCGTTAACTACTTTTTATCATTTATTTGAACCGTGTATTTTTCGACATAATGGTTTCTTTATGAAAATGAGATGAAACTTGAGTGTCAAAACTTTCTCGATCCTTGAAATATTTACATATGTATTTTTTATGTTTATTAATTGATGGTTTTGATTGTTTTCTATTAAAACCAATATACACATTAACAGATGTTGGGGTTCTCCTTTTTAATTTATAAAATAAGACAATTTATATGGTGCTTTGGAGAAAAAAAATGTGTACCGGTATTATCAAAGTTTTAACCAATAATTTTGTAAGTTTGTCACTAACTCATCCATGTTAGCATTCATATGTTCTATATTAAAAGTTGACTAAATCATTAGTACTCATTGACGAAGCAGTACTATTCAACTACTAATCAATTAATTTGATAGTACAAAAACATGTTAATTTACAAATAAACCGTAGAAGCTCCCATAAAATAAAGTTACATTAGTTTTTACACTGGTTTTAGTCAAACAATAATAAATTATGGAGTAAACAGTGATTCTTAGTCCTTAAAAATTTAGATGTAAGTCAATTAGTCCACAAATTTTAAAAATAACAAATTAGTCATCTAAATTAAAGAATATGAAAACTCTTGATAAAAAAAAAAAATCAAAACTTGTAAAAGTTATACATTCTAATTTTAATAATCTTTTGCTACATCAAAACAAGCATAAAAATATTTTTAATTTAAGAACTAAATTATTATTTTCAAAGGAACCTATCTAAGGCTTGTTAGGATACCTTCAAAAGTTTATGGCATAACCCTTGGTACATGGCCATTAAAGTCAACTACAAGTAAGTATGCGCCATTCCAATTTCTATCTCTGTAATTTTTTTTTTCAATTTAAACTCTATAAGTTCAATTTAATTTTAAAATCATCTCTACTGTTCGATGTTGAAAAAAAGTTTATGTGATAAACAAATGAGTGACATGATAGTTTGGTAGATGATTATTATTAATGAAATAATTAATAATTAAATAAATAAAAAATGAAATGAAGTAATTAAATTAATTAAAAAGAAATGAAATTAAGTTAAAAGTGTTATATTTTAATCCCTCCAACCAAATTCAAAAACTAGATTTGAGGATTAGGAATCTTACTCCTTCCTCTCCTCCTTTCTCTATTTCTCCTTGTTCTACAAACAAAAACAAAAAATTAAACATTAAACTTAGTAAATGTAAACTATAATTACAAAGAATTAACATAAAGATCACAAATTTAGGAAAAATCACTCACATTCAAATGAGGACATCTCCAAAATTGTTGTTTAAGATTTTTATTTGTGTTAGAGACGAATATACGCATTGTTTTCCTACACCCACATTCAAGCAATTGAAACAAGTTGAGTTTGTTGCAGATGAAACTGATGTCATGGTTGAACGAAAAAGAAGTGGATGAAGAAGAAGAAGAAGAAAGAGGATTTTAGGTTTTAGGTTTTTCAAATGTAGGAATTTATGATTTAGTCCTCATAAATATACCTAGTTGTCAAATATTTGACATATTATCAACTATTGTCATGTCTAAGGCTACCACGTCACTTCTTTTATCTGTTTGCCACAAAAGTTTTTTTTTAAAACAACAACTAACATCAAGGATGGTTTTAAAACTAAATAGAACTTACTAAATTTAAATAGTAAAAAAAAACTTATAGGGACGACAATCAGAAAGGTGCGGGCTTACAAGTACAGATCAAATATTTAACGTTTTAGAGTTAATAACAATTTATATTATGTTGATGATGCATATCTCATTGCATTTATGAAATATAAGTGTAAACTTTTTTGACGTAGTATTTTTCATATATTTTAAAATTTAATAATAAAATAATTATTTCAACTAATTTTTAAATTTGATTTCCAAAAACATATATCCCTGAAAAAAAATAAGAATATTAATCTCAGATTATTCTTCTCGTGCATTGCACATGTACACGATTTACTTTAATTAATAACATATGAATAGTTAATACATCTCGATACTTCTAAATAATAAGACTGTATCACACATCATTAAAATATGTCACGTCATTATTTTTTAGTTCAAATATATAAAAGAGGGACAAAAACAATAGGATTTTAAAATAGGATGATCAATTATGTAAAATGGTGAAATTATGATCACAAAAACTACAATTAACATTAAAATTTATCATAAACTGTTTTTGAATATATAAATAAGACACATTAAAATATTGTAATGTGTGTTTACCCGTTACCGAAACAAGTTATAATGAAAGGGCTAAATCAACAAATAAAATAATAGATGATCTTTCAGAAAAACAAAAGAATTAGTGAATTATTACATTACACACTATTTAATTTGTTCTTCCATGGATCCTTTACGGTTTACAAAGATGTACAATTTGTTTTTTCTTCTATTAATTACTTTTTACCAAAAGAAAATTACTTTTCATGACATATTAAAGCTAATACTAATATATATTAAAATCCAAGAATCCATTTAAAGTCTAACTCGGAAATTATATAATTTAGTTATAATATTCATAATTAAATTAAAAATCTAGTAGATAAAACTATTGGATAAACCATCTTGAACATACAAAAGAAAATTGAATAATTTATTGGGTTTGTATTCTCTTTATATGGAAATTCTAAGATTAAAGTTATTCATCTAAGCAAATACTTGAATAATTTTCAAAATATTAATGTTAACAAATATGGTCTTATAATAGATACATAAGTTTACTAATATTAACAAAAATGTATAATTTATATATATATATATATAATTCATTAAGAAAAATGAAAGAGATATCATAATATTTTTTTAAGTATTGATATATCGTTAGTACAAATGTAAAATGAAAAATGTTGATTAACTCTTAAGAGTGAGACTAATAGTATCAATTGATTGTAGAATTGAAAAAATAATAATAAATACTGATGTTTGACCGAGTGATAGATGTTTTGGAATATTGATCAACTAATTGGTCGTGTCCTTCAATTGGTAGTAGTTATAAAATTCCATTTTGAGTCTTCCCTCTAACAATATGACAATCAATGTCTAGATAATTTGTCTTTCCATGAAAAACTGAATTGTCTGCAATTTGTATTGCATTGAGGTTGTCACAAACTGAAGTTGGTGTCTTTAAGAGATCCGTATTAGACAAATCTCAATCTAAGTTATTTAGCTTTTATATTATTCTACTTTTTTAGTTTGATTTATCAAGTCGTTGTATTTTCTGTACTTTTATGCCTTAATTTTTTAGAATTTTTCAAACTTGCATTTTAGTTTTTATTCTTTAACCTTCACATAGTTATAATTATAAATATTTATGTTTATGTTTTTAAGTTTTCAATGATCAAAGTGTGTGCTTAAATTTTATTTCTATGTAATTTACATGTATTAACATGTCATTTTCTTCCGCTAACAACTTTTTATCATTTATTTGAACCGTGTATGTTTCGACATAATGGTTTCTTTATGAAAATGATATTAAACTTGAATGTCAAACTTTCTCGATCCTTGAAATATTTAAATATGTATTTTTGATGTTAATTAATTGATGTTTTTGATTGTTTTCTATTAAAACCAATATCAACATTAACCGATATTGGGGTTCTCCTTTTTAATTCATAAAATAAAACAATTTATGCGGTGGTATGGACAAAAAAAAAATTATACCGGTATTATCAAAATTTTAACCAATAATTGTGTAAGTTTATCACTAACTCATCGATGTTAGCATTCATATGTTCTATATTAAAAGTTGACAAAATCATTAGTACTCATTGACGAAGCACTACTATTCAAATGTAGGAATTTATGATGTAGTCCTCATAAATATGCCTAGTTATCAAATATTTGACATATCATCAACTATTGTCATGTCAAAGACTACCACGTCATTTTTCCTATATGTTTGCCACAAAAGCTTTTTTTTTTTAACTACAACTAACAGCAAGGATGATTTTAAAACTAAATTGAACTAACTAAATTTAAATAGTAAAAAAAAAAAACTTATAGAGACGACAATCAGAAAGGTGCGGCATTACAAGTACAAATAAAATATTTAACCTTTCAGAGTTAATAACAATTTATATTATGTTGATGATGCATATTTCATTGCATTTATGAAATATAAGTGTAAACTTTTTGACGTAGTATTTTTCATATATTTTAAATTTTAATAATCAAAAAATTATTTCAACTAATTATTATATTTGATTTCCAAAAACATATATCCCTTTAAATAAAATAAGAATATTAATCTCTGATTATTCTTTTCGTGCATCGCACATGTACACGATTTAGTTTAATTAATAACATATGAATAATTAATACATCTCGATAGTTCTACATAATACGATTCTATCACACATCATTAAAATATGTCAGGTCATTAATTTTTAGTTCAAATATATAAAAAAGGGACAAAAACAACATCATTTTCAAATAGGAGGATCAATTATATAAAATGGTAAAATTATGATCACAAAAACTACAATTAACTTTAAAATTTATCATAAATTGCTTTTGAATATATAAATAAGTCACATTAAAATATAAAATATTGTAATGTGTGTGTACCCCTTTACCGAAACAAGTTATAATGAAAGAGTCAAATCAACAAATAAACTAATAGATGATCTTTTAGAAAAACAAAAGAATTAGCGAATTATTACATTATACATCATTTAATTTGTTCTTCCATTTATCCTTTACGGTTTACAAAGATGTACAATTTGTTTTTTCTTCTATTAATTACTTTTTACCAAAAGAAAATTTCTTTTCATGACATATTAAAGCTAATACTAGTATATATTAAAATACAAGAATCTATTTTAAGTCTGGAAATTATATAATTTAGTTATAATATCCATAATTAAATTATAAGTTTAGTCGATAAAACTATTTGGATAAACTATCTTGAACATACAAAAGAAAATTGAACAATTTATCGGGTTTGTATTTTATTTATATGGAAATTCTAAGGTTAAAATTATTCATCGTAAACAAATACTTGAATAATTTTCAAAACATTAATGTTAAC
>JBBPBO010001984.1:13916667-13998125 GCA_037974295.1 Cicer cuneatum
AAAAGATATCATAATATTTTTTTAAACTACTTTTATTAAGTATTGATATATCATTAGTACAAATGTAAAGTGAAAAATATTGATTAACTCTTAAGAGTGAGGTTAATAGTATAATTAGATTGTATAATTGAAAAAATAATAACAATTACTGAATTGAAAATTGAAAGTCATATAATTTTGAATTATTTTTTTTAAATGAGTTACTCAACGTAGTACAAAAGAGAGTAATAAAATATAAAAGAAGTAAAAATAAATCTATAAGATTATAAATTTTTAAAAAATATATCTAGTTTTATCAAAAACTGCTCATATAAATATTTTTGTCATACTTGTACAAATAGACAATCAAGTTGATAGGTACATTTAACAATTTATCATCAATTTAGTTTCTGATATTAGTATTGAATTTGCAATTAAGTCCTTACATTGAACCACATATTATCATAAAGACTTACACTAATGTTTAATTAGGTCCTTATATTGTACCACAAATTGCTAGTTTTACTAATGTTTAATGAGTGGTAGATGTTTTGAAATATTGATAATTTTGTAGACATGTTAGCACATTCTACAAAATTATGTCCTAATTGGGTGGTTTACACAATATTAAAAAATAAATAAAACATAGAGTTTTTTAAGCATTTCATTATGTCTTTACGTATCACCCTTGGCATTTCATTATATAACTCAACAATGTCTAAAATCTATTAGGTGTTCCTCCTTCACTTCTCTTTAATGCAAAGAAAAGAGATTAACAAAATCATGAAAGTTCTTACCTTAATTCTCACATTCTCCATAATTGTTGTTTTCTCGCATGCAACATCAACATTGTTAACTCAGTTTCAACTTCAAATGAACCAATCATCTGCACTAGACAATGCCCAACCACAAGTAATTAACTTTTATATGTACTCTTGACTTTATTGATTTACTTATTTATATATTTTAGAAATATTAACTCTAACACAAAAATACCCTTTTAATTCACTTGAACTCAACTTTGGTGTAGTTGTTAGTTGGAGAATTAATACATAAACTATTTGGTGGAACTTCTAAAAACAATTTATAGCATTTCCATAAGGTAATTTTATTATATTTTTATAAACTATTGAGAATAGGTTATGAAAATAATTTATTTTAAAACTGATAACTTATTTAGTAGTACTTTTTCATTGGTGCCTTTTTTTTCTACAAAAATTTAAGGTTAGAAAATGGTGCTTCAATTTCATAAATACCCTTTTAAAGTGTAGTCACTACACATTTCATACATGAAAGTTTTATTTACTCAAATTAATTTCATGTTTGATTGCATATTAAATAAGAGGCGATGTATATGATTTGTATACATGCATGTTTTAGAAAGTTAAAAAAGAGGAATGCAGATACAAGGTTACCGTAAAGACAAGTTGCCGCTCTCCACTTAAAACAAATGACAAGATCGGTCTTTTATTTGGAGACGCTAAAAAAAATATGGTAATTAACTATATATATATATATATAACTATATATACATGTTTCTCAATTTGCTCTTCAAAAAATTTAATTTGTTGCACAAATAATATTAACTCAATTACAATATTGTGACTTTGTTTCTTGTTTTTGGAAAAGAAATCACATTATCTATTATTTTCAATTTTTTATGATGTACTCAATCACAATATTTAATTTTTTTTACCAGAATAAATAAGTACTAATGTATTGTTTATAAAAGTAAATATAAATTTTTTTAATTTAATTTAATCGCAGGTTTATAATCTGACAATAAATGGTCCTGGGCAGTTCAAGCGGTCCAAGGTAGATGTAATATCGTTTATTGGAGAATGTTTGGACGAAATCTGTAGTATGTACTTATATAGGAGTGGATCAAATGGTTGGATACCCGAGTATATCATCATAGATGACTATAAGAACCGTTCTTTCGGAATTAGATTCGGTCCTAATTTTACTATTCCTAATGATGGTGACGGCCATGGCATGGACTATTGCGATCAAACTTGGTTTGATTAATTACATTCCTAAAATACTATTATTACAACTCTTTCTTTGTTATTTTTTTACAAAGATAATCTAATTTTATGGAGGCTAGTCTCGAAATAAGGTTTCTTCTATTAAGTGTTTTATGATCTACATAATTAGTAAGAAATTCATAAATATTTATTGTAAAAGATGAATTATCAAGTTGCATATTTAAAGTGGTGTGCTTTGTGATTATGTTGGTACTTTAATCCTCGAATTTTTCCTGCATATTGAGTTTCTAGTTTTACTTTATATATAAACTGTAACACCCCAATTTTTCTTTATTATTTTGCTTTAATAGTATAATAGTACATTACTAATATTATATGAGTGTTAAAATGTGTTATAATTTTTTTTCATATGTGTCTTGTGTTTGCCTTATTAATCGATTTAAATCATAAATATTAACTATATTTAACTTACCAATATAAAATAAAATAAATAAATAAAAACAAAAATTTATGTATATAGATATATATATATATATATATGTATTTAAATTAGAATCGGTTTAAAATAATAATAATATTATTATACCTAAGCCATATATATATATATACAAGCATAAGTATATGCATTTGCCTAGCGGTAAATAATATATGTATGCAGTAGGCTAATATGTACATGCTACCGCATAAGTATATATATATATATATATATATATATATATATATATATATATATATATATATATATATAGTGTGTGTGTGTGTAAGCCCTAATATATATTTTAGACAAGCAGAGTTTTAGAGTTAGAACAAGCCGCCTAGTCGAGCATCAGGTACCTTTTCTTTCTTCCCTTCAATTAACTTAATCAAAAGTTGTGTTTATCTTTCTGTTTTTCGAGCCTGTTTTGGTATCCGGTTTGATGGTTGCACGTGCTTAAAATCTGGTACATTCCATTTTGTTCTCCATTTTAGATAATGAAACCATTCAATTACTACCATAGCCATCGATGACTACCATGAGGAGATATTAACCTATGATTCTTTGAAATCGAGGTAGAAACAGTGAGCGTAAACTAATCCATAACCAAGTTTTATTGATTAATACATATGGGGTATCTGTAATATAGTTTGAAACTTAAATTGTTAGACTTTTGTAATATCAAAATTATACATACAATATATTTATTTAGCAATGTATAATTCTATCTTCTTTAAAGTAAAATATCTATTTATACTAATATAATCAAAGGTATACATTGTATTAAATATATTTTTGAGTAATATTAAAAATACTAGATAAATTATTTATTTTTTTAGTAATTAATTTAATTGTATTTAGTGGTTGTATTGCTTACCTATTTTTTTTACACCCAAAATACGGATATACGCCATAATTTTTTAATACATGATCCTGTCTTATTTTAATTAAAATTAGAAATTATTTTAGGTTAGTATACTAATACATATATTTTGATGATATTAAATATACTTTTGGGTTATAATACATATAGAAAATAAATTATTTATGTATTATTAATAAATAGATTATTTATCTATTAGGGCAAGTAGTTAGTTTGTATTTGGTCGTTGCGTTAATTTATTTATTTATTTATTTTCGCGAACTATTAGAGACAAGGATCGACGAAGACGTGGCAAGTTAGCAGATCAGATTCGTTGGGCGAAATCTTCGATTGAGGTAAGGGGTGAGATGAGGTTCGATTTTATGAGTATAAAACAACATGAGATGAACGGGAATACCGAAATTCCCATATATTCACCCGGAGCTTACTACGTACGGTCGAGCCCTATTGAGTAATAATAATTAATTAATAATATATAAATGGTAATAGTGAGGACTAAAATGTATTTTAGTAACCTATAGAATTGTTGTGAGTTTAATTATATCAAGACTGCATATTGTTTAAGGTTATGAAATCTTGTGTTGATTGTTATTGTGTGAATGATATGTACTTGAGTGCTCTGATTTACTGGATTTAAAACTGTGATATTACTTGAATGCATTGCCTATTTGATTTATTCTGTGATTGATAAAATTGGAATTTTATTGTGATTGACTAATTATACATATATATATATATATACATATATATATATATATAATGATGTAAATTCTGATATATATTGTGAGTTGAAATTATTGAGTTATGACAATCGAGTAAGTATGAGATAGATGTTGTAGTTTTGAAGTGAGGATTATTTTGTCATCATATAGGAAGGGTATGACAAACCTAGTGATTCGGGGAAGTACAACTGAATGAGCCTGATCGTGGAGGGCTACAGTCAAACCGTAAGGTAAGACTGATAGACCTTGGGGGTACATCTAGTTGGGAATTCCTAAGTGGATTAGTGGGTTATTCCCTAAGGCCGGGAGCTACCATGCAAAAACAAGAGTACCCCGACCGTCGCGTATATCTGTCTCGGGTTGAGTTGAGGTGATCTATGAGGACTTGGCCATTCATGAATTGTCCGTCCACTCTTGTAGTGGCTTAGCATCAGGCCTCCTAACCAAGTACTTCAGAGTAGAATGGTACCAAGTGATGAAGAAGTATAGAGTATAGGACATGCATAACATTTCATCCTTGTAACTAATTTATCGTGATTAACTTGGATTAACCTTGATATAATGTTCTTGGGTGTTTCTCATGTTTGTAATAATTTGACTATTTGCGTGTTCTCCTCATTTATATTATACTATTACATAATTTCGATACTCACCCCTTGTTGTTTGTGTTTGGCATTTGCGATGGACGTAGACGAGTTGTAAGCTGTAGGTGACGACTAGTACCATCCGAGTGGCGGGAGCCATCTTGTCTCGAAGATTTTTATTATAAGTCTTTTTTTTTGTGTTGTTATTGTTAACGTTTATTAAATTGGGGATTTCTGATCTGATAGTGACATCGGGTTGGGACTACACTTACCACTATCAGTAAACTTATATACGTATGTTTTAAAAAGGATTTTGTTGACTACTATCATGATTTCGAGTTCTTGAACAATAATATGAGAATTTTGGATTAATGTGATATGTTTATGATTGCGTGATACTCTTTACCTTATAAAATATTTGGAAGTTAGTATATTTTTCTTGAAGAATTACAATTTTATAAATAATAAACATAAAAATTAATTTGGGGTTTAGAGTGTCACATTAGTGGTATCAGAGCAGGTCTGTCCAATCAGACCGTAAGTGTGTTATGTGTTCGCTGTGTTTCCTTGTGTGCTCTGTTATGTGCGTGTTGTTACTATGATTGTCATTGTATTAGTAGTGTAGAACTAAGTTAGTTTCCTTTCTCCCTAAGTGTCTCACTATATTCGATTGGCTTATCTGATTAATGTAGGTAGTGATGGCTAGTGGGAGGAATGACGCTGCAATTGCTGAGGCTTTAGAGTCCATGGCAGGAGTTACAGTGCAGACTTTTCAGGCTTTGGCTGAATCCCAAGCTACTGCACAAGCTACTACTCAAGCTACACAGGTTGCTGCTCAAGCTGTTGCTCAAGCTAATAGTTACACTGGTGGTCAAGCAAATGTGCAAATAAATGAGTTCATGGTGATGGATCGATTCCATAGGGCTAATCCTCCATCGTTTGAAGGTCACTATAATCCGGATGGAGCTCAGAAGTGGTTGCAAGAGATTGAGAAATTTTTTAGAGGAGTGGCATGCCCCAAAGGTCAAAAAATGCATTTAGGATCCTTGATGTTGACAGAAGAAGCTGAACATTGGTGGGATAATGCACGTCAGCGTTTAGATAATGTAGGGACCACAATTACTTGGGATGTATTCAGAAACATGTTCCTAGTCAAGTATTTTCCTTAAGACATCCACAATAGGAAGGAAATGGAATTTATCAAGTTAGAACAAGGTAATATGACAGTGGCAGAGTATGCCGCTAAGCTTGAAGAGTTGTCCAGATACTATCCACTCTATGTGGGAGAAGCAGGAGAAAAATCCAAGTGCATCAAATTTGAAATGGGGCTCAGACCAGAGATCAAGAAACAGGTTGGAATGCAAGAGATCCGTGACTTCCCTACCCTAGTGAATAAGAGTAGGATCTATGATGAGGATAGTCGTGCTGGAAAGGCACATTACCGAAACACTGGAATCATGAAAGACAAGAGGCCTATGCATCATAATAGAGGAAAACCTTACTCTTTCCCTCCTGGTAAATCTGGAAGTCGTTCGAATTATCACCAACACGGTTCTTCAGCTAGAAACGGAAATGGTAATGGTAATGGTAAAGGAAATGAAAACAGTTATAGTTATGGGGGTGGTAGAGGAAACCCGAATGGAAGAGGAGTTAGTTATGTGAATAGCAACAACAGGAGTCAAGTCTCGAGTAACAATAGTGGTAACAATGGTGATCCTGATACTCCTAATCGATGTCACAAGTGTGGTAAGCAGGGTCATATGGCATTTGAGTGCAGAGATGCTGCAGTTACTTGTTTTAATTGTCAACAACAGGGCCACATCAGCACCACATGCCCTTATCCAAAGAAGACTCCACAATCTGGAAACCAGAGTTCCCAAGCTAGCCGACCTAAAACTAATGGAAGAGCCTTTGCCCTCAGTGGTGCAGGAGCGTCTGAGAAAGACAACTTGATCCAAGGTACGTGTCTCATAAGTGATACTCCTTTATTTGTACTATTTGACTATGGTGCCACTCATTCCTTTGTGTCTCTTGATTGTGTTAGACGTTTAGGACTACCTGTGTCTTGTTTGCAGTATAATTTGATTGTGAATACCCCAACTAGTGACTCTGTTGATACCTCTAGTGTTTGTCTTGACATTTCTATCCTTGTGTGTGGAAAGGACTTCCGAGTTGATTTAGTGTGTTTACCTTTGCGCCTAGTCGATGTGATTCTTGGTATGGATTGGTTATCTGCCAACCGTGTTCGCGTAGATTTTTTTAGTAAAACCATTGAATTCATGGAACCAGAAGAGAGAGAGGAGCCTAGCAATATTTCCGCCAACCAAGTGAAGGCACTCTTAAAAGAAGATGCCCAGTTATACATGATCCTAGCTTCTTTGGAACTTGAAGAAAAAGTGGTAATACATGATGTTCCTATTGTGTGTGAATTCCCTGAAGTATTCCCTGAAGATGTCAATAGTTTACCACCAGAGCGGGAGGTTGAGTTTAGCATTGACCATGTACCAGGCACTGGACCCGTATCCATGGCACCATATAGGATGTCTCCCTTGGAGTTGTCTGAGCTTAAGAAATAATTGGAGGAGCTTTTAGAAAAACAATTTATAAGACCTAGTGTGTCACCATGGGGTGCACCTGTGTTGTTAGTTAAAAAGAAGGACAGATCTATGAGGTTGTGTGTGGATTATCGCCAACTTAATAAAGTGACAATCAAGAATAAGTATCCGCTACCTAGGATAGATGACCTTATGGGCCAATCGAGAGGATCATGTGTGTTTAGTAAGATCGACTTGAGATCAGGTTACCATCAGATTCGAGTGAAGACTTCTGATGTCCCTAAAACCGCCTTTAGGACCCGTTATGGCCACTATGAGTATTTGGTTATGCCTTTTGGAGTGACTAATGCACCAGCAGTGTTTATGGATTACATGAACAGAATCTTTCATCCTTACCTAGACTCTTTTGTGGTTGTGTTTATTGATGATATCTTAATGTACTCTAAGACTAAGGAAGAGCATGGTGAACATTTAAGGATAGTTTTGCAAACCCTTAAGGAAAACAATTATTTGCCAAGTTGTCTAAGTGTGAATTTTGGTTAGAGGAAGTTAGTTTCCTATGACATGTAATTTCGAAAGGAGGAATAGCTGTTGATCTTGCTAAGGTAGAGAGTGTCTTAGAATGGAAAGCACCTAAGTCAGTGACCGAAATTAGGAGTTTTCTAGGACTAGCAGGTTATTATCGTAGGTTCATAGAAAGATTCTCCAAGTTGGCCTTACCTGTAACTAAGTTGACCCGGAAAGGGGAATTGTTCATGTGGGATACCCATTGTGAGAATAGTTTCCAAGAGCTTAAGAAACGATTGACCTCTGCACCGATTTTAGTGTTACCTAACCTGAGCGAACCATTTGTAGTATATTGTGATGCGTGCGGTTCAGGATTAGGTGGAGTGCTTATGCAGAATGGAAAAGTCGTAGTGTATGCTTCTAGGCAACTGAAGATTCATGAGAGGAACTACCCTACCCACGACTTAGAACTTGCAGCAGTTGTTTTTGTACTTAAGATGTGGAGACATTATTTGTACGGATCTAGATTTGAGGTTTTTAGTGATCATAAGAGCCTTAAGTACCTTTTTGATCAGAGGGAGTTAAATATGAGACAACGTAGGTGGATGGAATTTCTTAAGGATTTTGATTTTGAACTTAACTATCACCCTGGAAAAGCCAATGTAGTGGCCGATGCCTTGAGTAGGAAAAATTTGAGTGTGTCTGCTTTAATGGTTAAGCATAGTGAGTTGTTGGAACAATTTAGAGACCTTAGCTTAGTTTGTGAAGTAACACCAGAAAGTATTAAGTTGGGAATGTTAAAGGTGACTAGTGGACTATTAGAAGAGATTGAAAAGAGTCAGAAGTTGGATTTATACCTTTTAGATAAATTACGGCTGATTGACCAAGGGAGAGAACCTGATTTTAAAATGGGTGTAGATGGAATTTTGAGATTTAAGGATAGGATTTGTGTACCCGATGTAGACGAGTTAAGAAAGATGATCTTAGAGGAAGGACATAGGAGTTGTCTAAGTATTCACCCTGGAGCCACAAAGATGTATAAGGACCTCAAAAAGATATTTTGGTGGCCAAGAATGAAAAAGGATGTTGCTGAGTTTGTATATGCTTGTTTGACCTGTCAAAAGTCTAAGGTAGAACACCAAAAACCTTCAGGCTTGATGCAACCTTTGAGTATTCCTGAATGGAAGTGGGATAGCATCTCTATGGACTTTGTTGTAGGCTTACCTCGAACTCCTAAAAGGTATGATAGTATTTGGGTTATTGTAGATAGATTAACCAAATCTGCTCATTTTATTCCTATAAACATAACTTATTCTATGGAAAAGTTAGCTGAACTATACATAAATGAAATTGTGAAGTTGCATGGAATCCCATCAAGTATAGTGTCAGATAGAGACCCTATATTTACCTCTAAGTTTTGGGAAGGTTTACAAAGCGCTTTGGGTACGAAGCTTAGGATGAGTTCAGCCTATCACCCACAAACAGATGGTCAAACTGAAAGAACCAATCAATCCCTAGAAGACTTATTGAGAGCTTGTGTGTTGGAACAAAATGGAAGTTGGGATAGCTTTTTACCACTTATAGAGTTTACTTATAACAATAGTTTCCACTCTAGCATTGGAATGGCCCCTTTTGAAGCGTTGTATGGGAGAAGGTGTAGGACCCCTCTGTGTTGGTTTGAGACGGGGGATAACCTTGTGTTAGGACCCGAGATTGTCCAACAGACTACCGATAAAGTAAAAATGATTCAGGAAAAGATGAGAGCATCTCAGAGTAGGCAAAAGAGTTACCACGATAAAAGAAGGAAAGACCTCGAGTTTCAAGAAAGTGATCATGTATTTCTGAGAGTTACTCCAATGACTGGGGTTGGTCGGGCGTTAAAAATGCGAAAGCTTACTCCTCGGTTTATAGGACCTTACAAAATTCTTAAACGTGTCGGTAACGTAGCATATCAGATTGCGTTACCTCCGTCTCTTTCTAATCTTCATAGTGTCTTTCACGTGTCTCAACTTCGCAAATACATTCCCGATCCTTCACATGTGATTGAGTCAGACATAGTCCAAATAAAAGAGAATCTAACTTTTGAGACCTTACCGCTACAGATTGAGGACCACAAGGTCAAGGAATTAAGGGGTAAGACGATTTCATTGGTTAAGGTTGTCTGGGGAGGTGCTGTTGGTGAAAGTGCTACGTGGGAGATCGAAAGTCAAGTGCGTGATTCGTATCCAGAATTGTTTTCCTCAGGTAAATTTCGAGGAAGAAATTTTTTTTACAGGGGGAGAAATGAAACACCCCAATTTTTCTTTATTATTTTGCTTTAATAGTATAATAGTACATTACTAATATTATATGAGTGTTAAAATGTGTTATAAATTTTTTTCATATGTGTCTTGTGTGTTTGGCTTATTAATCGATTTAAATCATAAATATTAACTATATTTAACTTACCAATATAAAATAGAATAAATAAAAACAAAAATTTATGTATATATATATATATGTATTTAAATTAGAATGGGTTTAAAATAATAATAATATTATTATACCTAAGCCATATATATATATATATACAAGCATAAGTATATGCATATGCCTAGTGGTAAATAATATATGTATGCAGTAGGCTAATATGTATATGCTACCGCATAAGTATATATATATATATATATATATATATATATGTAAGCCCTAATATATATTTTAGACAAGCAGAGTTTTAGAGTTAGAACAAGCCGCCTAGCCGAGCATCAGGTACCTTTTCTTTCTTCCCTTCAATTAACTTAATCAAAAGTTGTGTTTATCTTTCTGTTTTTCGAGCCTGTTTTGGTATCCGGTTTGATGGTTGCACGTGCTTAAAATCTGGTACATTCCATTTTGTTCTCCATTTTAGATAATGAAACCATTCCATTACTACCATAGCCATCGACGACTACCATGCGGAGATATTAACCTATGATTCTTTGAAATCGAGGTAGAAATAGTGAGCGTAAATTAATCCATAACCAAGTTTTATTGATTAATACATATGGGGTATCTATAATATGGTTTGAAACTTAAATTGTTAGACTTTTGTAATATCAAAATTATACATACAATATATTTATTTAGCAATGTATAATTCTGTCTTCTTTAAAGTAAAATATCTATTTATACTAATATAATCAAAGGTATACATTGTATTAAATATATTTTTGAGTAATATTAAAAATACTAGATAAATTATTTATTTTTTTAGTAATTAATTTAATTGTATTTAGTGGTTGTATTGCTTACCTATTTTATTTTACACCCAAAATACGGATATACACCATAATTTTTTAATACGTGATCCTGTCTTATTTTAATTAAAATTAGAAATTATTTTAGGTTAGTATACTAATACATATATTTTGATGATATTAAATATACTTTTGGGTTATAATACATATAGAAAATAAATTATTTATGTATTATTAATAAATAGATTATTTATCTATTATGGCAAGTAGTTAATTTGTATTTGGTCGTTGCGTTAATTTATTTATTTATTTTCGCGAACTATTAGAGACAAGGATCGACGAAGACGTGGCAAGTTAGCAGATCAGATTCGTTGGGCGAAATCTTCGATTGAGGTAAGGGGTGAGATGAGGTTCGATTTTATGAGTATAAAATAACATGAGATGAACGGGAATACCGAAATTCCCATATATTCACCCGGGGCTTACTACGTACGGTCGAGCCCTATTGAGTAATAATAATTAATTAATAATATATAAATGGTAATAGTGAGGACTAAAATGTATTTTAGTAACCTATAGAATTGTTGTGAGTTTAATTATATCAAGACTGCATCTTGTTTAATGTTATTGTGTGAATGATATGTACTTGAGTGCTCTGATTTACTGGATTTAAAACTGTGATATTACTTGAATGCACCGCCTTTTTGATTTATTCTGTGACTGATAAAATTCGAATTTTATTGTGATTGACTAATTATGCATATATATATAATGATGTAAACTCTGATATATATTGTGAGTTGAAATTATTGAGTTATGACAATCGAGTAAGTATGAGATATATGTTGTAGTTTTGAAGTGAGGATTATTTTGTCATCATATAGGAAGGGTCTGACAAACCTAATGATTCGGGGAAGTACAACTAAATGAGCCTGATCGTGGAGGGCTACAGTCAAACCGTAAGGTAAGACTGATAGACCTTGGGGGTACATCTAGTTGGGAATTCCTAAGTGGATTAGTGGATTATTCCCTAAGGCCGGGAGCTACCGTGCAAAAACAAGAGTACCCCGACCGTCGCGTATGAGGACTTGGCCATTCATGAGTTGTCTGTCCACTTTTGTAGTGGCATAGCATCAGGCCTCCTAACCAAGTACTTCCGAGTAGAATGGTACCAAGTGATGAAGAAGTATTGAGTATAGGACATGCATAACATTTCATCCTTGTAACTAATTTATCGTGATTAACTTGGATTAACCTTGATATAATGTTCTTGGGTGTTTCTCATGTTTGTAATAATTTGACTATTTGCGTGTTCTCCTCATTTATATTATACTATTACATAATTTCGATACTCACCCCTCGTTGTTTGTGTTTGGCGTTTGCGATGGACGCAGACGAGTTGTAAGCTGCAGGTGACGACTAGTACCATCCGAGTGGCGGGAGCCATCTTGTCTCGAAGATTTTTATTATAATTTTTTTGTGTGTGTTGTTATTGTTAACGTTTATTAAATTGGGGATTTCTGCTCTGATAGTGACATCGGGTTAGGACTACACTTACCACTATCAGTAAACTTATATACGTATGTTTTAAAAAGGATTTTGTTGACTACTGTCATGATTTCGAGTTCTTGAACAATAATATGAGAATTTTGGATTAATGTGATATGTTTATGATTGCGTGATACTCTTTACCTTATAAAATATTTGGAAGTTCGTATATTTTTCTTGAAGAATTACAATTTTATAAATAATAAACATAAAAATTAATTTGGGGTTTAGGGTGTCACATAAACTCTTAGAATGTATGAACTAGTATGAACTGATTGAAAAAAAAGAATCAAATGATTGACAAAGGGAGCTAACACTCATTTAATATACAAGGATGTTAGCTTGACTAGCAAGCAAAAGACTAGCTCAACTTCCTATCAAACTAACTAATAAGAAGTAACAAACTTACCACAGAAAAATACAAATAGAAAAGGATTTAGTTGACAACAAACTATTTGGAAAGAGATCTAGTGAACCAACTCCTGGTTGTTATGCCAGTCATCGTGCACATAAACCTATCATCTAGCTCCTAGCCAGTTTGTTTGTGAGTCTTCAACGAGCTTCATCAACTCCTAGTCTGTCAGGGCTAATTAGCTTGCAATCATGGATAACAAGCTTCACCCTTTGTCTTCAAACATTCCCCCACAAGCTTTGGATTGGAATAAATTGAACAATCCAAAATTGCTAATAAATTATCTGAAAATATCTGTCAACAATCCTTCAGTGAATAAATCAACTAGTTGGTCAGTCCTTTAATTGGTAGTAGTTATAAAATTCCATTTTGAGTCTTCTCTCTAACAATATGACAATCAATGTCTAGATAATTTGTCTTTTCATGAAAAACTGAATTGTCTGCAATTTGTATTGCATTGAGGTTGTCACAAAATGAAGTTGTTGTCTTTAAGAGATCCGTATTAGACAAATCTCTGTCTACATTATTTAACTTTTATATTGTTCTTCGTTACTAGTTTGATTTATGAAGTCGTTGTATTTTTTGTACTTTTATGCCTTAATTTTTTAGCATTTTTCAAACTTGCATTTTAGTTTTTATTCTTTAACCTTCACACATTGATAATTATATATACTTATGTTTATGTTTTTAAGTTTTCAATGATCAAAGTGTTTGCTTAAATTTTAATTTTTCTGTAGTTTACATGTATTAACTTGTCATTTTCTTCCGTTAACAACTTTTTATCATTTATTTGAACCGTGTATGTTTTGACATAATGGTTTCTTTATGAAAATGATATGAAACTTGAGTGTCAAACTTTCTCGATCCTTGAAATATTTACATATATATTTTTGATGTTTTTTAATTGATGTTTTTGATTGTTTTCTATTAAAACCAATATCAACATTAATAGATGTTGGGGTTCTCCTTTTTAATTTATAAAATAAAAAAATTTATACGGTGCTATGGAGAAAAAAAAGTGTGTTGGTATTATCAAAATTTTAACCAATAATTGAGTAAGTTTATCACTAACTCAGCCATGTTAGCATTCATATGTTCTATATTAAAAGTTGTATAAATCATTAGTACTCATTGACGAAGCAGTACTATTCAACTACTGATCAATTAATTTGATAGTACAAAAACATGTCAATTTACAAATAAACCGTAGAAGCTCCCATAAAATAAAGTTACATTAGTTTTTACACAGTTAATGCGCACAAATTTATATTGATTAGAGGTAGAAATATTTAATACAACAAATTTTTGTGAAACAATAATAAATTATGGAGTAAACAGTGATTTTTAGTCCTTAAAAATTTAGATGTAAGTCAATTAGTCCACAAATTTTCAAAATAACAAATTAGTCATCTAAATTAAAGAATATGAAAACTCTTGATAAAAAAAAAATCAAAACTTGTAAAAGTTATACATTCTAATTTTAACAGTCTTTTGCTACATCAAAACAAGCATAAAAATATTTTTTAATTTAAGAACTAAATTATTATTTTCAAAGGAACCTATCTAAGGCTTGTTACGATACCTTCAAAAGGATATGGCATAACCCTTGGTACATGGCCATTAAAGTCAACTACAAGTAAGTCTGCGCCTTTTTAATCTCTATCTCTGTAATTTTTTTTTCATTTAAACTCTATAAGTTCAATTTAACTTTAAAATCATCTCTACTGTTAGATGTTGTTGAAAAAAAGTTTATGTGACAAACAAGTGAGTGACATGATAGTTTGGTAGATAATTATTATTAATGAAATAATTAATAATTAAATAAATAAAAAATGCAATTAAATTAATTAAAAACAAATGAAATTAAGTTAAAAGTGTTATATTTTAATCCCTCCAACCAAAATCAAAAACTATATTTGAGGATTAGGATTCTCACTCCTTCCTCTCCTCCTTTCTCTATTTCTCCTTGTTCTACAAATAAAAACAAAAAATTAAACATTAAACTTAGTAATTGTAAACCATAATTACAAAGAATTAACATAAAGATCACAACTTTAGGAAAAATTACTCACATCCCAATGAGGAATCTCCAAAATCATTGTTTAAGATTTGCATCTGTGTTAAAGACGAATCTATGCATTGTTTTCCTACACCCACATTAAGGCAATTGAAACGAGTTGAATTTTTTGCAAACGAAACTGATGTCATGGTTGAACGAAGAAGAAGCATATGAAGATTTGACAATAGTTGGAATTTTAGGTTGCACGAAGGAAAAGAAGAAGAAATGAGATTTTAAAATTTAATATTAAAAAAATTATTTCAACTAACTATAAATTTTATTTCCAATAACATTTATTCCTTAAAATAAAATCAGAATACTAATCTCATATTATTCTTCTCGTGCACAGCACAATATACGATTTAGTTAAATTAATAACATATGAATAATTAATACATCTCGATGTTTCTACATCATGAGATTGTATCACACATCATTTAAAATACGTCACATCATTATTTTTTAATTCAAATAAATGGATGAGAGACAAAAACAGTCCGATTTTAAAAGAAGAGATTTAATTACATAAAATTGTAAAAATAAAATAACTAAAGCTGCAATTAACCTTAAAACACTACAAGAAAACATTTCTATATCTACGGAAAATTACCCACAGAAATTAGTTCGTAGGTAAATTATTAATTACCCACGGAAAAACCTTGAGTAACTTTGTTATTGAATAAAAATATTTTTTTAAAACGACTCCACGGTTAGTCCGTCGGTAATGTTAAAAATAATCCGTGGGTAATGTTAAAAAAAAAATCAACTCAACTTATGTTTTCAAAATATTTTCGTATTTTATGTTTCCACGGGTCTTCCGTGGGTAAAGTTAATATTTAATTTTTTTTTTAAATTATTCAATTTTTTAAAATTGATAAAATGTAAAAAAAACCTAATCTAATAACCAGTCACACTAAACCTAAGCGCGCATCCCTCCCCTCCTTTCTATCATTAGAAGCAAAGAAAGGCAGATGCAGATTTTTAATCCCAAGTAACAGATTGAGTAGCTTTTATAACCAGCATCTAAGTAACTTCTAGATCTATAGTCACCATCAGTGTTAGATCCTCTAGGTGCAGGGGAAGCAAGCACCGAAATAGGTGCCTTAACTGTTCTATGCTGGGCGGGCCGCCCACCTTCGAATGGTGTTGGTCCTACGGACCGTGAATGAATTTGCCTCTGGCCTCGGGGCACGTCGAAACCGCATGAGTTCACCGGGGTGGAGCACAGTCCGCTAAAATTGGCATAGGTTAGGTGCTATTGATGGAACATGGTCTTATACCTTTAAAATGCAACTACACCTCGCCTTCGACAAACAATGTGAAACCTTTTCTTTTTCTTTGCATTTCTCAAACCCTTTTCTCTCTACTATCTTCAACGAACCCTAATCCCCAAAAACCATAAATTCAATTTCGAACAACCCTAAATTCATCTCTCTCTTTTCACTTCGTGATTTGCAGTAGCAAGTAAGTTCTATTCTCCTTCCAAATCATTTCAGTTTGCGATTGCACTTTTTATTTTGGTAATCTTGCCTGTTAAGTGAACCTCCAAGGGACGTAGAAGCCTATATCCATTGTTCTGGGCGCACAGGAAGAGCAGGTATCTATGAGATTGCACTATTGATTTACTTAGGGATTTTGGTATATTTGGGTTATACGACTACCACGGTTTGGTTTTTTATTTTCAGGTAACACTGGAGTTTCTATTATGCTTTATGATCCAAGGAGGTCAAATATATTGAAAATAGAGAGAGAGTTAGGTGTTAAATTTGAACATGCATCTGCCCCTCAGCCTAATGATATCGCCAAAGCTGTTGGTGGGGAAGCTGCAGAAGTGATTACTCAAGTGTCTGATAGGTATGCTATTTATTTGCCTATTGTGTTTAATAAAGTCAAATTGTTTTCATATAGTTTATAACCTTTGTGAATAAACTATCATGGAGAACTTATGCAAGTAAGTTTAAAAAAACTTATCGTCATGTCATAAGCTATTTCCATTTATCGATGAGGTGTTAGATTATTGAAAAAAGTTTGACTTTGTAACCAAAGACAAAGTTCAAATCTCGCTTGGGACGATTCTAAAATGGTCATTAGTGTCACAGTTATTAACAATTTTTCTTTCCCTAATTTTAAATATTAATTATTTCCATAAGCTTTCCCAAACATTCTCACAAATGTTTATGGTAGTATATAAGTTCAAATATAACAAAAAAAGCCCTTGGTCTTTCTTGAGAGGAATGTGATTATTTGCGGCTGCATAATTAGTTATGTGCTTTTATTTGATATGAATTGTGTCTACTATTGGGAAACTGCAGGGTAAAACTCTTGCCTTTGTATTGCCAATAGTAGAATCTGTAGCGAATGGCCCGACAAGAGCATCAAGGAAGACTGGATATGGAAGGCCTCCAAGTGTTCTTGTGCTTTTACCTACTAGGGAATTGGCCAGTCAGGTAGGTACAGGCACTATTTTCAATTTTGTTTTGCTGGATGTTATTCTTTTCCTTATGTGTGTGTGTGTTCTTAGGTGAATGCTGATTTTGAAGTTTATGGTGGCGCAATGGGATTGACTTCTTGTTGTTTAATTGGAGGAAGTTCATATCAAGTTCAAGAGCTTAAGAGAGGTGTGGATATTGTTATTGGCACACCGGGCCGCATAAAGGTAATTATTCTAATACTGATTGATTATATCTAGCTGTTTTTTTGTTCTTGATTTGAAGATCAATTCTTGCAAGGATAAATTGGAACAAAGATTGTGTGTCTAAGACAATATTTGTTGTTTTTTTTATTTCACTGATGCAGGATAATATAATGCGGGGAAATATTGACCTGAGCCAATTAATGTTTCGTGTCCTTGATGAAGCAGATGAGATGCTAAGGATGGGTTTTGTTCAAGATGTTGAACTGATTCTTGGTGTGTGTTTTTGTTTATCTATTTATTATTTGTTCTCAATGCATGGGCCAATATCAAAATTTAAAGCAATTTAGGATTCAACTCATTGTTGATTTTGTTATTAGTCAGTTCTAGTTAAATTGCAACTCGATAAGACTAAATTTTGTGAAAACCTAAGAATGTTTCAAATGATTCTTCACATTTCTCTTTATAGTGCACGATGGTGTTTTCAACTGAGATTACCAAAGGTATTTTGTTCAGTTTGTTGGATGATAAGACTTTTTCAGCATTACATGCAGTGGCCTTTTATTTTATCTTTGTAGGTAAGGTAAAAAATGTTGAAAAAGTTCAGACACTACTTTTCAGTGCTACTTTGCCAGACTGGGTTAAGAATGTATTTTTCTATGTGCCGATTTCTTCTTTATGCTGATTGAATGTTATATTTGAGGTCTTTTGATATTATCTTACTTACACTTTTTCCATATTGCTGCAAGATTGCTTAAGCCAGATAAGAAAACTGTTGACCTTGTTGGAAATACAAAAATGAAGGCTAGTACCAGTTTATGGAGAAGTTAAACGAGAGGATTTTTTTTTAAAAAAAAAATAATAGCAGAGGGTAGTTAAGATTTATATGAGAAATTTCTATTTGAAAAATTAGTGATACAACATTCTTTAAATATTTCTTTCTCCATAAGTGCTTCCTGATAAGTGTATCCAAATCAGCTCATTTTTTTTCTCATTACTCTGCATCTAATAAAAAATGCAAAATTCAATGTCTGGTGGACATTTATATGTGCCCTATTAAATTGAATGTTGACTACTGTACACACTACGAGCTTGTTTGTTGTGCTAACACTTATATCCTTCCATTATTTTTTCTTATATTATTTGAGGGGTTCTTTTATGCGTTATTCATTTTTCAGATTCACTTTATAGACACTTTCAAATTCTTCCTTTCATTGTATGGCCACAAGCTGCCTGTTCTGTGTATGGATATCTCATCAGATGGAGATTTAATTGTGACTGGCTCTGCTGATAAAAATATAAAGATCTGGGGTTTGGATTTTGGTGACTGTCATAAATCCATTTTTGCGCACGGTGACAGGTGCTACATAATTCTGCCATGATAATTTTATTTATCTTTCTTTTTTATCTCTTCTATTCATTGAAGAGTATGCACGAAGCTGTATTTGAAGTATCTTGTGCTATTTATATGTCAGTGTCATGGCAGTGCAATTTGTTCCCAAGACGCACCAGTGTTAGGCATATTATTCTTCCTTGTACTGAATCTGCTAGGTCCCAGCTTATCCCAGACATTATTCGATGTTACAGCACGTAATTTTAATGATTCAATTTCTGATTGTATTCACATAAGATATTTGTTACAGTCTGCTGAATTTAAATCTTCATTGTTTGGGTACATGCTTCTGGTTCAGTGGAGGTCGAACAATTATATTCACCGAGAAAAGGGAATCGGCATCGCAACTTTCAGGGTTGTTGCCTGGAGCAAGAGCTCTCCATGGTGACATACAGCAAGCACAACGCGAGGTGAGCTATTAATAAATTTTGTTATAGTTGTTGAACTGTTATCTGTTAGATGAAATTTCAATAACCTGATGGACCGGTGAATTATCAATCACATGTTTTCTTCACTCTTAATAGTGTGCTATTGCTTGCAGGTTAATTTATCTGGCTTCAGGTCTGGGAAATTCATGACATTAGTTGCCACAAATGTTGAAGCGCGGGGTCTGGATATTAACGATGTTCAGTTGATTATTCAGGTACTTTTGATGCAAATGCATACGATTACAATCGATCATTACTATATTCATCACAACATGGTATGCTGATATTTGTATTGGATTTAGTGTGAACCTTCAAGGGATGTAGAAGCCTATATCCATCGTTCCGGGCGCACATGAAGAGCAGGTATCTATGAGATTCCGCTATTGGTTTACTTAGGGATTCTGGTATATTTGGGTTATACGACTACCACGGTTTGGTTTTTTATTTTCAGGTAACACTGGAGTTTCTATTATGCTTTATGATCCAAGGAGTTCAAATATATTGAAAATAGAGAGAGAGTCAGGTGTTAAATTTGAACATGCATCTGCCCCTCAGCCTAATGATATTGGTGGGGAAGCTGCAGAAATGATTACTCAAGTGTCTGATAGGTATGCTATTTATTTGCCTACTGTTTTCAATTCAGGAAGTGTTTACATAGTTGGCCTAATTGAAGTGAATTGTAGCAGGAATCGGCAATAGTAGTCGCACTTGCTTTGTTGTAACTTGAATGAAAAAATAATGTCCTCCTTTACTTATATGTATGTCTTCTGCAACCAGGTGGATCTATTGAAGAATAAATTTGTCCTCCTTTACTTATATGTATGTCTCACTAATATAGTGCTATATTTTTTTTTCTTCTTTCTGTTCTTTCCTTTCTATATCTGTAGTCACTTAGTTCATGGGATCCCTGCAAGAGACCTACTGCAGCAGAGGCCCTTCAGCATCCTTTCTTCCAGGTTTTCTTTTAACTAATTCATACTTTAAATTAGTTTTAAAAAAATTGTTGTTATCTTGTCTATGCCAAAATATATCTTGCTTTCAGTAAGCTTGGGTTTTTACTGTTTTCATTCAAAATGATATGTAGAGCTGCTTTTACATCCTGCCATCGCTTCGCACCAGACCTGTAACTAGAACTCCTCCATCTGGTATGTAATTTTATTTATGCTGCATTGCATGCTAAGGATTCTATAAGGACTATATGGTTCAATTGGAGGGGATACTAATACTAAACTCTTAATTGAAACAGTTCAACTGATGAAACATTTTACTAAATTGAAACAGTAATGGACTTGCTAAAGCTAAAATTTTACTCATGAAACAGTACAACTGAAAAAATTTAACTATCAAAAGCATGAACTTTGATAAAATATTAAATAGCTTATTTCTATTGAAATGCAGGTTGCTTCGGTGAAGATGTTTGCAAGATTTCTAATGGATTTGGAAATCAATTTACCCACGGAAAGTCCTTGTGTAATTTACCCACATATTTTCTGTGGGTATTTTACCCACGGAAAATATGTGGGTATTTTATCCACGGAACATCTGTGGGTAATTTACCCACAGAAAATCTGTGGGTAAATTACACAAGGACATTCCTTAGGTACCCATATCCTACTGATTTTTCGTGGGTAAATATTTACCTACGAGCGAAATAGCTACAGACCCGTGTCCGTGGGTAATCCCTGGGTAATTTTAGGTTACCTACGGCCTTGCCGTAGGTAAAGTTAAAATCTGCCGTAGGTAATAGCACTTTTTCTTGTAGTGAAATTTATCATAAATTTCTTTTAAATATATAAATAAATCATATTAAAATATAAAATATTGTAATGTGTGTGTACCCGTTACCGAAACAACTTATAATGAAAGGGCCAAATCAACAAATAATAGATGATATTTCACAAAAACAAAAGAATTAGTGAATTATTCCATTACACACCATTTTGTTCTTCCATGGATCCATTAAGGTTTACAAAGATGTACAATTTTTTTTTCTTCTATTAATTACTTTTAACCTAAAGAAAATTACTTTTCATGACATATTAAAGCTAATACTAATATATATATATATATGAAAATCAAACTGAAAGAGGGAATTGAACGGTTGAGCAATGAATCCATTTTAAGTCTAACTCGGAAATATGAAGTTTAGTTAATTATTTTAAAAATTTATTGGGTTTGGATTCTTCATATGGAAATTCTAAGATTAAAGTTATTCATCGTAAACAAATACTTGAATAATTTTCAAAATATTAACAAATATGATCTTATTATTATAGATATATAACTTTACTAATATTAAAAATAATGTATAATTTATATATATATATATATATATATAATTCATTAAGAAAAGTGAAAGAGATGTCATAATATTTTTTAAAACTACTTTTATTAAGTATTGATATATCATTACTACAAATGTAAAGTGAAAAATATTGATTAACTCTTAAGAGTGAGGTTAATAGTATAATTAGATTGTAGAATTGAAAAGGTTAATAACAAAGATAAACTTATTGTAGGAAGGCTAGTCTCGAAATAATCTTTCTTCTATTAAGTGTTTTATGATCTACATAATAACTAAGAAATTCATAAATTTTTATTGTAAAAGATGAATTATCAAGTTGCATATTTAAAGTGGTGTGTTTTGTGATTATGTTGGTACTTTAATCCTCGAATTTTCCGTGCATATGGGGTTTCTAGTTTTACTTTATATATAAACTGTTAGAATGTATGAACTAGTATGAACTGATTGAAAAAAATGAATCAAATGATTGATAAAGGGAGCTAACACCCATTTTATATACAAGGATGTTAGCTTGACTAGCAAGCAAAAGACTAGCTCAACTTCCTATCAAACTAACTAATAAGAAGTAACAAACTTATAACACAAAATACAAATGCAAAAGGATTTAGTTGACAACAAACTATTTGGGACAAGATCTAGTGAACCAGCTCCTGGTTGTTATGTTAGCCATCGTGCACATAAGTTTATCATCTAGCTCTCAACAAGTCTACCAGTCATCGTGCACATAAACCTATCATCTAGCTCCCAACCAGTTTGTTTGTGAGTCTTCAACCAGCTTCATCAACTCGTAGTCTGTCAGGGTTAATTAGCTTGCAAACATGGATAACAAGCTTCACCCTTTGTCTTATAACATTCCCCCACAAGCTTTGGATTGGAATAAATTGAACAATCCAAACTTGATGATAAATTATCTGAAAATATCTGCCAACAATCCTTCAGCGAATAAATCAACTAGTTGGTCGTGTCCTTTAACTGGTAGTAGTTATAAAATTCCATTTTCAGCCTTCCCTCTAACAATATGACAATCAATGTCTAGATAATTTGTCTTTCCATGAAAAACAGAATTGTCTGCAATTTGTATTGCATTGAGATTGTCACAAAATGAAGTTGATGTCTTTAAGAGATACATATTAGACAAATCTCAGTCTAAGTTATTTAACTTTTATATTGTTCTTTGTTACTAGTTTGATTTATCAAGTCGTTGTATTTTCTGTACTTTTATGCCTTTATTTTTTAGCATTTTTCAAACTTGCATTTTAGTTTTTATTCTTTAACCTTCACATAGTTATAATTATATATATTTATGTTTATGTTTTTAAGTTATCAATGATCAAAGTGTGTGCTTAAATTTTATTTGTCTGTAATTTAAATGTATTAACTTGTCATTTTTTTCCATAACAAGCATAAATATAATTTTTAATTTAAGAACTAAATTACTATTTTCCAAACCAACCTATCTAAGGCTTGTTACAATGCCTTCAAAGGGTTATGGCATAACCCTTGGTACATGGCCATTAAAGTCAACTACAAGTACTTTTGCGCCTTTCTAATTTCTATAGCTGTAACTTTTTTTTTTCAATTTAAACTCTATAAGTTCAATTTAGTTTTCACATCATTTCTACTGTTAGATGTTGAAAAAAGTGTATGTGATAAACAAATGAGTGACATGATAGTTTGATAGATGATTATTTTTAATGAAATAATTAAATAAGTAAAAATTGCAATGAAGTAATTAATTTAATTAAAAAGAAATGAAATTAAGATAAAAGTGTTATATTTTAATCCTCTAACCAAAATCAAAACTATATTTGGGGATTAGGATTCTCACTCATTCCTCTCCTTCTTTTGTCTATTTCTCCCTGTTCTACATGTAACACCCCAACTTTTATAATAAACTATTTTATTAATGAAATATGATTTTAAATAATTAATTTGATGTTAAAATTATTTTAGAATACATGTTAATAAATTTCGTGATTAGTTTTTGTTATATGTGTGCTTTAGATGATATGCTACTTTTGTACATATTAGACTAAATGAGTAATATAAATAATAAATATTATATTTTATTATTTTATATATTTTTCTAAATAGTATTTTAGTGTAATATTTTAAAGAATAAAATTTTAAGCGATTTTATGTGTATATGCCCGTAGACAATTAATGTGATATTTACAATGCGATTGACTGATGTTAAGTGTGCAAGTAGTTATATTTCAATTATTTATAACTATTTTCTATTTTAAGTTATATATTTCATAAATAATTATCTTGAGATAGTGGTAATATTGTATTTGATTTTCTTGATTTTTATATACTTGTTATGACATTGTGATTTTATGTATATTTATTTTGTTTCATTATTTAATATAAAGTATTGATATTATATTTATTTATTTATTTTATAATTTTAAATATTTTTTAACGATGATAGTAATTTAATGTGAGTATTTGGAAAAATAAGTATAATTTTAGAGATTAATTTGAATATGAGGGTTTTGATTATTAATATATTATAAAAGATTAATTATTTTATTTTATATACTATTAGTTTTAAAATAGTAGTAATATTTTATGAATTAAATTGTGTGTTTAAAAACAAAATATTAATAAAAATTAGTTTTGATAATTGTTGATTTTATTATAAAAAAATAATAATAATAATAATAAAATAAATGAGTAATTAAAATGTGTTTTATGGGCTATGCCCGTATGCAAAAGTAAACCTAATTAAATTATAATAACCACAAAAAAATATAATTAAAAAAAAAAAAAAGAAGAACAACAAAAGAACAAGCAGCCGCGCAGGTAAAAACCCCACAACATCCTCTTCCTCTCAAATTCATCCCATCAATTCATTGCCATTTGAATCGATCTCAACTTCTATCCCACACAAAATCGGCCACTGAATCCATTTTTAGCATTAATTTTATCGATCGTGGCTGCGTTACATCAGAAACAGCTGTGTTACTTTCCTTGGGCGAGCTGTTTTTGGCCGAGTCCGATAACCACGTTTGTCGTATCAAAAAAATGACATGGTTTTTGGATTCCTCTCGTCGAAACCTTCAAGAAGCACTACTCATTTGCATTTTTCGGTGAAGTTGATGTCAGACCCTTCCGGCGCTCCGACGAGTCGGTGAGACTTTCTCTGCAGTTTTTTCTCGTCGTTTTGACTCTATTTTTGCTCCAAAAATTATTATTAATTATTTAACATTGATTTTTATGCTCAGCATAATTTATCAGTCACGTCTCAGAGATTTTGTGAACTCGTCGTTTATTTGGATTCACTCGCTGTACGTTGTCAATCTACGGTTGTTGTTGAAAACTTCCATTGATTTCTATGATTAGAGAAAGCGTCTAAGTAAGGTAAGGGGTGAGAGAGCGTTTGAATTCATGAGTATAATATACTGTGAGATGAACGGGAAAACCGTATTTCCCAACGATTCATCTGGGGCTTGCTACATACGGCAGTAGTCCTTTGAGTGATAAATTGATTAATGTGAAAATATGGAAATTGTGAGATTAAAATTTGGAATAAAAATATTTATAAAGTGTTGATTGAATTAATTTTTTTAAATGTGTGGTATTTGATATTATCGTGATGTTTGATTTATTTTCTTTAAATGTGTGATATTTGATATTATTGTGATATTGGATGTCGAATGAATTTTATGTATGTCTGATTAGAGGTGTTTTTGTGATGTGAAAATAAAAGATGGATACATTGTGATGAGTTTATGTGATGATGTATGATTAATAATAGTGATGTTATAAACTTGTGATGAGGATACTAAAGTAACCCCATAATTGATGAAATAGTGATGATTCCAATTTGTGTTTGAGATAATGGTCTTAATGGAGTATCATAGACCAACAAGGGGAGAAAATAAATATTGAGAATTTTTTAAGTGAAGATTATTTTTTCATCATATAGGTAGGGCCTGACAAGCCTAGTGATTCCGGGGAAGTACAACTGAATTGAGCCTGATTGTGGCGGTCTACTATTGAGCCTCAAGGCAAGATTGTTAGACCTTGGAGGTATTCAGGTGGGGAATTCCTAGGTGACTTGGAGGTAGCACTCCAAATGTCGGGAGCTACCACGCAACACAGTTTACCTCGACTGTCGCGTATATGTGTCTCGGGTTGAGTTGAGGGGATCTATGAGGACATGGCCAATTTGAATTGTCCATCCACCGGGATGGTGGCATAGTATCAAGCCTCCTAACCATGTACTTCAGAGCTAGAAAGGTACCACATTGTGAAGTAGAGACTAAGCTCATGCATAGCATTGTGTCTCCTTGTGATTGTGTTGTTGTGATTAATATTGTATCGCGATAATAACTTCCCTAAAATGATTTGACGTTATAGTCAAATGTATTGATTTCTCTTGAGTGATCTTGAGTTTATAATGTTATGTTTCGTTTCTTGAAGAATGTTTGTATAGTGATACAGTTTGTTATGATTAATTGCGTGTTCTTCTTACTTATATTATAGTATAAGCATGATTTCAAAACTCACCTCCTTCGTTGTTTGTGTTCGTCTGGCTTGGCCCTGCGTTTGCGAAATCGCAGTTATTACATGTTAATGAGTCTTGAAGTTCAATTTTGGGAGAAACTTTGCTCTGATAGGTGATACCGAGAATAAGAGTTGTACATTGTATTTTACTTTTACTTTTTATTAGTTAGTTTTTGAAATTAAATTAAAAAAAAATCTAGTATAAATTACTATATATGTTGTTTTGTGGATTAGGGTGTCACACTACAAACAAAAACAAAAAAATTAAACATTAAACTTAATAAATGTAAACTATAATTACAAAGAATTAACATAAAGATCACATATTTAGGAAAAATTGCTCACATTCCAATGAGGACATCTCCAAAATCGTTATTTAAGATTTTCATCTGTGTTAGAGACGAATATACACATTGTTTTCCTACACCCACATTCAGGCAATTGAGACAAGTTGAACAACAACTAACAGCAAGGATGATTTTAAAACTAAATTGAACTAACTAAATTTAAATAGTAAAAAAAAACTTATAGAGACGACAATCAGAAAGGTGTGGCATAACAAGTACAAATCAAATATTTAACCTTTTACTTAATGGCCCTCAGATCCAGTACCACATCTCCTCTATAAATAGAGGGTTCTGCTCAGTTGTAAATCACACCAAAAGCACTCCATCTTCTTAGGCTTTTCTCTTCTTCTCCCTCCATATTCTTACTTCTACATTTTCTTTCTTTCGAGTGGTCTTAGTACCATATTACGAGTGACAGCCATTAGACTGCCATACTGAGGGTGTAATTCTAGAACGGTTTTTTCACGGTGCAGTGAAAATTCGATACAGAGTAACTGGGCTGTTTTATCCTGGGGACGGCGTGGTTGATAGTCTGCCTTGCACAATTTGGGCAGTGCCACGAAACATCTTAAAGAGAGCGACCTAGTCTGCAACTCAACCCAGTAATATTTTCAGTTGAATAAATTGTTTTCAAAATCGTTTTTCAAAACTCGAAACAACAGTTCTTCCATGGATCCTTTACGGTTTACAAAGATGTACAATTTGTTTTTTCTTCTATTAATTACTTTTTACCAAAAGAAAATTACTTTTCATGACATATTAAAGCTAATACTAGTATATATTAAAATCCAAGAATCTATTTTAAGTCTGGAAATTATATAATTTAGTTATAATATCCATAATTAAATTAAAAGTTTAGTAGATAAAACTATTGGATAAACTATCTTGAACATACAAAAGAAAATTGAACAATTTATTGGGTTTGTATTCTATTTATATGGAAATTCTAAGGTTAAAGTTATGCATCGTAAACAAATACTTGAATAGTTTTCAAAATATTAATGTTAACAAATATGGTCTTATTATAGATATATAAGTTTATTAATATTAACAAAAATGTAAAATTTATATATATATATATATATATATATATATATATATATATAATTCATTAAGAAAAACGAAAAAGATATCATAATATTTTTTTAAACTACTTTTATTAAGTATTGATATATCATTAGTACAAATGTAAAGTGAAAAATATTGATTAACTCTTAAGAGTGAGGTTAATATATAATTAGATTGTAGAATTGAAAAAATATTAATAAATACTGAATTGAAAATTGAAAGTCATATAATTTTGAATTATTTTTTTAAATGAGTTACTCAACGTAGTACAAAAGAGAGTAATAAAATATAAAAGAAGTAAAAATAAATCTATAACATTATAAATATTTAAAAAATATATCTAGTTTTATAAAAAAAACTACTCATATAAATATTTTTGTCATACTTGTACAACTAGACAATCAAGTTGATAGGTACATTTAACAATTTATCATCAATTTAGTTTCTGATATTAGTATTGAATTTGCAATTAGGTCCTTATACTGTACCACATATTATCATAAAGACTAATATGATTGATGTTTTCGAATATTGATCATTTTGTAGACATGTTCGAACATTCTACAAAATTATGTCCTAATTGGGTGGTTTATACAATATTAAAAAAAAAAAAGAACATAGAGTTTTTTAAGCATTTCATCATGTCTTTAACTATCACCCCTGACATATGTAATGAAAGCTCTTACCTTGATTCTCACATTCTCGATAATTGTTGTTTTCTCGCATGCAACATCAACATTGTTAACTCAGTTTCAACTTCAAATAAACCAAGCATCTACACTAGACGATGCCCAACCACAAGTAATTAAATTTTATATATACTCTTGACTTTATTTATTTACTTATTTATATATTTTGGAAATATTAACTCTAACACAAAAATACCCTTTTAATTCACTTTAACTCAACTTTGGTGTAGTTGTTCGTTGGAGAATTAATACATAAACTATTTGATGGAACTTCTAAAAACAATTTATAGCATTTCCATAAGGTAATTTTATTATATTTTTATAAACTATCGAAAATAGGTTATGAAAATAATTTATTTTAAAACTGATAACTTATTTAGTAGTACGTTTTCATCGGTGCCCTTTTTTTTCTACAAAAATGTTAAAAAAGAGCCTTTGTGCAAAAGAACTAGAACATAAACGATAACATTGCAAAAAAAAAATGTAATTTAAATGACTAAATTAAAAAAAAAAAACTTAAATTTTTTTAATAAAAACTGAATTAAACTTAAAGGATTAAAAAGTGCAATTTAACCTTAAAAAAATATTTATAATTATAATTCGATTACTATTCAAATTTAAATTTTATTTTTAAAGATACTTGATTTGTTACAGCTTGATTTGTAACAATTATTTCACATCAATACCAACTTATAAAACAAAGTCTCAACTTCAGATGTCGCATTATTATTGTCTTGGTAACATAATCTACATTATTTACGACTATAGAATTTGCCATATTATGATAATAAAAAAAAAAGTGTGTTTAACCTCTTTGTACAATTATAATTTGAACGTATATAATGCAATACATACGTACACAAATAAAATGTGTAAAATTCAAAAAGTAAAACTATAATAATAATAATAATAATAATAATAATAATAATAATAATAATAATAATAATAATATAAAAATGCAATCGAATTATTAAAGGATCGGGAAACAGAGGTTTAAGTTGCTATGATTTGTTTATAAACAAATATGCTTACGTGTGGCATCCATTTAGAGTCTGACCAAGAAACAATAATCAATCAAAATCTCTAAAATAAAAAAAGTTATTTACAATCAATGGAATTAATTTAGAAGATTACAAATGTCTAAAAAATAAAATCTTAACAATCAAATTGTCTTTTTTTAAAAAGGCTAATGGGATACCAAATACAATCAAATTAAGTCAATAAAAAATACAAAATTTGAATTTATTACATCTCCATAAATAGATATTATTTTTTCATTTTTTAAATATTATATGATATCAGTTTCGTAATTATATAATTTTTAAAAAATATATTATACACTTCATAAATCGGTAATCTCATTTTTTTTCAATTATATAATATAAATTATTTCGGAATTTCTAAATAATCATAGTAAAGAACACAACTATTATAAAAATTTATTCAAATTATGAATTTTGGAAATATATTTAAAAATAAATATTTTGAAATTATATAATTTTTTTTAATTGTATAATCGCAAAATCTATCATGCTCTCCTTAAACATAATTTTATTTTTATTAAAAAGTTATATTCCTTATTGAAATTTTGGAATATATTTTAATAATTGATATTTTTTGTCAAAAAACATATTTTTTAAATTTAATAAATATCATTAAATTATTTGAAAATATTAAAAAGTAATTCTAACATTTGTGCCAGTCTCTATAATAATTTTAATTTCGTATTAAAAAGTAATTTCATAAAAATATACTAATAAGGAATTATATCAATTTGAAATAATGTAAAACAATTCAAAATTTGAATTTATTCCATATTAAAGCTTTTGGAATAAAAAAATAGACTCATATTAGTAACGGTGAGTTACTTTGGTATAACAATTGAGGTAATACTGAAAAAAAATTTATATTATATAAGAAAATAAGGTACTATAATAAAAATGAATTGTTCTAAAAAAATAATGTTTTCAAATCATTAAAATAAATCTTTACTACTGAAAAAATTTAATAATTAAAATATTCAAAATTGAGTATTTAATAACTAAATCCGAAATAAAATACGACGTAGGTAGACACCATGTTTAGTTATTCTTGATCTACTAACTTAATATAATGAAATTATTTTTCTCAAAGAAGGTAGATGTCCTCGACGATTTCAATATCTGAAAACAACACTTTAATGAGATACTAAATTCAGTGAATAATATACACAATTTTAAAACAAGAATTATACTCAGCCGGCAGGGTAACCAGAAAAATCGATAATGGCATACGGGTTCTTCCAAAAATATTATTTAGAAATATATATAATATAACTAAGATTTTTCTATAATAATCAATTACTTCAAATAATTAATAAAAACTCATCCAATTAAATTAACAATAATTCATTTATCCAATTAAACTCATCCAACATTTATTAAATAAATCCAATACACACAATTATTCTACAGAAAATAAATAAATCAATTCAATGACGTCTTACTGTTATGTGGAGATGTACTACTTCCGCGATGTGAGTATTATCTCATCTAATGTTGGTACAAGACTCATCCGTGTGCAGTTTAAAACTCATCTCATGTAGGGTTTAAGACTCATCTATCTATATGGAGCACATAGCTCATCTAAGTAAATAACCGTGGGGTACAAGATCCATCCATATGGACACCATATGGAGCATAAACTTATCTCAAACACATACAATAAAAATAATTCATTTTTTTAACAATCTTTTTCATAAAATTATATTTACAATATAATATTTTATTTGAATATATAATAACAACAATCAAACAAAAACACATAATAGAACAATCTTTTAAATATTTATAAAATAATTTCACTAAGATATATACTTATATTTAAATATTTATATAATAATTTGATTTGTTATCCTATATTTACTCTGTTGAACTCTTGGTTGTTACATATAAAACGCGAGTATATATTAAATTCATTTAGGATGAATTGTTTTGCAACTAAATCACCTATTATCTCTATTGGTATATATTCAATTCAATCCATCGTGTAGAGTCAAACCATTACCAACAATAATAATAATAATCTACTTTAATTGTATTTAATCTTTGATTTTATGACGTTACACACATAACTGCGAGGTATTGAATTTAAAAGATAGTATTTAGTCTATAGCAATTTGTACACATGAAAGATAAAATTTTCCATCACTTTTAATCACATCTTCACACTGCTAAACTATGTGCAATAATAAATCCATTAACTAAGAAATATGAGTAAAACTGTTAATTATAAGCTTAAATTTTATTTCATATATCAATATATAATGTTGGAATACACTATAAGACGCAATACAATCTTTAATAATTTACTTTTATTGTTCGTATATCACAATTTTGTCTAGGAACTTAAGTTTGGTGCTAATAAAATGTTGGTTTTGTAGGTTAACGGTGGACATTGACAAGCATTATCCATACATATGCAATGTTGATGGGGATGACGATCTTCACATTGTAAAATTCTTGTACAATAATATCAATATTTCCTTATTATTATTATTATTATTATTATTATTATTGAAGGTAACACTCCAAATGTCGGGAGCTACCATGCAACACATATTTATCTCAATTGTCGTATATATTGAAGGTGCAAACACGAGAAGGGGGGTTGAATTGTGTTTGACTAACTTGAATATTTTTCCTGTTTTTACACTTTTAAAACAAAACTTGATGTATGAATAAAAACAGAGTTAGCAGCGGATATAAAGTAAAAATAAAACACAGAATTTTTATACGGGTTCACCGTTAACGAGGCTACGTCCAGTCCCTTCACCTTGAAGGATTTCACTAATTCAAACCTTGAATTACAACAGTTCCACTGACCCTCCAAGTCAGTCTTCTCAAACAGTCTAACAATCCTAGACTCTTGAGGAATACAACACCTTGACTTCCTAAGTCAAGTCTTCTCCTGCCAATCTGAAAACCCCAGAATGTAGAAGGAATTACAATGCCTTGAATCTAATTGCCAAGTAATCTGCTACCCCTTCTGACTCCCTCAGATTGTAGACTCTACTTCAACAACTTAGATCTAACACAAGGGAAACAAAATAACACGAGTGCTTGCTTCTTGAAAGCTGGAACTCACAATTAACCTCACTGAAAACTTGAGTGTTTGCTTTAGAAGGATATGACTCTTTTGTGATTTTCGATGCCCAAGTATTCTGCCTTGAGCCTCCTTTTATAGATGCAGATTAGGGCCACTTCCAAGCTTAATTTCGAGCTGTATTTTGCTGGATTCTCTTGCAAAAATATCTTGACCAATCGGGCTTCACATAAACAAAAAACATATCTTTTTTATGCTTTAGATTTTCTTTCAAAAATAACTGGCCAATCATGTCTTTAGTTTCTTCTTGCCAATAGCTCCTGATCTTCCATACGACTTCACTTTATTTTTGTAACAAATCTTTTTAATATTTTGATCAAATTTAATTAAATCTCCACCGTTAATCCTCATGATTAAATCTGGACCGTTTGATCTTCTGCGCTAGTCCACATCTGGACCATACTAAGTGATCTGCTATGATCCTCTGATTTCGGCAAACCCTGGACCACACTTTTTGATCTTCTGATCTCGGCCAACACTGGGCCATTCTTTCTGACCTTCTGATTTCGGCCAACACTGGGCCATGGTCTGATCTTCTGATCTCGGCCAACACTAGGCCAAATACTTAAATCTGAACCATTGATTTGAATATCTTCCCTCTAATCTGGATCAATTCTGGACTTGGTCTGGTTTAAACTGAAATTAAATCTGGACAAATAATATTTCAGTCTGGACTTTTTACCTTCTATTTTGAATCAGTTCTGGATCAATTCTGGAGATCATTTCTTCTGGTCTGGACTTAGTTTCATACCCTGAACCATGCTATCTTCTGGTCTGGGTCAAATCTGGATTAATTCCTTTGTTTTGGACCCATTAATTTACCCTCTGATTAAGTTTGGATCAAGTCTTGGCTGTTTATTATTTCACTGCTAGGCCATCTTCTGGTCAGAATAACTTATGGAATAAATTTCACATTTGATTTCTTCTGGTCTGGATCAAGTCTCCCTCTGGCAGGATTCCTTCTGGTCTGGACCAGGTCTCCTTCTGACTTTGCTTCCTTCTGATCTGGCCAGCAAAGATATCTTCTACTGATGTTTTGACATCCTGGAGTATCTTCTGGTACCTTCAGGATTGAATCTCTGGAATCCTTTGATTTTCTGCTTCTGATTACTTCGGCTTCTGGTGGCATTTGATTTAATAATTCAAGGTTCAAAATAAGGTTACATGGAGTGCTTTTGTAAACATCAAAATCCTAAGTACTTAGAACCAACTTGGTTCCAACAATCTCCCCCTTTTTGATGATGACAAAACCTTAACTTATTTTGCTAGTTTATAACTCGAAGACTTGAATTACTCCCCCTCATACCAATATCTCCCCTAAGTTTGATACTGACTTTTTCTTCTCCTTTTCAACTCCTTCTCTTTTCACTCTTTCTTTTCTTCTCTTCTCCTCTCCTTTTCAACTCCTTCTTTATTCTCTCTTTCTTTTCTCCCTTCACATAGCCTCTCCTTTTCAACTCCTTCTTTTTTGACTCTTTCTTTTTCTCTCTTTATTTTTCTCTCTCCCCTGATTCTTCTCCTTTTCAACTCCTTCTCTTTTCATCTCTTTCTTTTTCGCTCCTCCTTTCTTTTTATCTCTTCTTTTCTACTTATTTCTCCTTTTTTTCTCTCTCTCTCTCCCCCTTTTTGTCATCAGCCAAAAAGAGGTCTTACTATTTTTGTATTTTTTGTTTTTGTCTTTACAAATTACAGAAAGTAAAATAGAAAATAAAAGAGAGAAAATAAAATTACAATAAATTTAAAAACTCCTAAGATGACTACTTGAGCTAGTCAGATATGGAGGTAATGCTGAGATGCTTCTTGATGAACTCGAACCTGTCTTCTAGTAATGCTTTGGTGAAGATATCAGCCCATTGATGAACAGTGTCCACAAACTGGATGCTTAAAGTCTCTTTTTGAACATGGTCCCTAATGAAATGTGTTTTATTTCAATGTGTTTGGCTCTAGAGTGTAAGATAGGGTTCTTGGTTAGGTTTATGGCTGAAGTGTTATCACAGAACAAAGGGATATTGGTTTCAAAGATGTTGTAATCTTCAAGTTGATGTTTCATCCAGAGTAACTATGAACTGCATCCTGCTGCTGATATATACTCAGCTTCGGCTGTTGACATGGTAATTGTGCTTTGTCTTTTGCTTGACCAAGAGATCAAATTATCACCTAAGAAAGTGCAGTTGACACTTGTACTTTTCCTTTCCAGCTTGTCTCCAACATAGTCGAAATCACAAAAACCTGTGAGTTTGTAGGTGTAGTTTTTCTTGTATAACAAAGTAAGGTTGGTGGTTCCTTTAAGGTATCTCAAAATTCGTTTGACAGCAGTTAAATGGGATTCCCTAGGGTCAGCTTGAAATCGGGCACAGACACAAACACTAAACAAGATGTCAGGTCTAGAAGCAGTTAAATAAAGAAGGGATCCAATCATACATCTGTATGTTTTCTGGTCTACCTTTTGGCTGGTTTCATCTTTCTCAAGTAAGCAGGTTGGGTGCATGGGGGTGGCCTTAGGCTTACATTCACTCATTTTGAACTTTTTAAGAAGTTCTTTAGTATATTTAGATTGGTGAATTAGTATACCTGATTTACCTTGGTGAATCTGAATTCCCAGGATGAACTTGAGTTCTCCCATCATGCTCATTTGAAACTATTTCTGCATTAGGTCAGAAAACTCTTTGCACAAAGTGCCATTAGTCGATCCAGATATGGTATCATCAACATATACTTGAATAATCAAAATATCATTTTTAATGGATTTCCTAAATAGAGTATTATCAATCTGGCCTCTATTAAATTCATTCTTAAGCATAAAGTTACTAAGTCTGTCACACCATGCCGTTGGTGCTTGTTTTAAAACCATATAAAGATTTTTTTAAGTTTAAAACCATGGTCTGGAAAATCAGAGTTTTCAAATCCAGGGGGCTGTTTGACATAGGCTTCCTCACTTATGTAGCCATTTAAGAATGCACTTTTAACATCCATTTGATACAACATTAAATCATGATTAGTAGCAAATGATAAGAGAATTCTAATTGCTTCTAACCTGGCCACTGGAACAAACGTCTCAATGTAATCTATAACTTTTTGTTGACTGTATCCTTGAGCTACAAGTCTGGCTTTGTTCCTTACCACTTCACCTTTTTCATTTAGTTTATTTCTGAACACCCACTTGGTTCCAATAATGTTTTTGTTTGGTCTGGCTACCAGATCCCAAACATCATTCCTTTGGAATTCATTCAGCTCTTCTTGCATTGCAAGTATCCAACCTTCTTCTGCCAAAACATCATCAACATTGGTTAGTCTGCATCAACTTCTGTTTCTGGAAGATCTGTAACAGCTTCTGATTCTGATAAATCAACTTCTGGTTCTGGTAAATCTGTAACAACTTCTGATTCTGATAAATCATCTTCTGGTTCTTGTAAATTTGTAACAGTTTCTGATTCTAATAAATCAGTTTCTTGTTCTGGTAAATATCCAGATTTCTCTTCAGATTTATCTTTTGAAGATTTGTCATGTGTTGCTGAATTGCTTGTATCCTCTACCTTTCCAGGTACTACAGTTTCTTCTGCTTCTGCTTCTGCTCCCTTTGGTTTTGGTGAACCTGCACTATCTTTATCTTGCTTTGATTTGTCAAGATCAAGCAGTTTGTCTTACAACATAATACAAATCAAATAATTTAAAAATGAACTCAATACAGCCAAACCATTAATTCTGCTTTTGGTGGTTTCTTCTTGTTTTTGAAACCACTGGAATGTTGTTTCTGCTGAGGTGTTCAATTCGTGTGAATCACCTGGTTCCTCTGACAGTTTGAAAACCTGCAGAATACTTATCTAGCTTTGATTTGTTAAGATCAAGCTTCTTGTTATCACAGTAAACATAAATATCAAATAATAATAGTATTTACAGCAAGATGTAACCTCTATGTCAACAGTTTCAGTTTTACTCTGAAAATCCTCTTGCTTCTGATTTTCAGATTCCTAATTTGTATGTACTGTGATTACATGGTTTGGATTAGGGGATTTGAATTCCTTTCCAGGTTTGTAGTCTTGATGAATCTCACTGGAGTGTTTGAAGAACTCTCCTGATTGTGATTCCTCTCTTTCTGCTTTGGCTGATACACCATGTTCCTTTGGTGATTTTGGAACTTATGGTGATTCTGGTAATCATGCTGATTTTGATAATTAAAGTAATTCTGATGATCATACCTCAACCTTTGATACTGATACCTAGGGATGGGAATAGGCTAGGCCGTCCGACAGGGGCCTATGACCTGGTCTACTTATGGCCTGGCCTGGCCTGTTTAATAAGAAGACCAGGTTCAGACTATTTTTAAAGCCTATTTTTTTAAATAGGTCAGGTTCAGGCTTATATAAAAGCCTATTAGGCCTGATAGGCCGACCTATATATATATTATTTATTAATGTTATTTTTTATTATTATTTATTAATATTATAGTTTCCTATTTTAAAGTATATATATATCTTATTATTTATTAATGTTATTTATTAATATTATTGTTTCCTATTTTAAAGCCTGTCAATTAGGCTATTTTAATATTATTTTATTATATTAGATTTGATTATAATTTTATTAGTTTTCCTTATATAAAACTTTCTAATAAAGCCTATTTAAAAAAAATGTAAACTATAACGTTTAAATTTTTTAATGTGAATAAGGCTTTTAAATAGGCTTTCAGACCAGGCCAGATTTTTAAAAAGGGCAAGCCAGGCCCAAAAAAAAACCTATGATAGGCCGTAGGCCAGGCTTAGGCCTAAAAAATTAATCGTAGGCCATGCTCAGGCCTTTCAAAGCCTGGCCTGGCCTGGCCTATTCCCACCCCTACTGATACCTGTTCAGGTTCTGGTTCTGGTACTGATTCTGATTCTGGTTCTAGTGTTGATTCTGGTTCCAGTTCATGTGCCTCCAGTTTTGGTTCTGGTTCCAGTTCCTGTTCTGATTCTGGTTCCAGTGTTGGTTCTGGTTCCAGTTCCTGTACCTCTGATACTGATTCCAGTTCTGATTCTGGTTCCAGTTCCTGTTCTTCTGATACTGATTCCAGTTCTGATTCTGGTTCCAGTTCCTATTCTGATTCCTGTCATATGTGTGATTTCTTTGATATTTTCTGTTCCTCCTATGATTCTGGTTCTGGTTCTGATAGGTATTGTGTTGACCAGTTCTTCTTCTACCAGAGTCACTCGGCTTCTGTTTGGTAGATGTTGGAACATAAACCTTCTTCTGCTTGTGCATTGCCAACATCCATTGTCCAGGCACCATTGTTGGTGTCTCCTTCTGGTTGCTCAGAATATCTGCAACATAGACAATTTGATCTTTTGGTACCCAGAACTGAGTGGGTCCAGGTTTGTTAGTTTTAACAACTCTCTGATCTTGTTCAGATATTACCATTGGACAAGATAATTCAAAGTGACCTTTCTTAGCACAAATATCAGAATGAACAGTTTTAGTATCAGCAATAGTTTCAGTAAAACCAAGACCTCTCTTTCCAATGTTACTGTTTCCATAAATCATAGATGCATATTTACTTCTTTCCATTCCATTAGAAATAAAGTTTTGAAAAAATTGCTTATGCATATCAGATTCACAAACAGTTTTGGAAGTGGAACAAACATTACATTTGAGAGTTTGGTTTTCAGATTTGAGTCTTGCAACTTCAGTTTTAAAATCCTTGTTTTCAGTTGCATACTCAGAATTTTGATTCTTTAAAACTTGGACTTCTTTGGTCAGATTTTTCTTATCTTCCCTAAGAGTTTTCAATTTTAAAGCCATCTTATTGTTTGCATTTAAAAAATCTTTTAAAGTATCAATTAACTTAGATTTAGAGAGATCAGAAAATACCTTATCGTCTTCATCTTCTGAATCTGTTCCAGAGCCTGAGCTGTATTCAGAACTTGAGTTTGTGTGAGCCATCAGAGCCAGAATTGCTCCCTCTGATGTGCTTCCAAACTTGCTTGAATGACTGCTTCAATCATTCTTCCTTCTGCCTGCTTTCCTTCCTAAATTCTTACCTTTATGAAGTCCAGAGGCAGACCTGATGTGTGCCATCTTTGCTATTTCTGCCTCTTCTTCATCAGACGATTCATCCTCTGATTCTGATATATCTCAGGCTGCCATCTGACCATTCTTTCTGAATCTGGAATTCTTTCTTGTGCTGTTTGCCTTTTTCCAGATTTGGACATTCTGACTTGATATGTCCAAGTTCATTGCATCCATAACAAACAATATTGTTCTTGTCAGATTCTTCCTTTCCTTTGTTGTTATGTTTCTTCTTGAAGCTTCTTCTCTTCCTGTTTTCCCAGATCTGAACCATCTTTTTGGTTAAGTAAGCCATATCATCACAGTCACTGTCACTATCCTCTGATTCTGATGCTGCCCTTGCAGCTTTATTCTGTTTCGACTTCAGAGCCAGATTCTTCTTCTTCTTAGGTTCATCTGCATTCAGCTCTATTTCATGAGACCTGAGGGAGCTGATCAGATCTTCAAGCTTCAAGGTATTCAGATCCCTAGCTTCCTGTACTGCAGTAACCTTTGGTCTCCATTTGGCTGGTAAGCTTCTGAGGATCTTCTTTACATGATCTGCAATGGTGTAGCTTTTCTTTAATACTTTTAAACCTGATACCAGAATCTGGAATCTGCTGAACATTGCTTCAATGTCTTCATCCTCTTCCATCTTGAATAGCTCATACTGTTTGACCAGTATGTTAGCCCTTGCTTCTTGAACCTGCTGGCTTCCTTCATAGGTCAGAACTAGACTGTCGAATATGCTCTTTGCTGTTTTTTTATCTGTGCATCTGTCAAATTCCTTGAATGTGATGGCACTGATCATGATGTTTCTGGACTTGTGATGAAGTTTGTATAATCTGCTCTGATCTGGTTTCATATCATCCATGTCTAGTTCTTTAGTTCGATCTTCTGGATGAGTAGGTGCAGTGTATCCTTTGACTACCATCTTCCATAATTCAAGATCTTGAGATGTGAAGAAACTTCTCATTCTGTCCTTCCAATACTCAAACCTTTCTCCATCAAACAGTGGTGGTCTGTTGATGTTGCCTTCCAGTTCATCTCTGGATTCTGCCATGTTGAACCCCTTGGACCTTTCCTCAAACACTGTTAAGTGCTCAGCCTTGAGACCGAGCTCTGATGCCAATTGAAGGTGCAAACACGAGAAGGGGGGTTGAATTGTGTTTGACTAACTTGAATACTTTTCCTGTTTTTACACTTTTAAAACAAAACTTGATGTATGAATAAAAACAAAGTTAGCAGTAGATATAAAGTAAAAATAAAACACAGAATTTTTATACTGGTTCACCGTTAACGAGACTACGTCCAATCCTTCACCTTGAACGATTTCACTAATTCAAACCTTCAATTACAACAGTTCCACTGACCCTCCAAGTCAGTCTTCTCAAACAGTCTAACAATCCTAGACTCTTGAGGAATACAGCACCATGACTTCCTAAGTCAAGTCTTCTCCTGCCAATCTGACAACCCCAGATTGTAGAAGGAATTACAATGCCTTGAATCTAATTGCCAAGTAATCTGCTACCACTTCTGACTCCCTCAGATTGTAGACTCTACTTCAACAACTTAGATCTAACACAAGGGAAACAAAATAACACTAGTGCTTGCTTCTTGAAAGCTGGAACTCACAATTAACCTCACTGAAAACTTGAGTGTTTGCTTTGGAAGGGTATGACACTTTTGTGATTTTCGATGCTAAGTATTCTGCCTTGAGCCTCCTTTTATAGATGCAGATTAGGGCCTCTTCCAAACTTAATTTCGATCTGTATCTTGCTGGATTCTCTTGCAAAAATATCTTGACCAATCAGGCTTCACTTAAATAAAAAAACATATCTTTTTTATGCTTCAGATTTTCTTTCAAAAATAACTGGCCAATCATGTCTTTAGTTTCTTCCCGCCAACAACTCCTGACCTTCCATACGACTTCACTTTGTTTTTGTAACGAACCTTTTTAATATTTTGATCAAATTTAATTAAATCTCCACCGTTAATCCTCATGATTAAATCTGGACCGTTTGATCTTCTGCGCTAGTCCACATCTGGACCATACTAAGTGATCTGCTGTGATCCTCTTATTTCGGCCAACCCTGGACCACACTTTCTGATCTTCTAATCTTGGCCAACATTGGGCCATTCTTTCTGACCTTCTGATTTCGGCCAACACTGGGCCAAATACTTAAATCTGAACCATTGATCTGAATATCTTCCCTCTGAACTGGATCAATTCTGGACTTGGTCTGGTTTAAACTGAAATTAAATCTGGACAAATAATATTTCAGTATGGACTTTTTACCTTCTATTTTGAATCAGTTCTGGATCAATTCTGGAGATCATTTCTTCTGGTCTGGACTTAGTTTCATACCCTGAACCATGCTATCTTCTGGTCTGGGTCAAATCTGGATTAATTCCTTTGTTCTGGACTCATTAATTTACCCTCTGATTAAGTCTGGATCAAGTCTGCGCTGTTTATTTTTCACTGCTAGGCCATCTTCTGGTCAGAATAACTTATGGAATAAATTTCACATTTGATTCCTTCTGGTTTAGATCAAGTCTCCCTCTGGCAGGATTCCTTCTGGTCTGGACCAGGTCTCCTTCTGACTTTGCTTCCTTCTCATCTGGGCCAGCAAACATATCTTCTGGTGATGTTTCGACATCCTAGAGTATCTTCTGGTACCTTCAGGATTGAATCTCTGGAACCCTTTGATTTTCTGCTTCTGATTACTTCGGCTTCTGGTGGCATTTGATTTAATAATTCAAGGTTCAAAATAAGGTTACATGGAGTGCTTTTGTAAACATCAAAATCCTAAGTACTTAGAACCAACTTGGTTCCAACAATCTCCCCCTTTTTGATGATGACAAAACCTTAACATATTTTGCTAGTTTATAACTCGAAGACTTGAATTACTCCCCCTAAGTCTGATACTGACTTTTTCTTCTCCTTTCCAACTCCTTCTCTTTTCACTCTTTCTTTTCTTTTCTTCTCCTCTCCTTTTCAACTCCTTCTTTATTCTCTCTTTCTTTTCTCCCTTCACATAGCCTCTCCTTTTCAACTCCTTCTTTTTTCACTCTTTCTTTTTCTCTCTTTATTTTTCTCTCTCCCTGTTTCCTCTCCTTTTCAACTTCTTCTCTTTTTCACTTTATCTTTTTCTCTCTCCCCTGATTCTTCTCCTTTTCAACTCCTTGTCTTTTCATCTCTTTCTTTTTCGCTCCTCCTTTCTTTTTATCTCTTCTTTTCTACTTATTTTTCCTTTTTCTCTCTCTCTCTCCCCCTTTTTGTCATCAGCCAAAAAGAGGTCCTACTATTTTTGTATTTTTTGTTTTTCTCTTTACAAATTACAGAAAGTAAAATAGAAAATAAAATTACAATAAATTTAAAAACTCCTAAGATGACTACTTGAGCTAGTCAGATATGGAGGTAATGCTGAGATGCTTCTTGATGAACTCGAACCTGTCTTCTAGTAATGCTTTGGTGAAGATATCAGCCCATTGATGAACAGTGTCCACAAACTGATTGCTTAAAGTCTCTTTTTGAACATGATCCCTAATGAAATGTGTTTTATTTCAATGCGTTTGGCTCTAGAGTGTAAGATAGGGTTCTTGGTTAGGTTTATGGCTGAAGTGTTATCACAGAACAAAGGGATATTGGTTTCAAAGATGTTGTAATCTTCAAGTTGATGTTTCATCCAGAGTAACTGTGAGCTGCATCCTGCTGCTGATATATACTCAGCTTCGGCTGTTGACATGGTAATTGTGCTTTGTTTTTTGCTTGACCAAGAGATCAAATTATCACCTAAGAAAGTGCAGTTGCCACTTGTACTTTTCCTTTCCAGCTTGTCTCCAACATAGTCGGAATCACAAAAACCTGTGAGTTTGTAGGTGGGGTTTTTCTTGTATAACAAAGTAAGGTTGGTGGTTCCTTTAAGGTATCTCAAAATTCGTTTGACAGTAGTTAAATGGGATTCCCTAGGGTCAGCTTGAAATCGGGCACAGACACAAACACTAAACAAGATGTCAGGTCTAGAAGCAGTTAAATAAAGAAGGGATCCAATCATACCTCTGTATGTTTTCTGGTCTACCTTTTGGCTGGTTTCATCTTTCTCAAGTAAGCAGGTTGGGTGCATGGGGGTGGCCTTAGGCTTACATTCACTCATTTTGAACTTTTTAAGAAGTTCTTTAGTATATTTAGATTGGTGAATTAGTATACCTGATTTACCTTGGTGAATCTGAATTCCCAGGATGAACTTGAGTTCTCCCATCATGCTCATTTGAAACTCTTTCTGCATTAGGTCAGAAAACTCTTTGCACAAAGTGCCATTAGTCGATCCAGATATGGTATCATCAACATATACTTGAATAATCAAAATATCATTTTTAATGGATTTCCTAAATAGAGTATTATCAATCTGGCCTCTATTAAATTCATTCTTAAGCAGAAAGTTACTAAGTCTGTCATACCTGCCGTTGGTGCTTGTTTTAAACCATATAAAGATTTTTTTAAGTTTAAAAACATGGTCTAGAAAATCAGAGTTTTCAAATCCAGGGGGCTGTTTGACATAGACTTTCTCACTTATGTAGCCATTTAAGAATGCACTTTTAACATCCATTTGATACAACATTATATCATGATTAGCAGCAAATGATAAGAGAATTCTAATTGCTTCTAACCTGGCCACTGGAACAAACGTCTCAGTGTAATCTATACCTTCTTGTTGACTGTATCCTTGAGCTACAAGTCTGGCTTTGTTCCTTACCACTTCACCTTTTTCATTTAGTTTATTTCTGAACACCCACTTGGTTCCAATAATGTTTTTGTTTGGTCTGGCTACCAGATCCCAAACATCATTCCTTTGGAATTCATTCAGCTCTTCTTGCATTGCAAGTATCCAACCTTCTTCTGCCAAAACATCATCAACATTGGTTAGTCTGCATCAACTTCTGTTTCTGGAACATCTGTAATAGCTTCTGATTCTGATAAATCAACTTCTGGTTCTGGTAAATCTGTAACAGCTTCTGATTCTGATAAATCATCTTCTGGTTCTAGTAAATTTGTAACAGCTTCTGATTCTAATAAATCAGTTTCTTGTTCTGGTAAATATCCAGATTTCTCTTCAGATTTATCTTTTGAAGATTTTGTTGGAACCAAGTTGGTTCTAAGTACTTAGGATTTTGATGTTTACAAAAGCACCTCAAGTAATCTTATTTTGAACCTTGAATTATTAAATCAAATGTCACTAGAAACTGAAGTAATAAGAAGCAGAAGATCAAAGTGTTCCAGAGATTGAATCCTGAAGGTACCAGAAGATACTCGAGGATGTCAAAACATCACCAGAAGATATCTTTGATGGCCCTGATCAGAAGGAAGCAAAGTCAGAAGGAGACCTGGACCAGACCAGAAGGAAGCCTGCCATAGGGAGAGTTGTTCCATACCAGAATATGTCAAATGTCAGATTTATGCAGAAGTTATTCTGACCAGAAGATGGCCTGACAGTGAAATGATAAACATCCCAGACTTGATCCAAACATAATCAGAAGGTAAATTAATGGGTCCAGAACAAAGGAATTAATCCAGATTTGACCCAGACCAGAAGATAGCATGGTTCAGGGTATGAAACTAAGTCCAGACCAGAAGAAATGATTTCCAGAACTGATCCAAAACAGAAGGTAAAATGTCCATACTGAAATATTATTTGTCCAGATTTAATTTCAGTTTAATCCAGACTAAGTCCAGAATTGGTCCAGATCAGAAGGAAGATTTTCATATCAATGGTTCAGATTTAAGTATTTGGCCAAGTGTTGGCCGAGATCAGAAGATCAGACCATGGCCCAATGTTGGCCGAAATCAGATGGTCAGGATGTGTGGTCCAGCAGTGGCCGAGATCAGAGGATCACAACAGATCAGTTTGCTAAAACCAGGATGGCCAAGATCAGAAGATCAGAAGGTTAGGAAGTGTGGTCCAGGGATGGCCGAAATCAGAGGATCACAGCATATAACTTAGTATGGTCCAGATTTAATCAGGAGGATTAACGGTGGAGATTTTAATTTATTTTGATCAAAGTATTGAAAAGATTTGTTACAAAAATAAAGTGAGGTATTGTGGAATTCAGGAGCTGTTGGCGAGAAGAAACTAAAGACATGATTGGCCAGTTATTTTTGAAAGAAAATCTGAAGCTTAAAAAGATATATTTTTTATTTAAATGAAGCCCAATTGGTCAAGATATTTTTGCAAGAGAATCCAGCAAGATTCAGCTCGAAATTAAGCTTGGAAGAGGCCCTAATCTGCATCTATAAAAGGAGGCTCAAGGCAGAATACTTAGCATCGAAAAATTAAAAAAGAGTCATACATTTCCAAAGCAAACACTCAAGTTTTCAGTGAGGTCAATTATGAGTTCCAGCTTTCAAGAAGCAAGCACTCTTGTTATTTTCTTTCTCGTGTGATCTAAGTTGTTGAAGTAGAGTCTACAATCTGAAGGAGTCAGAAGGGGTAGCAGATTACTTGGCAATTAGATTCAAAGTGTTGTAATTCCTTCTACAATCTGGGGTTGTCAGATTGGCAGGAGAAGAAATGTGTTGTATTCCTCAAGAGTCTAGGATTGTTACACTGTTTGAGAAGACTGACTTGGAGGGTCAGTGGAACTGTTGTAATTGAAGGTTTGAATTAGTGAAATCCTTCAAGGTGAAGGGACTGGACGTAGCCTCGTTAACGGTGAACCAGTATAAAAATTTTGTGTTTTAATTTTACTTTATATCCGCTGCTAACTCTATTTTTATTCATACATCAAGTTTTGTTTTAAAAGTGGAAAAACAGGAAAAGTATTCAAGTTAGTCAAACAAAATTCAACCCCCCCTCTTCTCAATTATTTTATACTATTAGATGCTTTCGAAGCCCACCCCTCATTGTTTGTGTTTGGCGCTTGCTAGAGTGCAGTTATTTCAGGTTATCGGTTGGTGATCCATGCTCTCATAGGTGATACTGGGTGGGAGTGATTTGTCGTATTTTGTTGAGTTATTAACTAATTTAGATTTTTGTAAATTCGATTGATCAATTGTGTTATTTTTTATCTTTTATTCAAAGGTAGAAATTAATTGATTCTAAGTTTAGAACATGTTTTCACGTCAGTAATATTTATTTAATAAACCTCAACTATATTCAATATTAATGGATTTTTAATTGAGAATATTTATGCAAACATTTTGTGTAAGTGTGACGTCTTGAATCTTATATTTTAAAAGAAATTTTTTTATACGCTACTTTGGGATCGCTACGAATCTCTTTCAAAACTAGTGCATTTTACTTTTTACTTCAATTTGGGTTTAGGGTGTCACAAACACTAATTATAACTATTTATTATTCTTAATATGTTTTTAATTATAATAATAAGTTTTTCATAATTATGACTTTATTTGTCGCAAAGTGATTTTTTTTAACATCCCACAATGTGAACACTCAATATAAAATTATCAAATATTAAGTGACCTAATATCATGTCACGCGTACTGTGTGTTATTTTGCAAGACATTTGTTTATAGTGTAGTTTTGAGTGAGTAGTAACTACTAAAATATTGTTGATGGCTTAATAGAGGGTGCAATCCACTTAGGAGTGGTGTACCTATCAATCTTCCAATAAATAAACTAAAAGAAAATAGAAATAGTGTATGTGTGTTGGGGGGAGAAGTTTAGAGTGTTTGCATGTTGAGAAGGAAGATGGAAACTTTAAGAGTAGTTAAGGTTTGACTTGTAGAAGAAGGAATTAGAATCAAACTTTGGGGTCTCAAATCTCTTCATAATGTAGCATAGAAAACTCTCTTAGGTGTGCTTAGAGATATTGGTTGCATGTTCCTAATATCTGTTCATGATTCGCATATTTATGTATTGAGATAATCCTACTTGATTTAACATAATTGATTATTAATAATGCATGTTAGGTGTTTGTATTAATTACTATGAAGACATGAGGACATGGCCAATTTGAATTGTCTGTCCAGTGGGATGATTGCATTGTATCAAGCCTCCTAACCAAGTACTTCAGAGTTAGAATGATACTAAATTGTGAAGTAGAGTCTAAGCTCATGCATAATATTGCATTTGTCTTGTGATTGTTTCTTGTGATTTGTGTTTCAAAAGTGATAATAATTTCTCTTGGATGATGTGACGGTATATCGATTTTACTTGAGTGATTTTGACATTATAATGCGCTATTATTTTTCTTGAATATTTTGATATATCATGATGTATTATGATATGGTCTATTATGATTATTTGCGTGTTCTTCTTACTTATATTATAATATCAACATGATTTCGAAACTCACCTCCTTCATTGTTTGTGTTTGACTAGCTTTGCCCTGCATTTGTGAAATCGCAGTTATTACAAATTAATGAGTATTGAACTTCAAATTTGGGAGAAACTCCGCTCTGATAGGTGATACCGGGAATTAAGAGTTGTAATTTATATTTTACTTTTACTTATTTAATTAGAAACGACTTTTTGTATGAAAATCATATAAAGTTGAATTTTTATATGTGTATTTAGAGGAACGTAATATCCTAAATTAGTTATAAATTTTTTTATTTTCTTAAAAAAAATTTTCTTTATCCACTGCGAATTTTGTTTAAAAAAATTTAGGCTAAATAGCACCCGTGGTCCCTTAACTTAATTTCAGTTAACGTTTTAGTCATTTATCTTTTTTTTTCCGATTTGGTCATTTATTTTAATTTTAATTGACAATTTGATCTTTTATATTTTAAAATGTCAACAATATTATCCTTTTTTTTTACAATAAATTAAAAAATTCATCAAAATTTTCAACCAAAACCCATAAAATAATTATATTCATTAATATAATACAAATTTTATCAATTCGTAACTCAAATCTTCAAATAAACTCATATTTTCAATTTTTATTTGATGTTGTTAGAGATGAAGTTTTAAAAATCAAACAAAAATTAAAAATATGAGTTTATTTGATATTTGAATTACGAATTTGATGAAATTTGTATTATATTAAAGAATATAATTAATTTTATGGGTTTTGTTGAAAATTTTGATGAGTTTTTTGAATTTTTGTAAAAAAAAGGATAATATTGTTAACATTTTAAAACATAAAAGATTAAATTGTCACTTAAAATTAAAATAAAGGACCAAATGGGGAAAAAAAAGATAAAGGACTAAAACGTTAATTGAAATTAAGTTAAAGGACCACAGGTGCTATTTAGCGAAAAATCTAGTATAAATTATTATATATGTTATTTTAGGGTTTAAGGTGTCACATGTCGAAACCTGAAAGGGCAACCTAAGCAAAAATTAGGGCAACCAAAAAATATAGAATGAAATAAGCTCACTAGCTTGAGAATCTAAAAAAGATGACCAAAGAATATGACTTACATACACATATCAAAGTCGAAGCAGAATATATTCCAAAAAGTTGTGAAGATAGATTAGGGCAAATTGTATATTTCAAATTGGGTTAAAAACATGATTGAAATTGGGGCATGAGTTATTAGCACACTTCTTTTATGAAATACTACTAACAAATTGAGTCATTTACCCATATGAGATCATCTTATCGTCTTTTCTTTCTATCAATCCTTTATTTATTTTTGGTACCACATATTTTCACGTAAGAGGCCAAAACTAGTATGGTGTCTTTACACGTAAGGCAGGGGCAACCAAAGATCAAGTCAAAGAGTTAATAAAAATCTCTTTAAATATCAAAAGGACAATTAACATTATTTATTTGAAGTGGTGCACATATTTCATCCATGAATCCAATGACTATGTTCACAAGGAGGTGAAAGAAATAGAAAAAATAAAATAAAAAATTGAAAAAAAAAAGATGAAAAAAAAATTGAAGATAAAACAGATGAAAATTAAGGAAAATGTTCATTCATCAAATGCATTCATGACATTTAATATTTTCGATAGTTTATAAATTTAAAGTCGGGATGCTAACCCACACTCAATGATTTGAAACGACGGGACACTTACCCGCATACTCCATTTTAAAGCCGAGATGACTGACTGAACCCTCTAATTTAAAATACGAGACATTGACCCGCATCCTCTTATTTAAGAGGTGGGACGACTAATCCACACTCTTTATTTTTCTTTTGAAGTCGGGATTTCTAACTTGCACCCTTCGTTTTTTCCTCGGGATTTCTGACCTGCACCCTTTACTTTTTCCTTTGAAGTCGAGATTTCTAAGCCACACACTTTGCTTTTTCCTTTAAAGTCAGGATTTCTGAACCGCACCTTTTATTTTTCCATTTAAAGCCGAGAAAATGACCGACATCTTATGTGGGGAAAACGACCCGCACCCCCGAAGCTGAGAAAACGACCCCATCTTAAGTCGGGAAAACAACTTGCACATGTGAAGACATTGACTCATATTAGTTTTTCTTATAAATTCATGTTCCCACTAAGTAAATTCATAAAACGAGAATGATTTGTAGAATAGAAAGTTGTTGCTATTTTGAATTAATTCACCAAACATTGCATTTATAGGCCAAAAATTGAACTGAAAATCAAATATTCCATGATTTTAGCTAACAAATCATGACTAACAAATTTCCTAAGAATAAGGACTAACATAACAACTCAAATAATAATGATTGACCAAGTAAAAACACAGTGATTAAAGCAAAATAATAGTACTCCTCCTTGCTTCAGGCACTACAAATTCCTATTTTCTTGCTTAATGATTCAAACTTGCCAACTGGAAGTGGTTTTGTGAATACATCAATAAGTTGATCTTCAGACTTGCAATAAACAAGTGTAACTTCTCCAGCTTGCTGCATTTCTCTCAAATAGTAAAGCTTTATGTTGAAATGTTTAGTTTTTGCATGAAAAACTGGATTTCGTGAAATAGCTATTGCCGCTTGATTATCAACAAAAATCTCAGTACTTTCACTTTGCATAATGTGCAGGTCAGATAAAATTTTCTTCACCCATAGAGCTTGATTTATTGTTGCAGTTGCTGCAGTAAATTTTGCTTCTGTAATAGATTGAGCAACTATCTCTTGCTTCTTTGAACACCATGAGAAAGCACCTGAACCTAAAGTGAAATAGTATCCAAATGTGCTTTTCATATCATAAGTAGAACCACCCCAATCACTATCAGAATAACCTTTCAGCTTGATGTTCTCATTTTTTTCAAACTTGACACCATAACTTAGAGTACATTTGATGAACCTTAATATTCTTCTTTTTGCTGGTCTTAGGTGCATTTCACTAGGACAGTGCATGAAACGAGATAAGAGACTTACAACAACCAAAATATCAGGTCTAGTTGTTGTAAGCTACATTAGGCAGCCAATTAAACTTCGGTAATGACTTTCATCAACTTTACTAGCAACATCTTCTTTGCTCAACTTTTCTTTTTGTCCTATTGGTGTGTTTATGGCTTTGCATTATTCCATATGAAATTTCTTCAAGATTTCTTTCGCATACTTTCTTTGGCAAATAAAAACTTCATTTTTGCTTTGATGGACTTCCATTCCAAGAAAGTAAGTCATGAGACCAAGGTCTGTCATTTCAAAGACCTGCATCATTTCTTGTTTGAAATCCTCAACCATTTGTTCATCATCTCCCATCACTAAAAGATCATCAACATAGAGAGATACAATAAGAATGAATTTACCCTTTTTCTTAACATAAAGAGTAGCTTCAGATAAGCTTTTTATGAAACCAAGGCTTAGTAAATGTTCATCAATTCTGTTGTACCAAGCTTTCAGAACCTGCTTTAAACCGTAAAGAGCCTTTTTGAGCAAATAAACTTTATCCTCTTCACCTTCCACAGTAAAGCCTTCAGATTGTTCGACATAAATCTCTTCTTCCAAGATACAATTGAGAAATGCTGATTTTACATCTAAGAGAAACACTTTCCAACCTTTTTGAGTTGAAACTGCTAGCAACAACCTTATGGTGTCCAACTTAGCAACAGGAGCAAAAGTTTCAGAATAATCAACACCAAATATTTGAGCATACCCCTTGACTACAAGTCTTGCTTTGTATTTGTTGATGGAGTTATCAAAATTAAGCTTTTTCCGATACACCCATTTTACTCCAATGATTTTTCTGCCCTTTGGTTTGTTGACTAATTCTCATGTTTTATTCTTGTGAACCATTGATATTTCTTCCTCCACGGTTTTCTTCCATTTTGGATCTTTAACAGCTTCTTCATGACCAGCAGGTTCATATACAGCCACATTACATCTTTGATCGATGTCTGAGAGTGATCTTGTTCCTCTAACAGGTGAATCATCTTCCAATTCATTTTGCCACTGTTCTGTTGCTTCTTCTTCCTCTCCAAAAATATTGCTTCTGAGTTCTTTTGAAGATCAAGTGGTTTCTTGTGCATATTTTCAATCCCATTTGTCATCTTCATTGAAATAAACATATCTTGTAATCACCATTTTCTTAGAAATAGTGTTGTAGCCAACAAAGATACCAGGGATTAATTTTTTGTCAAGTTTGTCCCTTTTAACCTGTGGAACATGAATAAAACACAAACAACCAAATATTTTAAGAAAACTCAATGAAGGCTTATACCCATACCAAACTTCAAATGGAGTTTTCTCCTCAACAGCTATACTTGGAAGACAATTTTGCAAAAAAAAAAAACAGCAGTATTTATTGCCTCTGCCCAAAAAAATTTAGGCAACTCCTTCTCATGTAATATGCATCTGGCCATCTCCATGACATATCTATTCGTCCTCTCACTCACACCATTTTGATCTGGAGTGTAGGGAGCATTGAGCTAATGTTCTATGCCAGCTTTATCACAAAACATATTAAATTCTGCAAAGTTGTATTCCTTTCATTATTAGACCTTAAAATCTGAATTTTGAAGACACTTTGATTTTCCACCAAGTTTTTAAACTTAAAAAAAAAACACCAGCAACTTTAGACTTGAATTTTAAGAAATAAATCCAACACATTCTTGTAAAATCATCAATAAAAAAGATGTAATATTTGCTACCTTGAAGTGATGGTGTCCTTTAAGGTCCTCCTACATCTGTATGTACTAGCTGCAACCTTTGTGATGCCCTCCAAGATGACTTAGGAAATGGTTTTCTGCTTTGCTTACCAAATTGACAAGCATGACAATTTGGCAGGTTATCAATCAGATCTGGTAAGCCTCTGGTCACTTCATTTTTTTGCATTTTAATCATTCTTTGAAGATGACAATGCCCAAGTCTTTTGTGCCAAAGTTCCGTGATGTTAACTTTGGAGGAATAAATTGTGTGCTCCTCCGTAGGGTCAAACGAGAAGGTTTTTCCCTTCATTTTGACACTCATTATCTCATTTCTTTTAGCATCATAAATACGAAAATGCTCATCTTCAAATGACACCTTAAATCCTTTTTGGATCAACTGACCAACACTTAGCAAATTTTGATCAACATCAGGTACATAAAGAACATCAGAAATTGTTTTTGTACCTGAGTTGGTTGTTATTGCAACTGTTCCTTTTCCTTTTGCTGTAATGTGACCACCATTTCCTATTCTCACTTTTGTCATTGCCGTAGGTGTTAGATCCTTGAAAAGATTTTTGTCAAAGGTCATGTGGTTTGTACAACCACTGTCAATGAGCCAACTTTCTGATGTGGCTATTGTGGAGAAGCAATTTGCCACAAACATCTAATCTTGTTCATCTTGATCAGCTACATGGGCTTCTTCTGATTTTTGGAACTTGCTTTTGCAAATCACTGCTTCATGTCCAAGTTGGAGACTATTGAAGAAATTACAAATCTTGTATGAACTTTGGAGACTATTGAAGAAAAAACCTCGATTAAACACAATTTTGGAGACATTGACGATGTTCGCCTGTATATCCAAGGGGCAAAGTCAACAATGGAAATATTATCAAGTTTCCCATGATTGTTAATTTTAATCTAATCTAATTCTAAAACATTGATTATATTGATGTGCACAAAGTTTTATGATACTTTATTGTAGAATTGATACACTTTTGTTCTTCAATATTTTGAATATCAACAAATGCATTTAATATCGTTTCCTTTTCTTTCTCACCCATCATATATTTCATAGTTTCTTAGCAAACATTATTTGTCTTTCTCTTCTTTAAACCATGTACCAAACATATTTGGAAGTAGTCCATTCATAAATAAGTTTGCTAAGATCTCATATTTATCGATATTTTAATTATAAGAGATAAATAAATCAACAAAATTAATGATAAAATTATCAATCCTTTAAATGTATTTAACTTTTGAATATAAAAAAATGTATTTAATTGTTGAAAATATAATATAAAAAAATTAAATTTTGTTCAAATTGACTATAAATAAATTAATATAATTGATATAGAAAATCTTTATATCAAGAATTTGGTCAAAAGATAACTTTAATACATTTGGTCAAAAGAATTTGGTTAAAAATTTGATGTATTTAAGCCATGCACTCATAAAAAACAAATACTCATTATTTTTTCTTATAAATTCATGTTCCCACTAAGTAAACTCATAAAACCATACAGTATGATGCTTTGATACTAATTAATTATTTAGGCAAGGTTATTTTTAAATTTAGATAATTCTACATGCCATTATCATTATCATTATCTGTGTGATGGCTTCTATGACTTGATAAGCTCAATGAACGTCTTCGAATTGAACAAGAACCACCACTGTTCATACTCTCCATGTCAACGCTCTTGTTTAGGCTTAACTACCACTCTACCCTTTAAAACTGCGTTAAAAAAACGAACTATATACAACTTTGACTCCTGCAACCGCCACCAGAATAGGACAAATTATAATTTACTACTTTCTCATTTTACTGGCATCATGGAAAACAAACAAATTATAATTATAATTAATTTAAAAATACTTACGCAAGCAATGACTTAAGTCGTGAGTTTTTTTATTTTCTTATTTGGATTTTCTATCATCAGTCTCTAAGAATAAAGTTGCTGGAAATTCACTTAGCCATTGAATTATTAACAAGTGTTTCAAGATTGAAACCAAACAATAACATAGACATACCACCAGACAAATCACTTGAGCTTAATATGAGTAAAGACCTGTCATCTTTGTCAACTTTTTTACTCTTCCTCGCCCCACAACAACATAAGAGCAAGCCACAAAATTAATTAAATCTGAATGCAAGAAACAAAAAACTTAAGCCACAAATCAGTTCTTGCAAATCACATCGAAAAGCAACAAATTTTCATATATATGCGACAACTACATATGAAAATGAAGGGAGAATGCAGAAGTTGTTTCTCTAACCACAACACAGAACAGTATATTTATACAACAACTCCAAATTTACAAGTAATCAACACATAAATTAACTCCTTAATTAGAATATAGAGCACTAATAGAGTAAACGTACTCAAAACACGTATCTAAATATCTACAATATTAGGAACCTAATTTTATATATAAATTTGACAATTGAAGTAGCGATTAATCAGAAAAATGTTATATATGTATAAATGTGAGTAAACCTACCTGAAAGGCGTTCACGAGGGTTTTGAATCGCTTCACGAAGGAACTGATCAACTTGATTGACGGCATAATCGAAAACCTTATCGCCACTGGTGGAAGAAGACGAAGGAGGAAGATGCGGTGAAGTACCACCGTCGGCATGGTCGTGAGACTTTGAATCTTTGTTGGAAGATATCAAAAGGTTCAAGCGGTTCATGGACTCGTCCAAATCAGCGACCTCCCACGAATTAGGGGCTCCAAGATCCTCTAAAGAGCCCTCCATAGAAAACTCGATAGAGAAGAAGATGGTTATGGAATCGAACCAGGTTCTGAGACAGTGGTGGAGTTTTGCGTCAAGAATTTCATGAGAAGGTTCCTTCGGGTTTAGGGTTAGGGTCGGGAATTGGAATAATGGAATTGGGGGCAAAGTGATGGGTACAAGTTACGAATGGGAAGCGAAATACACAGGGCGCTGAATGATGTTATTGAAAGAGGAAAATGAGTTTCACGCCTCATTTCTAATTTGACGGAAAGGGGAATTTTTTTTTTTAAATATTTGTTAGATGGGTTTGTTATATCACATCAAACAAATATTAAAATTTTTTTTAATATACTTGTCAGATCGGTTTAATATAGTAGATCTAACAAATCATATAATTTAAAAAAAAAAGATACTTGTTAGAACGGTTTAATATAATAAATCTAACAAATCATTAAATTATTTTTTTAATATGCTTATTAGATCGGTTTAATATAACAGATTTAACAAATCATACAATATTTTTTTAAAAAAATACTTGTTATAACGGTTTAATATAACAAATCTAACAAATCATTCAATTTAAAAAAAATGTTTGTTAGAACGGTTTATTATAACCGATCTAACAAATCATTCAATTTAAAAAAAAAATGTTTGTTAGAACGGTTTAATATAACAGATCTAACAAATCATAAAATTTTTTTTTAACATGCTTAGTAGAACGGGTTTAATATAACAGATCTAACAAATCAAACAAATAATAACAAATTTGCCAGTGCCTATTTATTAATTTGGTGTATAACAAGCGATGTAAAATCGCATATGTAATAAGATTAAATTGCACTAGTGTGTTATAAAATTAAATTAATGCAGTATCATATTCGTTAATTTATTGATGACTCATCTCACAATTACACGTTTTAGATTGTATTTAAGGAAATAGTTATGATTATTCTTAGATTGTTGTTATATTGGGTTTGTTTGTTTAAGTCTTTTTTTAAAAATAACTTTAAAAATAAAAATTTAAATGAAAAATTGGTTTAAATAGTTTATCTTAAAATATGATTGTTAGTATTTCATCTATTTTCTACAACTTTTTTTGATAATGAAATTTTAAAAAATGATTAAATTGAAAAGCTATTTTGAGAAGCTATACATAAAAATTATTTTTAAAAGATACCTTTGTTAAAAAAAATGTAATTTTTATCATGTTAAAATCTCTAATAATGAATATTTAAGTTATTTAGTGATAAAATTACTTTTTTAATTGATAACAAATAAATCTAAAACACTTGTACTATTTTTAATTAAATTTTCATAAAAATATAAAATCAAAATCACATTTTCAAAATCTTGAACAAACAAACCTATTGTCAATTCAAATTAATCAATTCTTATAGGAGTTCTACATTAAAATTATAATCAATTCAAACCAATGCTTGATATTCAATGAAATATTTTCTATCTCAAAATGATGTTAAAAAGGTAATAATTTAAATATGACAGTTTTTATAAAAAAAAAATAATAAACCAAATATTTCATATTCAAATATGATTGGTTTTCTTTCAAAATATATTTTAAGGTTAAGAGATGAAACTCCGGTTTAAGATAAAAAAAATTATTTTTAATTTCATAAGATATCTGTTTTTTTATTACTAGATCAAACTGTTAAAGGTAAAATGTTTTCTTTTTTAGTATTCATCGAAACACTATTATTCGAAATTCTTATAATAAAAAATAAAATTAAGTGTACTTCATATAAATTAAATAATATGTTTATGAGACCTTCGTATTATCATGCTATATTATACACACAAATTTGTATTAATTAAGTGAGAATTCAGTTAGTCAATGATTTAACTCAAATTTGATTGCTTTTCCAGAAATAATATACAATTTTTATAGTCGTCATCATCATTTTAAGAAAAAATTTCACAATATATAAATATATATATGTATATATATACCGAATAAAATCTAAAAAAATAAAATTGTCATTTAAACAATCAATTTTAAGAAAATGCTCCAAATTCATATAACCAAATAAATTATAAAGGAAATAATAGATTCATAATTTCCTTTTATAAAAGAAATATTCATAATTTTCTAATCTAAAAAAAAGAACTCGTAAAAATCTGCATTTTAAATTGGCTGATGATACTAACATATAATTTTGGCAATTAAAATTGTAAATTCAAGTTTGAATGAATTGGAAAATAAAAAATTATAAAACAAGAAATAAAAACATTGAACATTAGCAATCATTCTTGCTCACCTAATTTTATACTAATTAAAATAGTGGATTCAAATTTATCGGTAACATCTAATTTTTTCCCTTTCCTACACTTCAATTTCAAATTCATATTTATATTTTACTCTTCCCTCCTTCCGTAGATCCATCTTCCTTTTCCTCAAACACGTACATTATTCACTAAAAATCCCCCTTTTATTTTTTCTCTCCCAAATTATCTAAAAAATATGCTAGTGTATTTTTTTTCCACCAATAAAAGAATTTCGACTTAATTCAAAAGAATTAAAAATAATTAAAATTTAATATGAATTAAACATTTAAAAATAGTATTGCATTTTAATTCAAAATACAAAAGTGATTAAACAACCACATCATAATTATAACCAAGTAATTTAATTTTGGGAAATTGATCTTCAAAATATACCAAAATAAAAATACATGGACCCACCAAAACATTATCAGAGTGCGGAAAAGATATACAAGTATCCCAAATTAAATAAATACAGCCATTAACACTAAGCCCTATACAAAAAGTCTAGTCTGATCTGATCATGCACTACAGCTACAGTAGCAAGTGGTTTCCACCGCATCCTCTACAACTCTCGTCTTCACCCCAGCTGTCGATCCCTTTGCGTCGTTCACAAATACTCCATACGTAAAGATCAAGGAAAACTAACAACGTTTCCGTCGTCAGTGTAACCGTCGATGGTACAGGTTTGGGTATCATCTGAGGGCAAAGCCCAATTTCCACAATATTGTAAAGGGTCACCAACCGAAATTAACAATTACCACATAACAGTTATGTCAAAGATAACAATTATATTCATGGCATATTTCAATGCTATAACAACAATGATAAATAAGTATGCTCACTTACTAAAATGGATAACATCTACATCTTTGCAAAACAGTCAGTTTACATATAAATCAGGTTGCAAGTACAAATACAATTAACAATCACAACAACTTATTTGACACTTAGAATTCATAAAATACTTGCGCACATCAATTTCCACTCATCAATTCTTATCAAATCATGACTCACAGGTCAACCATCCCAATGCAAAATGTATATGTCAATGTACTCAACTCTTGGGATTACCAAGGTGCAGTTTCTCACGGACCAGCACACGTGCAGTCTCTCACAGACCAGCACGATTTACAGACATGGAACCACTCTGAACCCTGATACAATAGACCGTCTAATACATGCGGAACTGCTTTATAACTCATCACGGTGCTTACATTTACGTGTATTAGCCTCTCACATACCCAATACACAGAAGTTAAATCCTCGCACGGATAGAATGGACCGTCTAATACACGTGGAACCACTCTGTAGCCTGGATAGAATAGATCGTCTAATACACGCGGAACTACTCTGAACCTGGATAGAATAGACCGTCTAATACACGCGCAACTACTCTATAACCCATCACGGTCTCTACATTTACGTGTATTAGCCTCTCACAGGCCAAATACACAGAAGTTAAATCCTCGCACGGATGGAATGGACCGTCTAATACACGCGGAATGTGACACCCTAAACCCCAAAACAAGATATATAGTAATTTATACTTGATTTGTTTTTGAAACAAATTTTGCAGCGGACAAAAGAAAATATGTTTCCAACAAAATAAGAATTTTTATAACTAATTTAGGATATCACGTTCCTCTAAATACACATGTAAAAAAATCAACTTTGTTCCTAAATTAAAATAGTACAATACCAACAAACTTGACTTAGCTATAATTTTTTTTAATTTAATTTCAAAACTAACTAGTACTTATAAGATTTTTCATACCAAAAAGTCGTTTCAAATAAAAAGTAAAAGTAAAATACAATTTACAAGTCTTATTCCCGGTATCACCTATCAGAGCGGAATTTCTCCCAAACTTGAACATCAAGACTCGTTAACCTGTAATAACTGCGATTTCGCAAACGCATGGCGAAGCCAGTCGAACACAAACAACGAAGGAAGTGAGTTTCGAGATCATGCTTATAGTATAATATAAGTAAGAAGAACACGCAATTAAATCATAACAAACCGTATCATTATATAAACATTCTTTAAAAAAAAACATCACATTATAAACTCAAGATCACTCAAGAGAAATCAATACATTTCACTATAACATCAAATCATCTGAGAGAAAGTATTATCGCGATACAATATTTATCACAACAAAACAATCACAAGGAGACACAATGCTATGCATGAGCTTAGACTCTACTTCACAATGTGGTACCATTCTAACTCTAAAGTACTTGGTTAGGAGGCTTGATACTATGCCACCATCCCGGTGGACGAACAATTCAAATTGGCCCTGTCCTCATAGATCCCCTCAACTCAACCCGAGACACATATACGCTACAGTCGAGGTAAACTTGTGTTGCATGGTAGCTCCCGACATTTGGAGTGCTATCTCCAAGTCACCTAGGAATTCCCCACCCGAATACCTCCAAGGTCTAACAATCTTGCCTTAAGGCTCAATAGTAGACCGCCACGATCAGGCTCAATTCAGTTGTACTTCCCCGGAATCACTATGCTTGTCAGGCCCTACCTATATGAGGACAAAATAATCTTCACTTAAAAAATTCTCAATATTTATTTTCTCCCCTCGTTGACCTATGATACTCCATTAAGACCATCATCTCAAATACAAATTGGAATCATCACTATTTCATCAATTATGGGGTTACTTTAGTATCCTCATCACAAGTTTATAACAACATTATTATTAATCATACATCATCATCATTATCACATAAAATCATCACAATGTATCCATCTTTTATTATCACATCACAAAAACTCCTCTAATCAAACATACATAAAATTCATTCGACATCCAATATCACAATAATATCAAATATCACACATTTAACGAAAATAAATCAAACATCATGATAATATCAAATACCACACATTTAACAAAATTAATTAAATCAACACTTTATAAATATTTTTATTCCAAATTTTAATCTCACAATTTCCACATTTTCACATTAATCAATTTATCACTCAAAGGGCTATTGCCGTACGTAGCAAGCCTCGAATGAATCGTTGGGAAATACGGTTTTCCCGTTCATCTCACAATATATTATACTGAAAAATTCAAACGCTCTCTCACCCCTTACCTTACTTAGACGCTTTCTCTAATCACAGAAATCAATGGAAGTTTTCAACAGCAACCGTAGATTGACAACGTACAGCGAGTGAATCCAAATAAACGGCGAGTTCACAAAATCTCTAAGACGTGACTGATAAATTATGCGGAGCATAAAAATCAATGTTAAATAATTAATAATAATTTTTGGAGCAAAAATAGAGTCAAAACGACGAGAAAAAACTGCAGAAAAAGTCTCACCGACTCGTCGGAGCGCCGGAAGGGTCCGACATCAACTTCACCGAAAAATGCAAATGAATAGTGCTTCTTGAAGGTTTCGACGAGAGGAATCCAAAAACGATGTCAGTTTTTTGATACGACAAACGTGGTGATCGGAATCGGCAAAAAATAGGTCCCCCAAGGAAAGTAACACAGCTGTTTCTGATGAAACGGAGCCACGATCGATAAAATTAATGCTAAAAATGGATTCAATGGCCGATTTTGTGTGGGATAGAAGTTGGGATCGGTTCAAATGACAAGGAATTGATGGGATGAATTTGAGAGGTAAAGGATGTTGTGCGTTTTTTACTTGCACGACTGCTTGTTCTTCTTCTTGTTCTTGTTCTTCTTGTTCTTCTTCTTCTTTATTTTATTATTATTATTTTTTTAAATAAAATCAACAAATATCAAAAATAATTTTTATTAATATTTTGTTTTTAAAACACAATTTAATTCATAAAATATTACTACTATTTTAAAATTAAAAGTAATTAATCTTTTATAATATATTAATAATCAAAACTCTCATATTCAAATTAATCTCTAAAATTATACTTATTTTTCCAAATACTCTTATTAAATTACTATCATCGTTAAAAAATATTTAAAATTATAAAATAAATAAATATAATATCAATACTTTATATTAATTAATGAATCAAAATAAATATATATAAAATCACAATGTCTAACAAGTATATAAAAATCAAGAAAATCAAATACAATATTACCACTATCGCAAGATAATTATTTATGAAATATATAACTTAAAATAGAAATATTTATAAATAATTGAAATATAACTACTTGCACACTTAACATCAGTCAATCGCATTGTAAAATATCACATTAATTGTCTACGGGCATATACACATAAAATCGTTTAAAATTTTATTCTTTAAAATATTACACTAAAATACTATTTAAAAAATATATATAAAATAATAAAATATAATATTTATTATTTATATTATTCATTTAGTCCAATATGTATAAAAGTAGCATATCATCTAAAACACACATATAACAAAAACTAATCACGAAATTTATTAACATGTATTCTAAAATAATTTTAACATCAAATTAATTATTTAAAATCATATTTCATTAATAAAATAATTTATTATAAAATTTGGGGTGTTACAATTCTCCTCTCGTTAAAAAAATTTTGTCCTCGAAATTTATAGTGAATAATAAGAAAACTGATATATAATTAAATACCCTCAATATTCAAACTTAGTACCCCCACAGATATAATAAACATATATAAGGTATTCACTATTCATTTAAGTACAATGTGTCAAAAATCAATTAAGTTAGCATGATAGGCTAGCATGACACAATAAATCAATTAAACACATATCACATTTATCACTCAATTATGAAAGAAAATACCATAGTTACTCACTATAATTTACATATAAAACATAACAAATTGATTTAGTTAATAATAGTTTAGTTCATTTTGTTGGATTAAGTGAAACACATTTCAAGTAAATTGTCAATTTCAACTATTCTTTTGAAACAAAATATTACTAGTTTTACTCTTGAAAATAAAGTTTAGATCCTATCACCAAACATTCAACAAATTTAACTTAAGTCTGACAAAGACAGCAATCTTTAAAATATTAAACACATCTAACAACTTAATAATATTATAACAGATTTACAATCAATCACTCTATAAAAACATACTTTATATATAATCAAGGAGAAAGAAAAAAAAATCAATGATAACGATACTATTTCACATACATTTAATAATTAAATTCATTCAATTGACATAAACAATGAACATATTTTTTAACTATTTAAGGAATAAAATTAAAAGGCACTTCTAACAAAATAATGAGTTATCATTGCCTCTTTCATCGACAATGAGTCATCGAGGTAGCTAGTCCCTCCTACTCATAGAGTCAATTAGTTAAAGCAATTATAACTATAGTCAATCAAATTCAAACATGAGTAACTAAGAGTAATATTAACATGGTTCAGGAGTGCGAAGGTGGCACCACAACTCCTACTCCTTACTTCAAGTTAAAAGTTCACTTAATTACATTCACAATAATTTATTTGTAACTTACAAGTAGTAACAACGACACTTACATCAATATGTAATCAATAATCCGATTAAAAAAATATATAGAACTATTTCACTTTTAGATGCTCTCGATTACTCTAACTCTATACACTAATTCCCAACAATTAGAATACTTGAAACACAAACAATTTAATATTTACATAATCATATACACATTCGCATAACTAATCCAAAAATTGACACCAAGATTTTACATTCATCTCATAACTCAAATAATGATTCTAAACATGTAACATATTCTCATAGAAGTCTAATTGCTCCAAATTGACCATGATTAAATTTCCTTTTGAATTAATCATCATCACTTAAAAGTTACAACAAACTAAAACAGAGATTTTTCAAATAACAGATAAAATAAATAATTATTTACTAAAAGATACAACATGTTACCTAACCAAATTGAATCAGGTAGTGCATAAGTCACTTTAAAAGCTACACATCATTCTAAAAACTGATTTCTAGACTTAAATTATCATAAAATATATCATTAATCATTTAGCACAAAAAAAAATATCATTGAGAATTCAAATTTTTCTTTAAATTACTTTTCAATAAATCACGTCTAAATAAAAACAACTAAAATACATCATGTTTCTAAATATAATAAAATAAATCACGTGTATTTTTAAAATCTATAAGATTTCTAAAATTTCACTTGTACCTTAATCATCAAAACACATTTCTAAATAATTAATCACTATAAAAATTATTATTTTCAACTTATATTTTGAAACAAAATTTAAACTATATATAGATAAACAGGAAAATTTTCAATTAATTAACACTTCCAAAATAGTTCCAATTTATTTACTTATTTTCTCAACACTATTACTATAACAAGTCTTTTTAATTTTCTTAAAAACAACACATAGTAAAACTTGGAGTAGATCCTTTATTACTCTAAATTTTAAATAAAATAATGGTGATATATTTCTTTCTTTCAATTTTATGAAACAAGAAAACTCTAACACAATTTAATTCTTTAAAATAAATCAACAACAATTAAAACATTCAATATTACTTATTTCCAAAAAAAAAATCAACTTTAACTCGTTTACAATTATTTTTTTTTCTTCTAAAAGTCTAACAAAAAAAATTCAACCAACCTTGAATATTCAAGAATTATTATTGCTAATAATATGAATTTTCTACTTTTCAAAATTATGACGACGTCTTAATTTAATTTCAAAAGCAATATCAAAACTTTAATCATCTAGATACAATTATCAATAGTTTTAAGTAATTTAAAATTATAATTCACACTTTTAAAATCCACTGCCATCAACATTTTTAAGTGATTTTAACTTTTGATAAAATCAAGTTTTGTGCCAATATAAAAACTGAATGTTAAAATTTTATAAATATTTTTCAAGACAAGATTATTGGCAATAACATCTACAACATTATCATAATGCCAATAACAATAGTAATGAAAACAATCACAAGTTTTTTTTTTATTTTTATTAATACCATTATTAATCACTAATGAGTCCTTAAAATCTAAAATTCTAACATCAAGTTAAACTCTAATGAGTTCAGAATATCATAATCAGTAAATCAATCATTTCAAACAAATATCCCAACATGCTCACGATTCAATATTCACACCAAGCCCCTCTAAATGAATATAACAACAAATCTTTTTTATTTTCTTTAAAACGACGCATAGTAAAATATGGTTTAAATTTTCAGCTATTTTAAACATTAAATCAAATCAATAGTATATAATTATTGTTATTTTATAAATCAACAAAAATTCAACTCAATTTAATTTCTTTAAAATAATAAGGAGTAATTCAAACAAAAGTTATTTTCATTTTACAAAAAAGGTCAACTTAACTCCTTCAAAATGTTTTTTTTTTATAAAAAAATTCTAAGTTTTACCATTCTCTAATATTCAAAGATTATTATTATTAATAATATGAATTTCCTAATGTTTCAAAACTGTTACTAACGTTCTAAATTAATTTCATTAGCAAGATAAAAACTTTAATAATCATGTTACCACCCAAAGACAAGGTCTATCAATCGATGATTAGTATTACCTTGATTAAGTAAATAATTTCAAATATATATAGCTAGTCAATCAAAAACATAAAAATTTATTTCTAACTATCCACAATAACAAAAGAGCAAATAATCAAAGTTAGAAACACAAGTCCAATCAAAAGGTAATTAACTTAATCATGTCAACAATTCAAATTAACTCAAATTTTAACAAAGAATTTCCTAGTATATTTAATCACTTAGGTAATAACTTAGAATCCACAACGCAATCAGAGTAAGAACATAGTAAATAGTTAATTAGTAACTAAAAAAATTTGTACAATGATACAAATGCATATGGCACATAACATAATAATATAACGGAAAAAATAAAACATAATAGACAAAATAATTAATAGGCAAGGTAACACAACTGACACGATAAACATTTGACTAACATCGAAACAACACTTGACCCACTCAGCCTGATTGGACAGACCTGCTCTGATACCACTAATGTGACACCCTAAACCATAAAACAACACATATAGTAATTTATACTAGATTTTTTTTAATTTAATTTCAAAAACTAACTAGTACTTATAAGATTTTCATAACAAAATATCGTTTCTAATAAAAAGTAAAAGTAAAATACAATTTACAACTCTTATTCCCGGTATCACCTATCAGAGCGGAGTTTCTCCCAAACTTGAACTTCAAGACTCATTAACCTGTAATAACAGCGATTTCGCAAACGTAGGGCCAAGCCAGACGAACACAAACAACGAAGGAGGTGAGTTTCGAAATCATGCTTATTGTGACACCCTAAATCCCATATTTCTTTAAAATTATTTTTTTTCTTTCAAATTTTAATTTAAAAGTAATAGAATATAAATAAATAAAACTTTTGAACGATTTCTTTAAGGCAAAAGTATCACTTAATCATGGACAATTCATATTAATCCAAAGTTTCCATCAGCTTAACAATTTGTGGTCATAACAGTGATCAAATTAAAATTCTTTTGAAGCACACGTACATAAGTTACTGATAGTTATTAAAGTAGTCCCAACCCAATGTCACTGTCAGAGCAAAATTTCCCAAAATTACAGATGTTCAAATATGAAATTAACATAAGGAAGATGATAAATGTCTTCCAGATGAGACGGCTTCCTACACCCTGGGAATATTAATCTTCACCTGCAGCTTGTAGCTCGTCTGCGTCCATCGCAAACGCCAAACACAAACAACGAGGGGTGAGTATTGAAATTATGTAATAGTATAATGTAAACGAGAAGAACACGTAAGTAATCAAATTAACACAAACATGAGAACATTCTAGAACATAATATCAAGGTTAATCTAATTCAATCACAATAAAACAGTCACAGGGAGAAAATGTTATGCATGTCCTATACTTTATACTTCTTCATCACTTGGTACCATTCTACTCTGAAGTACTTGGTTAGGAGGCCTGATACTATGCCACTACAAGAGTGGACGGACAATTCATGAATGGCCAAGTCCTCATAGATCCCCTCAACTCAACCCGAGACACATATACTCGACGGTCAGGGTACTCTTGTTTTGCACGGTAGCTCCCGGCCTTAGGGAATAACCCACTAATCCACTTAGGAATTCCCAACTAGATGTACCCCCAAGGTCTATCAGTCTTACCTTACGGTTTGACTGTAGCCCTCCACGATCAGGCTCATTCAGTTGTACTTCCCCGAATCACTAGGTTTGTCAAACCCTCCCTATATGATGACAAAATAATCCTCACTCAAAAACTACAACATCTATCTCATATGTACTGGATTATCATAACTCAATAATTTTCAGTTGTACTTCACAATATTCATCAATATATATATATATATATATATATTAGTCAATCACAATAAAACCCCAATATTTGGTCTACACTACTCACAATGCACAGTCCAATCACATAATAAGAAATCAAACAGGTGGGACATTCAAGTAATATCATAATTTCAATCAAGTTACAAGAACACTCAAGTACATATCATTCATACAATAACAATCAGCATAAGGTTCATAAAACTAGACAATATGAAATCTTGATATACATAAATTCACAGCAATTCTATAGGTTGCTAAAATATGTTTTAGTCCTCCCTATTACCATCCATATATTATTAATTAATTATTATCACTCAATAGGGCTCGACCATACGTAGTAAGCCTCGGATGAATATCTGGGAATTTCAATATTCCCGTTCATCTCATGTCATTTTATACACATAATATCAAACCTCATCTCACCCCTTACCTTGGCTGAAGATTTTTCTCAACGAAGCTGATCCGTTGATGTAATGTGTCGCGTCTTCGCCAACCACCGGTCTCTAACAACCTAGTCTTTGAAATCAATGTATATTTTATTATTAAGGGTTGCGGCTGGATGCAATAGGGCAGTAGTCAATTCAATTTTTTCCTTCCTAATAGAACGGGGAAACAGAGACACGGAATGCACGACAGCCTCCTTTATTCACTTTTATACCTATCTATACGTACTAGTAGTATTAGGTATATTATTAGGCTTATTATCAGACCTATACACTTAGCCCATGACCCTTTATTATTAATATTATTATTATTATTATTATCATTATTATTATTATTGTTATTATTACTACAATCATAAACCCACTCTACTAATGCTTAAGTTAATAGACTAATGTAGCAACACACACGTTTACTTCTTATTTTCTTTTATATATAATTATATATATATATATATATATATATATATATATATATATATTTTAAAACAAAATTGAATATTATTAATATTAATAATTTAAATAAATCATTAGGGCGAACATATAGGACAAACACGAAGGAAATTATCGCACATGTCAACATACGGGTAATAATAGTTGTGCATTATATTTTATAATTAAAATATAATAATAAAAAATTGGGGTGTTACACTTATAGTATAATATAAGTAAGAAGAACACGCAATTAATTATAACAAACCGTATCATTATATAAACATTCTTCAAGAAAAAAAAAACATCACATTATAAACTCAAAATCACTCGAGAGAAATCAATACATTTCACTATAACGTCAAATCATCTGAGAGAAAGTATTATCGCGATACAATATTAATCACAACAAAACAATCACAAGGAGACACAATGCTATGCATGAGCTTATACTCTACTTCACAATGTGGTACCATTCTAACTCTGAAGTACTTGGTTAGGAGGCTTGATACTATGCCACCATCCCGGTGGACGGACAATTCAAATTGGCCCTGTCCTCATAGATCCCCTCAACTCAACCTGAGACACATATACGCGACAGTCGAGGTAAACGTGTGTTGCATGGTAGCTCCCGACATTTGGAGTGCTACCTCTAAGTCACCTGGGAATTCCCCACCCGAATACCTCCAAGGTCTAACAATCTTGCCTTAAGGCTTAATAGTAGACCGCCACGATCAGGCTCAATTCAGTTGTACTTTCCCGGAATCACTAGGCTTGTCAGGCCCTACCTATTTGATGACAAAATAATTTTCGCTTAAAAAATTCTCAATATTTATTTTCTCCCCTCGTTGGCCTATGATACTCCATTAAGACCATCATCTCAAACACAAATTGGAGTCATCACTATTTCATCAATTATGGGGTTACTTCAGTACCTTCAAGAAGCACTACTCATTTTCTGCAGTTTTTTTCTCGTCGTTTTGACTCTATTTTTGCTTCAAAAATTATTATTAATTATTTAACATTGATTTTCATGCTCCACATAATTTATTAGTCACGTCTCAGAGATTTTGTGAACTCGCCGTTTATTTGGATTCGCTCGCTGTACGTCGTCGATCTACGGTTGCTGTTGAAAACTTCCATTGATTTCTGTGATTAGAGAAAGCGTCTTAGTAAGGTAAGGGGTGAGAGAGCATTTGAATTCATGAGAATAATATATTGTGAGATGAACGGGAAAATCGTATTTCCCAACGATTCATCTGGGGCTTGCTACGTACGGCAGTAGCCCTTTTAGTGATAAATTGATTAATGTGAAAATATGGAAATTGTGAGTTTGAAATTTGGAATAAAAATATTTATAAAGTGTTGATTATTTAATTTTGTTAAATGTGTGGTATTTGATATTATCGTGATGTTTGATTTATTTTTGTTAAATGTGTGATATTTGATATTATTGTGATATTGGATGTCGAATGAATTTTATGTATGTTTGATTAGAGGAGTTTTTGTGATGTGATAATAAAAGATGGATACATGTGATGAGTTTATGTGATGATGATGATGTATGATTAATAATAGTGATGTTATAAACTTGTGATGAGGATACTGAAGTAACCCCATAATTGATGAAATAGTGATGATTCCAATTTGTGTTTGAGATGATGGTCTTAATGGAGTATCGTAGGCCAACGAGGGGAGAAAATAAATATTGAGCCTGGTCGTGGCGGTCTACTATTAAGCCTTTAGGCAAGATTGTTAGACCTTGGAGGTATTCGGGTGGGGAATTCCTAGGTGACTTGGAGGTAGCACTCCAAATGTAACACCCCGAGTTTTTACACAGCGCGAGTGTATTTTTTTTTTCAACCAAAATCAATAAGAGAATTTTCAAATTAATTCAAAAAATAATTAAAATAAAATTTTCATTAAGTCATTTTCTTAAAATAAACGTCGTAAATTCAAACGACAGAAGTAATTAATTAATTATACCATGATTATAACCAAATAAGATAATTTTTTTGGAAAATTGATCTTCGAAATATACCAAAATAATAATACATCGAAAAACTGTATCCTGGACCCACCAAGATATCTATCAGAGTGCGGAAAAATATACAATGATTCCAAAATAAATAAATACAGCCCTCAACACTCGGCCCTATACAAAAAGTCTAGTCTGCTCATGCACTAAAGCTACAGTAGAACGATTTCCACCGCATCCTCTACAAGTCTCGTCTTCACCCAGCTGTCCGTCCCTTCGTGTTGTCCACAAATACGCCGTGCTTGAAGATCAAGGAAAACTAACGACGTCTCCGTCGTTAGTGTAACCGTCGGAGGTACGGGTTCGGGTATCATCCGAGGGCAAAACCCAATTTTCCACAATAATAGTAAAGGGTCACCGATGGAAATTAACAATTACCACATAGCATTTATGTCAACAATAACAAGTATATTCATGGCTTGTTCCAATGTTTATGACAACAAGAATGAATAAATATGCTCACTTATTAAAATGTATGACATTGACATTTTTGGAAAACACAAACAGTTTAACATATAAGTCATGTTGCAAGTACAAATACATTCAACAAAACACAACAACTCATTCAACACTTAGAGTTCATAAGTTACTTGCACACAACGATTTCCACCCGTCAACATCATATCCAATCATGACTCACCGGTCGACCATCCCAATGCAATATGAATATGCTAATGTACACAACTCTTGGAATTACCAAGGTGCAATCTCTCATGGACCAGCACACGTGCAGTCTCTCACGGACCAGCACCAGTGCAGTCGCTCACAGACCAGCACACGTGTAGTCGCTCACAGACCAGCACGTTTTACGTATACCGAGGTGCAGTCTCTCACAGACCAGCACACGTGCAGTCGCTCATAGACTAGCACGTTTTACGTATGTTAGTCTCTCACAGGCCAAAACATACAGAAGTTAAATCATCGCACGGATAGAATGGACCACCATGCACACGCGGCCATTCCGTAGCCCATCACGGTTAATACTTAACTTCGCGGCCCATCACGGTCACCGCATCAACTCTGTGGCCCATCGCGGTCACCACCTCAGTATGCAATGCATGGACATGCGATGTTTTCTCTTCACTGAAAACAGTATGCAAATACCAGCTGAAAGTCCAGCCATTCCATCACCACCTCAAACTATCTCAAACCATCTTAACAATTTCATTATCACCACATCAACAACAAAAAGAATTCAAGAACCTCATCATCACCACCTCAAACCATCTCAAAAATTCCATTTTAATTCATCACAAGCCTTCCCAATGTTTCCCCAACTCTTTAAGTTCATAAATCAATGTTTAAAACTGGAATTTTTTGAAAAAACCAATCTGTATTCGAATACAGCTTCCTTGTATTCGAATACAGATGCTAAAACAGTGGAAAATCAGCATTCTGTATTCGAATACGAGGTTGTCGTAGCCGAATACAGATGTGAAGTCAGTGGAAAAAATTGCAAATCTGTATTCGAATACAACAGGGTCGTAGTCGAATACAGATGCGAATACAGTGGCTAAAATTGCAATCCTGTATTCGAATACGACAGGGTTATAGTCGAATACAGATGCTAAGTCAGAAGCAAAAATCACTTATCTGTATTCGAATACAGAGGGCCGTATTCGAATACAAGTTCAAAATTTAAGTAAAACAGGGATTTTGCAGGAATGTATTCGAATACACCAGTGCCGTATTCGAATACACCTTCAAAAACAATAAGATTTTCCAGATAACTTCAACACTTTTCAAACTCTTTTCTTTGAAAAACCAACACAAACACCAAAACATAATCACAACTTCTTTAACCACAAAAAACTCAGAACATTTCTCATCAACACAGCAACAACAGATTTCCAGAACACCTCCACCCATTTTAAAATCCTTTTCTTTTGAAAACCACTATCAACACCAAAATGTTACAACACAAGAGAAAACATAATCACCATTCTTTTGAACCACAAAACTCAGAACATTTCTCAACACATATAAATGATTATACTCATAACACAACAACAACAGATTTCCAAAAAACCTCCACCCAGTTTAAAATCCTTTTCTTTGAAAAGCCACCATCAACACCAAAACAAAATCACAACTTCTTTAACCACCAACACCAGAATGTTAACAACACAACAGTACAGCCACATTCCAACTCATGCATTTTGATCATCCCCAAAACAACATGCAAAGCACTTTCCAGTATCCACGCACAACCAAAACAGCAACAACACAGATCATCAAAAACGTCAACAACATGCATTTTCATCATTTATAACATGCAGCACAATTTCGTTTTTAGACCAGAAAAATCAAATATAATCACACATCAACATGCATTTACAGCCCTAAATGCAATCTAGAAAGTGGAAGGTAACCCTTACCTCTGTTACGTTTTCTGCGCTTGTTCACGTTACCGCGACAAAAGTCGGCGAATCTCCCGTTCGCGTCGCCGTTACAAAAGTTAGTTCTCTAGCTCCGTAACAATGAGAGGAACAACTTTTGTTCTGAACACTTTCTGGTTCGGCGCTTGGATTTCCAAGTAATTTGACTTTTGAGGATGCTCTTTTGTTACCACCAACACAGAAAACAGAAGAGAACAGAAAGAAGAAGGTTGGCGCATGCAGTGAGGAAGGAGGGAAATGTTTCTGCCTTATTTCCTTATTTCTCACTCATATATATAGGCATATATGTGCCACCTCACCCCACACATTAATATTATAATATTGCTTGACTATCAAGTACTTAACCACTCTCACCGTAGTTAACAGATAACGTCTAAATTAACTGCCCAGAATTTAATTACTTGTAATTAAATTAATTTATCCTTCATCCAATAATTTTAATCCAACCTCCAAAATAAATATTTATATATATATATATGAAAATATACATATATTAAATATTTTACAAATATTCCCAAAATACACTTAATATTAATTCCATAATTAAATTTTAAATTTAAGGGTCTTACACCAAATGTCGGGAGCTACCACGCAACACACGTTTACCTCGACTGTCACGTATATGTGTCTCGGGTTGAGTTGAGGGGATCTATGAGGACAAGGCCAATTTGAACTGTCCGTCCACCAGGATGGTGGCATAGTATCAAGCATTCTAACCAAGTACTTTAGAGTTAGAATAGTACCACATTGTGAAGTAGAGTCTAAGCTCGTGCATAGCATTGTGTCTCCTTGTGATTATTTTGTTGTGATTAATACTGTATCGCGATCATAACTTCTCTCAAATGATTTGACGTTATAGCGAAATGTATTGATTTCTCTTGAGTGATCTTGAGTTTATAATGTGATGTTTTTTTCTTGAAGAATGTTTATATAATGATACGGTTTGTTATGATCAATTGCGTGTTCTTTTTACTTATATTATACTATAAGCATGATCTCGAAACTCACCTCCTTCGTTGTTTGTGTTCGATTGGCTTGGCCCTGCGTTTGCGAAATCGCAGTTATTACAGGTTAATGAGTCTTGAAGTTCAAGTTTGGGAGAAACTCCGCTCTAATAGGTAATATCAGGAATAAGAGTTGTAAATTGTATTTTACTTTAACTTTTTATTAGAAACGACTTTTTGGTATGAAAAATCTTATAAGTACTAGTTAGTTTTTGAAATTAAATTAAAAAAATTATAGCTAAGTCAAGTTTGTTGGTATTGTACTATTTTAATTTAGGAACAAAGTTGAATTTTTTACATATGTATTTAGAGGAACATGATATCCTAAATTAGTTATAAAAATTCTTATTTTGTTGGAAACATATTTTCTTTATCCGCTGCGAATTTTGTTTCAAAAACAAATCTAGTATAAATTACTATATATGTTGTTTTGGGGTTTAGGGTGTCACACTTACCAAATTGACAAGCATGACAATTTGGCAGGTTATCAATCAGATCTAGTAAGCCCAAGTGTTTTTCTGCATTTTAATTATTCTTTGAGGATGACAATGCCCAAGTGTTTTGTGCCAAAGTTCTGTGATGTTAACTTTGGAGGAATAAATTGTGTACTCCTCTGCAGGGTCAAATGAGAAGGTTTTTCCCTTCATTTTGACACTCATTATCTCATTTCTTTTACCATCATAAATACGACAATGCTCATCTTCAAATGACACCTTAAATCCTTTTTGGATCAACTGACCAACACTTAGCAAATTTTGATCAACATCAGGTACATAAAGAACATCAGAAATAGTTTATGTACCAGAGTTGGTTGTTATTGCAATTTTTCCTTTTCCATTTGCTGTAATGTGACCACCATTTCCTATTCTCACTTTTGTCATTGCCGTAGGTGTTAGATCCTTGAAAAGAGTTTTGTCAAAGGTCATGTGGTTGGTATAACCATTGTCAATGAGCCAACTTTCTGATGTGGCTATTGTGGAGAAGCAATTTGCCACAAACATCTTATCTTCTTCATCTTGATCAACTACATGGGCTTCTTCTGATTTTTGCAACTTGCTTTTGCAAATCACTGCTTCATGTCACAGATGATTGCATTTGTTGCACTTTGCATCAGGCCTCACCCAACATTTAAATGGTGAATGACCTAATTTGTTGGTCATTTCTTTTACCATCATAAATACGACAATGCTCATCTTCAAATGACACCTTAAATCCTTTTTGGATCAACTGACCAACACTTAGCAAATTTTGATCAACATCAGGTACATAAAGAACATCATAAATAGTTTATGTACCTGAGTTGGTTGTTATTGCAATTTTTCCTTTTCCATTTGCTGTAATGTGACCACCATTTCCTATTCTCACTTTTGTCATTGCCGTAGGTGTTAGATCCTTGAAAAGAGTTTTGTCAAAGGTCATGTGGTTGGTATAACCATTGTCAATGAGCCAACTTTCTGATGTGGCTATTGTGGAGAAGCAATTTGCCACAAACATCTTATCTTCTTCATCTTGATCAACTATATGGGCTTCTTCTGATTTTTGCAACTTGCTTTTGCAAATCACTGCTTCATGTCAAAGATGATTGCATTTGTTGCACTTTGCATCAGGCCTCACCCAACATTTAAATGGTGAATGACCTAATTTGTTGTAATGCTTACAAGGAGGATAGTTTCTCTTTGAGCCTCCACTTTTGCTTTGCATGTGGCTACTTGAACTACTTCCATAACTTCTATTTTTAAGTTCTTGTTCTTGCAATCTTTGACATGTTGATGTTTGACAAACAAGGCTCCTTCAACAATGGACTCTTGTTCAGGAGCCTTCTTTGTTCTTGAGCCTGCAAAGCATTCAACAATTCTGCCAAGGTGATCTTGGACAGATCTTTAGTATTTTCCAAGGTAGTTATTGAGGCTTCATATTTTTCAAGTACTGTAACAAGAATTTTTTCAACTATTCTTGAATAATCAAATTTACTACCAAGAAGCCTTACCTTGTTGGCAATGTCAAGCAATCTGTCCGAGTACTCTTTGATAGTTTCAACATTTTTCATCATTTGTAGACCAAATCCCCTTATTAAATTGAGAACTTGCAAGCCTCGTATCCTCTCATCTCTTGCATATTCATTTTTAAGATAATTCCAAATTTCTAGAGCTGATGAAAACAACATAATTCTTGTGAGAATTGTTGTTGAGACACCAACAAACAAAACAACTTTAGCTTTTGATCTTCTAGTTTTCTTTTCTTTACGACTTTTCATATGAGCCATCGTCAGATTATTTGGCAGCGGAGCAACTTTAATTTTCTTCGACGGCTTCCCATAAATCCAAAGCCTCCAAATGAGTTTGCATCCTCACAACCCACAAATGATAATTCTCTCCATCAAAAACTGGTGGAGCACCTTGAGAATAGTTTGAAAAATTGATTCTCCATCCATGATTGCTTAAAGATCCCTTAAGAATACGGCTCTGATACCAATTGTTATTTAAATTCTGATAAGAGTAATAAAAGAAACTACATGAGAATGATTTGTAAAATAGAAAACTGATGCTATTTTTAATTAATTCACCAAGCATTACATTTATAGGCAAAAAACTGAACTGAAAATCAAATCTTCCATGATTTTATCTAACAAATCATGACTAACAAATTTCCTAAGAATAAGGACTAACATAACAACTCAAATAATAATTATTGACCAAGTAAAAACACAACAGTGACTAAAGCAAAATAATAATAGATACTAATTAATTATTTAGGTAAGGTTATTTTTAAATTTAGATAATTCTACTTGTCACTCTTATAAAATTAAATTAAGTTAAATTAAATTAAATTAACGCAATATCATACTCATTAATTTACCGATGACTCATCTCACAATTACACGTTTTAGATTGTAACTAAGGAAATAGTTTTGATTATTTTTAGATAGTTGTTATATTGGGTTCGTTTGTTTAAATTTCCTAATAAGAAATAAATTTTATAGTATATTCTTTTTTTGTTATAATATATTAAAAATAAAGATTTAAATAAAAAATTGTTTAAAATAGTTTATCTTAAAATATGATTATAAGTATTTCACCTATTTTCTACAATTTTTTTGAATAATGAAATTTCAAAAACTGATTAAATTGAAATACTATTTTGAGAAGCTCTTCATAAAAATCATTTTTGAATGATACCTTTTTTTAAAAATATGTGATTTTTATTGTTTTGAAATCTCTAATATTTAATATTTATGTTATTTAGTGATAAAAATATTTTTTTTAATTGGCAACAAATGAATCAAAAAACTTTTACTATTTTTAATTAAATTTTCATAAAAATCATTTTAAACAATATAATGTCAAAATCGCATTTTCAATTTACTGTCGTGTTTTTCTTTTCTTTTTCTTCTCATTTTTTTTATAAAAAAATCATTGCATATTAGGAGTTTGTAATATTTTTAGTTAATTACATAAGCATTGTGTTCGATTTTTTTACACTCTCGTAACAATTTGCTACATGGAAAAAAAAAGAGGCAAAAAAATAGTATCATGACACCCTTATCGAACATGTTCTTGAACCTGCTCGCTTCCTCCATAGGTCAGAACCAGACTGTCGAATATGCTATTTGTTGTTTCTTTATCTGTGCATCTGTCAAATTCCTTGAATGTGATGACACTCATCATGATGATTTTGGACTTGTGATGCAGTTTGTATAATTTGCTCTGGTCTGGTTTCATATCTTCCATGTCCAGTTCTTTAGTTGGATCTCCTGGAATAGTAGGTGCAGTGTATCCTTTGACTACCAGCTTCCTTAATTCAGGATCTTGATATATGAAGAAACTTCTCATTCTGTCCTTCAAATACTCAAACCTTTCTCCATCAAAACAGTGGTGGTCTGTTGATGTTGCCTCCCAAATCATCTTTGGATTCTGCCATGTTGAACCCCTTGGACCTTTCCTTAAACACTGTTAAGTGCTCATCCTTGAGACTGACCTCTGATGCCAATTGAAGGTGCAAACACGAGAAGGGGGGTTGAATTGTGTTTAACTAACTTGAATACTTTTTTTATTTTTGCAGTTTTATAACAAAACCTGATGTATGAATCAAGCAGAGTTAGCAGCGGATATAAAGTAAAAATAAAACACAGAATTTTATGTTGGTTCAACGTTAACGAGGCTACGTCTAGTCCCTTCACTTTGAAGGATTTCACTAATTCAAAATCTTGAATTACGAAAATACCACTGACCGTCCGAGTCAGTCTTCTCAAACAGTCTAACAATCCTAGACTTTTGAGGAATACAACACTTTGACTTCTCAAGTCAAGTCTTCTCCTACCAATCTGACAACCCCAGATTGTAGAAGGAATTACAACGCCTTGAATCTAATTGCTAAGTAATCTGCTACCCCTTCTGACTCCCTCAGATTGTAGACTCTACTTCAACAACTTAGATCTAACACAAGGGAACGAACACTTAGAGTACTTGCTTCTGGAAAGCGGATACTCACAATTGACCTCACTGAAAACTCAAGTATTTTGCTTTTGGAAGTATATGACTCTCAAGAATTTTCGATGCTCAGTCTTCAGTCTTCAGCCTCCTTTTATAAATGTGAATTAGGGTCTCTTCCAAGCTTAAATTCGAGCTGTATCTTGCTAAATTCTCTTGCAAAAATATCTTGACCAATCGGGTTTCATTTAAATAAAAAACATATCTTTTTAGCTTCAAATTTGCTTTCGAAAATAACTTGGGCCAATCATGTCTTTAATTAATTCTGGAACAAATCTTTCTTCCTGCCAATAGCTTCAAGATTAAATCTGGACCATTTGCGCCTTTCTAATTTCTATATCTGTAAATTAAACTCTATAAGTTCAATTTAGTTTTAACATCATTTCTACTGTTAGATGTTGAAAAAAGTGTATGTGATAAACAAATGAGTGACATGATAGTTTGATAGATGATTATTATTATTAATGAAATAATTAAATAAATAAAAATTGCAATGAAGTAATTAAACTAATTAAAAAGAAATGAAATTAAGATAAAAGTGTTATATTTTAATTCTCCTTGTTCTACTAACAAAAACAAAAAATTAAACATTAAACTTAGTAAATGTAAACTATAATTACAAAGAATTAACATAAAGATCACATATTTAGGAAAAATTGCTCACATTCCAATGAGGACATCTCCAAAATCATTGTTTAAGATTTTCATCTGTGTTAGAGACGAATATACGCACTGTTTTCATACACCCACATTCAGGCAATTGAAACAAGTTGAGTTTGTTGCAGATGAAACTAATGTCATGGTTGAACGAAGAAGAAGCAGATGAAGATTTGAGAATAGTTGGAGATTTAGGTTGCATGAAGGAGAAGAAGAAGGAAGAGGATTTTAGGTTTTTGGTTTTTCAAATGTAGGAATTTATGATTTAGTCCTCATAAATATACCTAGTTGTCAAATATTTGACATATCATCAACTATTGTCATGTCAAAGACTACCACATCACTTCTCTTATATGTTTGCCACAAAAGCTTTTTTTTTAACAACAACTAACAGCAAGGATGATTTTAAAACTAAATAGAACTAACTAATTTTAAATAGTAAAAAAAAAACTTATAGGAACGACAATCAGAAAGGTGCGGCATTACAAGTACAAATCAAATATTTAACCTTTTAGAGTTAATAACAATTTATATTATGTTGATGATGCATATCTCATTGCATTTATGAAATATAAGTGTAAACTTTTTGACTTAGTATTTTTCATATATTTTAAAATTTAATAATAAAAAAATTATTTCAAATAATTATTAAATTTGATTTCCAAAAACATATATCACTTAAAATAAAATAAGAATATTAATCTCTGATTATTCTTCTCGTGCATCGCACATGTACATGATTTAGTTTAATTAATAATATATGAATAATTAATACATCTCGATACTTCTACATAATACGATTGTATCACACATCATTAAAATATGTCACATCATTAATTTTTAGTTCAAATATATAAAAGAGGGACAAAAATAGTATGATTTTAAAATAGGAGGATTAATTATGTAAAATGGTAAAATTATGATCACAAAAACTACAATTAACTTTAAAATTTATCATAAATTGCTTTTGAATATATAAATAAGTCACATTAAAATATAAAATATTGTAATGTGTGTACCCGTTACCGAAACAAGTTATAATAAAAGGGTCCAATCAACAAATAAAATAATAGATGATCTTTTAGAAAAACAAAAGAATTAGCGAATTATTACATTCCACACCATTTTATTTGCTCTTGCATGGATCCTTTACGGTTTACATAGATGTACACTTTGTTTTTTCTTCTATTAATTACTTTTTACCAAAAGAAAATTACTTTTCATGACATATTAAAGCTAATACTAGTATATATTAAAATCCAAGAATCTAATTTAAGTCCCGAAATTATATAAATTAGTTATTATATCCATAATTAAATTAAAAGTTTAGTTGATAAAACTATTGGATAAACTATCTTGAACATACAAAAGAAAATTGAACAATTTATTGGGTTTGTATTCTATTTATATGGAGATTCTAAGGTTAAAGTTATTCATCATAAACAAATACTTGAATAATTTTCAAAATATTAATGTTAACAAATATGGTCTTATTATAGATATATAAGTTTACTAATATTAACAAAATGTATAATTTATATAAATATATATATATGATTCATTAAGAAAAATGAAAGAGATCATATTTTTTTTTAAACTACTTTTATTAAGTATTGATATATCATTAGTACAAATGAAAAGTGAAAAATATTGATTAACTCTTAAGAGTGAGGTTAATAGTATAATTAGATTGTAGAATTGAAAATTGAAAGTCATTGACGAAGTAGTACTATTCAACTACTAATCAATTAATTTGATAGTACAAAAACATGTCAATTTACAAATAAACCGTAGAAGTTCACATAAAATAAAGTTACATTAGTTTTTACACAGTTAATGCGCACAAATTTATATTGATAAGAGGTTGAAATATTTAATACAACAAATTTTGGTGAAACAATAATAAATTATGGAGTAAACAGTGATTTTTAGTCCTTAAATATTTAGATGTAAGTCAATTAGTCCACAAATTTTCAAAATAACAAATTAGTCATCTAAATTAAAGAATATGAAAACTCTTGATAAAAAAAAAATCAAAACTTGTAAAAGTTATACATTCTATTTTTAATAGTCTTTTGCAACATCAAAACATGCATAACAATATTTTTGATTTAAGAACTAAATTACTATTTTCAAAGGAACCTATCTAAGGCTTGTTACGATACCTTCAAAAGGTTATGGCATAACCCTTGGTACATGGCCATTAAAGTCAACTACAAGTAAGTCTGCGCCTCTCTAATTTCTATTTCTGTAATTTTTTTTTTTGAATTAAAACTATATAAGTTCAATTTAGTTTTAAAATCATCTCTACTGTTAGATGTTGTTAGAAAAAAGTTTATGTGATAAACAAATGAGTGACATGATAGTTTGATAGATGATTTTTATTAATGAAATAATTAATAATTAAATAAATAAAAAATGCAATGAAGTAATTAAATTAATTAAAAAGAAATGAAATTAAGTTAAAAGTGTTATATTTTAATCCCTCCAACCAAAATCAAAAACAAGATTTGGGGATCAGGATTCTCACGCCTTCCTCTCCTCCTTTCTCTATTTCTCCTTGTTCTACAAACAAAAACAAAAAATTAAGCAATAAACTTAGTAAATGTCAACTATAATTACAAAGAATTAACATAAAGATCACAAATTTAGGAAAAATCACTCACATTCCATTGTGGACATCTCCAAAATTGTTGTTTATGATTTTCATCTGTGTTAGAGACGAATATGCGCATTGTTTTCCTACACCCACATTCAGGCAATTGAAATAAGTTGAGTTTGTTGTAGATGAAACTGATGTCATAGTTGAACGAAGAAGAAGCAAATGAAGATTTGAGAATAGTTTGGATTTTAGGTTGCACGAAGGAGAAGAAGAAGAAGAAAGGGCATTTTAGTTTTTAGGTTTTTCAAATGTAGGAATTTATGATTTAGTCCTCATAAATATACCTAGTTGTCAAATATTTGACATATTATCAACTATTGTCATGTCTAAGACTACCGCGTCACTTCTCTTATCTGTTTGCCACAAAGCCTTTCTTTTTAACAACAACTAACAACAAGGATGATTTTAAATCTAAATAGAACTAACTAAATTTAAATAGTAAAAAAAAACTTATAGGGACGACAATCAGAAAGGTGCGGCCTTACAAGTACAGATCAAATATTTAACCTTTTAGAGTTAATAACAATTTATATTATGTTGATAATGCATATCTCATTGCATTTATGAAATATAAGTGTAAACGTTTTGACGTAGTATTTTACATATATTTTAAAATTTAATAATAAAAAAATTCTTTCAACTAATTATTAAATTTGATTTCCAAAAACATATATCCCTTAAAATAAATTAAGAATATTAATTTCAGATTATACTTCTCGAGCATCGCACATGTACACGAGTTAGTTTAATTAATAATATATGAATAATTAATACATCTCGATACTTCTACATAATAATATTGTATCACACATCATTAAAATATGTCACATCATTATTTTTTAGTTCAAATATATAAAAGAGGGACAAAAACAGTATGATTTTCAAATAGGAGGATCAATTATGTAAAATGGTAAAATTTTGATCACAAAAACTACAATTAACTTTAAAATTTATCATAAACTGCTTTTGAATATATGAATAAGTCACCTTAAAATATAAAATATTGTAATGTGCGTGTACCTTTAAATGAAAGGGTCAAATCGACAACTAAAATAATAGATGATCTTTTAGAAAAACAAAAGAATTAGTGAATTATTACATTACACACCATTTCATTTGTTCTTCCATGGATCCTTTACGGTTTACAAAGATGTATAATTTTTTTTGTTCTATGAATTACTTTTTACCAAAGGAAAATTACTTTACATGACATATTAAAGCTAATATCAGTATATATTAAAATCCAAAAATCTATTTTAAGTCTAACTCGAAAATTATATCATTTAGTTATAATATCAATAATTAAATTAAAAATTTAGTAGATAAAACTATTAGATAAACTATATTGAACATACGAAAGAAAATTGAACAATTTAATGGGTTTGTATTCTATTTATATGGAAATTCTAAAGTTAAAGTTATTCATCGTAAACAAATACTTGAATAATTTTTAAAATATTAATGTTAACAAAGATGATCTTGTTACAAATATATAAGTTTACTGATATTAACAAAAATGTATAATTTATATATATATATATATATATATATATATAT
>JBBPBO010001984.1:14004237-14035387 GCA_037974295.1 Cicer cuneatum
ATATATAAGTCATTAAGAAAAACGAAAAAGATATCATAATATTTTTTTTAAACTACTATTATTAAGTATTGATATATCATTAGTACAAATGTAAAGTCAAAAATATTGATTAACTCTTTAGAGTGAGGTTAATAGTATAATTAGATTGTAGAATTGAAAAAATAATAATAAATACTGAATTGAAAATTGAAAGTCATATAATTTTGAATTATTTTTTTTAAATAAGTTACTCAATGTAGTACAAAAGAGAGTAATAAAATATAAAAGAAGTAAAAATAAATCTATAAGATTATAAATATTTAAAAAATATATCTAGTTTTATCAAAAACTACTCATATAAATATTTTTGTCATACTTGTACAACTAGACAATCAAGTTGATAGGTACATTTAACAATTTATCATCAATTTAGTTTATGATATTAGTATTGAATTTGCAATTAGGTCCTTATACTGTACCACATATTATCATAAAGACTAATATGACTAATGTTTGATGAGTGATATATGTTTTGAAATATTGATAATTTTGTAGACATGTTAGCACATTCTACAAAATTATGTCCTAATTGGGTGATTTACACGATATTAAAAAATAAATAAAACATAGAGTGTTTTAAGCATTTCGTTATGTCTTTAAGTACCACCCCTAGCATTTCTTTATATAACTCAACAATGTCTAAAATCTATTAGGTGTTCCTCCTTCACTTCTCTTTAATGCAAAGAAAAGAGATTAAAAAAATCATGAAAGCTCTTACCTTAATTCTCACATTCTCGATAATTGTTGTTTTCTCACATGCAACATCAACATTGTTAACTTAGTTTCAACTTGAAATGAACCAATCATCTGCACTAGACGATGCTCAACCACAAGTAATTAAATTTTATATATACTCTTGACTTTATTTATTTACTTATTTATATATTTTGGAAATATTAACTCTAACACAAAAATACCCTTTTAATTGACTTGAACTCAACTTTGGTGTAGTTGTTAGTTGGAGAATTAAAACATAAACTATTTAGTGAACTTTTAAAAACAATTTATAGCATTTCCATAAAGTAATTTTATTATATTTTTATAAACTATCGAAAATAGGTTATGAAAATAATTTATTTTAAAATTGATAACTTATTTAGTAGTACGTTTTCATTGGTGCCCTTTTTTTTCTACAAAAATTTAACGATGGAAAATTGTGCTTCAATTTCATAAATACTCTTTTAAAGTGTAGTCACTACACATTTTAACATGAAAGTTTTATTTACTCAAATTAATTTTAAGAGGCTATGTATATGATTTGTATATATGCACGTTTCAATATGTTGAAGAACGGAATTGCAAATCCATGACTACCATAAAGACAAGTTGTCGTTCTCCACTTGATACAAATGATAGAATCAGTATATGTTTTTGAGACGTTAAAGACAACGGAGTAATTAACCATATAATATACCTAACTATATATACATGTTTCTCAATTGCACTTTAAAATATAATTTTTTTTAATTTAATTTAATCGCAGGTTTATGCTACGAGAATGAATGGTCCTGATTCTAGGGGGTTCAAGCGGTGCATGGTAGCTAAAAGTGACGGCACGTGGACCTTGTATCGACAAAATCTGCATAATGTATGTAATTAGGAGTGGATCAGATGGTTGGATACCAGACTATGTCACCTTAGATGACTATACGAACCCTCCTATCTCATTTTTCATCGGTGCTAATTTTACTATTCCTGATGGTGGTGTTGGCCATGGCAACAACTTTTGCGATAAAAATTTGTATTAATTAATTACATTCCTAAAATACTATTATTAGAACTCTTTCTTTGTTATTTTTTAACAAAGATAAGCTTATTGTATGGATGCTAGTATTGAAATAAGGTTTCTTCTATTAAGTGTTTTATGATCTACATAATAACTAAGAAATTCATAAATAGTTATTGTAAAAGATGAATTATCAAGTTGCATATTTAAAGTGGTGTGCTTCCTGATTATGCTGGTACTTTAATCCTTGAATTTTTCCTGCATATTGGGTTTCTAGTTTTACTTTATATATAAACTCTTAGAATGTATGAACTATTATGAACTAGTTGAAAAAAATGAATCAAATGATTGACAAAGGGAGTTAACACCCATTTTATATACAAGGATGTTAGCTTGACTAGCAAGCAAAAGACTTGCTCAACTTCCTATCAAACTAGCTAATAAGAAGTAGCAAACTTATAACAGAAAAATACAAATACAAAAGGATTTAGTTGACAACAAACTATATTATTAAAAAAGTGTAGAATGTTTTGTATAAATTGATTTTGGATGGGGAAACTCGACATTTTTTTTTGGATGGGGAAAATAGTTGACAGCAAACTATATGATTTTCGATGGGAAACACGACCTTTTTTTTAACGGAAATGTTAAAAAAGAGCCTTTGTGTAAAAGAACTAGAACATACATGATAACTTTGCAAAAAAAAAATGTAATTTAAATGATTAAATTAAAAAAAAAACTTAAATTTTTTTAATGAAAACTGAATTAAACTTAAAGGATTAAAAAGTGCAATTTAACCTTAAAAAATATTTATAATTATAATTCGATGACTATTCAAATTTAAATTTTATTTTTAAAGATATTTGATTTGTTACAGCTTAATTTGTAACAATTATTTCACATCAATACCAACTTATAAGACAAAGTCTCAACTTCAGATGTCTGCATTATTATTGTCTTGGTAACATAATCTACATTATTTACGGCTATAGAATTTGCCATATTATGATAATAAAAGAAAAGTGTGTTTAACCTCTTTGTACAATTAAAATTTGAACGTATATAATGCAATACATACGTACACAAATAAAATTTGTAAATTCAAAAAGTAAAAACTATAATAATAATAATAATAATAATATAAAAATGCAAATTATTAAAGGATCGGGAAACAGAGGTTTAAGTTGCTATGATTTGTTTATAAACAAATATGCTTACGTGTGGCATCCATTTATTACATCTCCATAAATACATATTATTTTTTCATTTTTAAATATTATATGATATCAGTTTCGTAATTATATAATTTTAAAAAAATATATTATACACTTCATAAACCGGTAATCTCGCTTTTTTTCAATTATATAATATAAATTATTTCGGAATTTCTAAATAATTATAGTAAAGAACACAACTATTATAAAAATTTATTCAAATTATGAATTTTGGAAATATATTTAAAAATAAATATTTTGAAATTATATATTTATTTTTTAATTGTATAATCGCAAAATCTATCATGCTCTCCTTAAACATATTTTTTTTATTAAAAAGTTATATTCCTTATTGAAATTTTGGAATATATTTTAATAATTGATATTTTTTGTCAAAAAACATATTTTTTAAATTTTATAAATATCAATAAATTATTTGAAAATATTAAAAAGTAATTCTAACATTTGTGCCAGTCTCTATAATAATTTTAATTTCGTATTAAAAAGTAATTTCATAAAAATATACTAATAAGGAATTATATCAATTTGAAATAATGTAAAATAATTCAAAATTTGAATTTATTCCATATTATAGCTTTTGGAATTAAAAAAATAGAGTCATATTAACGGTGAATTACTTGGGTATAACAATCGAGTCAGAGGTAATGCTGCAAAAAATTTATATTATATAAGAGAATAAGGTACTATAATAAATAATGAATTGTTCTACAAAAATAATGTTATCAAATCTTTAAAATAAATCTTTACTACTAAAAAACTTTAATAATCAAAATATTCAAAATTGAGTATTTAATAACTAAACCCGAAATAAAATACGACGTAGTTAGACACCATGTCTACTTATTCTTGATCTACTAACTTAATATAACGAAATTACTTTTCTCAAAGGAGGTAGACATCCTCGACGATTTACATATCTGAAAACAACACTTTAATGAGATACTAAATCCAGTGAATAATATACACAATTTTAAAACAAGTATTATACTCAGCCGGCAGGGTAACCAGAAAAATCGATAATGGCATACGGGTTCTTCCAAAAATATTATTTAGAAATATATATAATATAACTAAGATCTTTCTATAATAACCAATTACTTCCAATAATTAATAAAAACTCATCTAATTAAGTTAACAATAATTCATTTATCCAATTAAACTCATCCAACATTTATTAAATAAATCCAATACACACAATTATTCTACAGAAAATAAATAAATCAATTCAATGACATCTTATTGTTATATGGAGATGTACTACTTTCGCGAAGTGAGTATTATCTCATCTAGTGTTGGTACAAGACTCATGCGTGTGCAGTTTAAAACTCATCTCGTATAGGGTATAAGACTCGTCTATCTACATGGAGCACATAGCTCATCTAAGTAAGTAACCGTGGGGTACAAGATCCATTGATATGGACACCATATGAAGCATAAACATATCTCAAACACATACAATAAAAATAATTCATTTTTTTAACAATCTTCTTCATAAAATTATATTTACAATATAATATTTTATTTAAATATATAATAACAACAATCAAACAAAAACACATACTAGAACAATCTTTTAAATATTTATAAAATAATTTCACTAAAATATATACTTATATTTAAATATTTATATAACAATTTGATTTGTTATCCTATATTTACTCAGTTGAACTCTTGGTTGTTACATATAAAACGTGAGTATATATTGAATTCATTTAGGATGAATTGTTTTACAACTAAATCACCTATTATCTCTATTGGTATATATTCAATTCAATGCTTTGGTGTAAAGTCAAACCAGTATCAATAATAATAATAATAATAATAATAATAATAATAATAATAATAATAATAATAATAATAATAATAATAATAATAATAATAATAATAGTAATTTATTTTAATTGTATTTAATCTTTGATTTTATGACGTTACACACATAACTGCGAGATATTGAATTTGAATTTGGAAGATAGTATTTAGTCTATAGCAAGTTGTACACATGAAAGATAAAATTTGCCATCACTTTTAATCACATCTTCACACTGCTAAACTATGTGCAATAATAAATCCATTAACTAAGAAATATGAGTAAAACTGTTAATTATAAGCTTAACTTTTATTTCATATATCAATATATAATGTTGGAATACACTATAAGCACAATACAATCTTTAATAATTTACTTTTATTGTTCGTATATCACAATTTTGTCTAGGAACTTAAGTTTGGTGCTAATAAAATGTTGGTTTTGTAGGTTAACGGTGGACATTGACAAGCATTATCCATACATATGCAATGTTGATGGGGATGACGATCTTCACATTGGCCATCAGTATCACAATGGAGAGAGATAACGGGACCCAATCTTGCATCTGATTTCTTGCACATATCTACGTATACAATAATATCATAGTTAACATATGAAAATATTTCAATGTAAAATTATTGGCGTACTTCAATGTTTCGACAAAAATAAATCACAAATATAAAATATTTCGAAAAATTGATACGTTTAGGTAAAATATTTGAAAGAGATTGAGAGTATAGCATGATTAATGACCTGATGCAATGGTGATCACAAAAATTAGTAAGACTGCAAATTTGATAGCTGAAGGTTTTGAGAAATCCATCATTCACAATGCTGTATAAATTGAGGTTTAAGCTTATATTTATATAAACTATATATCACTATTATTAATAATAAATTCCCAAATCCCCATGAATTTATCTATATTTTATTTGTAATAAATTTTATAGAGTGATTTGGAAAATATATCTTTCTAAAAGTGTTTGAAAAGTAAATCTAATAAACAAATATAAACTGTATATTTATATATACATAAATAGTATAAAATTATCAATCCATTAAATGTATTTAACTGTTGAATTTTTATAAAAGAAATTAATTTAATTAAAAAAGATGGTCTAGAATTGAGGAGTTTATTATGAATATTTGATGGTATTAGATAAAATTAAATAATATTATACTAAAGTCACGCTTTAATATTATTATAAATTATCAGCTATATTAAATTGAGATTTCAGTCAAAATAAAACTATATTAAATTGAGATTAAATATATATTAAAGTAACATCTCTTTTAAATATTAGAATATAAAAATAGTATAACAATATTTGTAACACGTACCCCAATTCTCTTTTGTTTTTAAAACATGATATATGTTGAAGTTTGAACTTAGTATTTATATAGATAAGTAATGTATAGTCAAAGAGATATTATTTCTGCTGTAAAATTTTCACTTTGTAATCTCATTCGATTGAAATAAAATTTTTCGTATATTTGTAAAATGGTCATTAATAATATCATATTTATCTATATTTTAATTATAAGAGACAAATAAATCAATAAAATTGATGATAAAATTACCAATCCTTTAAATGTATTTAACTTTTGAATATGAAAAAATGTATTTAATTGTTAAAAATATAATATAAAAAAATTAAGTTTTGTTCAAATTGACCATAAATAAATAAATATAATTCATATAGAAATCATTATATCAAGAATTTGGTCAAAAGATAACTTTAATGTATTCATTTTTATGTGTTATACACGTTAAAAATTAGATGTATTTAAGCCATGCAATCATAAAAAACAAATACTCATATTAGTTTTTCTTATAAATTCATGTTCCCACTAAGTAAATTCATAAAACCATATATGATGCTTTAATACTATTATTTAAATTCTGATAAGAGTAATAAAAGAAACAATATGAGAATGATTTGTAGAATAGAAAGCTACTACTATTTTGAATTAATTCAACAAACATTGCATTTATAGACAAAATTAAACTGAAAATCAAATCTTCTATGATTTTAGCTAACAAATCATGACTAACAAATTTCCTAAGAATAAGGACTAACATAACAACTCAAATAATAATTATTGACCAAGTAAAAACACAGCAGTGATTAAAGCAAAATAATAGTACTCCTCGTTGCTTCAGGCACTACAAATTCCTATTTTCTTGCTTAATGATTCAAACTTGCCAACTGGAAGTGGTTTTGTGAATACATCAACAAGTTGATCTTCAGACTTGAATAAACAAGTGTAACTTCTCCAGCTTGCTGCACTTCTCTCAACTAGTAAAGCTTTATGTTGAAATGTTTAGTTTTTGCATGAAAAACTAGATTTCGTGAAATAGCAATTGCCGTTTGATTATCAACAAAAATCTCAGTACTTTCACTTTGCATAATGTGCAGGTCAGATAAATTTTTCTTCAACCATAGAGCTTGATTTGTTGTTGCAGTTGCTGCAATAAATTTTGCTTCTGCAGTAGATTGAGCAACTATCTCTTGCTTCTTTGAACACCATGAGAAAGAACCTGAACCTAAAGTGAAATAATATCTAGATGTGCTTTTCATATCATCAGCAGAACCACCCCAATCACTATCAGAATAACCTCTCAGCTTGAAGTTCTCATTTTTTACAAACTTGACACCATAAGTTAGAGTACCTTTGATGAACCTTAATATTCTTCTTTTTGCTGCTCTTAGGTGCATTTCACTAGGACAATGCATCAAACGAGATAAGAGACTTACAACAAACAAAATATCAGGTCTAGTTGTTGTAAGATACATTAGGCAGCCAATTAAACTTCGGTAATGACTTTCATCAACTTTACTAGCACCATCTTCTTTGCTCAACTTTTCTTTTTGTCCCATTGGTATGTTTATGGCTTTTCATTCTTCCATATGAAATTTATTCAAGATTTCTTTTGCATACTTTCTTTGGCAGATAAAAACTTCATTTTTGCTTTGATGGTCTTCCATTCCAAGAAAGTAAGTCATGAGACCAAGGTTTGTCATTTGAAAGATCTGCATCATTTCTTGTTTGAAATCCTCAACCATTTGTTCATCATCTCCCGTCACTAAAAGATCATCAACATAGAGAGATACAATAAGAATAAATTTACCCTTTTTCCTAACATAAAGAGTAGCTTCAGATAAACTTCTTGTGAAACCAAGGCTTAGTAAATGTTCATCAATTCTATTGTACCAAGCTTTCAAAGCCTGCTTTAAACCGTAAAGAGCCTTTTTGAGCAAATAAACTTTATCCTCTTCACCTTCCACAATAAAGCCTTCAGGTTGTTCGACATAAATTTCTTCTTCCAAGATACCATTGAGAAATGCTGATTTTACATCTAACTGAAACACTTTCCAACGTTTTTGAGCTGAAACTACTAGCAACAACCTTATGGTGTCCAACCTAGCAACAGGAGCAAAAGTTTAAGAATAATCAACACCAAATATTTGAGCATACCGCTTGACTACAAGTCTTGCTTTGTATTTGTTGATGGAGTTATCAGCATTAAGCTTTGTCCGATACACCCATTTTACTCCAATGATTTTTCTGCCATTTGGTTTGTTGACTAATTCCCATGTTTTATTCTCGTGAATCATTGATATCTCTTCCTCCATGGCTTTCTTCCATTTTGGATCTTTAACAGCTTCTTCATGACCAGCAGGTTCATATACAGCCACATTACATCTTTGATAGATGTCTGAGAGTGATCTTGTTCCTCTAACAGGTGAATCATCTTCCAATTCATTTTGCCATTGTTTTGTTGCTTCTTTTTCCTCTCCAAAAATATTTCTTCTAAGTTCTTTTGAAGATTGAGTGATTTCTTGTGCATATTTCCAATCCCATTTGTCATCTTCATTGAAATAAACATCTCTTGTAATCACCATTTTCTTAGTATGGGGATGGTATACTTTTAGGCTTTAGAAATAGTGTTGTAGCCAACAAAGATACGAAGGATTGATTTTTTGTCAAGTTTGTCCCTTTTAACCTGTGGAACATGAACAAAGCACAAGAAACCAAATATTTTAAGAAAACTCAGTGAAGGCTTATACCCATACCAAACTTCAAATGGAGTTTTCTCCTCAACAGCTATACTTGGAAGACAATTTTGCAAAAAAAACAACAGTATTTGTTGCCTCTGCCCAAAAAATTTTAGGCAACTCCTTCTCATGTAATATGCATCTAGCCATCTCCATGACATATCTATTCCTCCTCTCACTCACACCATTTTGTTTGGAGTGTAGGGAGCAGTGAGATGATGTTCTATGCCAGCTTCATCACAAAACATATTAAATTCTGGAGAGTTGTATTCCTTTCCATTATTAGACCTTAAAATCTGAATTTTGAAGCCACTTTGATTTTCCACCAAGTTTTTAAACTTCCAAAAAAACACTTGCAACTTCAGACTTGAATTTTAAGAAATAAATCCAGCACATTCTTGTAAAATCATCAATAAAAAGAATGTAATATCTGCTACCTTGAAGTGATGGTGTCATTTGAGGTCCTCCTAGATCTGTATGTACTAGCTGCAACCTTTGTGATGCCCTCCAAGATGACTTAGGAAATGGTTTTCTGCTTTGCTTACCGAATTAACAAGCATGACAATTTGGTAGGTTATCAATCAGATCTGGTAAGCCTCTGGTCACTTCATTTTTTTGCATTTTAGTTATTCTTTGAAGATCACAATGCCCAAGTCTTTTATGCGAAAGTTCTGTGATGTTAACTTTGGAGGAATAAATTGTGTGCTCCTCCGAGGGTCAAACGAGAAGGTTTTGCTCTTTATTTTGACACTCATTATCTCATTTCTTTTAGCGTCATAAATACGACAGTGCTCATCTTCAAATGACACCTTAAATCCTTTTTGGATCAACTGACCAACACTTAACAAATTTTGATCAACATCAGGTACATAAAGAACATCAAAAATAGTTTGTGTACCTGAGTTGGTTGTTATTGCAACTGTTCCTTTTCCTTTTGCTGTAATGTGACCACCATTTCCTATTCTCACTTTTGTCATTGTCGTAGGTGTTAGATCCTTGAAAAGAGTTTTGTCAAAGGTCATGTGGTTTGTACTGAAGGTGCAAACACGAGAAGGGGGGTTGAATTGTGTTTGACTTAACTTGAATACTTTTCCTGTTTTTATACTTGATGTATAATTAAAAATAGAGTTAGCAGCGGATAAAGTAAAAATAAAACTCACAATTTTTATACTGGTTCACCGTTAACAAGGCTACGTCCAGTCCCTTCACCTTGAAGGATTTCACTAATTCAAACCTTGAATTACAACCTTTATACTGACCCTCCAAGTCAGTCTTCTCAAACAGTCTAACAATCCTAGACTCTTGAGGAATACAGCTCTTGTCTTCAGCCAATCTGACAATCCCAGATTGTAGAAGAAATCACAACACTATGAATCTAATTGCCAAGTAACCTGCTACCTCTACTGACTCCCTCAGATTGTAGACTCTACTTCAACAACTTAGATTTGACACAGTGGAAAGAAAATAACACGAGTACTTGCTTCTTGAAAGCTGGAACTCACAATTGACCTCTATGAAAAATTTGAGTGTTTGCTTTGGAAGTGTATGACTCTTTTGTGATTTTTGATACTAAGTATTCTGCCTTGAGCCTCCTTTTATAGATGCAGATTTGGGCCTCTTCCAATGCTTAAATTCGAGCTAAATCTTGCTGGATTCTCTTGCAAAAATAACTTGACCAATAGGGCTTCATTTAAAATAAAAAACATATCTTTTTAAGCCTCAGATTTCTTTCAAAAACTAATTGGCCAATCAAATCCTTTCATTGTTTTCCGCCACAGCTCCTGAATTCCACAACACTTCACTTTATTTTTGTAATAAATCTTTTTAATACTTTGATCAAAATAAATTGAAATCTCCATCGTTAATCCTCATGATCAAATCTGGACCATTGAATCTTAATGCGCTAGTCCACATCTGGACCAAATAAATTGATATGCTGTGATCCTCTGAATTCGGCCATCCTTGGACCACACTTCCTAACCCTCTGATCTTCTGATTTCGGCCATCCTGGACTCGCACCTGATATGCTATAATCCTCTGAACTCGGCCATTGCTGGACCATACATCCTGTCCTTCTGATTTCGGCCAACACTGGGCCATGGTCTGATCTGGACCATTACTGGACCAAATAATTAATTATGAACCACTGATCTGGAAATCTTCCCTCTGATCTGGACCTATTGTGGACTTGGTCTGGATTAAACTAAAATTAACTTGAGAAAAAAAATATTTCAGTCTGGTCATTTTACCTTTGATTTTGGACCAGGTCTGGATTGATTCTGGAATTCATTTCTTCTGGTCTGGACATAGTTTCATGCCCTGAGTCATGCTATTGTATGGTCTGGGTCAGATCTGGATTGATTCTCTTGTTCTGGACTCATTAACTTATCTTCTGGTTGAGTCTTGAACAAGTCTGGGCTGTTTTAATTTCTCACTACTAGGCCATCTTCTGGTCAGAGTAACTTCTGGAATAAATCTGATATTTGATTCCTCTTGGTCTGGACAAACTCTCCCTCCTGCAGGCTTTCCTCTAGTATGGTCCAGGTCTTTTTCTGATTTTTCTTCCTTCTGTTCTGGGCCAGCAAAGATATCTTCTGGTGATGTCTTGACATTCCTGGAGTATCTTCTGGTAATTCCAGAATTCATTTTCTGGAATCCTTTGATCTTCTGCTTCTGATTATTTCAGTTTCTGGTGGTATTTAATTTAATAATTCAAGGTACAAAATAAGATTACATTGAGTACTTTTGTAAACATCAAAATCCTAAGACTTAGAACCAACTTGGTTCCAACAATCTCCCCCTTTTTGATGATGACAAAACCTTAACTTATTTTGCTAGTTTATAACTCGAATGACTTGAATTACTCCCCCTCAGACCAATCTCTCCCCCTAAGTCTGATACTCTCCTTTTCAACTCCTTCTTTGTTCTCTCTTTCTTTTCTTTTCTTCTCTTCTCCTCTCCTTTTCAACTCTCCTTCTTTATTCTCTCTTTCTTTTCTTCTCTCCTTTTCTTTTCTTCTCTTCTCCTCTCCTTTTCAACTCCTTCTCTTTTCACTCTTTCTTTTTCTCTCTTTCTTTTTCTCTCTCCCTGTTTCCTCTCCTTTTCAACTCCTTCTCTTTTTCACTCTTTCTTTTTGTCTCTCCTTTCTTTTTGTCTCTCCTTTTCTACTTATTTCTTCTTTCTCTCTCTCTCTCCCCCTTTTTGTCATCAGCCAAAAAGTGGTCCTACTATTTTTGTATTTTTTGTTTTTCTCTTTACAAATTGCAGAAAGTAAAAACATAAACTAAAAAACAGAAAATAAAATTACAGGAAATTTAAAAACTCCTAAGATGACTACTTGAGCTAGTCAGATATGGAGGTCATGCTGAGATGCTTTTTAATGAACTCGAACCTATCTTCTGGTAAAGCTTTGGTGAAGATATCAGCCCATTGATGATCAGTGTCCACAAACTGGATGCTTAAAGTTCCTTTTTGAACATGGTCCCTAATGAAATGGTGTTTTATTTCAATGTGTTTTGCTCTAGAGTGTAAGATAGGGTTCTTGGTTAGGTTTATGGCTGAAGTGTTATCACAGAACAAAGGGATATTGTTTTCAAAGATGTTGTAATCTTCAAGTTGGTGTTTCATCCAGAGTAACTGTGAACTGCATCATGCTGCTGATATATACTCAGCTTCAGCTGTTGACATGGCAATGGTGCTTTGTCTTTTGCTTGACCAAGAGATCAAGTTATCACCTAAGAAAGTGCAGTTGCCACTTGTACTTTTCCTTTCCAGCTTGTCTCCAGCATAGTCGGAATCACAAAAACCTCTGAGTTTGTAGGTGGGGGTTTTCTTGTATAACAAAGTAAGGTTGGTGGTTCCTTTAAGATATCTTAAAATTCGTTTGACAGCAGTTAAATGGGATTCCCTAGGGTCAGCTTGAAAACGGGCACAGACACAAACACTAAACAAGATGTTAGGTCTAGAAGCAGTTAAATAAAGAAGGGATCCAATCATACCTCTGTATGTTTTCTGGTCTACCTTTTGGCTGGTTTCATCTTTCTCAAGTGAGCAGGTTGGGTGCATGGGGGTGGCCATAGGCTTACAGTCACTCATCTTGAACTTTTTGAGAAGTTCTTTGGTGTATTTAGATTGGTGAATGAGTATACCTGATTTACCTTGATGAATCTGAATTCCAGGAAGAACTTAAGTTCTCCCATCATGCTCATTTGGAACTCCTTCTGCATTAGGTCAGAAAACTCTTTGCACAAAGTGCCATTAGTGGATCCAAATATGATATCATCAACATAGACTTGGATAATTAGAATATCAGTTTTAATGGATTTCCTAAATAGTGTATTATCTATCTGGCCTCTATTAAATTCATTCTTAAGTAGAAAGTTACTAAGTCTGTCATACCATGCCCTTGGTGCTTGTTTTAAACCATATAAAGACTTTTTAAGTTTAAAAACATGGTCTAGAAAATCAGAGTCTTCAAATCCAGGGGGCTGTTTGACATAGACTTCCTCACTTATATAGCCATTTAAAAATGCACTTTTAACATCCATTTGTTACAGCATTATATCATGATTAGCAGCAAATGATAAAAGAATTCTATTTGCTTCTAACCTGGCCACTGGAGCAAAAGTCTCAGTGTAATATATACCTTCCTGTTGACTGTATCCTTGAGCTACAAGTCTGGCTTTGTTCCTTATCACTTCACCTTTTTCATTGAGTTTATTCCTAAAAACCCAATTGGTTCCAATAATGTTTTTGTTTGGTCTGGGTACCAGATCCCAAACATCATTTCTTTGGAATTCATTCAGCTCTTCTTGCATTGCAAGTATCCAACCTTCCTCTGCCAAAGCCTCATCAACATTGCTTGGTTCAATTGTTGAGAGTAAACCAAACAGACTGGTTTCTCTACTTGATGATCTGGTCTTTAAAGGTTCTGCTGCACTGCCAATAATGAGAGATTCTAGATGTGAAGACTTGTACTTCCATCCATTCTTTCCCTTTGACTTGTTTTCAGAGTCAGCATGTTCTTCTTCATCTTGATCTTTCTCAAATTCTGCTTCTGGTTCAACTTCTGGTTCCTGTGCCTCTGGTTCACCTGCAATTTCCTCATCTTGCTTTGACTTTTCAGAGTCAAGCTGTTTATCACCAAACTTAATGTGGATTGATTCTTCCACAGTGTTAGTTTCTTTGTTAAACACTCTATAAGCTTTTGATCTATCAGAGTAGCCAATAAAGATACACTTTTGAGATCTAGAATCAAACTTAGCTAGGTTATCTTTAGTGTTCAACATAAAACAAATGCAGCCAAATTGCTTAAAGTAGGAAATATTGGGTTTCTTACCTTTCCACAGTTCATAGGGAGTTTTATTTAAGATGGACCTGATATAGACTCTATTCTGAATGTAGCAAGCTGTGTTGACAGCTTCTTCCCAAAGGTAGGTGGCAACCTTCATATCATTCAGCATGGTTCTGGCCATCTCCTGCAAAATATGTTCTTCCTTTCTACCACTCCCTTCTGTTGATGTGTTCTGGGGGATGAGAAGTTGTAAGAGATGCCATTCTCATCACAGAATTCTTCAAAATACTTGTTCTCAAATTCACCTCCATGATCACTTCTGATGGTTATGATCTTAATGCCCTGTTCATTCATAACTTGTTTACAGAATGAAATAAATACTTTGTGAGATTCATCTTTGTTCTTTAAAATTTTTACCCAATTCCACCTTGAGTAATCATCAACAATCACAAAACCATATTTCTTACCACTGAGAGAAGCTGTTTGAACAGGACCAAACAGATCTAAGTGAAGTAGTTCAAGTGGTTGAGAGGTAGAAACACATTTTTTAGTTTTAAAATAGCTTTTAGTTTGTTTACCTCTTTGACATGCTTCACACAGAATCTCAGTTTTGGAACTTACCTTGGGAAACCCTCTTACCAACTGGAGTGTGCTCAACTCTGATATGAGTCTGGGGTTTGCATGCCCTAGCCTCTTGTGCCAAATCAGATTATTCTCACTTACAGATAATAGGCATTTAACCTGTTGCTTAGCAAGACTAAAAAGATCAATTTTATAAACATTATCCTCCTTAGTGCCAGTGAATAAAATAGTCCCATCAATTTGACTAACAGCTTTGCAAGTTTTTTGATTAAAGATAACATCATATTTGCAGTCACTTAATTGACTTATGCTCAGAAGATTATGTTTTAGACCTTTAACAAACAGAACATTTTTAATAGACAAGGGAGAAGAAGTGTTACCAACAGTTCCTGTACCAATAATCTGACCTTTCTAGTTTCCTCCAAAGGAAACTTTGCCTCCATTCTTCATAGTCAAATCTAGAAACATAGATTTATCTCCTGTCATGTGCTTGGAGCAGCCATTGTCAAGATACCAAGTTTTGTGTTGTTGATCAGACCTTGCCTTTTCTCTGTCAAAATCAGAGTCAGAGTCAGGCTCAGATTCAGACTTAGCTTCTGTTCGAGCCATTAAGGCCAGTTCTTCTTCTGGCCTGTTTGATCAGTTTCCTTGATTCTGCTTTGGTGTATAAACCATGTTCCTCTGATGATTCTGGAACATGTTTTGATTCTGGTGATTTTGGTGAATCTGGTGGTTCTGATGAATTTGGTAATTCTGGTGATTTTGGTAATTCCTGATCTGATTTTGGTTCTGGTTCCAGTATTGGTTCTGGTTCCAGTTTCTGTGCTTTTGATACTGGTTCCAGTTCTGGTTCTAGTTCCAATTCCTGTTCTGGTTCCAGTTTTGATTCTGGTTCCAATTCCTGTTCTGGTTCCACTTTTGATTCTGGTTCCAGTTCTGGTTCTGATTCTAATTCCGATTCTGGTTGAGTTGACTCGACCTTTTTCCATCAGACTTAGATTGCCTTTGTCTTGTTGTAGCAAGAACATAAACCTTCTTCTGCTTGTGCATTGCCAACATCCATTGTCCAGGCACCATTGTTGGTGTTTCCTTTTGGTTGCTCAGAACATATACAACATAGACAATTTGATCTTTTGGTACCCAGAACTGATTGGGTCCAGGTTTGTTAGTTGTAACAGCTCTCTGATCTTGTTCAGATTTTACCTTTGGACAAGATAATTCAGAGTGACCTTTCTTAGCACAAACAATACATAAAACATCAGAATGAACAACTTATTTTCAATAATTGTTTCTGTAAAACCAAGACCTCTCTTTCCAGAGTTACTGTTTCCATAAATCATAGATGCATATTTACTTCTTTCCATTCCATTAGAAATAAAGTTTTGAAAAAATTGCTCATGCATATCAGATTTACAAACAGTTTCAGAAGTGGAACAAATATTACTTTTGAGAGTTTGGTTTTCAGACTTGAGTCTTGCAACATCAGTTTTAAAATCTTTGTTTTCAGATGCATACTCAGAATTTTGATTCTTTAAAACTTGGACTTCTTTGGTTAGATTTTTCTTATCTTCCCTAAGAGTTTTCAGTTTTAAAGACATCTTATTGTTTGCATTTAACAAGTCTTTTAAAGTCTCAATTAATTCAGATTTAGAAAGATCACAAAATACCTCACTGTCTTCATCTTCTGATTCTGTTCCTGAGCTGTTTCCAGAACTTGAATTGGTATGAGCCATCAGAGACAGAATTGTTTCTTCTGATGTGCTTCCAAACTTGCCTGAATGATTGCTTCGATCATTCTTCCTTCTGCCTATTTTCCTTCCTGAAATCATTCCTTTATGAGGTTCAGAAGCAGACCTGATGTGATCCATCTTTGCTATTTCTGCCTCTTCTTCATCAGACGATTCTTCCTCTGATTCTGATACATCCCAGGCAGCCATCAGACCCTTCTTTCTGTATCTGGAACTTTTCTTGTGTTGTTTATCTTTTTCCAGATTTGGACATTCTGACTTGATATGTCCAGATTTATTGCATCCATAACTAACAATACTCTTCTTGTCAGATTCTTCCTTTCCTTTGTTGTTATGTTTCTTCTTGAAATTTCTTTTCTTCCTGTTTTCCCAGATTTTAACCATCTTTTTGGTTAAGTAAGCCATATCATCACAGTCACTGTCACTATCCTCTGATTCTGATGCTGCCTTTGCAGCTTTCTTCTGTTTCGACTTCAGAGCCAGATTCTTCTTCTTCTTTGGTTCATCTGCTTCTAGTTCTATTTCATGAGACCTGAGTGAGCTGATTAGATCTTCAAGCTTCAAGGTATTCAGATCCCTAGCTTCCTGTACTGTAGTAACCTTTGGTCTCCACCTTTTTGGTAAACTTCTTAGAATCTTCCTGACATGATCTGCAGTGGTATAGCTTTTCTTTAATACTTTTAAACCTGATACCAGAGTTTGGAATCTGCTGAACATTGCTTCAATGTCTTCATCCTCTTCCATCTTGAACAGCTCATACTGTCTGACCAATATGTTAGCCCTTGCTTCTTGAACCTGCTGTGTTCCTTCATAGGTCAGAACCAGACTGTCGAATATGCTCTTTGCTGTTTCTTTATTTGTGCATCTGTCAAATTCCTTGAATGTGATGGCATTGATCATAATGTTTCTGGACTTGTGATGAAGTTTGTGTAATCTGCACTGATCTGGTTTCATATCATCCATGTCTAATTTTTAGTTGGATCTTCTGGATCAGTAGGTGCAGTGTATCCTTTGACTATCATCTTCCATAGTTCAAGATCTCGAGATATGACAAAACTTCTCATTCTGTCCTTCCAATACTCAAACCTTTCTCCATCAGACAGTGGTGGTCTTTTGATGTTGCCTCCCAATTCTTCTCTGGAATCTGCCATGTTGAACCCCTTGGACCTTTCCTCAAACACTATTAAGTGCTCAGCCTTGAGACCGAGCTCTGATGCCAATTGAAGGTGCAAACACGAGAAGGGGGGGTTGAATTGTGTTTGACTTAACTTGAATACTTTTCCTATTTTTATACTTTTAAAACAAAACTTGATGTATAATTAAAAATAGAGTTAGCAGCCGATAAAGTAAAAATAAAACTCACAATTTTTATACTGGTTCACCGTTAACGAGGCTATGTCCAGTCCCTTCACCTTGAAGGATTTCACTAATTCAAACCTTGAATTACAACCTTTATACTGACCCTCCAAGTCAGTCTTCTCAAACAGTCTAACAATCCTAGACTCTTGAGGAATACAGCTCCTGTCTTCAGCCAATCTGACAATCCCATATTGTAGAAGAAATCACAACACTATGAATCTAATTGCCAAGTAACCTGCTACCTCTACTGACTCCCTCAGATTGTAGACTCTACTTCAACAACTTAGATTTGACACAGTGGAAAGAAAATAACACGAGTACTTGCTTCTTGAAAGCTGGAACTCACAATTGACCTCTCTGAAAAATTTGAGTGTTTGCTTTGGAATTGTATGACTCTTTTGTGATTTTCGATACTAAGTATTCTGCCTTGAGCCTCCTTTTATAGATGCAGATTTGGGCCTCTTCCAATGCTTAAATTCGAGCTGAATCTTGTTGGATTATCTTGCAAAAATAACTTGACCAATAGGGCTTCATTTAAAATAAAAAACATATCTTTTTAAGCCTCAGATTTCTTTCAAAAACTAACTGGCCAATCAAATCCTTTCATTGCTTCCCGCCACAGCTCTTGAATTCCACAATACTTCACTTTATTTTTGTAATAAATCTTTTTAATACTTTGATCAAAATAAATTGAAATCTCCATCGTTAATCCTCATGATCAAATCTGGACCATTGAATCTTAATGCGCTAGTCCACATCTGGACCAAATAAATTGATATGTTGTGATCCTCTGAATTTGGCCATCCCTGGACCACACTTCCTAACCCTCTGATCTTCTGATTTCGGCCATCCTGGACTCGCACCTGATATGCTATAATCCTATGAACTCGGCCATTGCTGGACCATACATCCTGTCCTTCTGATTTCGGCCAACACTGGGCCATGGTCTGATCTTCTGATCTGGACCATTACTGGACCAAATAATTAAATCTGAACCACTGATCTGGAAATCTTCCCTCTGATCTGGACCAATTCTGGACTTGGTCTGGATTAAACTTAAATTAACTTGAGAAAAAAAATATTTCAGTCTGGACATTTTACCTTTGATTTTGGACTAGGTCTGGATTGATTCTGGTATTCATTTCTTCTGGTCTGGACTTAGTTTCATGCCCTGAATCATGCTATCTTATGGTCTAGGTCAGATCTGGATTGATTCTCTTGTTCTTGACTCATTAACTTATCTTCTGGTTGAGTCTGGAACAAGTCTGGGCTGTTTTAATTTCTCACTGCCATGCCATCTTCTGGTCAGAATAACTTCTGGAATAAATCAGATATTTATTCCTCTTGGTCTGGACAAACTCTCCCTCTGGCAGGCTTTCCTCTGGTATGGTCCAAGTCTTCTTCTGATTTTTCTTCTTTCTGTTTTGGGCCAGCAAAGATATCTTCTGGTGATGTTTTAACATAACTGGAGTATCTTCTGGTAATTCCAGAATTCATTTTCTGGAATCCTTTGATCTTCTGCTTCTGATTATTTTAGTTTCTGATGGTATTTAATTTAATAATTCAAGGTACAAAATAAGATTACATTGAGTACTTTTGTAAACATCAAAATCCTAAGACTTAGAACCAACTTGGTTCCAACATGTACAACCATTGTCAATGAGCCAACTTTCTGATGTGGCTATTGTGGAAAAACAATTTGCCACAAACATCTGATCTTCTTCATCTTGATCAGCTACATGGGCTTCTTCTGATTTTTGCAACTTGCTTTTGCAAATCACTGCTTCATGTCCAAGTTGATTGCATTTGTTGCACTTTGCATCAGGCCTCACCCAACATTTAAATGGTGAATGACCTAATTTGTTGCAATGCTTACAAGGAGGATAGTTTCTCTTTGAGCCTCCAGTTTTGCTTTGCATGTGACTGCTTGAACTACTTCCATAACTTCTATTTTTAAAGTTCTTGTTCTTGCAATCTTTGACATGTTGATGTTTGACAAACAAGGCTCCTTCAACAATGGACTCTTGTTCATGAGCCTTCTTTGTTCTTGAGCCTGCAAAGCATTCAACAATTCTGCCAAGGTGGTCTTGGACAGATCTTTAGTATTTTCCAAGGTAGTTATTGAAGCTTCATATTTTTCAGGTACTATAACAAGAATTTTTTCAACTATTCTTGAATCATCAAATTTACTACCAAGAAGCCTTACCTTGTTGGTAATGTCAAGCAATATGTCCGAGTACTCTTTGATAGTTTCAACATCTTTCATCCTTTGTAGCTCAAATCCCCTTATTAAATTGAGAATTTGAATGCCTCGTATCCTCTCATCTCCTGCATATTCATTTTTAAGATAATTCCAAATTTCTAGAGCTGATGAAAACAACATAATTCTGGTGAGAATTGTTGTTGAGACACCAACAAACAAAACGACTTTAGCTTTTGATTTTCTAGTTTTCTTTTCTTTATGACTTTTCATCTGAGCCACCGTCAGATTATTTGGCAGCAGAGCAACTTCATATTCTTCTTCGACGGCTTCCCATAAATCCAAAGCCTCCAAATGAGTTTGCATCCTCACAGCCCACAAATGATAATTCTCTCCATCAAAAACTAGTGGAGCACCTTGAGAATAGTTTGAAAAATTTGATTCTCCATCCATGATTGCTTAAAGATCCCTTAAGAATGCGGCTCTAATACCAATTTTTATTTAAATTCTAATAAGAATAATAAAAGAAACTACAGTAGAATGATTTGTAGAATAGAAAGCTGATGCTATTTTTAATTAATTCACCAAGCATTACATTTATAGACAAAATATTGAACTCAAAATCAAATCTTCCATGATTTTAGCTAACAAATCATGACTAACAAATTTCCTAAGAATAAGGACTAACATAACAATTCAAATAATAATTATTGACCAAGTAAAAACACAACAGTGACTAAAGCAAAATAATAATAGATACTAATTAATTATTTAGGTAAGGTTATTTTTAAATTTAGATAATTCTACTTGTCACTCTTATAAAATTAAATTAAATTAATGCAATATCATACTCATTAATTTACTGATGACTCATCTCACAATTACACGTTTTAGATTGATAACTAATGAAATAGTTTTGATTATTTGTAGATAGTTGTTATATTGGGTTCGTTTGTTTAAATTTCCTAATAAGAAATATTTTTTATAGTATATTCTTTTTTTGTTATAATATTTTAAAAAAAAAGATTTAAATAAAAAATTGTTTAAAATAGTTTATCTTAAAATATGATTATAAGTATTTCATCTATTTTCTACAACTTTTTTGAATAATGAAATTTCAAAAATTGATCAAATTGATTAAATTGACAACAAATGAATCAAAAAACTTTTACTATTTTTAATTAAATTTTCATAAAAATCATTTTAAAAAATATAATGTCAAAATCGCATTTTCAATCTACTGTTGTGTTTTTCTTTTCTTTTTCTTCTCATTTTTTTTTTATAAAAAAATCATTGCATATTAGGAATTAGTAATTTTTTTAGTTAAGTACATAAGCATTGTGTTCAACTTTTTTACATTCTCGTAACATTTTGCTTCATGGAAAAAAAAGAGGCAAAAAAATAGTATCATGACACCCTTATCGAACATGTTCTCGAGCTAAAATCATGGATGAGTTGGAGCATACAAAAATGATCTAAACCAATTGAAAGACCTTGTGACTAAAAGCTTGGAAATCTTAAACCCTCGATATTTGAAATCATGGGATTCCTTAATGAAAAAAGTATCATGCAGAACTCATGTTCACCCTTGATTTCAAAAGTCTAACAATTTTCAACCTTTAGTCTACTTTTTGGTTATACTCTATCTCAAGTTAGTTGTCCACAAGATTTGAATCTGATACTATTGAGATTCATCACCATCATCTACCCTCTACTTATGGGTCATGAACACACTTTATTGGCTTTTCACCATACATAAACCTCTAGAAGTTGGGTCGTCTATATTGAATTTTCATCATTACTGCTTATTACTTTGATGTCGTGGAAAAATTCATAAGTCTAAAAAAAATTACAAATCTTGTATGAACTTTGGAGACTATTGAAGAAAAAGCCTCGATTAAACACAATTTTGGAGACATTGACGATGTTCGCCTGTATATCCAAGGCACAAAGTCAACAATAGAAATATTATCAAGTTTCCCATGATTGTTAATTTTAATCTAATCTAATTCTAAAACATTGATTATATTGATGTGCACAAAGTTTTATGATACTTTATTGTAGAATTGATACACTTTTGTTCTTTAATATTTTGAATATCAACAAATGCATTTAGTATTGTTTCCTTTTCTTTCTCACCCATCATTTATTTCACAGTTTCTTACCAAACATTATATATCTTTCTCTTTTTTAAACCATGTACCAAACATATTTGGAAGTAGTCCATTCATAAATAAGTTTGCTAAGATCTCATATTTATCGATATTTTAATTATAAGAGATAAATAAATCAACAAAATTAATGATAAAATTATCAATCCTTTAAATGTATTTAACTTTTGAATATAAAAAATGTATTTAATTGTTGAAAATATAATATAAAAAAATTAATTTTTGTTCAAATTGACTATAAATAAATTAATATAATTCATATAGAAAATCTTTATATCAAGAATTTGGTCAAAAGATAACTAATGCATTCATTTTTATGTGTTATACACATTAAAAATTTGATCTATTTAAGCCATGAACTCATAAAAAATAAATACTCATTATTTTTTCTTATAAATTCATGTTCCCGCTAAGTAAACTCATAAAACCATACAGTATGATGCTTTGATACTAATTAATTATTTAGGCAAGGTTATTTTTAAATTTAGATAATTCTACATGTCACTCTTATAAAATTAAATTAATGCAGTATCATATTCGTTAATTTATTGATGACTCATCTCACAATTACACGTTTTAGATTGTATTTAAGGAAATAGTTATGATTATTCTTAGATAGTTGTTATATTGGGTTTGTTTGTTTAAGTCTTTTTTTTAAAATAACTTTAAAAATCAAAATTTAAAGGAAAAATTGGTTTAAATAGTTTATTGTAACATATGATTGTTAGTATTTCATCTATTGTCTACAACTTTTTTGGATAATGAAATTTTAAAAAATGATTAAATTGAAAAGCTATTTTGAGAAGATCTACATAAAAATCATTTTTAAAAGATACCTTTGTTAAAAAAATGTGATTTTTATAATGTTAAAATCTCTAATAATGAATATTTAAGTTATTTAGTGATAAAATTACTTTTTTTTAGTTGGTAACAAATAAATCTAAAACACTTGTACTATTTTTAGTTAAATTTTCATAAAAATATTTTAAAAAATATAAAATCAAAATCACATTTTCAAAATCTTGAACAAATGAACCTATTGTCAATTCAAATTAATCAATTCTTATAGGAGTTCTACATTAAAATTATAATCAATTCAAACCAATGACTGATATTCAATGAAATATTTTCTATCTCAAAATGATGTTAAAAAGGTAATAATTTAAATATGACAGTTTTTATAAAAAAAAAAAATAAACCAAATATTTCATATTCAAATATGATTGGTTTGCTTTCAAAATATATTTTAAGGTTAAGAGATGAAACTCCGGTTTAAGATTAAAAAAATTATTTAATTTTATAAGATATCTGTTTTTTTATTACTAGATCAAAGTTAAAATGCTTTCATTTTTAGTATATCGAAACACAACTATTCCATATTCTTATAATAAAAAATAAAATAAGTGTACTTCATATAAGTTAAATAATGAGACCTTCATATTATTATGCTATATTATACACACAAATTTGTATTAATTAAGTGAGAATTCAGTTAGTCAATGATTTAACTCAAATTTGATTGCTTTTCCAGAAATAATATACAATTTTTATAGTCGTCATCATCATTTTAAGAAAAAATTTCACAATATATAAACATATAGGCTAAATTTCATCCGTGCTTTGGTTGAAAATTTTGATCAGTTTTTTGAATTTTTGTAAAAAAAAGGATAATAGGGTTGATTTTTTAAAACATAAAATATCAAATTGTCACTTAAAATTAAAATAAAAGACCAAATCGGAAAAAAAAAGAAGATAAAAGACTAAAACGTTAATTGAAATTAAGTTAAGGGACCACAGATACTATTTAGCCTAAACATATATATATACCGAATAAAATCTAAAAATATAAAATTGTCATTTAACCAATCAATTTTAAGAAAATGCTCCAAATTCATATAACCAAATAAATTATAAAGGAAACAATAGATTCATAATTTCCTTTTATAAAGAAATATTCATAATTTTCTAATCTATTTTAAATTAATCTATCAATTCAAAACAGTTTGGGAAAATTGTAATCAATATTTATATCTAACTATAAATATTTACAACAAAAACTATAATTTCTTATACTTTCTTTTTGTAATATTAATTTTTATGTTCTAGTTCGATGGCATAAATTCCATTTTTTAACACTTCTGATAAAAAAAAAAGCATTGGCAATATGATGTTGGTAATTAAAATTATAAAACTCGTAAAAATCTGCATTTTAGATTGGCTGATGATACTAACATATAATTTTGGTAATTAAAATTGTAAATTCAAGTTTGAATGAATTGGGAAATAAAAAATTATAAAACAAGAAATAAAAACAGTCAACATCATTAGCAATTATTCTTGCTCATCTAATTTTATACTAATTAAAATAGTGGATTCAAATTTATCGGTAACATCTAATTTTTTCCTACACTTCAATTTCAAATTCATATTTATATTTTACTCTTCCCTCTTTCCGTAGATCCATCTTCCTTTTCCTCAAACACGTACATTATTCACTAAAAATCCCCCTTTTATTTTTTCTCTCCCAAATTATCTAAAAAATCTATGTGTGTGAAGAAAGAATACATTTTTTATTGTCTCATGTGCATTCGTTTTTGTCTCATATGCATTCGTTTTTCTATAGTTTCTATTATCATTAGTCTATGGTGAAGAAGAGAAGGAGAAGAAGATGAACTCTATCAATTTAATTTGATATTTGTATTTTTAATAAAAAAAATATAAATTGATGTTTTCTATTCCAATTAAGAAATATGTATTTTCCGTTATATATATAGTCATCTAAGCACTTAGCAGAAACACCACTTTAAAAAAGAGTCTTTGTGCAAAAGAAGATAAATTTAAAGGATTAAAAAATGCAATTTAACCTTAAGAAAATTAATTAAAAAATATTTATAATTATAACTTGATGGCAATTCAAATTTAAATTTTATTTTTAATGATATTTGATTTGTTACAGTTAACAATTATTTACGACTAGAATTTTCCATATTATGATTAAAAAATAAAAAAGGTGTGTTTAACCTCTCTGTACATTTAAAATTTTTGAACGTATATAATGCAATACATTCGTACACAAGTAAAATTTCTAAATTCAAAAAGTAAAAACTATAACAATACTATAAAAATGCAATCGTATTATTAAAGGATAGGAAATGTAGTTTGTTAAAAGTGTTATATTTTAATTCTTCTATCCAATATCCCAAATCAGAAACTAAAGTTGGGGAGTAGAACGCTCGTAATTTCTAAGATGAAATAGAGTCAAAATTTATAAGAAGAATAATGAGGGAAAAAGAATAGGTGTTCATTTTTTCGGAATAATTGAATTTTTTTAACATGAATATTTGAATTAATAACTTAGAATTTTTTTAAGTTAAATTTATATATTGATATTAAATGAGAATAGGTGACACTTTCTATTCTCTCTAGTTAAAAGTAACTATAGTGACAAATAAAAATGTGTCACTAAACATTAAGTGTCACAATAGATCTCTTTTTTTGTAGTGCTTCCTCTCCTCCTTTCTCTATTTCTCCTTGTTCTACAAACAAAAACAAAAAATTAAACATTAAACTTAGTAAATGTAAACTACAATTATAAAGAATAAACATAAAGATATCATATATAGAAAAATTACTCACATCCCAACGACGAATCTCCAAAATCGTTGTTTAAGATTTTCATTTGTGTTAAAGACGAATAGATGCATTGTTTTCCTACACCCACATTATGGCAATTGAAATGAGTTGAATTTTTTGCCGACGAAACTAATGTCATGGTTGAACGAAGAAGAAGCGCATATGAAGATTTGACAATAATTGGGATTTTAGGTTGCACGAAGGAAAAGAAGAAGAAGTGATATTTTAGATTTTAGGTTTTTCAAATGTAGGAATTTATGATTTAGTCCTCATAAATATATATAGTTGTCAAATATTTGACATATCATCAACTATTGTCATGTCAAAGACTACCACGTCACTTCTCTGTTTACCACAAAAGCTTTTTTTTTAATAACAACTAACAACAATGATGATTTTAAAACTAAATCGAAAAAAAAACTTATAAGGACACAAGAAAGGCGTGAACTTACAAGTACAAATCAAATATTCAATCTTTTAAAATTAATAACAATTTATATTATGTTGATGATACATATCTAGTTGAATATATGAAATATAAGTGTAAACTTTTTGATGTAGTATTTTTCATATATTTTAAAATTTAATATTAAAAAAATTATTTCAACTAATTATTAAATTTTATTTCCAATAACATTTATTCCTTAAAATAAAATAAGAATACTAATCTCATATTATTCTTCTCGTGCACCGCACAGTATACGATTTAGTTAAATTAATAATATATGAATAATTAATATATCTCGATGTTTCTACATCATGAGATTGTATCACACATCATTTAAAATATGTCTCGTCATTATTTTTTTAATTCAAATAAATGGAAGAGGGACAAAAACAGTCTGATTTTAAAACAAGAGAATTAATTACATAAAATTGTAAAAATAGAATAACTAAAGCTGCAATTAACCTTAAAATTTATCATAAATTTCTTTTATTAAAACATATAAATACTGTAATGTGTAATGTGTAATATTGTAATGTGTAATGTGTGTGTACCCGTTACCGAATTAATTACATAAATATATAAATAAATCATATTAAAAATAAAATATTGTAATGTGTGTGTACCCGTTACCAAAACAACTTATAATGAAAGGGCCAAATCAACAAATAATAGATGATCTTTCACAAAAACAAAAGATCATTAGTGAATTATTCCATTACACACCATATTGTTCTTCCATGGATCCATTAAGGTTTACAAAGATGTACAATTTTTTTTCTTCTATTAATTACTTTTTACCTAAAGAAAATTATTTTTTTTGACATATTAAAGCTAATACTATTATATATATATATATATATATATATATATATATATATATATATATATATATATATATATATATATATATATGAAAATCAAACTGAAAGAGGGAATTGAACCGTTGAGCAATGAATCCATTTTAAGTCTAACTCGGTAATTATGAAGTTTAGTTATAATATCCATAATTAAATTAAAAATTTAGTAGATTAAACTATTGGATAAACCATCTTGAACATACAAAAGAAAATTGAACAATTTATTGGGTTTGTATTCTTTATATGGAAATTCTAAGATTAAAGTTATTCATCGTAAATAAATACTTGAATAATTTTCAAAAATGTATAATTTATATATATATATATATATATATAATTCATTAAGAAAAATGAAAGAGATATCATAATATTTTTTTAAACTACTTGTATGAAGTATTGATATATCATTAGTACAAATGTAAAGTGAAAAATATTGATTAACTCTTAAGAGTGAGGTTAATAGTATAATTATATTGTAGAATTGAAAAGGTTAATAACAAAGATAAACTTATTGTATGGAGGCTAGTCTCGAAATAAGGTTTCTTCTATTAAGTGTTTTATGATTTACATAATAACTAAGAAATTCATAAATAGTTATTGTAAAAGATGAATTATCAAGTTGCATATTTAAAGTGGTGTGCTTCATGATTATGTTGGTACTTTAATCCTCGAATTTTCCCTGCATATGAGGTTTCTAGTTTTACTTTATATATAAACTGTAAGAATGTATAAACTAGTATGAACTGATTGAAAAAAATGAATCAAATGATTGACAATGGGAGCTAACACCCCTTTTATATACAAGGATGTTAGCTTGACTAGCAAGCAAAAGACTAGCTCAACTTCCTATCAAACTAACTAATAAGAAGTAACAAACTTATCACAGAAAAATACAAATACAAAAGGATTTAGTTGACAACAAACTATTTGGGACAAGATCTAGTGAACCAGCTCCTGGTTGTTATGCCAGTCATCGTGCACATAAGTCTATCATCTAGCTCTCAACCAGTCTACAGTCATCGTGCACATAAACCTATCATCTAGCTCCCAGCGAGTTTGTTTGTGGGTCTTCAACCAGCTTCATCAACTCCTAGTCTGTCAGGGCTAATTAGCTTGCAAACATGGATAACAAGCTTCACCCTTTGTCTTCAAACGTTCCCCCACAAGCTTTGGATTGGAATAAATTGAACAATCCAAACTTGCTAATAAATTATCTGAAAATATCTGTCAACAATCCTTCAGTGAATAAATCAACTAGTTGGTCAGTCCTTTAATTGGTAGTAGTTATAAAATTCCAATTTGAGCCTTCTCTCTAACAATATGACAATCAATGTCTAGATAATTTGTCTTTTCATGAAAAACTGAATTGTCTGCAATTTGTATTGCATTAACGTTGTCACAAAATAAAGTTGTTGTTTTAAGAGATCCGTATTAGACAAATCTCAGTCTATGTTATTTAACTTTTATATTGTTCTTCGTTACTAGTTTGATTTATCAAGTCGTTGTATTTTCTGTACTTTTATGCCTTAATTTTTTAGCATTTTTCAAACTTGCATTTAAGTTTTTATTCTTTAACCTTCACACATTAGTAATTATATATACTTATGTTTATGTTTTTAAGATTTCAATGATCAAAGTGTTTGCTTAAATTTTATTTTTCTGTAATTTACATGTATTAACTTGTCATTTTCTTCCGTTAACAACTTTTTATCATTTATTTGAACCATGTATGTTTCGACATAATGGTTTCTTTATGAAAATGATATGAAACTTGAGTGTCAAACTTTCTCGATCCTTGAAATATTTACATATGTATTTTTGATGTTTATTAATTGATGTTTTTGATTGTTTTCTATTAAAACCAATATCAACATTAACATATGTTGGGGTTCTCCTTTTTAATTTATAAAATAAGAAAATTTATACGGTGCTATGGAGAAAAAAAAAGTGTACCGGTATTATCAAAATTTTAACCAGTAATTGAGTAAGTTTATCACTAACTCATCCATGTTAGCATTCATATGTTCTATATTAAAAGTTGACTAAATCATTAGTACTCATTGACGAAGCAGTACTATTCAACTACTGATCAATTAATTTGATAGTACAAAAACATGTCAATTTACAAATAAACCGTAGAAGCTCCCATAAAATAAAGTTACATTAGTTTTTACACAATTAATGCGCACAAATTTATATTGATTAGAGGTGGAAATATTTAATACAACAAATTTTGGTGAAACAATAATAAATTATGGAGTAAACGGTGATTTTTAGTCCTTAAAATTTTAGATGTAAGTCAATTAGTCCACAAATTTTCAAAATAACAAATTAGTCACCTAAATTAAAGAATATGAAAACTCTTGATAAAAAAAATCAAAACTTGTAAAAGTTATACATTCTAATTTTAATAGTCTTTTGCTACATCGAAACAAGCATAAAAATATATTTTAATTTAAGAACTAAATTACTATTTTCAAAGGAACCTATCTAAGGCTTGTTACGATACCTTCAAAAGGATATGGCATAACCCTTGCTACATGGCCATTAAAGTCAACTACAAGTAAGTCTGTGCCTTTTTAATTTCTATATCTGTAATTTTTTTTTTCAATTTAAACTCTATAAGTTCAATTTAAATTTAAAATCATCTCTACTATTAGATGTTGTTGAAAAAAAGTTTATGTGATAAACAAGTGAGTGACATGATAGTTTGGTAGATAATTATTATTAATGAAATAATTAATAATTAAATAAATAAAAAAATGCATTGAAGTAATTAAATTAATTAAAAAGAAATGAAATTAAGTTAAAAGTGTTATATTTTAATCCCTCCAACCAAAATCAAAAACTATATTTGAGGATTAGAATTCTCACTCATTCCTCTCATCCTTTCTCTATTTCTCCTTGTTCTACAAATAAAAACAAAAAATTAAACATTAAACTTAGTAAATGTAAACTATAATTACAAAGAATTAACATAAAGATCACAACTTTAGGAAAAATCACTCACATTCCAATGAAAACATCTCCAAAGTTGTTGTTTAAGATTTGCATCTGTGTTAGAGACTAATATACGCATTATTTTCCTGCACGCACATTCAGGCAATTGAAACAAGTTGAGTTTGTTGCAGATGAAACTGATGGCATGGTTGAACAAAGAAGAAGCATATGAAGATTTGAGAATAGTTGAGATTTTAGGTTGCATGAAGGAGAAGAAGAAGAAGAAAGGGGATTTTAGGTTTTAGGTTTTTCAAATGTAGGAATTTATGATTTAGTCCTCATAAATATACCTAGTTGTCAAATATTTGACATATCATTAACTATTGTCATGTCAAAGACTACCACGTCACTTCTCTTATCTGTTTGCCACAAAAGCTTTTTTTTTAACAACAACTAACAGCAAGAATGATTTTAAAACTAAATTTAAATAGTAAAAAAAAAACTTATAGGGACGACAATTAGAAAGGTGCGGCATTACAAGTACAAATCAAATATTTAACCTTTTAGAGTTAATAACAAAAGAATTAGTGAATTATTACATTACACACCATTTAATTTGTTCTTCCATGGATCCTTTATGGTTTACAAAGATGTACAATTTATTTTTTCTTCTATTAATTACTTTTTACCAAAAGAAAATTACTTTTCATGACATATTAAAGCTAATACTAGTATATATTAAAATCCAAGAATCTATTTCAAGTCCGGAAATTATATAATTTAGTTATAATATCCATAATTAAATTAAAAGTTTAGTAGATAAAACTATTGGATAGACCATCTTGAACATACAAAAGAAAATTGAACAATTTATTGGATTTGTATTCTATTTATATGGAAATTCTAAGGTTAAAGTTATTCATCGTAAACAAATACTTGAATCATTTTTAAAATATTAATGTTAACAAATATGGTCTTATAATAGATATATAAGTTTACTAATATTAACAAAAATGTATAATTTATATATATATATATATATATATATATA
>JBBPBO010001984.1:14037722-14177897 GCA_037974295.1 Cicer cuneatum
TGAACATTTTCAATTTTTGCAGAATTATTCTTACCAATAATACATGTACCTCTTATTTGAGCTTTATCATTGTTTCCAAATGTGACTGATCCTCCATCTTTTGTTTCTAGTGAAATGAAACAATGTTTATCCCCTGTCATATGCCTTGAGCAGCCACTGTCCAAGAACCATGGCTTTCTTTTGTTGATCAGAGGATTTGCCTGTGTCAGAATTTAGGAGTGACTTAGGTACCCATATGGAATTGGGTCCTTGGTAGTTAGTCTGTCCTCTTGTAAGGATTTTCTTTTTATGGTAGCAAACTGAATCATGGTGTCCATACTTATCACAAAATGAACATTTCCTTTTGTTAATTTCAGCCCTTTTCTTAGCATGACAAATTTTGATAGTGTGTCCATGTTTTTTGCAAAAGGTGCATTTGGGTCTGTCCTCTTCTTAATTTGGTAGAAAGAAGTTTTCATATAATTTTTGCTTTTGAGAACTGTTAAATCCAATACCAGCTTTGTCAAAAATTCTAGATTGAGATCCCATAATTTTTTGAAATGTATCAGTGGATTTTACAAAGTTGGTAATGTCCTTTTTGAGTTCTTCTACCTTTTCTTTTAAAACACTCTTTTCAGTATCCTCTTCTGGAGGATGAACGTTGACAATCTTCTTGTTCAGAACTTTTTGTTGTTCTGATAATTTTCTATGAGATGCCTACAAGTCTAGAATGATTTTTTGATATTTATCATTCTTAGCTTGGAGTTCGTCATTTAACTTCTTTATTTCATAAAGTTGGTTTTTAAGAAAACCACATTTATGAGATAAAGTGTTTGAGTCATTCAAGAGATTGTCAAATTCAATTTCTAGATTTTCACAAGAGGGACATAGATCAGTAATGGTTACCTCATCAGTATCGAAGTTTGCCATAAGGCAGAGGTTAGCTTCTTCTTCCTTGTCTTGTTTGGAGGATGATCCATCACTGTCATCCCAGGTGGCCATCATATTTTTATTTTTACTTTGAAATCTTCTTGTGTTTCTTTTGTTTAGAGGAAATTCAGTTTTGTAATGTCCCACTTTGTTGCATCCAAAACAGGTAATTTGACTTTTGTCAGTTTTTTCTATTAGAGGGGACCTTTTTTCTTGTCCTCTTCTAATTATCTCTGAATTCTTCTAGAAATCAGAGCGAGTTTATCTTCCTCATCAGATAGAGGATATTCTGAGTTTTCTCTTTTTATGATATCTTCATTTTTCTTGGAGGAAGTGCTTTCAGTTTGGCTAGATTTTAACGTAATTATTTTTCCCTTTTTGCTTGGTTTATCAGCAAGCAGTAATGGTTCATAAGCTCTAAGAGTTCCAACCAGATCTTCTAATCTCATGGTGGCCAGATTTCTTGCTTCTGTGATGTCCGTCACCATTGGTCTCCATTCTTTTGGTAAACTCCTCAGAATTTTCCTTATCCTCTCTTGAACTGAATATTCCTTTCCAAGAGATCTTAAGTTATTTAGAATGATTGTTAGCCTTGAGAACATTTCATCAATGGTTTCTTCTTCCTTCATTTCGAATAATTCGAATTCTCTAACACCCATGTCAATCCTTGCCTTTTTAACATGACTTGATCCTTCATGATGGATTTTCAGAGTATCCCATAGTTCTTTAGCACTTTGGCATTCTTCAACTCTGTCATATTCTTCCCTGCTCAAAGCACACGTTAGAAATAAATGAGCTTTAGAGTTTAGAAGTACCTTAGCATTTTCTTCGGCTGTCCATTGTGCTTGAGGTTTTTCATCGAAGGATGAATCTGTGTTGTTGATTCTAATGACGTGATTTCCATTCTCAACCACATACCACATGTTGTTGTCTTGTGATATGAGGAACAGTCTCATCTTTCCTTTCCAGTGATAGTAATCTGTGCTATCGAAGTAGGGAGGTCTGCTGGATGATCCTCCTTCAGGAATATACTTGGCTTTTTACATTTTTCTTTTGATCTTTTTCTCTTACACTGTTAGGTGTAGTTTTCTAGAGAACCTTGCTCTGATACCAATTGAAGTGACTAGAATATCACTAGAAGGGGGGTTGAATAGGGATATTTGATGTTTAAAAATTTTCTTTTAAGTTTTAAAGCTTTATCCTCTTCTAGAGGATGAAGGTAAGGGGTTAGAAATTCAAGTTAAGTGAAAGAACAGATTAATTGTAAAAGAGAGAGGAAGATTGGAGATTGACACACACAGCTTTATACTGGTTCACCCAAAAAGGGTTACGTCCAGTCCTCACACACTTGTGAGAATTCACTAAAAACAGTCAACCTCTCTCAGAGGTTAGTTATAGCTTTTGTGTTTTTAAGCTTCACCAAGCTTATAATATCTTCTCACGAATTTCAACTATTTCTAAGTGTAACTCACTTAGAAATTACTGTAACGTTTGAAGGTGTTTTGATGTTTCTCTTAACTAGCACTTTCTAAGAGGATGATTCAAAGATCTAGTGTAATACAATAGAAAGTGTGAAGAGAGGATGAGAATGACACTTGATAGCTCTTGGCCTTTTTTCTTTGATTACTTGTAGTTGTGTGTTGAATGAAGAAGTGCATCAATCCTTTTATAGAGTTGTAAGATAGACTAACAATGGTTCTTGATGCTTCATATCCGTTGGGCACAGTGATCAAAAAGGTCAAGGTCTAGTATTCTGAATTACAGAAATGCCATCCAGCTGTCTTTTGTCTTGTTTGATTGCAGGAAGATGAGAGTGCAGTTCATCCTCGTATGGCATATGCAAGCCTTTTGGAAGTCCGTGTCTTGGCTGTCCTTTTTCTTTCTCTTTCTCCAAGGCATGCCAGGTTCTATTTTAGGCTTTGTTTAATTTAACCTTTATGTGTAGGTGAAAAGGTAGAACCATTTTTATCATAAGCCTATGTATTAGAGCTAGAGGTCCATTCTACTATATTCCAAATATCTGCGCTCATCCTCTGCCTTCCTTTGTTTCTTCAGTTGACTTGTTTGTCTTTCAAACTTTAAATACTGAATTGACTTTGCACATGGAAGGAAAGTACAGTTAACGTGATTCTGGACATTTTGGCTTATAGTCGGTTCATCCTCTTTGAGGGGTTCATCCTCTGGTCCATCCTCTTGTTTGAAACCTTGTTGACTTACATAGTTTTTATCTCATTTGAAGAATAACCTGTTTTCTAATTATAAAACACTCAAGAGCACAGATTAGATTCAACAAGAGTCATAATCAATCAATTTTGTTATCATTAAAACCATATGAAAGAGATTTTGTCTCAACAATTTTTTGTCAAAAAACATATTTTTTAAATTTTATAAATATCAATAAATTATTTAAAAATATTAAAAAGTAATTCTAACATTTGTGCCAGTCTCTATAATAATTTTAATTTCGTATTAAAAAGTAATTTCATAAAAATATACTAATAAGGAATTATATCAATTTGAAATAATGTAAAATAATTCAAAATTTGAATTTATTCCATATTATAGCTTTTGGAATTAAAAAAATAGAGTCATATTAACGGTGAATTACTTGGGTATAACAATCGAGTCAGAGGTAATGCTGCAAAAAATTTATATTATATAAGAGAATAAGGTACTATAATAAATAATGAATTGTTCTACAAAAATAATGTTATCAAATCTTTAAAATAAATCTTTACTACTAAAAAACTTTAATAATCAAAATATTCAAAATTGAGTATTTAATAACTAAACCCGAAATAAAATACGACGTAGTTAGACACCATGTCTACTTATTCTTGATCTACTAACTTAATATAACGAAATTACTTTTCTCAAAGGAGGTAGACATCCTCGACGATTTACATATCTGAAAACAACACTTTAATGAGATACTAAATCCAGTGAATAATATACACAATTTTAAAACAAGTATTATACTCAGCCGGCAGGGTAACCAGAAAAATCGATAATGGCATACGGGTTCTTCCAAAAATATTATTTAGAAATATATATAATATAACTAAGATCTTTCTATAATAACCAATTACTTCCAATAATTAATAAAAACTCATCTAATTAAGTTAACAATAATTCATTTATCCAATTAAACTCATCCAACATTTATTAAATAAATCCAATACACACAATTATTCTACAGAAAATAAATAAATCAATTCAATGACATCTTATTGTTATATGGAGATGTACTACTTTCGCGAAGTGAGTATTATCTCATCTAGTGTTGGTACAAGACTCATGCGTGTGCAGTTTAAAACTCATCTCGTATAGGGTATAAGACTCGTCTATCTACATGGAGCACATAGCTCATCTAAGTAAGTAACCGTGGGGTACAAGATCCATTGATATGGACACCATATGAAGCATAAACATATCTCAAACACATACAATAAAAATAATTCATTTTTTTAACAATCTTCTTCATAAAATTATATTTACAATATAATATTTTATTTAAATATATAATAACAACAATCAAACAAAAACACATACTAGAACAATCTTTTAAATATTTATAAAATAATTTCACTAAAATATATACTTATATTTAAATATTTATATAACAATTTGATTTGTTATCCTATATTTACTCAGTTGAACTCTTGGTTGTTACATATAAAACGTGAGTATATATTGAATTCATTTAGGATGAATTGTTTTACAACTAAATCACCTATTATCTCTATTGGTATATATTCAATTCAATGCTTTGGTGTAAAGTCAAACCAGTATCAATAATAATAATAATAATAATAATAATAATAATAATAATAATAATAATAATAATAATAATAATAATAATAATAATAGTAATTTATTTTAATTGTATTTAATCTTTGATTTTATGACGTTACACACATAACTGCGAGATATTGAATTTGAATTTGGAAGATAGTATTTAGTCTATAGCAAGTTGTACACATGAAAGATAAAATTTGCCATCACTTTTAATCACATCTTCACACTGCTAAACTATGTGCAATAATAAATCCATTAACTAAGAAATATGAGTAAAACTGTTAATTATAAGCTTAACTTTTATTTCATATATCAATATATAATGTTGGAATACACTATAAGCACAATACAATCTTTAATAATTTACTTTTATTGTTCGTATATCACAATTTTGTCTAGGAACTTAAGTTTGGTGCTAATAAAATGTTGGTTTTGTAGGTTAACGGTGGACATTGACAAGCATTATCCATACATATGCAATGTTGATGGGGATGACGATCTTCACATTGGCCATCAGTATCACAATGGAGAGAGATAACGGGACCCAATCTTGCATCTGATTTCTTGCACATATCTACGTATACAATAATATCATAGTTAACATATGAAAATATTTCAATGTAAAATTATTGGCGTACTTCAATGTTTCGACAAAAATAAATCACAAATATAAAATATTTCGAAAAATTGATACGTTTAGGTAAAATATTTGAAAGAGATTGAGAGTATAGCATGATTAATGACCTGATGCAATGGTGATCACAAAAATTAGTAAGACTGCAAATTTGATAGCTGAAGGTTTTGAGAAATCCATCATTCACAATGCTGTATAAATTGAGGTTTAAGCTTATATTTATATAAACTATATATCACTATTATTAATAATAAATTCCCAAATCCCCATGAATTTATCTATATTTTATTTGTAATAAATTTTATAGAGTGATTTGGAAAATATATCTTTCTAAAAGTGTTTGAAAAGTAAATCTAATAAACAAATATAAACTGTATATTTATATATACATAAATAGTATAAAATTATCAATCCATTAAATGTATTTAACTGTTGAATTTTTATAAAAGAAATTAATTTAATTAAAAAAGATGGTCTAGAATTGAGGAGTTTATTATGAATATTTGATGGTATTAGATAAAATTAAATAATATTATACTAAAGTCACGATTTAATATTATTATAAATTATCAGCTATATTAAATTGAGATTTCAGTCAAAATAAAACTATATTAAATTGAGATTAAATATATATTAAAGTAACATCTCTTTTAAATATTAGAATATAAAAATAGTATAACAATATTTGTAACACGTACCCCAATTCTAAACTATTATCAACATTTCCTTATTATTATTATTATTATTATTATTATTATTGAAGGTAACACTTCAAATGTCGGGAGCTACCATGCAACACATATTTACCTTGACTGTCGCGTATATATGTCACGGGTTGAGTTGAGGGGATCTATGAGGATAGGACCAATTTTAATTGTCTATCCACTTGCGTGGTGGTATAGTATCAAGCCTCATAACCAAGTATTTCAGAGTTAGAATAGTACCAAAGAAAAATGAGGAATCTAGAGTATGGGAGCATGCATAACATTACTTGATTTGTGTGTTGACTTACTTGATGTTGTGGATTGTATCAATGTTTTACCTTGATTATTCTTGTTGATTGTGATTTGCTATGATACGGTGTTTAATATATTTTACGTGTTCTTCTCAATTATTTTATACTATTAGATGTTTTTGAAGCTCACCCCTCATTGTTTGTGTTCAATGCTTGCGAGAGTGCAGTTATTTCAGGTTATCGATTGGTGATCCATGCTCTCATAGGTGATACTGGGTGGGAGTGATTTGTCGTATTTTGTTGAGTTATGAACTAATTTAGATTTTTGTAAATTCGATTGATCAATTGTGTTATTTTTTATCTTTTATTCAAAGGTAGAAATTAATTGATTCTATGTTTAGAACATGTTTTCATGTTAGTAATATTTATTTAAAAAACTTTAACTATATTCAACTATATTCAATATTATTTAATTGAGAATATTTTTGCAAACATTTTGTGTAAGTGTGACGTCTTGAACCTTATATTTTAAAAGAAATTTTTTTATACGCTAACTTGGGATTGCTGCGAATGTCTTTCAAAACTAGTGCATTTTACTTTTTACTTCAATTTGGGTTTAGGGTATCACAAACACTAATTATTGTTGGAACCAAGTTGGTTCTAAGTACTTAGGATTTTGATGTTTACAAAAGCACTCCATGTAATCTTATTTTGAACCTTGAATTATTACATTAAATGCCACCAGAATATGAAGTTTCCAGAGGCAGAAGATGAAGACACCAGATAATGCATCTAGAAGGTACTAGAGGATGCATCCTGAAATTACCAGAGGATATCTTTGCTGGCCCAGATCAGAAGGAAGCAAAGTCAGAAGGAGACCTGGACCAGACTAGAAGGAAGCCTGCCAGAGGGAGACTTGATCCAGAGCAGAAGGAATCATAAGTCAGACTTAGTTCAGAAGTTTTTCTGACCAGAAGATGGCCTGACAGTGAAATGATAAACAATCCAGACTTGATCCAGACTTAATCAGAGGATAAGTTAATGGGTCTAGAACAAGAGATTCAATCCAGATTTGACCCAGACCAGAAGAAATGATGTCCAGATATGATCCAGACCTGATCCAAATCAGAAGGTAAAATGTCCAGACTAAAATATTATTTGTCCAGATTTAATTTCAGTTCAATCCAGACCCAGTTCAGAATTGGTCCAGATCAGAGGGAAGATGTTCAGATCAATGGTTCAGATTCAAGTATATGGCCCAGTGTTGACCGAGATAAGAAGATTAGACCATGTCCCAGTGTTGGCCGAAATCAGAAGGTCACAATGTGTGGTCCAGCATTGGCTAAGATCAAAGGATCACAGCAGATCAGTTTGCAAGTCAAGGTTTGCTGAGATCAGAAGATCAGAAAGTGTGGTCCAGGGTTGGCCGAAATTAGAGGATCACAGCAGATCACTTAGTATGGTCCAGATGTGGACAAGCGCAGAAGATCAAACGGTCCAGAATTAATCATGATGATAATCGGTGGAGATTTAATTAAATTTGATCAACGTATTAAAAGGATTTGTTACAAAAATAAAGTGAAGTCGTATCGGAGTTCATAAGCTATCGGCGGGAAGAAAGATTTGGTTCAGAGTTAGTTAAAGTCAGGATTGGTCAAAGTTATTTTTGAAAGCATATCTAGAGCTAAAAAATATATGTTTTTTATTTATATGAAACCCGATTGGCCAAGTTATTTTTGCAAGAGAATCCAGCAAGATACAACTCAAATTTCAGCTTGGAAGAGACCCTAATTCACATCTATAAAAGGAGGCTCAAGGCAGAAGACTTAGCATCGAAAATCACAAAAGAGTCATACACTTCCAAAAGCAAACACTCAAGTTTTCAGTGAGGTTAATTGTGAGTTCCAGCTTTCTAGAAGCAAGCACTCATGTTATTTTCTTTCCCTTGTGTTAGATCTAAGTTGTTGAAGTAGAGTCTACAATCTGAGGGAGTCAGAAGGGGTAGCAGATTACTTAGCAATTAGATTCAAGGCGTTGTAATTCCTTGTACAATCTGGGGTTGTCAGATTGGTAGGAGAAGACTTGACTTGAGAAGTCAAGGTGCTGTATTCCTCAAAAGTCTAGGATTGTTAGACTGTTTGAGAAGACTGACTTGGAGGGTCAGTGGTGTTGTAATTCAGGGTTTTGAATTAGTGAAATCCTTCAAGGTGAAGAGGCTGGACGTAGCCTCGTTAACAGTGAACTAGTATAAAAATTCTGTGTTTTTATTTTTACTTTATATTGGCTGCTAATTCTGTTTTTATTCATACATCAAGTTTTGTTTTAAAAGTGCAAAAACAGAAAAAGTATTCAAGTTAGTCAAACACAATTCAACCCCCTTTCTCGTGTTTGCACCTTCAATTGGCATCAGAGCTCGGTCTCAAGGCTGAGCACTTAACAGTGTTTGAGGAAAGATCCAAGGGGTTCAACATGGCAGAATCGAAAGATGATTTGGGAGGCAACATAACAGACCACCACTGTTTGATGGAGACAGGTTTGAGTATTGGAATGACAGAATGAGAAGTTTCTTCATATCTCAAGATCCTGAATTATGGAAGCTGGTAGTCAAAGGATACATTGCACTTACTATTCTAGGAGATCCAACTAAAGAACTGGACATGGAAAATATGAAACCAAACCAGAGCAAATTATTCAAACTGCATCACAAGTCCAGAAACATCATGATCAGTGCCATTATATTCAAGGAATTTGATAGATGCACAGGTAAAGAAACAGCAAATTGCTTATTCGACAGTCTGGTTCTGACCTATGAAGGAAGCCAACAAGTTCAAGAAGCAAGGGCTAACATACTGGTCAAACAGTATGAGATGTTCAAGATGGAAGACGATGAAGACATTGATGGAATGTTCTGTAGATTCCAGACTATGATATTTGGACTAAAGGTCTTGAAGAAAAGCTACACAACAACAGATTATGTCAAGAAGATTCTAAGAAGTTTACCAATCAAGTGGAGACCAATGGTTAGTGCAGTTCAGCAAGCCAAAGATCTGAATAACTTAAAACTTGAAAATCTGATCAGCTCACTCAGGTCTCATGAAATAGAACTAGAAGTAGATGAACCAAAGAAGAAGAAGAATTTGGCCCTAAAGTCGAAACAGAAGAAAGCTGCAAGGGCAGCATCAGAATCAGAGGATAGCGACAATGACTGTGATGATATGGATTACTTAACCAAACAGATGGTTAAGATCTGGGAAAACAGGAAGAGGAGAAACTTCAAGAAGAAACATAACAACAAAGGAAAGGAAGAATCTGACAAGAAGAGTATCGTCTGTTATGGATGCAATGAACTTGGATATATCAAGTCAGAATGTCCAAATCTGGAAAAAGGAAAACAACACAAGAAGAGTTCCAGATTCAGAAAGAAGGGTCTGATGGCAGCCTGAGATGTATTAGAATCAGAAGAAGAATCGTCTGATGAAGAAGAGGCAGAAACAACAATGATGGCACACATCAGGTCTGCCTCTGGACTTCATAAAGGCACAGTTTAAGGAAGGAAAGTAGGCATAAGGAAGAATGATCAAAGCAGTCATTCAAGCAAGTCTGGAAGCACATAAGAGGAAGCGATTCTGGCTCTGATGGCTCATACCAACTCAAGTTCGGGATACAGCTCAGGCTCTGGAACCGATTCAGAAGATGAAGACAATAGGGTATTTTCTGATCTCTCTAAACCTGAATTAATTGAGGTTGTAAAAGATTTCTTAAATGCAAACAATAAGATGTCTTTAAAACTGAAAACTCTTAGGGAAGATAAGAAAAATCTGACCAAAGAAGTCCAAATTTTAAGGAATCGAAATTCTAAGTATGCAACTGAAAACAAGAATTTTAAAACTGAAGTTGCAAGACTCAAATATGAAAACCAAACTCTCAAAAGTAATGTTTGTTCCACTTCCGAAACAGTTTGTGAATCTGATATGCATGAGCAATTTTTTCAAAACTTTATTTCTAATGGAATGGAAAGAAGTAAATATGCATCTATGATTTATGGAAACAATAACATTGGAAAGAGAGGTCTTGGTTTTACAGAAACTATTGCTGATACTAAAACTGTTCATTCTGATGTTTTTGCTAAGAAAGGTCACTCTAAATTATCTTGTTCAATGGTGAAATCTGAACAAGATCAGAGAGCTGTTAAGACTAACAAACCTGGACCCAATCAGTTATGGGTACCAAAATATCAAATTGTCTATGTTGCAGATATACTGAGCAACCAGAAGGAGACATTAACAATGGTGCCTGGACAATGGATGTTGGCAATGCACAAGCAAAAGAAGGTTTATGTTCCAACATCTACCAAATAGAAGCCAATTGACTCTGGTAGTAGAAGAACTGGTCAACACAATACCTATCAGAACCAGAACCATAGGAGGAACAGGAAATATCAAAGAAATCACACATATCATATGAATCAGAATAGGAACTGGAACCAGAATTAGAACTGGAACCAGTATCAGAGGTACAGGAACTGGAACCAGTATCAGAGGTACATGAACTAGAACCAGTATCAGAGGTACAGGAATTGGAACCAGAATTGGAACCAGTATCAGAGGCACATAAATTGGAACCAGAACCAACACTGGAACTAGAATCTGAATCCGTACCAGAACCCGAACCAGAATCAGTATAATTACTAGAATCACCATAAGTTCCAGAATCACCAGAGGAACATGGTGTATCAGCCAAAGCAGAAAGAGAAGAATCAGAATTAGGAGAGTTCTTCAAACACTCTAGTGAAATTCATCAAGACTACAAACCTGGAAGGGAATTCAAATCCCTTAATCCAAACCATGTAATCCCAGAACATACAGATTTGGAATCTGAAAATCAGATGCAAGAGGATTTTCAGAGTAAAACTGAAACTATTGACATAGAGGTTATATCTTGCTGTAGATACTATTATTGTTTGATATTTATGTTTAATGTGATAACAAGGAGCTTGATCTTAAAAATCAAAGCTAGATAAGTATTCTGCAGGTTTTCAAACTGTCAGAGGAACCAAGTGATTCATGAGATGCGAACACTTCAACAGAAACAATATTTCAGTGGTTTCAAAATCAAGAACAAACCACCAGAAGCAGAATTAATGGTTTGGTTGTATTGAGTTCAATTTTAAATTATTTGATTTGCCTTATGTTATATGACAAACTGCTTGATCTTGACAAATCAAAGCAAGATAAAGATAGTGCTGGGAGCAGAAGCAGAAGAAACCGAAGTACCTGGAAAGGTAGAGGATACAAGCAAGTCAGCAACACATGACAAATCTTCAAAAGATAAATCTGATCAAGTCAGAAACAGCCAAGATAAGTCATAAGAGAAATCTGGATATTTATTAGAATCAGAAGTTATTACATATCTACCAGAATCCGAAGCTGTTGCAGATTTACCAGAATCAGAAGCTGTTATAGATCTTCCAGAACCAGAAGTTGATGCAGACCAAACAATGTTGATGAAGCTCTGGTAGAGGAAGGTTGGATACTTGCAATGCAAGAAGAGCTGAATGAATTCTAAAGGAATGATGTTTGGGATCTGGTATCCAGACCAAACAAAAACATTATTGGAACCAAATGGGTGTTCAGGAATAAACTCAATGAAAAAGGTGAAGTGGTAAGGAACAAAGCCAGACTTGTAGCTCAAGGATACAATCAACAGGAAGGTATAGATTACAGTGAGACTTTTGCTCCAGTGGCAAGGTTAGAAGCAATTAGAATTCTTTTATCATTTGCTGCTAATCACTATATAATTCTGTATCAAATGGATGTTAAAAGTGCATTCCTAAATGGCTATATAAGTGAGGAAGTCTATGTCAAACAGCCCCCTGGTTTTTGAAAATTCTGATTTTCCAAACCATGTTTTTAAACTCAAAAAATCTTTATATGGTTTAAAACAAGCACCAAGAGCATGATATGATAGACTTAGCAACTTTCTACTTAAGAATGAATTTGATAGAGGCAAGATTGATAATAGTCTATTTAGGAAATCCATTAAAAATGATATTTTAATTATTCAAGTTTATGTTGATGATATCATCTTTGGATCTACTAATGGCACTTTGTGCAAGGAGTTTTCTGACCTAATGCAGAAAGAGTTCCAAACGAGCATGATGGGAGAACTTAAGTTCTTTCTGGGAATTCAGATTCACCAAGGTAAATCAGGTATACTCATTCACCAATCTAAATACACTAAAGAACTTCTTAAAAAGTTCAAAATGAGTGAATGTAAGCCTATGGCCACCCCCATGCACCCAACCTGCTCACTTGAGAAAGATGAAACCAGCCAAAAGGTAGACCAGAAAACATACAGAGGTATGATTGGGTCCCTTCTTTACTTAACTGCTTCTAGACCTGACATTCTGTTTAGTGTTTGTGTCTGTGCCCGTTTTCAAGCTGACCCTAGGGAATCCCATTTAACTGCTGTCAAACGAATATTGAGATACCTTAAAGGAACCACCAACCTTACCTTGTTATACAAGAAAACCCCGACCCACAAACTAAAAGGTTTTTGTGATTCCGACTATGCTGGAGACAAGCTAGAAAGGAAAAGTACAAGTGGCAACTGCACTTTTTTATGTGAAAATTTGATCTCTTGGTCAAGCAAAAGACAAAGCACCATTCCTATGTCAACAGCCGAAGCTGAGTATATATCAACAGCAGGATGCAGCTCACAGTTAATTTGGATGAAACATCAACTTGAAGAAAGGAGGAGCGAAAAAGAAAGAGATGAAAAGAGAAGAAGTTGAAAAGGAGAAGAAACAGGGAGAGAGAAAAATAAAGAGAGAAAAAGAAAGAGTGAAAAGAGAAGGAGTTGAAAAGGAGAGGAGAAGAAAAGAAAGAGTGAAAAGAGAATGAGTTGAAAAGGAGAAGAAAAAGTCAGTATCAGACTTAGGAGGAGAGATTGGTGTGAGGGGGAGTAATTCCAGTTTTCGAGTTATAAGCTAGCAAAATAAGTTAAGGTTTTGTCATCATCAAAAAGGGGGAGATTGTTGGAACCAAGTTGGTTCTAAGTACTTAGGATTTTGATGTTTACAAAAACACTCCATGTAATCTTATTTTGAACCTTGAATTATTACATTTAATGCCACCAGAACATGAAGTTTCTAGAGGTAGAAGATGAAGACACCAGATAATGCATCCATAAGGTACTAGAAGATGTATCCTGAAATTACCAGAGAATATCTTTGCTGGCCCAGATCAGAAGGAAGCAAAGTCAGAAGGAGACCTGGACCAGACCAGAAGGAAGCCTGCCAGAGGGAGACTTGATCCAGACCAGAAGGAATCATAAGTCAGACTTAGTACAGAAGTTATTCTGACCAGAAGATGGCCTGACAGTGAAATGATAAACAGTCCAGATTTGATCTAGACTTAATCAGAGGATAAGTTAATGGGTCCATAACAAGAGATTCAATCCAGATTTGACCCAGACCAGAAGATAGCATGGTTCAGGGTATGAAACAAAGTCCAGACCAGAAGAAATGATGTCCAGATACGATCCAGACCTGATCCAAATCAGAAGGTAAAATGTCCAGACTGAAATATTATTTGTCCAGATTTAATTTCAGTTCAATCTAGACCTAGTTAAGAATTGGCCCAGATTAGAGGGAAGATGTTCAGATCAATGGTTCAGATTCAAGTATATGGCCCATTGTTGACCGAGATTAGAAGATCAGACCATGGCCCCGTGTTGGCCGAAATCAAAAGGTCAGAATGTGTGGTCCAGCATTGGCCGAGTTCAGAGGATCACATCAAATCAGTTTGCAAGTCAAGGTTTGCCGAGATCAGAAGATTAGAAAGTGTGGTCCAGGGTTGGCCGAAATCAGAGGATCACAACAGATCACTTAGTATGGTCCAGATGTGGACTAGCGCAGAAGATCAAACGGTCCAGAATTAATCATGATGATAATCAGTGGAGATTTCATTAAATTTGATCCATGTATTAAAAGGATTTGTTACAAAAATAATGTGAAGTCGTATGGGAGTTCAAAAGCTATTGGCAGGAAGAAAGATTTGGTTCAGAATTAATTATAGTCAAGATTGGTCAAAGTTATTTTTGAAAGCAAATCTGGAGCTAAAAAAGATATGTTTTTTTATTTATATGAAACCCGATTGGCCAAGTTCTTTTTGCAAGAGAATCCAGCAAGATACAGCTCGAATTTTAGCTTGGAAGAGACCCTAATTCACATCTATACAAGGAGGCTCAAGGCAGAAGACTTAGCATCGGAAATCACAAAAGAGTCATACACTTCCAAAAGCAATCACTCAAGTTTTTAGTGAGGTTAATTGTGAGTTCCAGCTTTCCAGAAGCAAGCACTCGTGTTATTTTCTTTCCCTTGTGTTAGATCTAAGTTATTGAAGCAGAGGCTACAATTTGAGGGAGTCAGAAGGTATAGCAGATTACTTAGCAATTAGATTCAAGGCATTGAAATTCCTTCTACAATCTGGGGTTGTCAGATTGGTAGGACAAGACTTTACTTGAGAGGTCAAGGTGTTGTATTCCTCAAAAGTCTAGGATTGTTAGACTGTTTGAGAAGACTGACTTGGAGGGTCAGTGGTGGTGTAATTCAAGGTTTTGAATTAGTGAAATCCTTCAAGGTGAAGGGACTGGACGTAGCCTCGTTAACGGTGAACCAGTATAAGAATTCTGTGTTTTTATTTTTACTTTATATCGGCTGCTAACTCTGTTTTTATTCATACATCGAGTTTTGTTTTAAAAGTGCAAAAACAGAAAAAGTATTCAAGTTAGTCAAACACAATTCAACCCCCCCTTCTCGTGTTTGCACCTTCAATTATAACTATTTATTATTCTTAATATGTGTTTAATTATAGTAATAAGTTTTTCATAATTATTCTTATTATTCTGTATGTTATTTTGCAAGAAATTTGTTTATAGTGTAGTTTTGAGTGAATAGTAACTACTAAAATATTGTTGATGGCTTAACAGAGGGTGCAACCCACTTAGGAGTGGTGTACCTGTCAATCTTCCAATAAATAAACTAAAAGAAAATAGAAATAGTGGGTGTGTGTAGGGGGGGAGAGAAGTTTAGAGTGTTTGCATGTTGAGAAGGAAGATGGAAACTTGAAGAGTAGTTAAGGTTTCACTTGTAGAAGAAGGAATTAGAATCAAACTTTGGGGTCTCAAATCTCTTCATAATGTAACATTGAAAACTCTCTTAGGTGTGCTTAGAGATATTGGTTGCATGTTCCTAATATGTGTTCATGATTTGCATATTTATGTATTGAGATAATCCTACTTGATTTAGCATCATTGATTATTAATAATGCATGTTAGGTGTTTGTATTAATTACTATGAACAGTTGTTGTTTTATTATGCTTGTTGAGTGTTGTGGTTGGGTTAATGATGAGATGATAATCGTTTAGTATTGGTAATTAATTGGTTTTATGCATCATTGTTTTGAATTTATTTTACTTTACTTAGCATCATTGTTTTGAATTTATTTTACTTAATTGATCATATGAACTTGAAAATATAAAGTTTGAAGTGAAAATAGTATAATTTTGTCTTTGAACCAGTATAGGTATTACCTTCGGAATTTTGTTCATAACTTTCTCCGTAGGTAGTGTTTTGAGCTGATTTTTATCCCATTAGAAAATAAACTTAATTACCTACAAAATAGATATTGATTTCACTAATTTTCATTGAGTTACAAATAAGAAAATAATATGTTGTTTCGTTTTTGTATTTCTATATCTTATTTTATTAAATTGTATTAATTGATGTCTATTATACATAATACAAATTATATTTATTAACTACACATCTTAAGCTCTCCAAAATGTTGTCGTTTATTCAAATTAAACGTCATTTAATATTTTAATTAAAGTACCAAAGTTATAGTGTTTTCTACATAAAAAGATTATGACGTAGCTAAGTTAAAATGAGTATAATAGAAGCAATATGAATCAATTTTGAGTGAAATCAATTGGACTGAAAAGTTTATTTCTATTACTTTGTTACTGTAAATTTTTATAAATTTATGTTAAACTTATAAATTTTCATGATTTTATGAAGTGGATGGTTCTGTATTATAAGTTCTTCTGCATTAGTCATCTTGAAATATCTATATTTTGAGCTAGAAAAATCGTTTTTGAGTGAAACCAATTGGGTCTGAAAGAAAACATATGGTAGTTTTATCATGTTAAAATTTATAATTTTAATAAACATAGAAATAACTCAGTAGTATTATAAATACAATTGTTTTGTCATAAGATTATTAGGTAATGTTGACTTTAGAATACCATAACTTGAGTTATATAGATTAGTTTCGGGTGAAACCAATTGCATTTGAAAGCTTTAATATAACACTATTTTCTTGCAAGTTTGATGCTAATACATGGTGTGTGTGTGTGTATATGTGTGTGTGTCATATGAATTCTATTTTAAGTGCATATTCAATTGTGTGATTGGAGTAAATGATTACTCATATGTTATCATTAGATATATATTGGATTATTATTATTATTATCCTTATTTTATATATATGTGGTTCAGTTTAGCTAGAAGGCATTGGGCGAAATCAATGTTGTATTTATGACTTACTTGTTATGTTGAGTTTAAGTCATTAAATTTGAGGCTAGAGGTAGAAGATGTATTTGAGTATAACTTACAAAGAAATAGTATTATATTAAATTGAAGTATAGTTTGTTGATAGGATTTTCCATGCTTAGCACAACGACGTGGCTAGGAAACATCTATAATTGTTTTTACTAAATCTATATTAGTGAGTTTTATGCTCACTATGTTGAGGGTGATGTTTTCTAGGTAACAAGTAACGTTGAAAGTCTGAAGAGTATATGAATTGCTCACCAGTCCTTCAATGTCATGAGTTGAAGTCAGATCACATCTTGAGTCTAGATTAGAGTCATAGGTTAATTAAGTCTCACTTGAAAGTTGTTTTAAAGTTTGTAAGTATTTAGCATTCAAAGTTATTTCAAGAATTTACAAAAGAATTTTCATTTATCTGCAAGTACTTAAATATTTTTAAATTGAAAATTTCAGTTTTATCTACATTGTGTATATGTTGTTTATATTCATAGTTAAATTTTAGGCATTACAATATTATTTTTTAATCTAAAAATTCAATAAGGACAAGGAAAAACAAAAAACAGCATGATATAAACCAAACTTTGGTATAAAAAAAAACCAAAAATAAATATCAAATTAAGAAAGTTTTCTATCCCTTGAACGAGTATGTAACAATTGAATTTCCTTCTATATTATTTTTTCTTGCTAAAATTATTGATGTGAAAGGATCTTCATTCACTATAAAATAATTATGCAAATATATAATAACGGTTGTGTTTATCAGTATATTTCCTAGTTTTCTTTCTCTAGCATTTTATAATGTTATACTTAAAGTCATACTTAAAATTAATAGTAAATTATATTAATTTAATATTATATTATAAAAAATTACATATTCAAATAATGCTAAATGTTCATATAAGTGTACATATTTATTGTAGCATATATATTTAATTGAGATTAAAAAGTATATTGATATATATATATATATATATATATATAATTATTTTGAATATAATTTAACATAAAAGGAATTTCATACTATTAAAAATATATTAATAACTATATAAGGAATATGGTTGGATTTGTCAAAATCATTGTCAATATAAAATAAATGGTCAAATATGTTTGTTTAGTCCATATAAGATAACAACAATTTTAGTCTCACTAAAAATTAAAAATTTTAGTCTCTACAAAAATATCCAGCAAACAGTTTTAGTCTCGCTAAACCAAAACATATTTAATTGTCCTGCAATTTTTGAAAAAATTAATATTTTTTGCAAGCATGTTTAGACATTATTAAATATTGTTTTACAAAATTTATAATTTTTTAAATTTGAATGAATTAAATATAAAATTGTTAAACGTAAAAAACTCAAGACAAAAATAACGAAAATATAGACCTATGAATTGAATTTTGAAATCATTTTTCATATAAGAATTTCCTATAATGTTGTAAAAATGTTAGCCAAAATTCATTCAAAAGTATATATTGACATAACAACAAGGACTAAAACTACATACATGATAGTTTTGTAATGACTAAAAATTATATTTCTATTTTACAAGTATTAAAATTAAAATGATTAAATATTATAGAGATTAAAAATATATTTAACCTTAAAATAAATTGAATAATAATACTGAGATCGTTATATCATTAAATATTTATCAATCTATTCCTTAATGAAGCTTAATACTTATCAAGATCGTTTGGAGATAAGGAATACATTGATAAATATTTGATTATAGGTTTAAATATGTCTTTTGTCCTTCTAATTATAACAATTTTTTTATTTTAGTCCTTATAAGTTTTTTTTATTGGTTCACATTCCTACAAATATAGTTTTATTTCAAAATAGTCAATTCATTCAAATTCTGTTACAAAAATTGTAACAAAGTTAAACCTAAATATAATTAAAAAATGACTTTTCTTAACCTAAGAATAAATCTCCAATATAATTAAATTATAACATTTTTAACCTAAAATTAACCCCCAAATATTTCAATTTGCTTCCCTAAAATTATATATTTCGCCTCAAATTTGTCCCAAACTACACTACTTGTCTGTATGAGTACTACAACACAAGGAGCTAGCTGCCTTTTCTCCACTCAACTCGTTGGTTTGGGGTGCGTGGAGTTGGAATATGCTTGAGACACATTTACTATTTGTACAAGACACAGGGAGCTAGAGCACCATCGCTGCCAATATAGTTTCATTTTAAAATTCGGTTATTGATTGGTTCACATCGCTGCCAATATAGTTTCATTTTAAAATTCGGTTACAAATCTATAACACCGTTAAACTTAAATATAATTAAAACATGACTTTTTTTTATCCTAAGAACAAATTTCCAATAAAATTAAATTATAACATTTTTTAACCTAAAATTAATCCCCTAAATATTTTAGTCTGCTTCCTTAAAATTATATATTTCGTCTCAAATTTGTCCCAAACTACACTACTTGTCTGTATGAGTACTACAACACATGGTGCTAGCTGCCTTTTCTCCACTCAACTCGTTCATTTAGGGTGCGTGGAGCTGTGGCACTCGTCCGTGTAGGACACATGGCAAGCCATGGAGCGCTTCTTATAACAATCGTAAATTTCACTTGGATAATAATTTGGTGTAGAACTGACTTACGCAATTGCAATTAAGGTGAGCTTGGTGCAATTGATTAAGGTGGAGCTCAACATGACCTGAATGGTGGAGTTGAGCTAGACATGACATAAATGGTGGACTTGTCTACGCATGACATGAATGGTGGAGTTGAGCTAAGCATGACCTGAATGGTTAAGTTGGAATAGACATGAGTTGGGCATGAGTTAATTAGGCATGAGCTGGATGATGAAGTTGAACTAGGCATGAGGCTAATGGTGGAGTTGAGCTAGACATGAGCTGAATGGTCGGACTGAACTAGACATGATCTCAATGGTGGATCTGTGCTAGACATAACATGAATGGTTAAAGTGAAATAGCAGGGTCCAAGTTTTATGGTCGTCCATACCAGTTCAAAGTCCATCGAGCGTCGAACTTAATCACTAATTAAGGTATAGACGTTTATTCTTCAGGCCAGTAGACACCGGTCCACAAATTAATATGCCTAAACTACTTGAAAGTGTCTAGGTTGTCACTTTTAGGGATTAGAACTATTAATGATCCTAAATAGAGCCGAAAAGATGGTTGGGTAAAAATTAAAAATCACAAAAAATGATAATGCTTGGATGAAAACTTTTGAGCTGGATTATTATTATACTCTGTATTAAAATTTATATATAAAAATGTCTTATTTTCTTTTAATAGAAGGTTGTATCCGGGGATGCGACCATATCTATAGTCATTTATTTTAATTTTTTTATAACAAATAAATAATTATTAATTTAATAAATAAAAAATAATTAAATATTAAATAAAACAAAATTATATTAAAAAAATCAAATAAAATACATTTAATAGAAAAAATACATTAAAAATTATGCGGTTGAGCAGATATGCCGAAACAAACAATGTGTTATATTATTTTAACAACTCCATTCTAATTTGCATATAAATTAACAACTTTATTCTATTTTGTTAACAACTTCCTCCTATTTTATCACAATTATTCCTTCTTATATTCAGAGTTATATAAAAAATAGTTGTTAAAATAAATACTGTTTGTTTTGGCACATCTACTAAATTTGGTTTTTTTTATAATTATTTTTATTATTTTTTAATTATTAAATTAATAATTAATTATATGTTATAAAAAGATAAAAAAAAAATAAATGGCAATAGATAGTCTCATTTTCTGGATGCGACCTCTTATTGGGGGCTAAAAACAATCCTTCAAGTAGTCAGCTTTTCCACCTTGCTACCTCTAAAAAGATAAAAAAAAGGAAGATATCTTAATATATAAATTTTAATATAAGATATAATGAAGAGTTTTAAATAAAAAAAGAATATAAATAAAAAATATCTTTAGTTTGTGGCTTTAGTGATTTTTGTCTAAATAAAATAGTAATGAAATGTATATACAATTTAAAAGTTTGAAATACAAATTCGATATATAATATTTAATATAATATCGGCATTTACGACTTCAACTTTATTATAATATGGCATCCTTAGCTTCTCATTAATTTTGATTACATCCTTAGCTTCTCTACATTGTATATCAGTGTATTGCTGACTTGTTATGTTTAATATGGTTACTATAGCATTAACATTTTTTAATATGGTTTAAATCAGCTTTTTTAACCTAGATAAACATTGTATCAATCGCAAAAAGTGCACTTAAGTCTATCCTCTAGGTTCTTTGGTAGAAAAAAAATTTCATGTAATTTTTGTTTTTGAGAGCTTTTAAAACCAATACCAGATTAAGATCCCATAATTTTTTTTGAATGTTTCTGTGGATTTGACAAAGTTGGTAATGTCATTTTTTAGTTCTTCAACTTTGATTTTCAAGTCCTTCTTTTCTGTGTCCTCTTCAGGAGGATGGATTTTGACATTATCTTTGTTTAAAGTGTTTTGTTGCTCAGACAATTTTTTATTTGATTGCTACAAGTCTAAAATGAATTTATGAAATTCATCATTCTTAGCTTGAAGTTCCTTATTCAGTTTCTTTATTTCATAATTTTGGTTTTTAAGAAAACCACATTTTTGAGATAAAGTGTTTGAGTCATTCAAGAGATTGTCAAATTCTATTTCTAACTTTTCACAAGAAGGACATAAATCAGTGATGCTTACCTCATATGTTTTTGAGTTTTCCATGAGACAAAGGTTGGCTTCTTCTTCCTTTTCTTGCTCGGAGGATGATTCATCACTGTCATCCCAAGTTGCCATCATAGATTTGTTCTTGTTGTGAAATCTTCTTATGTTCCTTTTGTTTAGAGGACACTCAGTTTTGTAGTGTCCCATTTTATTGCATCCATAACAAGTTATTTGGCTTTTGTCAATCTTTTCTTTCTGAGAGGATCTTTTTTCTTGTCCTCTTCTGTTGATTATTCTTTGGAATCTTCTGGAAATTAGAGCCAGTTCATCCTCCCCTTCAGAAAGAGGATATTCTGAGTTATCCTTTTTTGTGATATTTTCAGAGTTTTTGGAGGATGGACTTTTAGTTTGACTGGATTTCAACGCAATCATTTTTCCCTTTTTGCTTGGTTTATTAGCTCTAAGAGTTCCAACCAGATCTTCTAACCTCATGGTGGCTAAATTTCTTGCTTCTGTGATGGCAGTCACCATGGGTCTCCATTCCTTTGGTAGACTTCTTAATATCTTCCTTAGAGGTTGGATCTGCACTGTTGATTCTAATGACATGATTTCTTTTTTCTACCACTGGCCACATGTTGTTATCTTGAGATATGAGAAACAATCTCATCTTGCCTTTCCAGTGGTAGTAGTCAGTTCCATCGAAGTAGGGAGGTCTGTTGGATGATCCTCCTTCTGGGATATACTTAGCTTTTGACATTTTTCTTTTTGGATCTTTTTCTCTTACACTGTTAGGTGTAGTTTTTTAGAGAACCTTGCTCTGATGCCAATTGAAGTAGCAAGAATATCATTAGAAGGGGGGTTGAATAGAGATACTCGAGGTTTTAAAAATTTTGTTTTAGTTTTAAACTACTGTCCTCTTTCAGAGGATGTTTATCAGACGTTGAAATGTAGAGAGAGAATAATGACACACAAATTTTTATACTGGTTCACCCAATGAAGGCTACGTCCAGTCCTCATAAACTTGTGAGTTTTTACTAAGTATCAAAAGCTATCAACCTCTCACTGAGGTTGATTACAAATCGTGTATTCTATGGCTTCACCAAGCTTACAATTCTTTCTTTCTGATTTCTCTCAAGTGTTACTCACTTGAAGTTCTAAATATGATTTGAAGTAGTTTGATAGGAATTACTTTCTACAAAGATGAATCAAAGATCTAGTGTATGATTATAGAAAGCTTGAGGGGAGATTGATAATGCTCTTGATATTTTCTTTTTTTTTTGCTCGTGTAGTTGTGTGTAAATCTGAAGAAGAGCAGCCTTCCTTTTATAAAGAGAAGGAAACTTTCTCTTCAAGAAAATTTTCCTTTCTGACCGTTTTCCCAAGTTGTAATGATCCTTAGTTTTGTTTTGAATTTACAGCCTTGCCATTCTGTCCTTTTACTGCCTGGCACTTGGGAGGTTACTTCTTTACATAGCTTTCCAGGAGGTTAGATCATTCCATACGTTTTTTAACAACTGGCAAGTGCTCTTTTCTGGTTCCATGACATGACCCTTCTCTGTTCGCGAATGATGCAGCTTTTGATACTTTGGAACTGTTAGTTGTTTTGTAGGAGGATGAAGAAGTAGCTAGAGTTCATCCTCTGGTGATCTTTTTATGGTATTCATCTTCTGATATTTACCTTCTGGTGTTTCATCTTTAGATGTTTACTTTCTGGTGTTCATCTTCTGATGTTTACCTTATGGTGTTCATCTTCTGATGTTTACCTTCTGGTGTTTATCTTCTGATGTTTACCTTCTGGTGTTCATCTTCTGATGTTTACCTTCTGGTGTTCATCTTCTGATGTTTACCTTGTAGTGTTCATCTTCTCATGTTTACCTTCTGGTGTTCATCTTCTGATGTTTACCATCTGGTGTTCATCTTCTGATGTATATCTTCTGATGTTCATCTTCTGATGTATGTCTTCTGATGTTCATTTGTTATCCTTTGTTGTTCATCTTCTGATATATATCTTCTGATGTATATCTTCTGATGTTCATCTTCTGAAGTTCTACTTCTGGTGTTCAACTTTTCTTCTAGTGTTCGACTTCAGGCTTTTATAGTTCTAGTTTTCTACTTCTGGTTTTCTGCTTCTGGTATTCTACTTCTGGTGTTTTGCTTCTGATTTTAGTATTCTAGTGTTCTGCTTCTGGTTTTCTGTTTTAGATGTTCTGCTTCTGGTTTTCTGTTTCAGATGTTCTGCTTATGGTGTTCAACTTTCAGGTTTTCTGCTTCTGGTGTTCTGCTTCTGGTTTTCTGCTCCAGATGTTTTGCTTCTGGTTTTCTGTTCCAGATGTTCTGCTTCTGGTGTTTTAACTTCAGATTTTCGGCTTCCAAAAATTAACGACTCTGTTTCCTGCATACGTTCATTCTTCTGGACAGGAGGTTGCGATCTTTGGATCCTGTTCCTTTCTTAGTACAATACTTAAATGCACGCATTAGTGTAATCATAATCTTAAGATAATTTTGTTATCATTAAAAGAGATTTTTTCTCAACAATCTCCCCCTTTTTGATGATGAGAAAATTTTTTTAGATTCTTAAAATAAAATTGTAAATGTGCTGTTTTTTAGTATGAAGCTCCCCCTCAGTATGAGCTGAAAGGAATAGGGGCTCCCCCTCAGAAAGTGCATAAAAGGATTTAAAGATTTTTGAACCAATCCGAATACTTTATATTGATTATAAGGTCATACAAAAAAGAGGTTCAAAAGAAAAAAACATATAGGATTGAATTACGATAATTTCAAAAAGCATCCTCTTTTTTAAGTTCCTAATCATTAACAATTTAATTTTAATCTATCTCCCCCAAATTTGTGAACAGCAAAAAGTTAGCGGGGCCCAAAGGATGGTGGTCTACTTGGAAGGAGAGGAATCATCAGACGAGGAGGAGGTTGAGGGACGAGGCAGTGGTGATGGAGGATGAACAGAGGGTACTGGAGGTTGTGCTTCTGGAGCAACAGTCTTGACCAGGTGTGCTGTGACCCATTCTAGAAGAGTGCTAAACTGTGCCAGAGTTTGATGAAAGGTGGCCATTGTGGAAAAAAGTTTTTTCTGATCCTTGCGGATCTTTTTCAGTGCACGGAGTTCTTTGTGGGAACGACATTGTTCAGGCTTGGGATCAGTGGTGAGAGGAGTGGAGTCATCTGGAATGGGGTCAGCATTGATGCTGGTGCTTTTCATTTGAGAGCAGGTTCCTTTGTTTTGTGAAGAATTTTCTCCAGATTTTTCCAGGAAGGATTCAAGTGAGCTGAATCGTCCTGTAACTTCAGGAAGTAGTGCAAGAGCTGGTTCATTGTTGATTTGATGAGCAGAGGGAGTAGTGATAAAATTTGTGGGGTACATTTTTGTAGGAGATGAGAAGATTTGAGCCATGGTGCACGAAGGTTGAGCTGGTTGGGATGGACTTGTAGGAGGATAGGGAAAGAGAAATGGTTCTTGTAGATTTTGAGATGTGTCTAGTGGGTCAGATGGAAGTGTAGTTTCTGGAGGTGAGCCTTTTGAGTAGTGATATTGAGATCAAAAAAGAGTTTAACATCGTTTTTCACAAGTGGAGGGGGTGAACTGAGTTCTTCACCTTCTGCTGAACGATGGTTTTGATTTTCAAGAGGGACAAGTTGAAGTTGTTTAAGAGGGTGGACATTTTTGGAGGGTGGTGAGGATGGGATTTTTGGTTCTTTGTCAGAAGGAGAATTTGATGCGATTGTAGGTTGAGATGGTGGATTGGAGGTTGAGTTCTGTTTTGATTTTTTCTTAGATGGCTGTTTGTGAGAAGGTTTTTCAGTGGGATCAAGGCGCATTTGGTTTACATTTCTTGCAGAGACTGTGTTGTTGAAGGTGATAGAGTGTTCATCCTCTAATGGTACTTTAAAATTTTTGAAGATTTTGGTGAGAATCATTCCATACGGAGTTGATCTCCCAAGATATGCAGCATTGACCATGTACCTAAAGATAATGTTTCCTAGATTAAGAGGGGATCTAGAAATGAGGTGATGAATAATCAGAATGTCCAACTCAGTTACTTTTTCATAACTGCCAGCCTTGAGGACAACAGAGTGTACACAAATATTGTGCAACACTCTACAGATTGGAAGAAGGTTGGATGCAACCTGGGGCTTTTGTGGATTAATAAAAATGTTGGCAAGGATAGATGAACGAGTAATCATGTAGCTAGAATGCCAAGCTTCAGAAAATAGATAGGGGCCTTCATCACGTATGTCAAAGATTTGACATAGCAAAGTTGGGGTGAGCTCAATATGTGCCCCCTTAAGAATAACACTGATGCAATTGTCTCCCTTGGACACATTTGCAGCAGCGTAGAACGTTATGACAAGTTTTGGATATTGAGGTTCATTGATAAGGAGGAAGGGAGACTAACCCAATTGATCAAAGATTTCTTCTACATTTATTCCTCCTAGAGTTAGACCTTTTAGGTCAATAATTTTTTCCATTTATAACAGTTTTGCCTTGCCATTTCTCTATAAATTTTTCTTCCAGGAGGGTGTTTTCGAAGATAGGGATTTTGGGTGTTTTTGAAGCTGGTTGTTGTGAGTTTTTTGGAGTTACTTTCCTTTTTGAAGTTGCTATTTTGGTAGGTTTGGAGGAAGGAGTTTTTGAGGAATCAGAGTGTGTTGCCTCAGAATCATCTGAGTCAATAACATGAACAGTGTTGTCTTGAATGAGTTGTTTTGATGATATTTTTCCAGATATGATTCGTGCTGATCGTCTAGAAGGAGTTGATGATGAAGTTTTTTGAGAAAATGTTTTTCTGGCTTTTGAAAATGGTTGAGTGGACAGAGGAGGATGGACCATGTTGATTGGTTTGTATGAGGAAATGGTAGGGTTTGGATCATTTTGAGAGGAGTCACTTAAGTAGTTTTCAGATTGATTTTCAGATGAGTTTCAGGAAAGTTTTCTTTTTCCAGCAGATTTGGTGCGAGCCATTTTTGGATACCTGAGGTTTTGAATTTTTTACAATGGGTAAATGGAAGAAGACACATGAGTTAATTTATAGTGTAATAATTTGTTACCGTTGGAGGGAAGAAGTATAGAGGCATAGGTTTAATCATGTCAGGCTAGGGAGGAGCACGGGTGACTTATCCATTGGGCAGTGAGTAAGCAGCGGAAATCGAGGAACCTTTTTGCAAATAGGAGTGTAATCAGCAGTGATTTGACTTGCCTCCTTCTGACTTTTGCAAATTTCAAATTTTGGAGGAAGATAGAGATTTATCTGAGTTGTCCATCCTCAGATTTATTTTTCTTTAGAGTAAAAAAAATAAAAATAACATTATGTTTAAAGTTTTGTAAATCTTATTTTCTAGACAATTTTTTACTGATTTATAATGGAAAGTTTTTCTAAATTTTTTTTGAAATGATCCTCCTGGAGAGGTTTGGTGAAAATGTCAGCAAGCTGATTTTCAGTTTCAATGAAAATTAATTCAACATCTCCTTTTTTAACATGATCTCTTAAGAAATGATGTTTAATTTCAATATGTTTAGATCTAGAGTGTTGAATAGGGTTTTTGGAAAGATTAATAGCACTTGTGTTGTCACAAAGGATGAGAATTTTTGTGTACCTTAATGAGTAGTCTTCCATTTGATTTTTTACCTAGAGATTTTTAGAGCAACATTGAGCAGCAGAAACGTATTCAGCTTCTGTAGCGGAGAGAGCTATGGTATTTTGTTTTTTACATGACCAACTAATGAGAGATGAGCCAAGAAATTGACATGCTCCACTTGTGCTTTTCCTCTCAATTTTGTCACCTGCATAATCAGCATCACAATATGCCAGAAGATCAAGATTTGAATCCTTTTTGTACCAAATTCCCAGATTTGTGGTTCCAACTAGATACCTGAATATCCTTTTTACTACAGTGAGGTGAGATTCTTTAGCGGATGATTGAAACCTTGCAAACATACCTATTGAAAACACAATGTCAGATCTGCTGGCTGTTAAGTACAGCAAAGATCCAATCATTCCTCTGTACTCCTTTTCAGAAATAGAGGTTCCTTCATCATCTTGATGTAGTGAGGAGGATGGATGCATAGGAGTGCTCATTGATTTTGTGAGATTCATGTTATATTTTTTCAGGAGATCCTTGGTATATTTTTCTTGAGAAATGAAGATTCCTGATTCCAATTATTTTATTTGTAATCCAAGAAAGAATTTTAATTCTCCCATCATGCTCATTTCAAACTCGCTTTGCATGAGGTTGGAGAATTCTTTGCACATTTTCTCATTTGTGGATCCAAAGATTATGTCATCCAGATAAATTTGAACAATCAACATGTCCTCATTATGAATCTTTTTAAACAAACTTGTATCAATCTAACCTCTTGAGAAGCCATTTTCTTTTTTAAAGCAACTCAACCTTTCATACCAAGCTCTAGGAGCTTGCTTTAATCCATAAAGAGCTTTTGAGAGCTTGTACACATGATCTGGTTTCTTTTTATCCTTGAATCCAGGAGGTTGGTGAACATACACTTCTTCATTTAAGAATCCATTCAAGAAGGCACTTTTGACATCCATTTGATATAGTTTTATTCCTTTATGTGTGGCATAGGCTAAGAAGATTATGATTGCTTCGAGTCTTGCAACTGGTGCAAATGTTTCATCATAATCAATTCCTTCTTGTTGGTTGTAACTTTGTGCCACTAATCTTGCTTTATTTCAAATAACCTCTCCATCCTCATTTAGTTTGTTTCTGAAGATCCATTTGGTTCCAATGATGGATTTTTCCAGAGGATGGGGCATAAGATTCCACACTTTATTTCTTTCAAACTGAGATAGTTCCTCCATCATGGCATTCATCCATGATTGATCACTTATGGCTTGATCAATGTTCTTTGGTTCAAGTTGAGATATCATGGCCATGTTGATTGAATCTCTTTTCAATGATTGCCTTGTCCTAACTCCATCAGCAGTATCACCTATGATTAGATCTGGAGGATGATACGTTATAGTCTTCCATCCTCTTGGAGGCTGCTGAGAGGTTGGATAAGAAATGTCCTCCTCATTTGGATTGTGAACTTTAGAGGATGAATTTTCATCTTCTTCAATTTTATCCATGTTTTCTAAACACAAGTCATCAAATTCATCAAAATTAACATGCATGGATTCCTCCACAGTTTGAGTTCTAAGATTATAGATTCTATAACCTTTTCAAGATGTGGAGTATCCCAAAAATATACCTTTATCAGATTTTGGATCAAACTTTCCCAAATTTTCTTTATTATTTAGGATGTAGCAGTAACATCCAAATATATGAAAATAGGAAATATTTGGTTTTCTACCTTTCCAAAGTTCGTATGGAGTTTTGATTAAAATTTTTCTAATTGAAACTCGGTTTGAAACATAGCAAGCTGTGTTGATAGCTTCAGCCCAAAAATATTTTTCAATGTTGGCTTCATTTAGAATAGTTCTAGCCATTTCTTGTAAAGTTCTTTTTTCCTTTCAACAACTCCATTTTGTTGAGGAGTTCTTGGACAACAAAAATTATGAGAAATACCATTTTCATCAAAGAAAGTTTCGAAAGACTCATTTTCAAATTCTCCCCCGTGATCACTTCTTACTGAAATAATTGTTTATCCATTTTCATTTTGTATCTTCTTACAAAAATATTGAAAAGCCTCAAAGGCTTCATTTTTGTGTTTTAAAAACAAGACCCAAGTAAATCTTGAAAAGTCATCAACAATAACAAATCCATATCTTTTTCCACTAAGACTTGAAGTTTTGATAGGACCAAAGATGTCAATATGAAGGAGTTCAAGAGGTTGATTTGTTGAAAAAATATTTTTGGAGTGAAAGCCACTTTTAACTTGTTTTCCTTTGGCACAAGCCTCACATACTTTGTCTTTTTCAAAATTTATTTTTGGAAGACCTTTAACTAATTCTAATTTTGATAATTTAGACATAGTATTCAGGCTAGTATGATCAGCCCATTTGTGCCAAATCCATTTATCCTTTTCAATAGCCATAAAACAAGATTCAGTAGGTAAATCATCTAAATATACGACATATAAGTTCTTTTTCCTTATACCTAAGAATAAAACTCTACCCGAGGATGAATGCTTGACCTCACATAGAGTGGGTTTAAAGATTACTTCAAATCCACTATCACAAAGTTGGTTAATGCTTAGCAAGTTATGTTTTAAACCATCAACATACTGAACATTTTCGATTTTGGCAGAATTGTTTTTACCAATAATACCTGTTCCTTTGATTTGATTTTTATCATTGTTGCCAAATGTAACTGATCCTCCATCTTTTGATTCCAAAGAGATAAAGCAATGCTTATCTGCTGTCATATGTCTTGAGCAGCCACTGTCCAAGAACCAGGTTTTTTTTTTGTTGATCAGAGGATTTACCTGTGTTAGAGTTTAGAAGAGACTTAGGTACCCATATAGAATTGGGTCCTTAGTGGTTAGTCCGTCCTTTTGTAAGGATTTTCTTTTTGTGATAGCAAATGGAATCATGATGTCCATGCTTATTACAGAATGAAGATTTCCTTTTGTTACTTTCAGCTTTTTTCTTAGCAAGACATACATCGATAGTATGTCCAGGCTTTTTGCAAAAAGTGCACCTAGGTCTATCCTCTAGGTTCTTTGGTAGAAAAAAAATTTCATATAATTTTTGTCTTTGAGAGCTTTTAAAACCAATACCAGCTTTGTCAAATATACCAGATTAAGATCCCATAATTTTTTTTGAATGTTTTTGTGGATTTGACAAAGTTGGTAATGTCATTTTTTAGTTCTTCAACTTTGATTTTCAAGTCCTTCTTTTCTGTGTCCTCTTCAGGAGGATGGATTTTGACAATATCTTTGTTTAAAGTGTTTTGTTGCTCAGATAATTTTTTATTTGATTGCTACAAGTCTAAAATGTATTTTTGAAATTCTTCATTCTTAGCTTGAAGTTCCTTATTCAGTTTCTTTATTTCATAATTTTGGTTTTTAAGAAAACCACATTTTTGAGATAAAGTGTTTGAGTCATTCAAGAGATTGTCAAATTCTATTTTTAACTTTTCACAAGAAGGACATAAATCAGTGATGCTTACCTCATATGTTTTTGAGTTTGCCATGAGACAAAGGTTGGCTTCTTCTTCCTTTTCTTGCTCGGAGGATGATCAATCACTGTCATCCCAAGTTGCCATCATAGATTTGTTCTTGTTGTGAAATCTTCTTATGTTCATTTTGTTTAGAGGACACTCAGTTTTGTAGTGTCCCATTTTATTGCATCCATAACAAGTTATCTGGCTTTTGTCAATCTTTTCTTTCTGAGAGGATCTTTTGTCTTGTCCTATTCTGTTGATTATTCTTTGGAATCTTCTGGAAATTAGAGTCAGTTCATCCTCCTCTTCAGAAAGAGGATATTCTGAGTTATCCTTTTTTGTGATATTTTCAGAGTTTTTGGAGGATGGACTTTCAGTTTGATTGGATTTCAACGCAATCATTTTTCCCTTTTTGATTGGTTCATGAGCTCTAAGAGTTCCAACCAGATCTTCTAACCTCATGGTGGCTAAATTTCTTGCTTCTGTGATGGTAGTCACCATGGGTCTCCATTCCTTTGGTAGACTTCTTAATATCTTCCTTAGAGGTTGGATCTGCACTGTTGATTCTAATGACATGATTTCTTTTTTCTACCACTGGCCATATGTTGTTCTCTTGAGATATGAGAAACAATCTCATCTTGCCTTTCCAGTGGTAGTAGTCAGTTCCATCGAAGTAGGGAGGTCTATTGGATGATCCTCCTTCTGGGATATACTTAGCTTTTGACATTTTTCTTTTTGGATCTTTTTCTCTTACATTATTCTCATCTTTCTGTTTTAGTTTTAAACTACAGTCCTCTTTCAGAGAATGTTTATCAGACGTTGAAATGTAGAGAGAGAATAATGACACACAAATTTTTATACTGGTTCACCCAATGAAGGCTACGTCCAGTCCTCACAGACTTGTGAGTTTTTACTTAGTATCAAAAGCTATCAGCCTCTCACTGAGGTTGATTACAAATCGTGTATTCTATAGCTTCACCAAGCTTACAATTCTTTCTTTCTGATTTCTCTCAAGTGTTACTCACTTGAAGTTCTAAATATGATTTGAAGTAGTTTGATAGGAATTACTTTCTACAAAGATGAATCAAAGATCTAGTGTATGATTATAGAAAGCTTGAGGGAAGATTTATAATGCTCTTGATAGCCTCTTGATATTTTTTTTTTGCTCGTGTAGTTGTGTGTAAATCTGAAGAAAAGCAGCCTTCCTTTTATAGAGAGAAGGAAACTTTCTCTTCAAGAAAATTTTCCTTTCTGACCGTTTTCCCAAGTTGTAATGATCCTTAGTTTTGTTTTGAATTTACAGCCTTGCCATTATGTCCTTTTACAGCCTGGCACTTGGGATGTTACTTCTTTACATAGCTTTCCAGGAGGTTAGATCATTCCATATGTTTTTTAACAACTGGCAAGTGCTCTTTTCTGGTTCCAAGACAATGCCCTTCTCTGTTCGCGAATGATGCAGTTTTTGATACTTTGGAACTGTTAGTTTTTTTGTAGGAGGATGAAAAAGTAGCTGGAGTTCATCCTCTGGTGATCTTTTTATGGTATTCATCTTCTGATATTTACCTTTTGGTGTTTCATCTTCAGATGTTTACTTTCTGGTGTTCATCTTCTGATGTTTACCTTTTGGTGTTCATCTTCTGATGTTTACCTTCTGGTGTTCATCTTCTGATGTTCTTCTTCTGATATATGTCTTCTGATGTTCATTTCTTATCCTTTGTTGTTCATCTTCTGATATATATCTTCTGATGTTCATCTTCTGATGGTCATCTTCTGGTGTATATCTTCTGATGTATATCTTCTTATATTCATCTTCTGAAGTTCTGCTTCTGGTGTTCAACTTTTGCTTCTGGTGTTCGACTTCAGGCTTTTATATTTCTAGTTTTCTACTTCTGGTTTTCTGCTTCTGGATTTCTGCTTCTGGTATTCTGCTTTTGGTGTTTTGCTTCTGATTTTAGTATTCTAGTGTTTTGCTTCTGGTTTTCTGTTTCAGATGTTCTACTTCTAGTGTTCAACTTTCAGGTTTTCTGCTTCTAGTGTTCTGCTTCTGGTTTTCTGTTCCAGATGTTCTGCTTCTGGTGTTTTAACTTCAGATTTTCGGCTTCAGAAATTAACGACTTTGTTTCCTGCATACGTTCATTCTTCTGGACAGGAGGTTGCGATCTTTGGATCCTGTTCCTTTCTTAGTACAATACTTAAATGCACGCATTAGTGTAATTATAATCTTAAGATAATTTTGTTATCATTAAAAGAGATTTTTTCTCAACAATATTTAATAATTGATATTTTTTGTCAAAAAACATATTTATAAATTTTATAATATCAATAAATTATTTAAAAATATTAAAAAGTAATTCTAACATTAGTGTCGGTCTCTTATAATTTTAATTTCGTATTAAAAAGTAACTTAATAAATAATCATTTCAATTTGAAATAATGTAAAATAATTCAAAATTTGAATTTATTCCATACTATAGTTTTTAGAATAAAAAAAATTAGATTTATATTAGTAGTCATGAAAAGATAACATTTGCCATCACTATAGATAAACTGTTAATTATAGGCTTAATTTTAATTTATATCAATATATAACGTGCAATACAATTTTTTTTTTTATCTTAAAAGTTAACACAATACAATCCTTCAATAATATACTTTTATTATTCGTAATATTATTCCTACATTTGTAACCGGGGATGACGAGCTTCACATGTTTCATCATAATTACAATGGAAAGAGTTTCATATGCATTCGTTTTTGTCTCATATGCATGCATTTTTTTTTGTAGTTTTTATTATCGTTATTCTGAATTTTAAAGAAAAAACGGTGAAGAAGAGAATGGAGAAGAAGATGAACCCTATCAATTTAATTTGATATTTTATTTTTAATATTCTTAATATTTAATTTTTAATATTTAATTTAATTTCAAATTCACAATATCAAAATTCATATTCTTATCAAAATTCACAATATCAATTTCATATTCACATCAACAAATATCAACAATATCAATTACAAATTCACAATATCAATTACATATATATTCATAGCAACAAATTATAAGTTCATGACAGTAGCAATACATATAACAATATTGATAGTAGCAACATATTCACAATATCAATTACATATTCACATAACAAATATCATGTCAGTCAATTAGCAATTTCTCCAGCAATTTCTTTATTTACCGTCAAGTAGCAATTTCTTTATTTACCCTACTGTAACAAAAAATATAATAAACTAATTAGAATAATGATTAGTTCACACCAAAATATACAATAATAAATTACAATTTCCAACAATGTGAAACTCACCTATTAACAAATTATATAACTTTCAGTTGGAGCACAAACTGACACCAGTCTTCTTTTATTTCAATGAGATCACTTTCAGAGTATGTTGAATTGAAGTTGTCTAAATACTATGCGATATAATATTTGAACATAAAAAAGTTAGAATCAAATATATATATATATATAGTTTATATATAAAAATCAAAATATAATGAAAATAGCGTACCGTTTCTGGAATTATATTTTGATTCATATCAACAATCTCCATGAATCTCAATATATAGTATCTGCAGTCTATGTTGTTAGTTTGACGCGAACACTATAAAATAAAACATGTACGCCAATAAATATGTATGCATTGATTGTAAATGAAAATTTAAAGGCATATAATTAAGTTCTATATCAAAAATTTCAAATCTTTATTGGAAGCCATGAGATGTTGTTTGACTTATTCTTCGACACTGAAGCACCCCTTTGAGCGAGAAAATTTGCAAAGCACTATCAAATAAATGTGATTAATTCAATGACCAACACATTATTTATATATGTAAGAAATAAATGAATATTACTTACGTGTCGAAGATATTCTTTATATTCGGATGATTGTTATAATGACCGTGCAATGGGTCTAAATAATATATAATTTCAGAGGTGACATTGGTGGAAAACAACACCCAATGTTGCCTACAAACACAAAAATTTGGTTGGCAAATTTGTTTACACAACTCATTAAAAAAGATATAGATAAAGTTGTTGGAACCAAGTTGGTTCTCAACACTTAGGATTTTGATAATGACAAAACCTTAACTTATTTTGCTAGTTTATAACCCGAAGTGCTTGAAATACTCCCCCTCAGACCAATCTCTCCCCCTAAGTCTAATAATGACTTTTTCTTCTCCTTTTCTACTCCTTCTTAAATCACTCTTTCTTTTCTTCTCTTCTCCTCTCCTTTTCAACTCCTTCTATTCTCTCTTTATTTTTCTCTCTCCCTGTTTCTTTTCCTTTTCAACTCTTTCTTTTTCACTCTTTCTTTTTCTCTCTTTATTTTTCTCTCTCCTTGTTTCTTCTCCTTTTCAACTCCTTCTTTTTTCATCTCTTTCTTTTTCGCTCCTCCTTTCTTTTTATCTCTCCTTTTCTACTTATTTCTCCTTTTTCTCTCTCTCTCTCCCCCTTTTTGTCATCAGCCAAAAAGAGGTCCTACTATTTTTGTATTTTTGTTTTTTTCTTTACAAAGTACAAAAATTAAAAACAAAAAAATAAAAGACATAAATTAAAATTACAAGAAAATTAAAAACTCCTAAGATGACTACTTGAGCTAGTCAGATATGGAGATAATGTTGAGATTCTTCTTGACGAACTCAAACCTATCTTCAAGTAATGCTTTGGTGAAGATATCAGCCCATTGATGATCAGTGTCCACAAACTGGATGCTTAAAGTCCCTTTTTGAACATGGTCCCTAATGAAATGGTGTTTTATTTCAATGTGTTTGACTCTAGAGTGTAAGATCGGGTGCTTGGTTAGGTTTATGGCTGAAGTGTTATCACAGAACAAAAGCATATTGGTTTCAAAGATGTTGTAATCTTCAAGTTGATGTTTTATCCATATTAACTGTGAGCTGCATCCTGCTGCTGATATATACTCAACTTCAATTGTTGACATGGCAATCGTGCAGTTGCCACTTGTACTTTTCCTTTCGAGCTTGTCTCCAGCATAATCGGAATCACAAAAACCTCTTAGTTTGTAGGTGGGGGTTTTCTTGTATAACAAGGTAAGGTTGGTGGTTCCTTTAAGGTATCTCAAAATTCGTTTGACAACAGTTAAATGGGATTCCCTAGGGTCAGCTTGAAAGCGGGCACAGACACAAACATTAAACAAAATGTCAGGTCTAGAAGCAGTTAAATAAAGAAGGGATCCAATCATACCTCTGTATGTTTTCTGGTCTACCTTTTGGCTAGTTTCATCTTTCTCAAGAGAGCAGGTTGGGCGCATGGGGATGGCCATAGGCTTACATTCACACATTTTGAACTTTTTAAGAAGTTATTTGGTGTATTTAGATTGGTGAATGAGTATACCTGATTTACTTTGGTGAACCTGAATTCCCAGAAAGAACTTAAGTTCTCCCATAATGCTCATTTGGAACTCTTTCTGCATTAGGTCAAAAAACTATTTGCACAAAGTGCCATTAGTGGATCCAAAGATGATATCATCAACATAAACTTGAATAATCAAAATATCAGTTTTAATGGATTTCCTAAATAGAGTATTATCAATCTGGCCTCTATCAAATTCATTCTTAAGCAGAAAGTTACTAAGTTTGTCATACCATGCCCTTGGTGCTTTTTTTAAACCATATAAAGATTTTTTAAGTTTAACAACATGGTTTGGAAAATCAGAATTTTCAAATCCAGGGGGCTGTTTGACATAAACTTCCTCACTTGTATAGCCATTTAAGAATGCACTTTTAACATTCATTTGATACAACATTATATCATGATTAGCAGCAAATGATAAAAGAATTCTAATTGCTTCTAACCTGGCCACTGGAGCAAAAGTCTCAGTGTAATCAATACCTTTTTGTTGACTGTATCCTTGAGCTACAAGTCTGGCTTTGTTCCTTACCACTTAACCGTTTTCATTGAGTTTATTCCTGAACACCCACTTGGTTCCAATAATGTTTTTGTTTGGTCGTGATACCAGATCCCAAACATCATTCATTTGAAATTCATTCAGCTCTTTTTGCATTGCAAGTATCCAAACTTCCTCTGCCAAAGCTTCATTAACATTGCTTGGTTCAATTGTTGAGAGTAAACTAAACAGACTGGTTTCTCTACTTGATGATCTGGTCTTCAATGGTTCTGCTGCACTAATAATAAGAGTTTCTGGATGTGAAGACCTGTACTTCCATCCATTCTTTCCCTCTGACTAGTCTTTAGAGTCAGCATGTTCTTCTTCCTTGCTTTCATCTTTATCAGGTTCGGGTAAACCAGCTTCGGTTTCCTCTGATTCTGATAAACTAGCTTCTGTTTCCTCTGGTTTTGGTAAACCAGCATCAGTTTCCTCTAGTTGTAGTTAACCTGCATCAGCTTCATCTTTCTTTGACTTTTCAAGTAAAACTATTTGTCATATAACATAATAGAAATCAAATAATTTAAAAATGAACTCAATACAGCCAAACCATTAATTTTGCTTTTGGTGGTTTCTGCTTGTTTTTTAAACTACTGGAATGTTGTTTCTGCTGAAGTGTTCAATTCGTTTGAATCACCTGGTTCTTTAAATCTTTGAGAAACTGCAAAATGCTTATCTAGTTTTCATTTTTTAAGATCAAGCTTCTTGTTATCACAGTAAACATAAATATCAAATAATAATAGTATTTACAGCAAGATGTAACCTCTATGTCAGCAGTTTCAGTTTTACTTTGAAAATCCACTTGCTTCTGATTTTCAGATTCTGAATCTGTATGTTCTGTGATTAAATGATTTGGATGAAGGTTTTGAATTCCTTTCCAGGTTTGTAGTCTTGATGAATTTCACTGGAGTGTTTGAAGAGCTCTCCTGATTCTGATTCTTCTCTTTCTGCTTCGGCTGATACACCATGTTCCTCTAGTGATTTTGGTAATTCTGCTTCTTCTGTTAATACTGAAGCTGATGTGTGTGATTCTGCTGTTTGTGGCTGAACCTCTGATTCTGATACTTATACTGGTTCTGGTTGTGGTTCTGGTACTAATTTTGATTCTGGTTCCAGTTCATGTTCTGATTCTGGTTCCAGTTCCTGTTCTGATTCTGGTTCCAGTTCCTGTTCTGATTCTGGTTCCAGTTCTTGTTCTAATTCTAGTTCCAATTTTTATTCTGGTTCCAGTTCCTGTTCTGATTCGTGTGATATGTGGGATTTCTTTGATATTTCCTATTCTTCTTATGATTCTGGTTCTGGTTATGGTTTTGATAGGTATTGTGTTGACCAGTTCTTCTTCTACCAGAGTCAATTTGGTTCTGTTTGGTAGATTTTGGAACATAAACCTTCTTCTGCTTGTGTATTTCCAGCATCCATTGTCCAGGCATCATTGTTGGTGTCTTCTTCTGGTTGCTCAGAATATCTGCAACATAGACAATTTGATATTTTGATACCCAGAACTGATTGGGTCCAGGTTTGTTAGTTTTAACAACTCTCTGATCTAGTTTAGATTTTACCATTGGACAATATAATTCAGAGTGACCTTTCTTAGCACAAATAATGCATAAAACATCAGAATGAACAATTTTAGTTTCAGCAATAGTTTCTGTAAAACCAAGACCTTTCTTTCCAATGTTACTGTTTCCATAAATCATAGATGCATATTTATTTCTTTCCATTCCATTAGAAATAAAGTTTTGAAAAAATTGTTCATGCATATCAGATTCACAAACAGTTTTGGAAGTGGAACACACATTACTTTCGAGAGTTTGGTTTTCAGATTTGATTCTTGCAACTTCATTTTTAAAATCCTTATTTTCAGTTGCATACTCAGAATTTTGATTCTTTAAAACTTGGATTTCTTTGATCAGATTTTTCTTATCTTCCCTAAGAGTTTTCAGTTTTAAAGACATCTTATTGTTTGTATTTAGAAAGTCTTTTACAACCTCAATTAATTCAGATTTAGAGAGATCAGAAAATACCTCACTGTCTTCATCTTCTGAATCTGTTCCAGAGCCTGAGCTGTATCCAGAACTTGAGTTGGTACGAGCCATCAGAGCCAGAATTGCTTCCTCTGATGTGCTTCCAGACTTGCCTCAATGACTGCTTCGATCATTCTTCCTTCTGCCTGCTTTCCTTCCTGAAATTGTGCCTTTATGAAGTCCAGAAGCAGACCTGATGTGTGCCATCATTGTTGTTTCTGCCTCTTCTTCATCAGACGATTCTTCTTTTGGTTCTGATACATCCGAGGCTGCCATCAGACCCTTCTTTTTGAATCTGGAACTCTCTTTGTGTTGTTTGCCTTTTTCAAGATTTGGACATTCTGACTTGATATGTCCAGGTTCATTGCATCCATAACAAATGATGCTCTTCTTGTCAGATTCTTCCTTTCCTTTGTTGTGATGTTTCTTCCTGGAGCCTCTCCTCTTCCTGTTATCCCAGATCTTAACCATCTGTTTGGTTAAGTAAGCCATATCATCAGAGTCACTGTCGCTATCCTCTAATTTTGGTGCTGCCTTTGCAGCTTTGTTCTGTTTCAACTTCACGGCCAGATTCTTCTTCTTCTTTGGTTCATCTGCTTCCAGTTCTATTTCATGAGACTTGAGTGAGCTGATCAGATCTTCAAGTTTTAAGTTATTCAGATCTTTGGCTTGCTGAACTGCAGAAACTATTGGTCTCCACTTGGTTGGTAAGCTTCTTAGAATCTTCTTGACATGATCTGCTGTTGTGTAGCTTTTCTTCAAGATCTTCAGCCCAGATATCAGAGTCTGGAATCTACAGAACATTCCATCAATGTCTTCATCATCTTCCATCTTGAACATCTCATACTGTTTGACCAGTATGTTAGCCCTTGCTTCTTGAACCTGTTGGCTTCCTTCATAGGTCAGAACCAGACTGTCAAATATACTCTTTGCTGTTTCTTTATCTGTGCATCTGTCAAATTCCTTGAATGTGATGGCACTGATCATGATGGTTCTGGCTTTGTGATGCAATTTGTATGCTTTGCTCTAGTCTAGTTTCATATCTTCCATGTCCAGTTCTTTAGTTGGATCTCCTGGAACAGTAGGTGCAGTGTATCCTTTGACTACCAGCTTCCATAATTCAGGATCTTGAGATATGAAGAAACTTCTCATTCTGTCCTTCCAATACTCAAACATGTCTCCATCAAACAATGGTGGTCTGTTGATGTTGCCTCCCAAATCATCTTTGGATTCTGCCATGTTGTTGACCCCTTGGACCTTTCCTCAAACACTGTTAAGTGCTCAGCCTTGAGACCGAGCTCTTATGCCAATTAAAGGTGCAAACACGAGAAGGGGGGGGTTGAATTGTGTTTGACTAACTTGAATACTTTTTCTGTTTTTGCAGTTTTATAACAAAACCTGATGTATGAATCAAACAGAGTTAGCATCGGATATAAAGTAAAAATAAAAACACATGATTTTTATACTGGTTCACCGTTAACGAGGCTACGTCCAGTCCCTTCACCTTGAAGGATTTCACTAATTCAAAACCTTGAATTACAACAATACGACTGACCCTCCAAGTCAGTCTTCTCAAACAGTCTAACAATCCTAGACTTTTGAGGAATACAACACCTTGACTTCTTAAGTCAAGTCTTCTCCTACCAATCTGGCAACCCCAGATTGTAGAAGGAATTACAATGCCTTGAATCTAATTGCCAAGTAATCTTCTACCCCTTCTGACTCCCTCAGATTGTAGACTCTACTTCAACAACTTAGATCTAACACAAGGGAAAGAAAATAACACGAGTGCTTGCTTCTGAAAAGCTGGAACTCACAATTAACCTCACTGAAAACTCGAGCGTTTGCTTTTGGCAGTGTACGACTCTTTTGTGATTTTCGATACTGAGTCTTCAGTCTTGAGCCTCCTTTTATAGATGCTGATTAGGGTCTCTTCCAAGCTTAAATTCGAGCTGTATCTTGCCAAATACTCTTGCAAAAATACTTTGACCAATCGGGCTTCACTTAAATAAAAAAATATCTTTTTAGCTCTAGATTTGCTTTCAAAAATAACTCTGGCCAATCATGTCTTTAATTAATTCTGTAACAAATCTTTCTTCCTTTGTGTATTAGATCTCTTAAGTAGAAATTTGACAAATGAGATCTAAATCCTCTGTGTATTTTTCCTGCCACGCTAAGTGTTGGAACCAAGTTGGTTCTAAGTACTTAGGATTTTTGATGTTTACAAAAGCACTCCATGTAATCTTATTTTGATCCTTGAATTATTAAATCAAATGTCTCTAGAAGCTGAAGTAATCAGAAGCAGAAGATCAAAGTGTTCCAGAGATTGAATCCTGAAGGTACCAGAAGATACTCCAGGATGTCAAAACATCACCAGAAGATATCTTTGCTGGCCCAGATCAGAAGGAAGCAAAGTCAGAAGGAAGCAAAGTCAGAAGGAAATCTGGACCAGACCAGAATGAAGCCTGCCAGAAGGAGAGTTGATCCAAACCAGTAGGAGTCATAAGTCAGACTTAATCCAGAAGTTATTCTGACCAGAAGATGGCCTGGTAGTGAAATGATAAACAGTCCAGACTTGTTCCAGACTTAATCAGAGGATGAATTAATGGGTCCAGAACAAGAGAATCAAACCAGATTTGACCCAGACCAGAAGATAGCATGGTTCAGGGTATGAAACTAAGTCCAGACCAGAAGAAATGATCTCCAGATTTGATCCATAACTGATCCAAAACAGAAGGTAAAATGTCCAGACTGAAATATTATTTGTCCAGATTTAATTTCAGTTTAATCCAGACCAAGTCCAAAATTGGTCCAGATCAGAGGGAAGATATTCAGATCAATGGTTCAGATTTAAGTATTTGGCCCAGTGTTGGCCGAGATTAGAAGATCAGACCATGGCCCAGTGTTGGCCGAAATCGGAAGGTCAGAAAGTGTGGTGCAGCAGTGGCCGAGATCAGAGTATCACAGCAGATTAGTTTGCTGGACCAGGTTGGTCGAGATCAGAAGATCAGAAGGTGTGGTCCAGGGTTGGCCGAAATCAGAGGATCACAGCAGATCACTTAGTATGGTCCAGATGTGGACTAGCACAGAAGATCAAACGGTCCAGATTTAATCATAAGGATTAATGGTGGAGATTTAATTAAATTTGATCAAGGTATTAAAAAGATTTTTTACAAAAATAAAGTGAAGTATTGTGGAATTCAGGAGCTGTTGGCGGGAAGAAACTAAAGACATGATTGGCCAGTTATTTTTGAAAGAAATCTGAAGCATCAAAAGATATGTTTTTTATTTAAGTGAAGCCCAATTGGTCAAGATATTTTTGCAAGAGAATCCAGCAAGATATAACTCGAAATTAAGCTTGGAAGAGGCCCTAATTTGCATCTATAAAAGGAAGCTCAAGGATGAATACTTAGTATCGAAAAGCACAAAAGAGTCATACACTTCCAAAGCAAACACTCAAGTTTTCAGAGAGGTTAATTGTGAGTTCCAGCTTTCAAGAAGCAAGCACTCGTGTTATTTTCTTTCCCTTGTGTTAGATCTAAGTTGTTGAAGTTGAGTCTACAATCTAAGGGAGTCAGAAGGGGTAGCAGATTACTTGGCAATTAGATTCAAGGCGTTGTAATTCCTTCTACAATCTGGGGTTGTTAGATTGGCAGGAGAAGACTTGACTTAGGAAGTTAAGGTGCTGTATTCCTCAAGAGTCTAGGATTGTTAGACTGTTTGAGAAGACTAACTTGGAGGGTCAGTGGATTTGTTGTAATTCAAGGTTTGAATTAGTGAAATCCTTCAAGGTGAAGGGACTAGACGTAGCCTCGTTAACGGTGAACCAGTATAAAAATTCTGTGTTTTATTTTTACTTTATATCCGCTGCTAACTTTTTTTTATTCATACATCAAGTTTTGTTTTAAAAGTGTAAAAACAGGAAAAGTATTCAAGTTAGTCAAACACAATTCAACCCCCCTTCTCGTGTTTGCACCTTCAATTGGCATCAGAGCTTGGTCTCAAGGCTGAGCACTTAATAGTGTTTGAGGAAAGGTCCAATGGGTTCAACATTGCAGAATCCAGAGATGAACTGGGAGGCAACATCAACAGACCACCACTGTTTGATGGAGAAAAGTTTGAGTATTGGAAGGACAGAATGAGAAGTTTCTTCAGATCTCAAGATCCTGAATTATGGAAGATGGTAGTCAAAGGATACACTGCACCTACTGATCCAGAAGATCCAATTAAAGAACCAGACATGGATGATATGAAACCAGATCAGAGCAGATTATACAAACTTCATCACAAGTCCAGAAACATCATGATCAGTGCCATCACATTCAAGGAATTTGACAGATGCACAGATAAAGAAACAGCAAAGAGCATATTCGACAGTCTGGTTCTGACCTATGAAGGAAGCCAGCAGGTTCAAGAATCAAGGGCTAACATACTGGTCAAATAGTATGAGCTGTTCAAGATGGAAAAGGATGAAGACATTGAAGCAATGATCAGCAGATTCCAGGTTCTGGTATAAGGTTTAAAAGTATTAAAGAAAAGCTACACCACTGCAGATCTTGTAAAGAAGATCCTCAGAAAGCTTACCAGCCAAATGGAGACCAAAGGTTACTGCAATACAAGAAGCTAGGGATCTGAATACCTTGAAGCTTGAAGATCAGATCAGCCCCCTCAGGTATGAAATAGAGCTGAATGCAGATGAACCTAAGCAGAGGAAGAAAAGCGACAAAGGTAAGGGCTTTTTCCCACACAAATTTGAGTTAGACCTTTAGTTGGATGACATGGAACTAATAATTGTAATTGCTTGCTTTTGAAAGAAATAAATATAGACTAATAAAATAAAATAATGGAATCCGAAATCCTTTACGTTGAGTTCGATATGTAATGTATGTATTTTTAAGAAATAAAATATGACTTTTTATATTATACATGATAGAGTTTTAATTTTTCTGATGGATATAAAGCAAAATGTGATTTTTCTTATGTTATATATATGATAAAATTTGATTTTGATTATGTATTATGAATTGGAGTTTGAAGTTTCTTGTTATATATAAAGTTTTAATCTTTATGGTGTAAATGAAGTCAAGTCCCGATCTCTATGCGTACGTGGTGGAAATTATTATTTAATGATTATTTGTCTATGAATATATGATTGTCATGATAAGGATGTATGATATGTGATCTTTGTGATGTGAATAAGATGATGGTTTTAAAAAGGTGATTTTTTTTAATGCATATGACATGATTCTTAGTGGCCTGTGTGAGAGTATAATTGTGATAATATATGGTCATGTCATGGCATATGCATCTTCGTGGGAGTTGCCTTAGTGGCAGGTTTATTTTCCCCATTGGTATGGGTGATCTTTCTGTGTGAAAGTTGCCTTAGTGGCAGGTTTATATCCGAATCATATAGTTTTAGGAGCATGCATTATATATATATTTATTTTATATACGATTTACTGTTTGCGCATTTTTTCTTTTTAATTAGAAGTTTTTACCTTTATATGTTTTGTGTTATTCTTCTATATGTTTAGCTTTGGTTTGATGTGGATGATGGAAAAAACTGACCCTTTACAACAACATTTTAGGTACTAATGAGTTCGAGGAGATTCAAGAGTAGTTGATGAGTATTAATGTGCAGCGAACGTGGGGTAAAAATGGGGTTTTCAAGACAATTTTTGTAATAATAAATATTGCCGCAACATTTCTATGTCTATTTTTTTAATATTAAATCTTTGTCACTAAGCTTTAGTAAGCTTTTTTTTGTTTTAGATTTTGAATAAACATTTTTTAATAATATTAAATAAACGTGATTGTTACTAATTATTTAAATTGATAAATGTTAGATGTTCTTATTCTTAAAAAAAAATTATCGTCAATTTTTCTTAAAGTACTTTTCTTAGTAACGTTTTGGACCAAAAAATCTGGGGCGTTAAATTTCTCATGTTTGTAATAATTTGACTATTTGCGTGTTCTCCTCATTTATATTATACTATTACATAATTTCGATACTCACCCCTCGTTGTTTGTGTTTGGTATTTGCGATGGACGCAGACGAGTTGTAAGCTGCAGGTGACGACTAGTAGCATCCGAGTGGCGGGAGCCATCTTGTCTCGAAGACTTTTATTATAAGTTTTCTTTTTTTCGTGTTGTTATTGTTAACGTTTATTAAATTGGGGATTTCTGCTCTGATAGTGACATCGGGTTGGGACTACATTTACCACTATCAGTAAACTTATATACGTGTGTTTTAAAAGGATTTTATTGACTACTGTCATGATTTCGAGTTCTTAAACATTGATGAGAATTTTGGATTAATGTGATATGTTTATGATTGCGTGATATTCTTTACCTTATAAAATATTTGGAAGTTCGTGTATTTCTCTTGAAGAATTACAATTTTATAAATAATAAACATAAAAATTAATTTGGGGTTTCGGGTATCACATTAGTGGTATCAGAGTAGGTCTGTTCAATCAGACCGTAAGTGTGTTATGTGTTCGCTGTGTTTCCTTGTGTGCTCTGTTATGTGCGTGTTGTTACTATGATTGTTATTGTATTAGTAATGTAGAACTAAGTTAGTTTCCTTTCACCCTATGTGTCTCACTATATTCGATTGGCTTATCTGATTGATGTAGGTAGTGATTGCTAGTGGGAGGAATGACGCTACAATTGCTGAGGCTTTAGAGTCCATGGCAGGAGTTACAGTGTAGGCTCTTTAGGCTTTTGCTGAATCCCAAGCTACTGCGCAAGCCTCTGCACAAGCTGCTACTCAAGCTGCACAGGTTGCTGCTCAAGTTGTTGCTCAAGCTAATAGTTACACTGGTGGTCAAGCAAATGTGCAAATAAATGAGTTCATGGTGATGGATCGATTCCGCAAGGCTAATCCTCCATCGTTTGAAGGTCACTATAATCCGGATGGAGCTCAGAAGTTGTTGCAAGAGATTGAGAAATTTTTTAGAGGAATGGCATGCCCCGAAGGTCAAAAAGTGCATTTCGGAACCTTTATGTTGATAGAAGAAGCTCAACATTGGTGGGATAATGTGCGTCGGTGTTTAGATAACGCAAGGATTGCAATTACTTGGGATGTATTTAAAAACATGTTCCTAGTCAAGTATTTTCCTGAAGACATCCGCAATAGGAACAAAATGGAATTTATCAAGTTAGAACGAGGTAATATGATAGTGGCAGAGTATGCCGCTAAGTTTGAAGAGTTGTCCAGATACTATCCACTCTATGTGGGAGAAGCAGGAGAAAAGTCCAAGAGCATCAAGTTTGAAATAGCGCTCAGACCAGAGATCAAGAAACAGGTTGGAATGCAAGAGATCCGTGACTTCCCTACCCTAGTGAATAAGAGTAAGATCTATGATGAGGATAGTCATGCTGAAAAGGCACATTATCGAAACACTAGAATCATGAAAGACAAGAGGCCTATGCATCATAATAGAGGAAAACCTTACTTTTTCCCTCCTGGTAAATCTGGAAGTCGTTCGAATTATCACCAACACGGTCCTTCAGCTGGAAGAGGAAATGGTAAAGGAAATGAAAACAGTTATAGTTATGGGGGTGGTAGAGGAAACCCGAATGGACGAGGAGTTAGTTATGTGAATAGCAACAACAGGAGTCAAGTTTCGAGTAGCAACGGTGGTAACAATGGTGATCCATCTATTCCTATTCGATGCCACAAGTGTGGTAAGCAGGGTCATCTGGCATTTGAGTGCAGAGATACTGTAGTTACTTGTTTTAATTGTCAACAACAGGGCCACATCAGCACCACATGCCCTTATCCAAAAAAGACTCTACAATCTGGAAACCAGAGTTCCCAAGCCAGCCGACCTATAACTAATAGAAGAGTCTTTGCCCTCAGTGGTGCAGGAGCGTCTTAGAAAGACAAGTTGATCCAAGGTACGTGTCTCATAAGTGATACTCCTTTATTTGTATTATTTGATTGTGGTGCCACTCATTTCTTTGTGTCTGTTGATTGTGTTAGACGTTTAGGACTACCTATGTCTTGTTTGCAGTATGATTTGATTGTGAATACCCCAACTAGTGACTCTGTTGACACCTCTAGTGTTTGTCTTGACATTTCTATCCTAGTGTTTACCTTTGCGTCTAGTCGATGTGATTCTTGGTATGAATTGGTTATTTGCCAACCGTGTCTGCGTAGATTTTTTTAGTAAAACCATTAAATTCATGGAACTAGAAGAGAGAGAGGAGCCTAGCAATATTTCCGCCAACCAAGTGAAGGCACTCTTAAAAGAAGATGCCCAGTTATACATGATCCTAGCTTCTTTGGAACATGAAGAAAAAGTGGTAATACATGATGTCCCTATTGTGTGTGAATTCCCTGAAGTATTCCTTGAAGATGTCAATAGTTTACCACCAGAACGGGAGGTTGAGTTTAGCATTGACCTTGTACCAGGTACTGGACCCGTATCCATGGCACCATATAGGATGTCTCCCTTAGAGTTGTTTGAGCTTAAGAAACAATTGGAGAAGCTTTTAGAAAAACAATTTATAAGACCTAGTGTGTCACCATGGGGTGCACCTGTGTTGTTAGTTAAAAAGAAGGATGGATCTATGAGATTGTGTGTGGTTTATCGCCAACTTAATAAAGTGACAATAAAAAATAAGTACCCGCTACCTAGGATAGATGACCTTACGGACCAATTGAGAGGATCATGTGTGTTTAGTAAGATCGACTTGAGATCAAGTTACCATCAGATTCGAGTGAAGACTTCTGATGTCCCTAAAACTGCCTTTAGGACCCGTTATGGCCACTATGAGTATTTGGTTATGCCTTTTGGAGTGACTAATGCACCATCAATGTTTATGGATTACATGAACAAAATCTTTCATCCTTACCTAGACTCTTTTGTGGTTGTGTTTATTGATGATATCTTAGTGTACTCTAAGACTAAGGAAGAGCATGGTGAACATATAAGGATAGTCTTGCAAACCCTTAAGGAAAATCAATTATTTGCCAAGCTGTCTAAGTGTGAATTTTGGTTAGAGGAAGTAAGTTTCCTAGGACATGTAATTTTGAAAGGAGGAATAGCTGTTGATCCTGCTAAGGTAGAGAGTGTCTTAGAATGGAAATCACCTAAGTTAGAGATCGAGATTAGGAGTTTTCTAGGACTGACAGGTTATTATCGTAGGTTCATAGAAGGATTCTCCAAGTTGGCCTTACCTTTAACTAAGTTGACCCGGAAAGGGGAATTGTTCATGTGGGATACCCATTGTGAGAATAGTTTCCAAGAGCTTAAGAAACGATTGACCTCTGCGCCGATCTTAGTGTTACCTAACCCGAGCAAACCCTTTGTAGTATATTGTGACGCGTGCGGTTCAGGATTAGGTGGAGTGCTTATGCAGGATGGGAAAGTCGTAGCGTATGCTTCTAGGAAACTAAAGATTCATGAGAGGAACTACCTACCCACGACTTAGAACTTGCAGCAGTTGTTTTTGTACTTAAGATGTGGAGACATTATTTGTACAGATCTAGATTTGAGGTTTTTAGTGATCAGAATAGCCTTAAGTACCTTTTTTATCAGAGGGAGTTAAATATGAGACAACGTAGGTGGATGGAATTTCTTAAGGATTTTGATTTTGAACTTAACTATCACCCTGGAAAGGCCAATGTAGTGGCCGATGCCTTGAGTAGGAAAAATTTGAGTGTGTCTGCTTTAATTGTTAAGCATAGTGAGCTGTTGGAACAATTTAGAGACCTTAGCTTAGTTTGTGAAGTGACACCAGAAAGTATTAAGTTGGGAATGTTAAAGGTGACTACTGGACTATTAGAAGAGATTGAAAAGAGTCAGAAGTTTGATATATACCTTTTGGATAAGTTACAGTTGATTGACCAAGGGAGAGAACATGATTTTAAAATGGGTGTGGATGGAATTTTGAGATTTAAGGATAGGATTTGTGTACCCGATGTACAGGAGTTAAGAAAGATGACCTTAGAGGAAGTACATAGAAGTTGTCTAAGTATTCACCCTGGAGCCACAAAGATATATAAGGATCTCAAGAAGATATTTTGGTGGCCTAGAATGAAAAAGGATGTTGCTGAGTTTGTATATGCTTGTTTGACCTGTCAAAAGTCTAAGGTAGAACACCAGAAACCTTTAGGCTTGATGCAACCTTTGAGTATTCCTGAATGGGTGGGATAGCATCTCTATGGACTTTGTTGTAGGCTTACCTCGAACTCCTAAAAGGTATGATAGTATTTGGGTTATTGTAGATAGATTAACCAAATCTGCTCATTTTATTCCTATAAACATAACTTATTCTATGGAAAAGTTAGTTGCACTATACAAAAATGAAATTGTGAAGTTGCATGGAATCCCATCAAGTATAGTGTCAGATAGAGACCCTAGATTTACCTCTAAGTTTTGGGAAGGTTTACAAAGCGCCTTGGTACGAAGCTTAGGATGAGTTCAGCCTATCACCCACAAACAGATGGTCAAACTGAAAGAACCAATCAATCCCTGGAAGACTTATTGAGAGCTTATGTGTTGGAACAAAGTGGAAGTTGGGATAGCTTTTTGCCACTTATAATGTTTACCTATAACCATAGTTTCCACTCTAGCATTGGAATGGCCCTTTTTGAAGCGTTGAATGGGAGAAGGTGTAGGACCCCTCTGTCTTGGTTTGAGACGGGGGATAACCTTGTGTTAGGACCCGAGATTGTCCAACAGACTACCTGATAAAAGAAGGAAAGACCTCGAGTTTCAAGAAGGTGATCATGTATTTCTGAGAGTTACTCCAACAACTGGGGTTGGTCGGGCGTTAAAAATGCGAAAGCTTACTCCTCGGGTTATAGGACCTTACCAGATTCTTAAACGTGTCGGTAACGTAGCATATTAGATCGCGTTACCTCCGTCTCTTTCTAATCTTCATAGTGTCTTTCACGTGTCTCAACTTCGCAAATACATTCCCGATCCTTCACATGTGATTGAGTCAGACATGGTCCAAATAAAAGAGAATCTAACTTTTGAGACCTTACTGCTACGGATTGAGGACCGCAAGGTCAAGGAATTAAGGGGTAAGATGATTTCATTAGTTAAGGTTGTCTTGGGAGGTGCTGTTGGTGAAAGTGCTACGTGGGAAGTCGAAAGTCAAGTGCGTGATTCGTATCCAGAATTGTTTTCCTCAGGTAAATTTCGAGGACGAAATTTTTTTTTTTACAGGGGGAGAAATGTAACACCCCAATTTTTCTTTATTATTTTACTTTAATAGTATAATAGTACACTACTAATATTATATGAGTGTTAAAATGTGTTATAATTTTTTCATGTGTCTTGTGTGTTTGCCTTACTAATCGATTTAAATCATAAATATTAACTATATTTAACTTACAAATATAAAATAGAATGAATAAATAAAAACAAAAATTTATGTATATATATATATGTATGTATTTAATTTAGAATGGGTTTAAAATAATAATAATAATAATAATAATATTAATAATATTATTGTACCTTAGCCCCACACACACACACACACACACACACACACACATATATATATATATATATATATATATATATATATATATATATATATAAGTATAAGTATATGCATCTGCCTAGCGGTAAATAATATATATATGCAGTAGGCTAATATGTATATGATACCACATAAGTATGTATATATATGTAAGCCCTAATATATATTTTAGACAAGCAGAGTTTTAGAGTTAGAACAAGCCGCCTAGCCGAGCATCAGGTACTGTTCCCTTTTTCCCTTCAATTAACTTAATCAAAAACTGCGTTTATCTTTTTGTTTTGTTTAGCCTGCTTTGGTATCTGGTTTGATAGTTGCACGTGCTAAAAATGTCGTACATTCCATTTTGTTCTCCATTTTAGATAATGAAACCATTCCATTACTACCATAGCCATTGATGACTACCATGAGAAAATATTAACCTATGATTATTTGAAATCGAGGTAGAAACAGTGAGCGTAAATTAATCCTTATCCAAGTTTTATTGATTAATTTGGTCTCCTTACATACCAAATTTCTGGACGACAGATTTAGATCAAGATGAACATCCAAGTTGTATTTCTTGTGTGGCATTTCCTTGCCAAAATTCCTTGTCATAGATATAGAGAAATAACTTGGTGTGACCAACATGATATTCCATAATATGAAAGAATGGAATTTTGACTTGTGAATGAGAAACTTTGAGATGAAATGTCTTTATTTTTTGGAAACTAATAATATCAATATGTTTTCTCCCATTCTATTTTTATTGTTGCCCGTACTTCTATCCCCTAGGGAAAAAGTCCGACACTATTGCATAGTTACGACAAAAAAGAAATAAATGAATTGTTGTGAAAATTTGGTGGAAGCTCAAATTACTGATATGCTGAAAGAGCATGCAAGTTTTACTAAAACTATTGTATTGACTTCAGTGTGATCTGAGATTTGAAGCAACTCAAAATGAAAAAGTAATGTAATGAACACTATGATTGGTGTAATACATATGTGGTATCTGTAATATGGTCTGTAGGTTTTTGACTAGTTTCTTTTATGAACTACTTAAATTGTAAGCTCAGGTGTTGAAGAATTCTGTTTTGGTCCTCTGTCTTGTGTTGATTGCCTAAGTCTTTTGGTGATTTGGACTGAAAATTAAATTGTTAGACTTTTGTAATATCAAAATTATACATACACTATATTTATTTAGCAATGTATAATTCTGTCTTCTTTAAAGTAAAATATCTATTTATACTAATATAATCAAAGGTATACATAGTATTAAATATATTTTTGAGTTATATTAAAAATACTAGATAAATTATTTATTTATTTTTAATAATTAATTTAATTGCATTTGGTGGTTGTATTGTTTATCTATTTTTAACACCCAAACTACGGATATACGCCATAATTATTTAAATATGTGATTATGTTTTAATTTAATTAAAAATTAGAAATTGTTTTAGGTTCGTATATTTTGATGATATTAAATATATTTTTGGGTTATATTACAAATAGAAAATAAATTATTTATGTATTATTAATAAATAATTTATATATCTATTAGAGCAAGTAGTTGGTCTGTATTTGGTCGTAGCATTGCGTTGATTTATTTATTTATTTATTTTCGCAAACTATTAGAGACAAGGGTCGACAAAGACATGGCAAGTTAGCAGGTCAAATTTGTTACGCGAAATCTTCAATTGAGGTAAGGGGTGAGAAGAGGTTTGATTTTATGAGTATAAAATAATATGAGATGAACAGGAATACCGAAATTCCCATATATTCACCCGGGGCTTACTACGTACGGTCGAGCCCTATTGAGTAATAATAATTAATTAATAATATATGAATGGTAATAGTGATGACTAAAATGTATTTTAGCAACCTATAGAATTGCTGTGAGTTTATTTATATCAAGACTGCATATTGTTTGATTTTATGAAACCTTGTGTTGATTGATATTGTATGAATGATATGTACTTGAGTGCTCTGGTTTACTTAATTTAAAATTGTGATATTACTTGAATGCACCGCCTGTTTGATTTATTTTGTGGTTGATAAAATTGAGATTTTATTGTGATTGACTAATTATATATATATATATATATATATATATATATATATCTATATACATACATATATATATATATATAATGATGTAAATTCTGATGTATATTGTGAGTTGAAATTTATTGAGTTCTGACAATCGAGTGAGTATGAGATAGATGTTATAGTTTTGGAGTGAGGATTATTTTGTCATCATATAGGGAGGGTCTGACAAACCCAGTGATTCGGGGAAGTATAACTGAATGAGCCTGATCGTGGAGGGCTACAGTCGAACCGTAAGGTAAGACTGATAGACCTTGGGGGTACATCTAGTTGGGAATTCCTAAGTGGATTAGTGGGTTATTCCCAAAGGCCGGGATATACCGTGCAAAAACAAGAGTACCCCGACCGTCGCGTATATGTGTCTCGGGTTGAGTTGAGGTGATCTATGAGGACTTGACCATTCATGAATTGTCCGTCCACTCTTGTAGTGGCATAGCATCAGGCCTCCTAACCAAGTACTTCAGAGTAGAATGGTACCAAGTGATGAAAAAGTATAGAGTATAGGACATGCATAACATTTCATCCGTGTAACTAATTTATTGTGATTAACTTAGATTAACCTTGATATAATGTTCTTGGCTGTTTCTCGTGTTTGTAATAATTTGACTACTTGCGTGTTCTCCTCATTTATATTATACTATTACATAATTTCGATACTCACCCCTCGTTGTTTGTGTTTGGCGTTTGCGATGGACGCAGACGAGTTGTAAGCTGCAGGTGACGACTAGTACCATCCGAGTGGCGGGAGCCATCTTGTCTCGAAGAGTTTTATTATAAGTTTTTTGTGTGTGTTGTTATTGTTAACGTTTATTAAATTGGGGATTTCTGCTCTGATAGTGACATCGGGTTGGGATTACATTTACCACTATCAGTAAACTTATATACGTGTGTTTTAAAAAGGATTTTGTTGACTACTGTCATGATTTCGAGTTCTTGAACATTGATGAGAATTTTGGATTAATGTGATATGTTTATGATTGCGTGATACTCTTTACCTTATAAAATATTTGGAAGTTCGTATATTTTTCTTGAAGAATTACAATTTTATAAATAATAAACATAAAAATTTATTTGGGGTTTAGGGTGTCACAGCTGCTGCCCTTGATGCGTATGCGAAACTGTGAGTTCTGAATTCTTTAAAGCAAGGGTTAGGAGAAGTTGATTGTGAGAAAATGGAATTTTTCGCATGTTGGTGTTTAAAACTGCATCCAAATGACTTTTCATGAAACTGATGTTGTTCTACTTTTTGCCTCTGGTTCTACTTTCGAATTAGGAACTTATGATTAAATTATTATGAATTTAGTATATTGCTAAGTTATTTAAAATTGTTGTGGATGAAGGATGCATTGCATACATGACTCAATAAAAATATTTCACACAAAACATCTCATGTTTAGTACTCTCTCATTAATCAGATCTTGCATGGCCTTATTCACAGTGGGAATCAAGTTGTTCCAGGCATGGTTCAACAGGTAAAGGAGAACAATCAGGACGCTGATTGGGGTTTGGCTAAACCACCTTTACCGCTCAGGTCTCAATTATCTTTGTGACCTACATCGAGATAATTGGGCGACCTTTCTTTGTTTACAAGGAAAGGATTTCAGAGGTCGTGTGTAGTTTCCTGAAACATTTTAAAAGAATGATTTCAGTTTAGTTTTTTTTTTTTAAAAAAGTGAAGTTGAGAACTTCAACTTGAAATGTATTGTATCGGAATTTCATGTTTTCTGCATTTCTATTTAATTATTAAAAGAATAATTTTAAACTTCCCCTCTCTTAGTTTTCGAACTCACTGAGATTTATTCTCACCTCTTGTACGTTAAAAATTTAGCAGTTGCAGGTAGTTCAGGTGCTGCTTAATACTAGATGGAAAAACTCCAAATTTAATTGTTTAGTTATAATGTATTAGGAACTTTGTTGTATTAAAAGCTTATATAAAGGTTTAATTTGAGAATTTAGTTGGACTATTGTACCTTATGAATCTGTTTGAACAATTGTAAACCATAATTGATTGGTAGTAGAATTGTTTTAAATTGATTCAGACTATACTTTATATTTATTTGCCTCTAAAATATTAAGATGTATGGATTGAGATGTCAATTTCTAGATAATTGGTATTGAGTCTTACAGAACCCATAATAGAAATTTGGGCTTGGAGTTTGTGGCTTAGTTTTTGTATGATCATGGTTAAGAAAAAAAAATAAAAAAATAAAATAATATTTTCTCCTTTTATTCTTTATTTGGGCCCAATACTATCAACTCAATAATCTCCACTTTAAATTTTCCCTAAAGTCTACAATATTTTCATACTAAGTAATAATAAGCAGAAAAGAATACCGAAAACCCTAGCCGTCATCTCCTTCACACCTCCTCTTCTTCGTGCATCAAACTCTTCTTGTGAACAACTTCGTGGGGGCTTAGAGCTTCGTACTAAGAAGAAAAGCGGCCAAGGTAAGGACTTTTCCCCACACAAATTATAGTTAGACCGTTAGTTGGAAGACATGGAACTAATAATGGTAATTTCTTGCTTTTAAAAAAAATAAATGTAGACTAATAAAATAAAATAATGAAATCCGAAATCCTTTACGTTGAGTTTGATATGTAATGTTTGTCTTTTTAAGAAGTATAATATGAATTTTTATATTATACGTGATAAAGTTTTAATTTTTATGATGGATATGAAGCAAAATATGATTTTTTTTTATGTTATATATATGATAAGGTTTTGATCTTTATGATGTATTATGAGTTGGAGTTTGAAGTTTCTTGTTATATATAAAGTTTTAATCTTTTATGATGTAAATGAAGTCAAGTCCCGATTTATATGTGTACGTGGTGAAAATTATTAGTTAGTGATTATTTGTCTATGAATATATGATTCTCGTGATAAAGATGTATGATATGTGATCTTTGTGATGTGTGAATAAGATGATGGTTTTAAAAAGGTGATTTTTTTTAATGCATATGACATTATTTTTAGTGGGTTGTGTGCGAGTATTGTTTTGATAATATATGGTCATATCATGGCATATGCATCTTTGTGGGAGTTGCCTTAGTGGCAGGTTTATTTTCCCCATTGGTATGGGTGATTTTTCTATGTGGAAGTTGCCTCAGTGACAGGTTTATATCCGGATCATATAGTTTCAGGAACATGCATTATACAAATTTTTTTAATATACAGTTTACTATTTATGCATTTTTTTTCTTTTAAATTGGAAGTTTTAATTTTATATGTTTTGTGTTATTCTTCTATATGTTTAGCTTTGGTTTGATGTGGACGATGGAAAAAAATGACCCTTACAACAACATTTTAGTTACTAATGAGTTCGAGGAGATTCAAGAGTAGTTGATGAGTATTAACGTGTGGCGAACCTGGGGTAAAAATAGGATTTTCAAGACAATTTTGTAATAATAAGATTGTAGTAATATTTTCTATGTCTATTTTGAAATCCTTGTCACCAAACTTTAATAAGCTTTTTTTTTGTTTTACTTTTTTAAATAAACTTTTTTTTATATTAAATAAATGTGATTGTTACTAATTATTTAAAAGCATAAATGTTAGATATTCTTACCCAAAAAAAATTTGTCGTAAATTTTTCTAAAAGTATTTGTTTAAGTAATGTTTTGGATCAAAAAATCTGGGGCGTTACACCCTTCTTCTTTTCCTGGTGGTATTCACATTTGTTTGTCCCTTAACGATACGAAACGATGGATTAATCGAAGTTCCCTCATCAGGATCATCTCTAAGATATAAACCATCATCAGTTGAATCAATTTCACGTGGTTGTGATGTCGCAAAGAAATTATCATTACCAACATCTTCAACGTTATTGTTATCAACACTTATTTTATTGGTCGATAGGAGAACATACCATTTATCATCAGCAGGATCAGTGACATAAAACACATGTTGGATTAATCGTTTTTCCACACACCAGGTCATATCAACCATGACTCGCAGGTCAACCAACCTAATGCAATGCGTATATGCCAATGCACATGATTATGGAATTTTCAAGACAAAACCAATTACCAAACCCTCCTCAAAGGGCATAAATCATAATTGTACTGCATATCACAGGCCTTAGTACTAATTACCATAGTGCAATCTCTCACGGACTAGCACGATTTACTTGAAGTGTAGCCTCTCACAGGCTTTACACATAAGTTAAATCCCCGTAAGGATAAGATGGACCATCTAATCACGTGGAACCACCCTGAAGCCTATCACGATCACTACTTAACTTCGTGGCTCATCACGGTCACCACTTAACGACAAAACCCTCATCGAAGGGGCGTAAATCATAATTGTACCGCCTATCACAAGCGTTAGTGCTAATTACCGAGGTGCAGTCTCTCACGGACAAGCATGATTTACTTAAAGTGTAGCCTCTCACATGCTTTACACATAAGTTAAATCCTCGTACGGATAGAATGGACCATCTAATCACGTGGAACCACCCTATAGCCCATTACGGTCACTACTTAACTTTGCAGCTCATCACAGTCACCGTTCAACTTTGTGGCCCATCGCGGTCACCTCTTAACTATGCAATGCATGAACGTACTATGTTTCTCTTCACTGCAAACAGTACGTAATGCAAATATGCAACCGGAACACTTCACCACCATTACAGAAACATCTCAAAAAAAAAAAAACTCATATAATAATCATATGCCTTAAAAATGTTTTCCAAGTGATTAGGTGCATGAACAAATATTTAAAAAATAGAATTTTTGACAAAAATGTAGGTTGTATTCGAATACAGCTTCTTGTAGCCGAATATAGATGCTAAGTCAGTAGCAAAATCTACAGTTCTGTATTCAAATACGAAGGAGTCGTAGCCGAATACAGATGCTAAGCCAGAAGCAAAATTCACGTATTTGTATTTGAATACGGGTTGTCATATTCGAATACGAGGTTCAAAATTTGAATAAAAACTGAACTTGGCATAAGTGTATTCGAATACGCTAGTGTCGTATTCGAATACATCTTCAAAAACAGTATACTTTTTCAAAAATTTCAACTTGAGTTCAAACTCTTTTATTTGAAAATCACCACAAACACCACAACAACAACGTCATCAACAACAATATCTCAACAAAAACGCATCTTGATCAACAACAACACAACAATGACAGTTTTATCGTCAAAACATACATAACGTTTTCAACCAAAATAACACATCAATCATTCATCAACATGCATTTAGAATTCCTACATGCAAACTAAAAATTGGAAGGAGCCCCTTACCTTGCTAACATTTTCTCGACCTTTTTCGTTACCGCGCTCAAATATGGTGAAACTCTCGCTTGCGTTGTCGCTACCAAATTTAGCTCACTAGCACCGTAGTGAGGAGTGGAGTAACTTTCTCTCTTGACACTCTTCGAATGGCAGCTTAGATTTTGAAGTAATCTAGGTTTTGAGTTTGGTTTTCCTCTACCAACACAAACAGAACAAAAAAGAGGAAGAAAGAGCAGAAGGATGGTGCACAACAGGTAGGAGGAAACGGTTTATGCTTTTGCTTCTGTTTTTCTTTCCCCCCTTCTCACATGCATGTATATACATAGACATACTATGCCACCTACTATGTATATATATATATATACATTTTACTCAAATCTACCCACTATTATCTAAATGTCCTCACACACATTACTTCACTCACATCTCAAACTATTTTGATAATTATCTACCCTTGTCGCGACTCTCATGGCAGTAAATTCTTGATAAACTGCCCGATATTTAATTACTTGTAATATAATTAAATTATTCCACGACAAATAATTTTAGTCATCCTCAAAATATATATATGTATAAATATATACAAATATTAATCATATTACAACATCTCAAAATATATTTTTTTTGTATTTAATTCGTAAAATAATTTAAACTTGACTGAAAAGTCCAAATACAAAATACCCCAAAATTGCATAAATTAATATTTATAAATTAAGGGTCTTACATTATGGTGAGAACCAATAGGATTGCCGGAGTAGTGTTTTATGTGGAGCACACTCACGCGCAGATTGACTTTCCTGTACCTTCAGGATTGATATTTGAGGCGAATGGGGTATTTGTGGAAGTAGAGGGTCCTACAGTTGGAGGTGAGACGGAGGCCACCATAGGTGTGGTGACTCCTACGGTAGTAGCAGGGGATGTAGTGCCTGAACCAGGAAAGGGTGAGAAGAGCAAGGAACCAACGCCAGTGGGGATTGACATTTCAGGTCCTTCTAGGCCAGTAGAAGATTGTTTTGAGATTCCAGCTGTAACACCCTAATTTCTTATTATTATATTTTAATTATAAAATATAATGCACAACTATTATTATCCGTATGTTGACATGTGCGGTAATTTCCTTCGTGTTTGTCCAATGTCTTCTCCCTAATGATTTATTTAAATTATTAATATTAATAATATTCAATTTTGTTTTAATATATATATATATATATAAAAGAAAATAAGAAGTAAACGTGTGTGTTGCTACGTTAGTCTATTAACTTAAGCATTAGTAGAGTGAGTTTATGATTGTAGTAATAATAACAATAACAATAATAATAATAATGATAATAATAATAATATTAATAATAATAAGGGTCATGGGCTAAGTGTATAGGTCTGATAATAAGCCTAATAATATACCTAATACTACTAGTACGTATAGATAGGTATATAAGTGAATAAAGGAGACTGTCGTGCATTCCGTGTCTCTGTTTCCCCGTTCTAGTAAGAAGAAGAAAATTGAATTGACTACTGCCCTGTTGCATCCAGTCACAACTCTTAATATCAAAATCATACATTGATTTCAAAGAGTAGGCTGTTAGAGACGGTGATTGGCGAAGACGCGACACATTACATCAACGGATCAGCTTCGTTGAGAAAAATCTTCAGCCAAGCTAAGAGGTGAGATGAGGTTCGATATTATGAGTAAAAAATGACATGAGATGAACGGGAATACTGAAATTCCCAGATATTCATCCGGGGCTTACTACGTATGGTCGAGCTTTATTGAGTGATAATAATTAATTAATAATATATGGATGGTAATAGGGAGGACTAAAACATATTTTAGGAACCTATAGAATTGCCGTGAATTTATGTATATCAAGATTTCATACTGTCTAGTTTTATGAACCTTATGCTGATTGTTATTGTATGAATGATATGTACTTGAGTGTTCTTGTAACTCGATTGAAATTATGATATTACTTGAATGTCCCACCTGTTTGATTTCTTATTATGTGATTGGATTGTGTATTGTGAGTAGTGTAGACCAAATATTGGGGTTTTATTGTGATATATATATATATATATATATATATATATATATAATGATGAATCTTGTGAAGTACAACTGAAAATTATTGAGTTATGATAATCCAGTACGTATGAGATAGATGTTGTAATTTTGGAGTGAGGATTATTTTGTCATCATATAGGGAGGATTTGACAAACCTAATGATTCGGGGAAGTACAACTGAATAAGCTAGATCGTGGAGGGCTACAGTGAAACCGTAAGGTAAGACTGATAAACCTTGGGGATACATCTAGTTGGGAATTCCTAAGTGGATTAGTGGGTTATTCCCTAAGGCCGGGAGCTACCGTGCAAAACAAGAGTACCCCGACCGTCGCGTATATGTGTGTCGGGTTGAGTTTAGGGGATCTATGAGGACTTGGCCATTCATGAATTGTCCACCCACTCTTGTAGTGGCATAGTATCAGGCCTCCTAACCAAGTACTTCAGAGTAGAATGGTACCAAGTGATGTAGAAGTATAAAGTATAGGACATGCATAACATTTTATCCCTGTGACTGTTTTATTGTGATTGAATTAGATTAACCTTTATATTATGTTCTGGAATGTTTTCATGTTTGTGTTAATTTGATTACTTTCGTGTTCTTCTCGTTTACATTATACTATTACATAATTTCGATACTCACCCCTCGTTGTTTGTGTTTGGCGTTTGCGATGGACGCATACGAGCTACAAGTTGCAGGTGAAGATTAATACTCTCAGAGTGTAGGAAGTCGTCTCATCTTGAAGACTTTTATCATATTCCTTCTGTTAATTTAACATTTGAACATCTGTAATTTGAGGAAATTTTGCTCTGATAGTGACATCGGGTTGGGACTACATTTATAATTATCAGTAACTTACGTACGCATGCTTCAAAAAGAATTTAATTTGATCACTGTTATGACCATCGAATTGTTAAGCTGATGGAAACTTTGGATTAATATGACTTGTCCATGATTAAGTGATACTTTTGCCTTAAAGAAATCGTTCAAAAGTGTTATTTATTTATTTATTTATATTCTATTAATTTTAAATTAAAATTTGAAAGAAAAAAAAATTTAAATAAATTTGGGATTTAGGGTGTCACACTAGCGCCGCCGAAGCGACCTATTTCGTGGGTGGATCTGACTTCGGAGGAGACTGATCCTTCTCTAGTTAATGAGGAGGAGGATGTCACGTCGAGGTGAGCGACTGCGTCGAAGGAGACTTGTGGAGAGTGTGGTGGTAACCCTTGCTATTGTAGTTGTTAGTGCATGATCAGATTAGTTTTGTTGTATAGGGCCCTAGTACTTTGGTGGTTGTACGTATTTCATTTTGGGATGATTGTACGTATGATGTACTATGACAGTGACTTTTGTCGGTATATTTGCTATTTGTATATTTTGAATATTAATTCCTAAAACTATTTTAACTGGCTATATTTATGAGGTAATTATTTAATTACTTTTGTCGGTTTATATTACGACATATTACTTTATTGAGTGGTTTTATTTTAATTCTATTTCTTTTATTTTATAAAAAAAACAAATACACTCGTGTCGTTAAAAATCAGGGTGTTACAATTGTGGTATCAGAGCTTTGGTTAGATTGTAGGTTGACTTGTAGGTTGGGAGTCATTATCTGATCATGCGTCAGGGTAAATGGTTAGAGTGTCAAATCTTGTGTAGTTGTGGTGTGTTGAAGTGATGATGCTATTAAGTTATATTTTGGAATTATAAGTGGTGTGAGATTTCTACTTGATGATAATTTTGTAGGGAACAATGTGTTGGAACCAAGTTGGTTCTTTCACTTAAATCTCTTTAAAATGAGATTTCAATTTTTTTATCCAAATTCAGATTCTTATCAACATCAAATATCAATTACATATCAAATTCAGATTCATATCAAATTCAGATTCACATCAAATTCAGATTCTCATCAAATTCAGATTCATATTCACAGCAAAAAATATCAACAATATCAATTACATAAATATTCACAGCAACAAATTACAAGTTCATGACAGTAGCATCAAATATAACAATATTGACAGTAGTAACATTCACAATATCAATTACATATTGACAACAACAAATATCATGTCAATTCAGTAGCAATTTCTTTCTTTACCCTACTGTAACAAAAAATAAAATAAACTAATTAGAATAATGATCAGTTCCCACCAAAATTCACAATAATAGTTTACAAATTCCAGCAATGTGAAACTCACCTATTAACAAATTATATAACTTTCAGTTGGAGCACATACTGACACCAGTCTTCTTTTATTTCAATTAAATTACCTTCAGAGTATGTTGAATCGAAGTCGTCAAAGTACTATGTGATATAATATTTGAACATAAATAAGTTAGAATCAAATATATATATATATATATATATATAGTTAATATATGAAAATCAAAATATGATGAAAATAACTTACCATTTCTGAAATTATATTTTGATTCATATCAACAATCTCCTTCATGAATGGCAATATATAGTATTTGCAATCTATGTTGTTAGATTGACGCGGCACTATAAAATAAAACATGTACGAAAATAAATATTTATGCATTGATTGTAAATGAAAATTTAAAGGCATATAATTAAGTTCAAAAATTTCAAACCTTTATTGGAATCCATGTGATGTTGTTTGCCTTATGCTTCGACACTGTAGCATCCCTTTTAGTGCGGAAAATTTGTAAAGCATTATCAAATAAATGTGATTATTATTCAATGACCAAACACTTTATTTATATATATAAGAAATAAATGAATGGTACTTATGTGTCGAAGATATTCTTTATATTCGTGTAATTGTTATAATGACCGTGCAGTGGATCTAAATAGTATATAATTTCAGTGGTGGTATTGATGGCAAACAAAATCCAATGTCGCTTACAATAACAAAAATTTGGTTGGCAAATTTGTTTACAAAACTGATAAAGTATCATAAATTAAAAAAGATATAGATAAAGTTGTTGGAACCAAGTTGGTTCTAAGTACTTAGGATTTTGATGTTTACAAAAGCACTCCATGTAATCTTATTTTGTACCTTGAATTATTACATTAAATACCACCAGAAAATGAAGTTTGCAGAGGCAGAAAATGCATCCTGGAATTACCAGAGGATACACCAGGATGTCAAAACACTACCAGAGGATATCTTTACTGGCCCAGATCAGAAGGAAGCAAAGTCAGAAGGAGACCTGGACCAGACAAGAGGGAAGCCTGCCAGAGGGAGAGTTATTCCAGACTAGAAGATGTCAAATGTCAGATTTATTCCAGAAGTTATTCTGACCAGAAGATGGCCTGGCAGTGAAATAATAAACAGCCCAGACTTGATCCAGACTTAATCAGAGGGTAAATTAATGGGTCCAGAACAAAGGAATTAATCCAGATTTGACCCAGACCAGAAGATAGCATGGTTCAGGGTATGAAACTAAGTCCATACCAGAAGAAATGATCTCCAGAACTGATCTAGAACTGATCCAAAATAGAAGGTAAAATGTCCAGACTGAAATATTATTTGTCCAGATTTAATTTCAGTTTAATCCAGACCAAGTCCAGAATTGGTCCAGATCATAGGGAAGATTTTCAGATCAATGGTTCAGATTTAAGTATTTAGCCCAGTGGTGGCCGAGATCAGAAGATCAGACCATGGCCCAGTGTTGGCCGAAATCCGAAGGTCAGGATGGCCGAGATCAGAGGATCATAGCAGATCAGTTTGCTAGACTAGGATGGCCGAGATCAGAAGATCAGAAGGTTAGGAAGTGTGGTCCATGGATGGCATAAATCAGAGGATCACAGCATATCACTTAGTATGGTCCAGATGTGGACTAGCGCAGAAAATCAAATGGTCCAGATTTAATCAGGAGGATTAACGGTGGAGATTTTAATTTATTTTGATCAAAGTATTGAAAAGATTTGTTACAAAAATAAAGTGAGGTATTGTGGAATTCAGGAGCTGTTGGCGGGAAGAATCTAAAGACATGGTTGGCCAGTTAATTTTGAAAGAAAATCTGAAGCCTAAAAAAGATATGTTTTTTATTTAAATGAAGCCCAATTGGTCAAGATATTTTTGCAAGAGAATCCAGTAAGATTCAGCTCGAAATTAAGCTTGGAAGAGGCCCTAATCTGCATCTATAAAAGGAGGCTCAAGGCAGAATACTTAGTATCAAAAATCACAAAAGAGTCATACACTTCCAAAGCAAACACTCAAGTTTTCAGTGAGGTTAATTGTGAGTTACAACTTTCAAGAAACAAGCACTCGTGTTATTTTCTTTCCCTTGTGTTAGATCTAAGTTGTTGAAGTAGAGTCTACAATCTGAGGGAGTTAGAAGGGGTAGCAGATTATTTGGCAATTCGATTCAAGGCGTTGTAATTCCTTCTACAATCTGGGGTTGTTAGATTGGCAGGAGAAGACTTGACTTAGGAAGTCAAGGTGCTGTATTCGTCAAGAGTCTAGGATTGTTAGACTGTTTGAGAAGACTGACTTGGAGGGTCAGTGGAATTGTTGTAATTCAAGGATTGAATTAGTGAAATCCTTCAAGGTGAAGGGACTGGACGTAGCCTCGTTAACGGTGAACCAGTATAAAAATTCTGTGTTTTATTTTTACTTTATATCCGCTGCTAACTCTATTTTTATTCATACATCAAGTTTTGTTTTAAAAGTGTAAAAACAGGAAAAGTATTCAAGTTAGTCAAACACAATTCAACCCCCCTTCTCGTGTTTGCACCTTCAATTGGCATCAGAGCTCGGTCTCAAGGCTGAGCACTTAACAGTGTTTGAGGAAAGGTCCAAGGGGTTCAACATGGCAGAATCCAGAGAAGAATTGGGAGGCAACATCAACAGACCACCATTGTTTGATGGAGAAAGGTTTGAGTATTGGAAGGACAGAATGAGAAGTTTTGTCATATCTCAAGATCCTGAACTATGGAGGATGATAGTCAAAGGATACACTGCACCTACTGATCCAGAAGATCCAACTAAAAAACTAGACATGGATGATATGAAACCAGATCATAGCAGATTACACAAACTTCATCACAAGTCCAGAAACATCATGATCAATGCCATCACATTCAAGGAATTTGACAGATGCACAGATAAAGAAACAGCAAAGAGCATATTCGACAGTCTGGTTCTGACATATGAAGGAAGCCAGTAAGTTCAAGAAGCAAGAGCTAACATACTGGTCAAATAGTATGAAATGTTCAAGATGGAAGATGATGAAAACATTGATGGAATGTTCTGCAGATTCCAGACTCTGATATCTGGACTGAAGGTCTTGAAGAAAAGCAACACAATAGCTGATCATGTCAAGAAGATTCTCAGAAGCTTACCAGCCAAATGGTGACCAAAGGTTACTGCAGTACAAGAAGCTAGGGATCTGAATACCTTGAAGCTTGAAGATCTGATCAGCTCACTCAGGTCTCATGATATAGAACTAGAAGCAGATGAACCTAAGAAAAAGAAGAATCTGGCTTTGAAGTCGAAATAGAAGAAAGCTGCAAGGGCAGCATCAGAATCAGAGGATAGTGACAATGACTGTGATGATATGGCTTACTTAACCAAAAAGATGGTTAAGATCTGGGAAAACAGGAAGAGAAGAAGCTTCAAGAAGAAACATAACAACAAAGGAAAGGGAGAATCTGACAAGAAGAGTATTGTTTGTTATGGATGCAATAAACCTGGACATATCAAGTCAGAATGTCCAAATCTGGAAAAAGGCAAACAACACAAGAAGAGTTCTTGATTCAGAAAGAAGGGTCTGATGGCAGCCTGGGATGTATCAGAATCAGAAGAAGAATCGTCTGATGAAGAAGAGGCAGAAACAGCAATGAAGGCACACATCATGTCTGCTTCTGGACCTCATAAAGGCACAAATTCAAGAAGGAAAACAGGTAGAAGGAAGAATGATCGAAGCAATCATTCAGGCAAGTCTGGAAGCACATCAGAGGAAGCAATTCTATCTCTGATGGCTCATACCAACTCAAGTTCTGGATACAGCTCAGGCTCTAGAACATAATCAGAAGATGAAGACAGTGAGGTATTTTCTGATCTCTCTAAATCTGAATTAATTGATGCTGTAAAAGACTTGTTAAATGCAAACAATAAGATGTCTTTAAAACTGAAAACTCTTAGGGAAGATAAGAGTTGTTAAATGCAAGACTCAAATCTGAAAACCAAACTCTCAAAAGTAATGCTTGTTCCACTTCCAAAACTGGTTATGAATCTGATATGCATGAACAATTTTTTCAAAACTTTATTTCTAATGGAATGGAAAGAAGTAAATATGCATCTATGATTTATGGAAACAGAAACACTGGAAAGAGAGATCTTGGTTTTACATAAACGATTACTAAAAGTAAAGCTGTTCATTCTGATGTTTTGTGCATTGTTTGTGCTAAGAAAGGTCACTCTGAATTATCTTGTCCAATGGTAATATCTGAACAAGATCAGAGAGCTATTAAGACTAACAAACCTGGACCCAATCAGTTCTGGGTACCAAAAGATCAAATTGTCTATGTTGCAGATATTCTGAGCAACCAGAAGGAGACACCAACAATGGTGCCTGGACAATGGATGTTGGCTATGCACAAGTACAAGAAGGTTTATGTTCCTGCTACAACAAGACAAAGGCAATCTGAGTCTAATGGAAAAAGGTCATGTCAACTCAACTAGAATCGGAATCAGAATTAGAACTGGAACCAGAATTAAAACTGGAACCAGAACAGGAATTGGAACCAGAACCAGAACTGGAACCAGTATCAGAAGCACAAAAACTAGAACCAGAATCAGAATCAGTGCTGGAATCAGAATCAGAATCAACACTGGAACCAGAATCAGATCAGGAATTACCAGAATCACTAGAATTACCAAATTCATCAGAACCACCAGATTCACCCAAATCACCATATTCACTGGATTCACCAAAATTACCAGAATCACAGGTTATTAGAATCACTGGATTCACCAAAATTACCAGAATCAAAACATGTTCTAGAATCATCATAGGAACATGATTTATAAACCAAAGCAGAATCAAGGAAACTGCTCAAACAGACCAGAAGAAGAACTGGCCCTAATGGCTCGAATAGAAGCTAAGTCTGAATCTGAATCTGATTCTGACAGAGAAAAGGCAAGGTCTGGTCAGCAACACAAAACTTGGTATCTTGACAATGGCTGCTCCAAGCGCATGACAGGAGATAAATATATGTTTCTGGATCTGACTATGAAGAATGGAGGCAAAGTTTCCTTTGGAGGAAACCAGAAAGGTCAGATTATTGGTATAGGAACTATTGGTAACACTTCTTCTCCCTTGTCTATTAAAAATGTTTTGTTAGTTAAAGGGCTAAAACATAATCTTATGAGCATAAGTCAATTAAGTGACTGCAATTATGATGTTATCTTTAATCAAAAACTTGCAAAGCTGTTAGTCAAATTGATGGGACTGTTTTATTTACTAGCACTAGGAAGGATAATGTTTATAAAATTGATCTTTTTAGTCTTGCTAAGCAACATGTTAAATGCCTATTATCTGTAAGTGAGCAGAATCTGATTTGGCACAAGAGGCTAGGGCATGCAAACCCTAGACTTATATCCGAGTTGAGCAAACTCCAATTGGTAAGAGGGCTTCCCAATGTAAGTTCCAAAACTGAGATTCTGTGTGAAGCATGTCAAAGAGGTAAACAAACTAGAAGCTCTTTTAAAACTAAAAAATGTGTTTCTACCTCTCAACCACTTGAACTGCTTCACTTAGATCTGTTTGGTCCTGTTCAAACAGCTTCCCTCAGTGGTAAGAAATATGGTTTTGTGATTGTTGATGATTACTCAAGGTGGACTTGGGTAAAATTTTTAAAGAACAAAGATGAATCTCACAAAGTGTTTATTTCTTTTCTGTAAGCAAGTTATGAATGAACATGGTATTAAGATCATAACCATCAGAAGTGATCATGGAGGTGAATTTGAGAACAAGTATTTTGAAGAATTCTGTGATGAGAATGGGATCTCTCACAACTTCTCATCCCCCAGAACACCTCAACAGAATGGAAAGGTAGAAAGGAAAAATAGATCACTGCAGGAGATGGCCAGAACCATGCTGAATGATATGAAGGTTGCCACCTACCTTTGGGTAGAAGTTGTCAACACAGCCTGCTACATTCAGAATAGAGTCTACATCAGGTCCACCTTAAATAAAACTCCCTATGAACTGTGGAAAGGTAAGAAACCCAATATTTCCTACTTTAAGCAATTTGGCTGCATCTGTTTTATGTTGAACACTAAAGATAACCTAGCTAAGTTTGATTCTAGATCTCAAAAGTGTATCTTTATTGGCTACTCTGAGAGATCAAAAGCTTATAGAGTGTTTAACAAAGAAACTAACACTGTGGAAGAATAAATCCACATTAAGTTTGATGATAAACAACTTGACTCTGAAAAGTCAAAGAAAGATGAGGAAATTGCAGGTGAACCAGAGGCACAGGAACCAGAAGCTGAACCAGCAGCAGAATCTGAGAAAGATCAAGATGAAGAAGAACATGCTGACTCTGAAAACAAGTCAGAGGGAAAGAACGAATTGAAGTACAAGTCTTCACATCCAGAATCTCTCATTATTGGCAGTGCAGCAGAACCTTTAGAGACCAGATTATCAAGTAGAGAAACCAATCTGTTTGGTTTACTCTCAACAATTGAACCAAGCAATGTTGATGAGGCTTTGGCAGAGGAAGGTTGGATACTTGCAATGCAAGAAGACCCGAATGAATTCCAAAGGAATAATGTTTGGGATCTGGTACCCAGACCAAACAAAAACATTATTGGAACCAAGTGGGTGTTCAGAAATAAACTAAATGAAAAAGGTGAAGTGGTAAGGAACAAAGCCAGACTTGTAGCTCAAGGATACAGTCAACAGGAAGGTATAGATTACACTGAAACTTTTGCTCCAGTGGCCAGGTTAGAAGCAATTAGAATTCTCTTATCATTTGCTGCTAATCATGATATAATGTTGTATCAAATGGATGTTAAAAGTGCATTCTTAAATGGCTACATAAGTGAGGAAGTCTATGTCAAACAGCCCCCTAGATTTGAAAACTCTGATTTTCCAGACCATGTTTTTAAACTTAAAAAATCTTTATATGGTTTAAAACAAGTACCAAGGACATGGTATGACAAACTTAGTAACTTTCTGCTTAAGAATGAATTTAATAGAGGCCAGATTGATAAAACATTATTTAGCAAATCCATTAAAAATGATATTTTGATTATTCAAGTTTATGTTGATGATATCATATTTGGATCGACTAATGGCACTTTGTGCAAAGAGTTTTCTGACCTAATGCAAAAAGAGTTCCAAATGAGCATGATGGGAGAACTTAAGTTCTTCCTGGGAATTCAAATTCATCAAGGTAAATCAGGTATACTCATTCACCAATCTAAATACACTAAAGAACTTCTTAAAAAGTTCAAAATGAGTGAATGTAAGTCTATGGCCACCCCCATGCACCCAACCTGCTCACTTGAGAAAGATGAAACCAGCCAAAAGGTAGATCAGAAAACATACAGAGGTATGATTGGATCCCTTCTTTATTTAACTGCTTCTAGACCTGACATCTTGTTTAGTGTTTGTGTCTGTGCCCGTTTTCAAGCTGACCCTGGGGAATCCCATTTAACTGCTGTCAAACAAATTTTGAGATACCTTAAAGGAACCACCAACCTTACTTTGTTATACAAGAAAACCCCCACCTACAAACTCACAGGTTTTTGTGATTCCGACTATGCTGGAGACAAGCTGGATAGGAAAAGTACAAGTGGCAACTGCACTTTCTTAGGTGAGAACTTGATCTCTTGGTCAAGCAAAAGACAAAGCACCATTGCCATGTCAACAGCTGAAGCTGAGTATATATCAGCAGTAGGATGCAGTTCACCGTTACTCTGGATGAAACATCAACTTGAAGATTACAACATCTTTGAACCAATATCCCTTTGTTCTGTGATAACACTTCAGCTATAAACCTAACCAAGAACCCTATCTTACACTCTAGAGCCAAACACATTGAAATAAAACACCATTTCATTAGGGACCATGTTCAAAAAGGGACTTTAAGCATCCAGTTTGTGGACACTGATCATCAATGGGCTGACATCTTCACCAAAGCATTACCAGAAGATAGGTTCGAGTTCATCAAGAAGCATCTCAGCATTACCTCCATATCTGACTAGCTCAAGTAGTCATCTTAGGAGTTTTTAAATTTCTTGTATTTTTTCTGTCTTTTATTTTCTGTTTTACTTTCTGTAATTTGTAAAGAGAAAAACAAAAAATACAAAAATAGTAGGACCACTTTTTGGCTGATGACAAAAAGGGGGAGAGAGAGAGAGAAAGGAGAAATAAGTAGAAAATGAGAGATAAAAAGAAAGGAGAGAGAAAAGGAAATAGTGAAAAAGAGAAGGAGTTGAAAAGGAGAGGAAACAGGGAGAGAGAAAAAGAAAGAGTGAAAAGAGAAAGACTTGAAAAGGAGAGGAAATGTGAAGAGAGAAAAAGAAAGAGAGAATAAAGAAGGAGTTGAAAAGGAGAGGAGAAGAGAAGAAAAGAAAGAGTGAACAAAGAATGAGTTGAAAAGGAGAGTATCAGACTTAGGGGGAGAGATTGGTCTGAGGGGGAGTAATTCAAGTCTTTGAGTTATAAGCTAGTAAAATAAGTTAAGGTTTTGTCATCATCAAAAAGGGGGAGATTGTTGGAACCAAGTTGGTTCTAAGTCTTAGGATTTTGATGTTTACAAAAGCACTCAATGTAATCTTATTTTGTACCTTGAATTATTAAATTAAATGCCACCAAAAACTGAAGTAATCAGAAGCAGAAGACCAAAGGATTCCAGAGATTGAATCCTGGAATTACCAGAGGATACACCAGGATGTCAAAACACCACCAGAAGATATCTTTGCTGGCCCACATCAGAAGGAAGAAATGTCAGAATGAAATGTCCAGACTGAAATATTATTTGTCCAGATTTAATTTCAGTTCATTCCAGACCAAGTCCAGAATTTGTCCAGATCAGTGGGAAAATATTCAGTTTCATGGTTCAGAATTAAGTATTAGGCCCAGTGATGGCCGAGATCAGAAGATCAGACCATGGCCTAGTGATTGGCCTAAATCAGAGGGTTAGGATGTGTGGTCCAGCAATGGCTGAGATCAGAAGATTATAGCATATCAGGGGCAAGTCCAGGATGGACAAGATCAGAAGATCAGAGGGTTAAGAAGTGTGGTCCAGGGATGGCCGAAATCAGAGGATCACAGCATATCAATTAATATGGTCCAGATGTGGACTAGCGCAGAAGATCTAATGGTTCAGATTTAATCAGGAGGATTAACGGTGGAGATTTTAATTTATTTTAATCAAAGTATTAAAAAGATTTGTTACAAAAATAAAAGTGAGGTATAGTGGAATTCAGGAGCTGTTGCGGGAATCAACTAAAGACTTGATTGGCCAGTTATTTTTGAAAGAAATCTGAAGCTTAAAAAAGATATGTTTTTTATTTAAATAAAGCCCAATTGGTCAAGTTATTTTTACAGAGAATCCAGCAAGATTCAGCTCGAATTTAAGCATTGGAAGAGGCCCTAATCTGCATCTATAAAAGGAGGCTCAAGGCAGAATACTCATCATCGAAAATCACAAAAGAGTCATACACTTCCAAAGCAAACACTCAAGTTTTCTGTGAGGTCAATTGTGAGTTCCAGCTTTCAAGAAGCAAGCACTCGTGTTATTTTCTTTCCACTGTGTCAGATCTAAGTTGTTGAAGTAGAGTCTACAATCTGAGCGAGTCAGAAGGGGTAGAAGATTACTTGGCAATTAGATTCATAGTGTTGTAATTCCTTCTACAATCTGGGGTTGTCAGATTGGCAGGAGAAGACAGGAGCTGTATTCCTCAAGAGTCTAGGATTGTTAGACTATTTGAGAAGACTGACTTGGAGGGTCAGTAGAACGGTTGTAATTCAATGTTTGAATTAGTGAAATCCTTCAAGGCGAAGGGACTGGACGTAGCCTTGTTAACGGTGAACCAGTATAAAAATTGTGAGTTTTATTTTTACTTTATATCCGCTGCTAACTCTGTTTTTAATCATACATCAAGTTTTGTTTTAAAAGTGTAAAAACAGGAAAAGTATTCAAGTTAAGTCAAACACAATTCAACCCCCCCTTCTCGTGTTTGCACCTTCAAGGAGAAGAGAAGAAAAGAAAGAGTGAAAAGAGAAGCAGTTGAAAAGAAGAAGAAAAAGTCAGTATTAGTGGGAGAGATTGGTCTGAGGGGGAGTAATTCAAGTCGTCGAGTTACAAGCTAGCAAAATAAGTTAAGGTTTTGTCATCATCAAAAACGGGGAGATTGTTGGAACCAAGTTGGTTCTAAGTACTTAGGATTTTGATGTTTACAAAAGCACTCCATGTAATCTTATTTTGTACCTTGAATTATTACATTAAATACCACTAGAAAATGAAGTTTGCAGAGGCAGAAAATGCATCAAGAATGCATCCTGGAATTACCAGAGGATACACCAGGACGTCAAAACACTACCAGAGGATATCTTTGCTGGCCCAGATCAGAAGGAAGCAAAGTCAGAAGGAGACCTGGACCAGACCAGAGGGATGCCTTCCAGAGGGAGAGTTATTCCAGACCAGAAGATGTCAAATGTCAGATTTATTCCAGAAGTTATTCTGATCAGAAGATGGCCTGACAGTGAAATAATAAACAGCCCAGACTTGATTCAGACTTAATCAAAGGGTAAATTAATGGGTCAAGAACAAAGGAATTAATCCAGATTTCACCCATACCACAAGATAGCATGGTTCAGGATATGAAACTAATTCTAGACCAGAAGAAATGATCTCCTTAATTGATCCAGAACTGATCCAAAATAGAAGATCAGAAGGTTAGGAAGTGTGGTCCAGGGATGGCCGAAATCAGAGGATCACAACATATCACTTAGTATGGTCCAGATGTGGACTAGCGTAGAAAATCAAATGGTCCAGATTTAATCAGGAGGATTAACGGTGGAGATTTTAATTTATTTTGATCAAAGTATTGAAAAGATTTGTTACAAAAATAAAGTGAGGTATTGTGGAATTCAGGAGCTGTTGGCGGGAAGAATCTAAAGACATGATTGGCCAGTTATTTTTGAATGAAAATCTGAAGCTTAAAAAAGATATGTTTTTTTATTTAAATGAAGCCCAATTGGTCAAGATATTTTTGCAAGAGAATCCAGCAAGATTCAGCTCGAAATTAAGCTTGGAAGAGGCCCTAATCTGCATCTATAAAAGGAGGCTCAAGGCAGAATACTTAGTATCGAAAATCACAAAAGAGTCATACACTTCCAAAACAAACACTCAAGTTTTCATAGGTTAATTGTGAGTTCCAGCTTTCAAGAAGCAAACACTCGTGTTATTTTCTTTCCCTTGTGTTAGATCTAAGTTGTTGAAGTAGAGTCTACAATCTGAGGGAGTCAGAAGGGGTAGCAGATTACTTGGCAATTAGATTCAAGACGTTGTAATTCCTTCTACAATCTGGGGTTGTCAGATTGGCAGGAGAAGACTTGACTTAGGAAGTCAAGGTGCTGTATTCCTCAAGAGTCTAGGATTGTTAGACTGTATGAGAAGACTGACTTGGAGGGTCAGTGGAACTATTGTAATTCAAGGATTGAAATACTGAAAGCCTTCAAGGTGAAGGGACTGGACGTAGCCTCGTTAACGGTGAACCAGTATAAAAATTCTATGTTTTATTTTTACTTTATATCCGCTGCTAACTCTATTTTTATTCACACATCAAGTTTTGTTTTAAAAGCGTAAAAACAGGAAAAGTATTCAAGTTAGTCAAACACGATTCAACCCCCCCTTCTCGTGTTTGGACCTTCAAAAGTATCTAATTACCTTGAATTATATGGCGCAAGAAACAACTTATCCTTCTCTTTATTTTCCAAAAGTATATCAACGACATACTTTTCTACGTTAACTGAATTAAGTTTAAACATGGATAGCTTATGTGGAGATAAGAATGAAAATCTATTTTTCAATTTGCGCATGCACACCATCTTTTCATACAAAAACGTTCAATGAAAATATAAAATTAGATTAATTACCAATAAATGTGGCAGTGATGCAATTAAAATAAATTTTTATCTTAAATAAAATATTTTACATTACCTAATATATAAATTGATGAAGGTAGCACCCAACTCATCATGATTTAGAAGTTCAAATATGTTCTCTTTTTCAAGTATTTCTTCATAATCTTCTCCAAAAATACCTTTATCCATGTGTATGATACGTGCATCATTGCTCTCCATATTCATTTTTGTTGTGATGTCAAGACATGACTCAAATCGAGAAAGGTGTGGCTGACTTATTTTAAGAGCATCAACTGATTTTCCACGATCCAGCTTTTAAATTTTGGTGGTTTATTATTACCACGAACTTGTATTTGCGGTGCGGCGGATTTCTGGCAGATTTAGGAGAAACATATTTAGGATTAGGAGAAGCAGATTGATTTTTGGCATATTTATTTTAGGAGAACAAACTAAATTAATTAGTGAATGAATAAATATTTTACCACGAACCTGCATTTGCGGTGCGGCGAGTTTATTTTTTGAATCAAGTTTCTTCACCATTTCGGTCGGTTTAGCTTGAATCTAAAAAAATGAGGTTTGTTAGTTATTATAGTAAGCTAATCATTTCGTATACAATTGATGTATATGTCAAACCTTTTCTGGTGAAGTTACTGACTCGTTGCGATGAGTCTTCTTATCATTCCCTTTAGACTTTGTAAGAGTCTAAATAAATGTGAAATTAAAAGCGGAAAAATCAGCACTTAAACATAATCATACAATTAAACATACATAACAATTAAACATACCTCCTCTATGCCAACAAGATTTGTGGGCCATGCCACGTAACTACCTATTGCTTCTCTCAAAAACTTCATATCTCCGTCGTTGTCGGAGATAGGCAACGGTGCAAGTGGTTCTAAAGCTATCATAGGTGAAACATTAACACGGCCGACAGGGATGGGATTATGGTGTAATACTTCTCCCAAGGTATTGTATAATGTTCCTTTTCCAACCATGCGATGAGTAGGGGAAGACAACTATAGCACACAGGATGATACACCCTAAATCAATTGTTAATACATAAGTATGTGAAACAATTAGTTAAGTAATTAATTTCGTTAAGTAATTAATTACCTTTGGAAGATTTTTACGACCAATGTTGCAACTACCATTTTCACTATCTAATTGTATTTCATGTTGACAATCTGGAAGTTGCTTTTCCTTATCCTTTTTCACCAAATAGGCAACTTGCTCTGTTAGGGTTTTCAACGCTTCTAATACTTGCTCATTAGATGGATTTGTGCGCTTCTCTTGTGAAAAATAGCTTTTTCGAGTTACGTCAAATCCTTTACCCCTCACAACGAGAAGATGGCACACAGTAGAGGAGAAGAGGGTTCGTAGTGAGAGAACCTATTAAATATGTTTTTATTTATTTATCAATAATATAAAACTTGAGTTGAACTTGTAATTTTATAGTGCTTTTGTCCATAAGCGCTGTTAAAGGCTTTTAAAAATTAAATTTCAAGCATTTACAACGCTTATATACAAAGCGCTGTAAACATAGTGTGGGAGCGCTATATTTTACAGCGCTTGTATACAAAGCGCTCTAAAAAGCATTGTAAATGTTATGTGAGAGCGCTATATTTTACATCGCTTATATGCAAAACGCTCTAAAAGCGTTGTAAATATAAAGAATTAGAACATTGATGCAAACAAATTAGAACATAAAGAATAACTTTGCAAACAAAATGTAATTTAAAAGATCAAATCGGAAAATAAAACTTAAATAACTTGAACAGTAAATGACTTAAACTTAAAGGACTAAAAGTGCAATTTAACCTTAAAAAATTAATCAAAAATTGTTTATAATTATAACTCGATGGCAATTCAAATCTAAATTTTATTGTTGAAGATATTTGATTTGTTACAACTTAATTTGTAACAATTATTTCACATCAATATCAAATTATAAAATAAAGTCCCAACTTCATATATAACATTATATTATTTTGAGTCTTGAAAACTATTTAAAAATCAATTTATGTCATCGAAAATATTACTGAGATGAGTTACAAACTAGACATTTCGTAGTACTGTATAAATTTTGCAAGATAGACAATTATCACGAATAGGATAAACCAACTCAAATACATTATAAAAATGTGTTCAAATTATTAATTTTGAAAATATATTTAAAAATAGATATTTTAAAATTATATAGTATATATTTTTTAATTATATCACGAAATATATGATGATCTCCTTAAACTTTTTTTTTAATTAAATTTATATTATTTATTGAAATTTTGAACATATTTTAACAACTGATATTTTGTGTCAAAAAATATATTTATAAATTTTATAATATCAATAAAGTATTTAAAAATATTAAAAAGTAATTCTAACATTAGTGTCGGTCTTTTAAAATTTTAATTTCGTATTAAAAAGTAACTTCATAAAAATATACTAATAAGGAATCATATCAATTTGAAATAATGTAAAATAATTCAAAATTGGAATTTATTCCATACTATAGTTTTTAGAATAAAAAAAATTAGATTTATCATTTATATTAGTATATTAGTACTCGTGAAAAGATAACATTTGCCATCACTATAGATAACTATTTTAATCACGTCCTACAATGCTAAACTATGTGCAATAGTAAATCATTTGAGAAATATGAGTAAAACTGTTAATAATAGGCTTAACTTTAATTTTATTTCATATCAATATATAATGTTGGAATACATTATACGACACAATACAATTTTTTATTTTATTTTAAAAGTTAACATAATACAATCCTTCAATAATATACTTTTATTGTTCGTAATATTATTTCTACATTTGTAACCGGGGGGATGACGAGCTTCACATGTTTCATCATTATTACAATGGAAGCATTCGTTTTTGTCTCATATGCATGCATTTTTCTATAGTTTCTATTATCATTATTCTGAATTTTAAAGAAAAAATAGTGAAGAAGAGAATGGAGAAGAAGATGATATATTTCAACTAAGTAATCAATTAATATATGTGTCTCACATTTAATTTGTCTTAAAAAATAAGGATAATATATCAATCTTCATATAAAAAAAAAAATCAATCTTTTTAAAATAAGTATAATATAAAAGTTGTCAACACATGTTCAAAATACACATGATTACATAAATAAATTATTTAGCAAAGAAGAATATTCCATTAAATTCAAATTTTTTATGTAGACTAAAGAGAATGATATGTTGCTTAAAATTACATTGACTATCACTTTTGCTTTTTACACAGGTTTGAAAACGGTCAATATATATTTAACTTGTAATTTCAAATGAATAATAACTATTTATAAATCATAAATCACTACAACATTTTTTATTTTAGGCCACACTTCACTTAGCAACGGGTAAAAAAGTGTGGCTGGAAACGAAAATAGGCAACAGTTTTTTGGGTGTTGCCTATAATTTACTTATAGAGTACAATTTCTTAACTTTGAATGAAAAACCGTTGCATATTTTGTTATTGTCAACGATTAAGCCACAATTTTAAAAGTGTTTCTGTTTTACCACAAAAAAAACCGTTGCCTAATTAAGTTTAATAACTACACATTTTATGTGTGGTCTAAAGCTATAAAAAAAATGTGGCCTCAAGTTAGTTTAAATAATAACTAATTAATTATTGTATTTTTTTATTTTTTATTTTGTTGAAAAATTTTCTCTAGTTAATTAACTTAAACTTTCCTCTAGTTGAAAAATTATAGAAACAGAAGCAACAAAGTTAAGAAACAGCCAAGAAGAAACAGAACCACTATACCCTAACTATTTCCTCTTCATTCATTCACGATCGATCCTGTATAAGCAATCACATATTTGCTCATCTCAAGATTGTAAATAAAATATATGCATAATAAACCCAATATAAGGCATTGCAATTTTCAAAATTAATGTAGAAGAAAGGAAGAAATAAATAAAGTAAATATAAAAAAATTGAACTAAATAGATTTTTAATAATTGTTTTTGGCTTAGAACCTTTAATGTGCCTCTAAATGTTGAACATAATTTCATTTTGCTCTTTTTTACTATTAGAACTGAAATAGTTATAAAATTGTGATGAGAATATTGACGTACCCCATAATTGATGAAATAGTGATGATTTTTACTTGTGCTAAATATTATGCTCTTAATGGAGTAGTCTAGGCTAACGAAAGGAAAAAATAGATGTTAGGAATATTTGAAGTTGAAGTGAATTTTTGAAGTGGAGATTATTTTGTCATCATATAGGTAGGGTATGACAAGCCTAGTGATTCTGGGAAAGTACAACTAAATGAGCCTGATCGTGGCAGTATGCTGTTGAGCCTTAAGGCAAGAATGTTAGACCTTGGAGGTATTCGAGTGAGGAACTCCTAGGTGACTTGGAGGTAGCACTCCAAATATTAGGAGCAACACACGTTTACCTCGACTGTCGCGTATATGTGTCTCAGATTGAGTTGAGGGGATCTATGAGGACAAGGCCAATTTGAATTGTCCGTCCACCGGGATGGTGGCATAGTAACAAGCCTCCTAACCAAGTACTTCAAAATTAGAATGATACCAAATTGTGAAGTAGAGTCTAAGCTCATGCATAATATTGCATTTTTGTGTGATTGTTTTGTTGTGATTAATGTGTTTCAAAAGTGATAGTAATTTCCCTGGGATATGTGACGATCTATTGATTTTACTTGAGTAATTTTGACATTATAATATGATCTTATTTTCCTTGAGTATTTTGATATATCATGATGTCTTATGATATAGTCTATTATGATTGTTGCGTGTTCTCCTTACTTATATTACATTATCAACATGATTTCAAAACTCACCTCCTTCGTTGTTTGTGTTTGATTGGTTTGACCATGCGTTTGCGAAATCAAAATTCACTGTGCGTTTGCAAAATTGCAATTCTTACATGTTAATAAGTCTTGAAGTTCAAGTTTGAGAGAAGTCCCGCTCTGATAGATGATACCGAAAATAAGGGTTATAAATTGTATTTTACTTATTTAATTAGAAACAACATTTTGTATGAAAACCTTATAAGTACTAGTAACTTTTTGGAATTAAATTAAGAAATTATAGTTACCTCGAGTTCATTGAGATTACATTATTTTAATTGAGAAATAAAGTTGAATTGTTACATGTATATTTAGATGAATGTAATATCCTAAATTAGTTATACAAATTTTATTTTCTTGAAAACAAATTTCTTTACTTGCGGCGTATTTTGTAAAAAAAATATATTATAAATTATTATATAATATATATATATATTATTTCGGGATTTAGGGTGTGAAGTATAAGTTAGTTAAACTCTAGAATATTAAAGAAGAAGAAGATTAGATGGATCGAAGAAGTTTTATTAAATGAACATTGCCCTTTCAATTCATTCGATTCACGCTTTTTTTTTCTACACAATACATGTGTACATTGATACACAAACATGAAAAAGTGAGACTTCTATTTTGTTATAAATATTAATCACTAAAAAATAGATATAAAACAATAAAATTAAAATAGAAAAGCTACTATTAATAAAAAGATTAAATAAATAAGTATTGTAATTAAGTGACAAATATCACATTTTTCATAAATTTAACCTTATTTATTATAATGTATTGATAAATTAGTATTATCATGTTCCAGAAAGAAAAATAGTTAAATTGTATTTTTAGTCTTTTTATGTTTAATTCAATTATCGTATATGTCATTTATGTTTTTATCTCAATTAGGTCTTTTAAGTTGCACTTCATTTGTAAATTAGTCTTTATTTGTGCAGTTGCAAAAATGTTATTTTTTTTGGTTTAGTTTTGTTAAAAAAATGTAGAACAATTCAAAGCACTATCGTTCTGATTAAGTATACACTTCCCGGATCAAGTTTATTTTGAATCTTACGTTGCATTCTCTGATGGTTAGACTAAGTTAAAGGAATACTAAGACTTCGCGTTTAATTTATGTATTCTAAGTATGGTGAACGCGTTTTGAAACGCCCCTCTACTGATTCTGGTAATACAAGTAATGCTCTAATTCGTCTTTCTGTGATGACTACAACAAGCATCTGAGCAATCTGCTTTCGAGAAAGCAAGTGATTGGTTGTCTCTAATAATTGCATCAAACATCAATCTCATAAGATTTGATACGAAACTTCATGAGAAGACTTGAACACAGTCAGATTGACTAGGAGGTGTTCAGTGGAAGTATGATTCAGTTGGTGAATTAGTGGATTAAATTCTTCAAGTTGAAGCAATTGAACGTAGCTACCATGTTGGTGGTGAATCAGGATAAATTGGTTGTGTTATGTTTTTCTGCTTTATTTTCATCACTTTAGTTTAGTCTCGGTAAAACGGCTTTAAAATAAAATACAATTCAAACTCTCATTTCTTGTATTTCTCATTCTAGAGAATTAACTACGAAGTTTGCCACCTCACCTCACCTCAATGTATTCAACCTTATCCAAACATTTCTTTAAATAGTACAACTTATCTAAGGCCAAAGCCAATAAAGCTGGAGTTTTAAGCCACCGAAAAATAATTAATTTATTATGAATATTTAGGACAAAAAACAAAAATATTGAAGTAATACAATAAATGTTGTAGGACTCCAACAATGTACGACAACCTAATTTTTTATTCACGGTTATGTCTGAAATGGAAAGCAAAATGTCTTTATCATCTATTATTAGTGCTAACCATCCAACCCCTGAATGGAACTCCTATAACACCCTAATTTATAATAGTGGAAGTCTATTTATTTTTAATAAACTGAAAAATCTTGGAAACTTAATCATAGTCTTCTTCACATTAAACCTGTGCAAACTTTTCTTCGTTTTAATTTTTTTTTAGAAAAATGGCAATCTGAGTGATACCACATTCTTCTTTAACTCAATGATACCACGTTATGAAAACCAAATCTTTAACACATAACATAGCGGAAACCGAACACTTTAGCTAATCTCAAAACATAAAAACAAACCTAAGATTAAGACTGATCCTACAAATACATGTTAGTCCTTTTTAATATATTGACTGAGATTTTCATAATAAAACATTTTCTCTTCAAAAATCAAATAAATAGGTAAAAACTTCACAAAACTCCAAAGCTGGTCTTTACAACTAACATACAATGATTGCAAGACTGCTGGATACTGGAGACTCACTGGTGACATCAAACCTAAGGGCAGATCTTGGTTGGAAAAAGTAGGAGTCATGGCCACCTCTGAGGATATCATTTTTTTTATTAAATATGAAATGTATGTATTATTGTAGTCTCAAGTAATATTTATATTGGCTAAATGTCACTTGTAATCATTTAATTTTGGTTCAATTCTAGTTTAGATTTTTTTTTCTTGATTTGATCATTTAAGTTATTTTATAATAAACTATATATTTTATTAATGAAATAAGATTTTCAATAATTAATTTGATTTAAAATTATTTTAGAATATATGTTGATAGATTTTGTGATTATTTTTCGTTATATGGATGCTTTTTATGATGTATTAGTTTGATACATATTATATTAAATGAATAATATAAATAATAAATATTTTATTTTTAATTTATATATTTTTCTAAAAATAATTGTATTTTATTGTAATATTTTAAACAATAAGATTTCATGCGATTTTACGTGTATCTACGCGTATCCAATTAATGTTATATTTTTCTGCGCGTTTGACTGATGTCAAGTATGCGCGTAGTTATATTTCAATTATTTAGAACTAACTATTTTCTATTGTTAGTTACTTATTTTATAAATAATTATATTGAGATAGTAGTGATATTGTGTTTGATTTCCTTTATTTTTGTATACTTGTTATGACATTGTGATTTTATATATAGATTTATTTTGATTTATTAATTAATATAAAGTGTTGATATTATATTTATTTATTTTATAATTTTAAATATTTTCTAACGATGATAGTAATTTAATGTGAGTATAAGAAAAAATAAATATAATTATAGTGATTAATTTGAATATGAGAGTTTTGGTTATTAATGTATTTTAAAAGATTAATTACTTTAATTATTTTGTTTTATAATAGTAGTAACATCTTATAAATTAAATTGTGTTTAAAAAGAATATTGATAAAAATTAGTTTGGATAGTTGTGGTTTTTATTTTAAAATAATAATAATAATAATAAAAGAAATGAGTAAAATGTGTTTTATGGGTTAGGCTTATTTAAAAGACTAAAACTTAATTAAATAATAATAATAAAAGTATGAGAAAGTTTGAGAGTAGCCGTAAACGTAAACACCAAAACGCAGCTGCACTTGGGGAAAAAGAAGAAAATCGGCACGACGATCGATAACTGTTTCAGAAAACTTTTTCCGTTTTCATCCAAATTTTAGTATGTTGTTCAACTCATTTAGTTAGTCAATTAAACACATTTTTCCATCTTTTAACCATTACAATTTCTCTATAAAATACCCGACTTCTCTATTTACGGAATTCGTTATTTTGCACCGTTCTTCTTCACCATAAGTCCGATTTGAGTGAAACCAATGCCAAAACGATCGTGTGAAAAGTGATTATACTATCCACTTATTGGTTTTCTGATTTATGGTACGTTTCCTTGACCGAATTTCGAAATTAGTTTTTAGAGTGTCTTCTTATAATTTATTTTTGACTTTTACCCATAAACTGTCGAGTTAGATCGATTGAAGGACAAAGAGTCAGAGAACAAAGGTTGTTTGTGTTGGAACCAAGTTGGTTCTTTCACTTAAAGTTTTGATGTTAACAAATGTATTTTTATGAAAATAACATATTTGACTTAGAAGAAGAATGAAAAATGCCACCAAAAGATGAAGATGATGTCACCAGAAGCATAAATCAGAAGATGACGTCACCAGAAGAAGAAATTAGAGGATGACGTCACCAGAAGCAGAAATCAGAGGATGACGTCACCAGAAGAAGAAATCAGAGGTTGACGTCACTAGAAACAGAAATCAGAGCATGTCACCAAAAGATGAGATCACCAGAAGCAGAAATCAGAGGATGACATCACCAGAGGTTATCATCAGAGGATATTACCAAATGATATCACCAGAGGATGACGTCCCCAGAGGATATTACCAGAGGATATCATCAGAGGATATCACCAGAGGATATTATCACAGGAACCTGTTAGAGGATATCATAAGAAGATCCCATTAGAGGATATAATCAGATGATCCCATCAGAGGATACAATCATAGGATCCCGTTGGAGGATAATTTCAGAGGATCTCATTAGAGGTAAAAATCAGAAGCTACATAATTAGAAGCTGAAAGTATGCTCAAAACAGAATCTGAACAAAATGCTCAAAACAGAATCGGAGTAAAAGACTCAAGAAACTGAATCTAGCTAAAAGTATGCTCAAAACAAAATCTGAGCAAAATGCTCAAAACAGAATTGGAGTAAAATACTCAAGAACCAAAATCTAGCTAAAAGTATGCTCAAAATAGAATATGAGCAAAATTCTCAAAATAAAATTGGAGCTAAAGACTCCAGAAACAGAATCTGAGCAAAATACTCCAGAATATTCTCAAAACAGAATCAATTGAAATACACTCCAAAAGTAAAGCAACAGATCAAAGTGAAGCTCTAATTTCAACTATAAATAGAGACTTAATGCTGAAAAATAATGTATCAAAAAATAGAAGAACTCAAGCAAAAATTCCTAAGTATTCAAAGAGTTTAAAGGAGAGAAGCACTTCCTTAAAAGATAAATATTTTATAAGTGTTCTTTTCTTAGAGTGTGAGGCTGATTGTCAACATAAATTTTTCAGAAGCAAACACTCAAGTTCAAGTTAATCTTATTGTGACTATCAACTTTTCAGAAGTATTTACTCAGTTTTAATTTGGATCCCTTGTATAAAATCCTATAGTGTTGAAGTTTCTTCAAAAATCTGGGGTTGTCAGGTTGTTAGAAAAAGACTTAACTTGTAGGTTTAAGGTTGTAAAGTTCCTCAAAAGTCTGGGATTGTCAGACTATTTGAGAAGACTTGGCTGGTATAGTCAAGATGTTGTTGTTCCTCAAAAGTATGGGGTTGTCATACTGTTTGAAAAGACTTGGCTGGTATAGTCAAGGTGTTGTTGTTCCTCAAAAGTTTGGGGTTGTGAGGCTGTTTGGGAAGGCTGGCTTGAAGGGTCAGTGGTGTTGTAATTCAAAGGAGTTTGAATTAGTGAAAAGGCCTTCTGAAGGAAGGGATTGGACGTAGCCTAGTTAACGGTGAACCAGTATAAATTCAAGGAGTTAACTTTTATTATCCACTATTTATTTACTCTGATTGGTTATTATTCAACTAATTAGCAAAAAGAATTAAAGTTTGTCAAACACAATTCAACCCCCCTTCTTGTGTTGCACCTTCAATTGGTATCAGAGCTCGGTCTCAAGGCTGAGCACTTTACTGTGTCTGAGGAAAGATCCAAGGATCAATATGTCTGAAGAAGCTGTTGGAGGAAACATGAACAAATCTCCTTTATTTGATGGCGAATGATTTGAGTACTAGAAGGACAGGCTGAGAAGTTTTTTTATTTCACAAGATCCTGAACTTTGGGACTGGTGGAAGATGGCTATACTGTTCCAAAGGATTAAAACAATAATGAAATTCCAAGAAAAGACTTGGATACAGATCAGAAGAGGATGTACAAAATGCATCACAAATTTAGAACCTTTATGATCAATGCAATCACCTTCAAAGAATTTGACAAGTGCACCAACAAAGAAACAGCAAAGAGCATTTATGATAGTCTGATTCTGACCTATGAATGAAGTAAACAAGTTCAAGAAGCTAAAGCAACCATTCTGGTCAAGAAATATGAACTATTCAAAATGGATGAAGATGAAGACATTAAAACTATGTTTTCCAGATTCCAAACTCTAGTATCAGGATTAAGGGTACTAGAAAGAGTTACACTACTGCTGATCATGTAAGGAAAATACTTAGAAGTCTAAAAATCAAATGGAGACCAAAGATCACTGCTATTTAGAAAGCTAAAGATATGAATACTCTAAAGCTAGAAAAATTATTCAGCTCCCTCATATCACATGAAATTGAGTTGGAAGAAGATGAACCCAAAAAGAAGAACAAAACTCTAGCCCTGAAATCCAAGCAGAAGAAGGCTCTGAAAGCCACATCAACATCAGAAGATAGTGATTCAGACGATCAAAGTCTGAACTCAGAGGAAGAAGCAATTGCTTTCTTATCCAGAAAGTTCAGAAAGATGTGGCAGAACAGAAGGAATAACTTTTCCCAGAGATATTCCAAGTAGTTCAATAGGTGATGATACACATGACAAGAAAGGCATCATCTGCTACAGATGCAATGAATCTGGACATATCAAATCAGAATGTCCAAATATGGAGAAAGGGAAGTACCAGCGGAAAGATTCCATAACCAAGAAGAAAAGTATGATGGCTACATGGGATGATTCTAATGAATCTTCTGAAGATGAACAAGCAGATTTGTCTATGATGGCTCACACCAACTCTGTCTCTGAATCCAATACAGAATCTGATTCTGGAAGAGAATCAAAAGATGATGAAACTGAGGTATATTCTGAATTCACTCGATCTAATTTGATTACTGCTCTGAATGACTTTTTAAACAGCAATTACAAATTGCCTTTAAAACTGAAAATTCTTAAGAAAGAAAATACAAATCTAATAGAAGTTAATGTTTTAAAGAATCAAATTGCAGAATTTAAAACAGAAAGTGTCATTCTTGAAACTGATATTGTAGAATTGAAAATAGAGAATGTATGTTTGAAAAATAGTTGTGCTGAACTTCAAGTTGAAAGTCTAACTCTGAAAAATAACCATAATTCAACATCAATTGAAAATACCACATGTAATTTGATATGCATGAACAAGTTTTTCAAGAATTTCTTGCTAATGGTATGGAAAGAAGCAAATATGCTTCTATGATTTATGGAGTTAGTCGTAATGGAAATAGAGGTATAGGATTTGAAGAAACTATAACTGAACCTAAACCTGTGCTTAAACCTGTTCCCTCTGATATTGTGTGTGTTGTTTGTTACAAGAAAGGTCATTCCAAAGTGTCTTGTCATATGCTAAATACAAGGAAAAACAAGAAACTTTTCAAGACTAACAAACCTAGACCCAACCAGATTTGGGTACCTAAAAGAAAAATTATTTATGTTGCAGATGTCCTTAGCAAACAAGTTAAAACACCAGTCATGGTACCTGGATAGTGGATGCTCGCGACATATGACAGAAAAAAGGTTTATGTTCCAAGAATTGACATTGAGCAAAGGAGGCACAATAACTTTAGGAGGAAAGCAAAAAGGCCAGATCATTGGTCAAGGAACAGTTGGTAATGGTACCTCTCCTTCTATTAAAGATGTCTTGTTTGTTAAAGGTCTTAAACATAACTTGTTGAGTATAAGTCAGCTAAGTGATAACAATTATGATATTATATTCAATCAAAAAACTTGCAAGAAAATCAGTCAGAAGGATGGATTTGTGATTTTCACAGGTCAGAGGCACAATAATATTTATAAAATAAATCTGTTTAGTCTAGGAAAGCAAGAGGTTAAATGTCTTATGTCAGTAAATAAAGAGAATTTAATGTGGCACAAAAGATTAGGTCATACTAATCTTAGATAAATTTCAGAATTGAACAAACTTAAGTTAGTAAGAGGTTTACCTAATCTTAGTTACAAATTTGAAATCTTGTGTGAAGGTTGTCAAAAGGGAAAACAAACCAAAAGTTCCTTTACTCCTAAGAAATCAGTAACTACCTCAAAGCCTCTTGAACTTCTACATATGGATCTGTTTGGACCAATGAAAGTAGCATTCCTAAATGGAAAGAAATATGGCTTTGTTATAGTAGATGATTACTCTATATGGACATGGGTAAAATTTCTAAGAAATAAAGATGAATCCCATACTGTATTTATAACATTTTGTAAACAAGTCATGAATGAAAAAGGTTTTAAGATAGTGTCAATTGAAAGTTTCTGTGATTAGAATGTAATTTCTCACAACTTTTCTTCTCCTAGAACACCTCAACAGAATGGAGTTGTAGAAAGAAAGAATAGATCACTCAAAGACATGGCCAGAACTATGTTAAATGATTTAAATGTTGCAAAACATTTTTGGGCTGAAGCAATCAACACAACATGTTACATTCATAATAGAGTCTATATTATATCTATGTTGAATAAAACACCGTATGAATTGTGGAAAGGTAAAAAGTCTAACATTTCTTACTTTAAACAATTTGGCTGTATATGTTATGTGCTGAATACTAAAGATATTCTTGGTAAGTTTGATTCTCGATCTCAAAATTGTATCTTTATTGGATACTCTGAAAGATCTAAAGCTTATAGAGTATTTATTGGATACTCTGAAACTCATTGTAGGGGAATCTATACATGTTAAATTTAATGATAAACAGCTTGATACTACAAAGTCAAAGCAAGATGTTGATATTGCAGATTTACCAGAACCAGAGAAAGCAGAAGCAGACAAATCAGCAGAAGTAGATAAATCAGCAGAAGCAGATAAATCAGCAAAAGCATGTGACACATCTTCAAAGGATGAATCTGATCAAATGAGAACCAGTCATGAGAAGTCAGAAGAGAAATATGGATTGAAATATCAGTCATCTCATCCTGAAAATCTGATCATTGGAAGTGGAAGTGATTCTTTAAGAACCAGATCATCACTAAAAGACATCAGTTTGTTTGGCTTACTCTCATCGATTGAGCCTACCTCTATTAGTGAAGCATTGGCAGATGATGGATGGATTATTGCAATGCAAGAAGAGTTAAATGAATTTAAGAGGAATGATGTTTGAGATCTAGTTCCAAGACCAGAGAAGAACATTGTTGGAACCAAGGGGTCTTCAGAAATAAGCTAAATGAAAAAGGTGAAGTGGTCAGAAACAAGGCAAGACTTGTTGCACAAGGTTACAGTCAACAAGAGGGCATTGATTACACTGAGACATTTCCTCCTGTGGCCAGGATAGAAGCTATTCGTATCTTATTGTCTTTTGCTGCAAATAATAACATCAAACTATTTCAAATGGATGTTAAAAGTGCCTTTCTCAGTGGTTATTTGAGTGAAGAAGTATATGTTAAACAACCTTCAGGTTTTGAAAGTTCTGAATTTCCAAATCATGTTTTTAAACTTATAAAATCCTTGTATGGGTTAAAACAAGCACCTAGAGCATGGTATGATAGACTCAACAACTTTTTGCTTAAAAATAACTTTGAAAGAGGACAAATAGACAATACTTTGTTTAGAAGATCAATAGAAAATGATATTCTGATCATTCAAATTTATGTTGATGACATTATTTTTGGATCTACTAATGGTATTCTTTGTCAAGAATTTTCTAAATTAATGCAGCATGAATTTCAAATGAGTATGTTGGGAGAACTTAAGTTCTTCCTAGGGATACAAATTCAGCAAAGTCCAGAAGGTATTTACATTCACCAAACTAAATATACAAAGGAACTTCTCAAGAAGTTTAAAATGAATAATTGCAAACCTATGACTACACCAATGCATCCTAGTTGTTCACTTGATAAAGATGAATTAGGCCAAAAAGTTGACCAGAAAATCTACAGAGGAATGATCGGATCATTACTCTACCTTATTGCTTCTAGACCTGATATCATGTTTAGTGTGTGTGTATGTGCCCGATTTCAATCTGACCCTAGAGAATCTCATCTAACTGCTGTTAAGAGAATTCTTAGATATCTAAAAGCAACTACAAACCTTACCTTGGTCTACAAGAAATCTCCTAAGTACCGACTTAGTTGATATTTTGATTCTGACTATGCTGGAGATAAACTTGAAAGGAAAAGCACCAGTGGCTATTGCACCTTTTTAGTAGACAACTTGATCTCTTGGTCCAGTAAGAGACAACACACCATTGCCATGTCAACAGTAAAGGCTGAGTACATTTCAGCAGCTGGCTGCAACTCTCAACTACTCTAGATGAAGCATTAACTTGAAGACTACAAAATATTAGAATCCAACATACCCATCTACTGTGATAACAGCTCTACAATTTTTCTAACCAAAAACCTAATCTTACACTCAAGAGCTAAACACATAGAGATCAAACACCATTTTATCAGAGATTATGTTCAGAAAGGAGTACTCAACATTCAGTTTGTAGACACTGAACATCAATGGGCTGACATATTCACCAAACCACTACCTGAAGATAGGTTTGACTTCATTATGAAAAACCTAAACCTTACTTTGTTAAATGATTAATATTGTAATGTCTTCAAGTAGTTTAGTTTACAATATTTGTTTTTTTTTTAAAGGGGGAGAGGATGTAGTATTTGATAAAATATCCGAGAAAAGATGATGTATTTGAAAAGGGGAGAAGATGATGTATTTGATATGGTATCTGGGCATTAGACTTAGGGGGAGAAAATATAAAATGAACCATAGTCTTAGGGGGAGTCAAAGTCAAAAGAAAGAAAAAGTATTATAAAAAATACATGGTTTTGTCATCATCAAAAATGGGGAGATTGTTGGAACCAAGTTGGTTCTTTCACTTAAAGTTTTAATGTTAACAAAAGTATTTTAAGAAAATAACATATTTGACTTAGAAGAAGAATGAAAATTGCTACCAGAAGATGAAGACGACGTCACCAGAAGATACAAATCAGAAGCAAGATGAAGTCACCAAAGGATGGTCATCAGATGACGTCACCAGAAGATGAAAATGATGTCACCAGAAGATACAAATCAGAAGCAGGATGAAGTCACCAGAGGATGGTCACCAAAGGAACTCATTAGAGGATATCACCAGAGGATATCATCAGAGGATATCACCAGAGGATATCATCAGAGGATATCATCAAAGGATATCATCATAGGATATCACCAGACGATTTTACCAAAGGATATCACCAGAGGATATCATCAAAGGAACCTGTTAGAGGATATCATAAGAAGATCCCATCAGAGGACATAATCAGAAATTCCCATCAGTCGAAGGATATTTCTATAGGATCTCATTAGAGGCAAAAATCATAAGCTACATCATTACAAGCTGATAGTATGCTCAAAACAGAATCTGAGTAAAATGCTGAAAACATAATCAGAGCAAAAGACTCTAGAAACATAATCTAGCTGAAAGTATGCTCAAAAAAAAATCGGAATAAAAGACTCCAAAAACAGAATCTAGCTGAAAGTATGGTCAAAACAGAATTTGAGCAAAATCCTCCAAAATATTCTCAAAACAGAATCAATCGAAATACACTCCAGAAGTAAAGCAACAGATCAAAGTGAAGCTCTAATTTCAACTATAAATAGATGCTTAATGCTGAAGAATGAAGCATCGAAAAATAGAAGAACTCAAGCAAAATTTTTTAAGTATTCAAAGAGTTCAAAGGAGAGAAACACTTGCTTAAAAGATAAATATTTTCTAAGTGTTCTTTTCTTAGAGTGTGAGGCTGATTGCCATCATAAATGTTTCAAAAGCAAACACTCAAGTTCAAGTTAAGCTTGTTGTGAGTATCAACTTTCCAGAAGTAGTTACTCAGTTTTAATTTTGAACCCTTGTATACAATCCTATAGTGTTGAAGTTCTTTCTAAAATCTAGGGTTGTCAGGTTGTTAGAAAAAGACTTAGCTTGTAGATTTAAGGTTGGGAAGTCCCTCAAAAGTTTGGAGTCGTTAGGCTGTTTGAAAAGACATGGCTGGTATAGTCAAGGTGTTGTTGTTCCTCAAAAGTCTGGGGTTTTCAGGCTGTTTGGGAAGACTGGCTTGAAGGGCCAGTGATGTTATAATTCAAAGAAGTTTGAATTAGTGGAAAGGCCTTCTGAAGGAAGGGACTGGACATAGCCTAGTTAGCGGTGAACCAGTATAAATTCAAGGTGTTAACATTTATTATCCGCTGCTTATTTACTCTGATTGCTCATTATTCAAATAATTAGCAAAAAGAATTAAAGTTTGTCAAACACAATTCAACCCCCTTCTTGTGTTGCACCTTCACAATGCCTCCAAGAAGAGACGACACTGCAAGAACCAATGTCGTCTGAGATGATCAAATGGTTGAAGCAATGAATTACATGGCTGCTTCTGTTGCTGCATAGACGACTGCAAAGACTTTACGGGACCTAGAGAAGAGGGAAATAGAGATTCGTGTTGCGGAATCAAGGGGACTAGAGGATTTCCATAGTCATAATCCTCCTAAGTTCAAAGGTGATGAAGGTCCAGAAAAAGCCGACCAATGGATTTAGGAAATTGAAAAGATCTTCGAAATGATTAATTGCCAGGCAACGGTGAAGGTCAACTATGCTACGTATCAACTCCTAGGGGATGCAGAATATTGGTGGAGAAGTATAAGGCTTCTGATGGGATCAACTCACGAGGAAGTGAACTGGGAGTCGTTCAAAAGGAAGTTTTTGGACAAATACTTTCCGATGAGTACTAGGACTAAGTTGGGTGACGATTTTCTTAAATTGCACCAGGGAAATACGACGGTGGGTGAATATGATGCTAAGTTTGAGTCATTGTCAAGGCACTTTAGGTTTTTCCGTGAAGAGGTTGATGAACAATTTATGTGTCATCGTTTTCAAAATGGACTGAAGTACGAGATTCAAGACTCGGTCTTGCCATTGGGAATTAAATGTTTCCAAGCCTTAGTGGATAAGTGTAGAGAGGTTGAGGACATGAAGAACAAGAGGGCCAACCGAGGAGGGAACTTTAATTCAGGAGGGCCTAGTCGGATGAACCATCAAAACAACAAAGGAAAGCAAGTTGTTAAGCCATATACCCGACCACAAAGCAATAACAAGGGTCAGAATCGCCAGAGGAACCATAATTTTGGAAGACAACTATGGTAAGCGATTCGATGTTTCTGTTGTGGGGAAGAGGGGCATTATGCTAACGCTTGTACCATTATGATTCCTACATGCTACTGTTGCCATAAGCCAAGACACTTTGCAAGGGATTGCAAGGCTCCAAAGATTGAACCAACAGTGAATGCAACTAGGGCTACTCGTCCTACTGCCAGGGGACGCGTTTATTGCATGGGTGCTGAAGCTGGAAGTCAATCTCACAATTTGATCCAACGAGATTGCGAGATTACAGGTAACACCCTAACTGCACTTTTTGATTCGGGGGCGACCCATTCCTTCATTGTTATGGATTGTGTGAATCGTTTGAAGCTAATTATGTCTTCCCTGCTTTTTGATTTGGTTGTTTCCACACCTGCTAAGACCTTGACCGTAAATACTGCATGTTTACATTGTCAAGTAACTATTAAGAATAGAGATTTCTTGATTAATTTGATTTGTTTACCCCTACAATCACCTGAGATCATTCTCGGCATGGATTGGATGTCGTATTATTATGTAGTCTTCGATTGTGCTCGCAAATTAGTTCTTTTCCCCGAGCTAAAAGTCGTTCGGTATTTAGCCACTAACAAACTCGGGGTGTCGCTGAGAGAAGGAACTCAAGAGTTTTTATCATTGGCTAATGTGGAGGCAAAGATAGGTGTGAGCATAGAAGATGTGATGCTTGTCAAGGAGTACCCAGACGTATTTCCAAACAGAAATTCTAGGATTACCCCTAGTAAGAGAGGTGGAGTTCTTCATTGATCTACACCCAAGAACCGGACCTATTTCAATTGCGCCGTATCGGATGTCGCCATTGGAGTTGAACGAGCTTAAGGGCCAAATTGAAGGTTTGTTAGAGAAAGGATTTATCAGACCAATTGTGTCACCATGGGGAGCTCAGGTATTGTTGGTTAAGAAAAAGGATGGAAGTTCGCGCTTATGTGTGGATTATAGGCAACTTAACAAGGAAACTATTAAGAATCGTTATCCTTTACCACGTATCGACGATTTGATGGATCAATTAAGAGGAACCGCGATATTTTCAAAGATTGATTTGAAGTCAGGTTACCATCAAATTCCTGTAAGAGAAGGAGATATTCAGAAGACTGTTTTCAGATCCCGTTATGGACATTATGAATATCTTGTAATGCCATTTGGAGTTACAAATGCACCCGCAATTTTTATGGATTACATGAATAGAATCTTTAGCCCATTTCTGGATAAATTCGTTGTGGTGTTCATCGATGATATATTGATCTATTCAAGGAATGAGAAAGAACATGGAGAGCATTTACGTCAAGTTCGTGAAGTTTTACGTGAGAAGAAATTGTATGCCAATCTGTCGAAGTGTGGGTTTTGGCTAGAAAAAGTGAACTTCTTAGGACATGTGATAACCAAAGAAGGAATCGTTGTGGATCCAACAAAGATTGAGACAATCCTTGCTTGGAAACAACCTCAGACTATTACAGACATACGAAGTTTTTTCGGACTGGCAGGATATTATAGGAGGTTTATTGAATTGCTAAGATTGTCGCTCCATTGACACAACTCACTAGAAAAAATCAGCCGTTCGCATGGATAGAGAATTGTGAGGAAAATTTTCAGTTACTTAAGGAAAAGCTAACAACCTCACCTGTATTGGTCTTACCACAACTAGAAGAACCATATGAGGTTTACTGTGATGCATCTCACCAAGGTTTGGGATGTGTTCTAATTCAACACAAGAAGGCTATAGCCTACGCCTCAAAACAATTGAAAACTCATGAGTGAAACTATTCTACTCATGATTTAGAGCTTGTTGCGGTAGTTTTTGCATTAAAGATCTGGAGGTACTACTTATATGGGTGCACGTTCACAGTGTTCAAGGATCATAAGAGTTTGAAATATTTGTTTGATCAGAAAGAATTGAACATGCGCCAGAGGAGATGGATGGAGACTCTCAAGGATTTTGATTTCACATTGCAGTACCACCCTGGGAAAGCCAATGTGGTGGCTGATGCCTTGAGTAGAAGAAATGTGTCAGTATCTTCAACAATAATGGCTAGACAACAAGAGTTATGGGAAGCATTTAGAGACCTACACTTGGACGTAGAGTTTGCACCGGGAATTTTAAAATGTGGAATGATAAAAATTTCGAGTGGTCTACTTTAAGATATTGCGAATTCTCAAGATAACACATTAATCCAAGAGAAGAGGAACCTAATAGTGCAAGGAAAGACGACTGAGTTCAAAATTAGACCAGATAATATTTTGAGTTGTAATGGGAGGATCTGAGTATCGGCAGTTGTAGATCCGAGGAGAAAATTTTTGGAGGAGGCTCATAAAAGCAAATTGAGTATCCATCCTGGAGCAACAAATATGTATCAGGACTTGAGGCAAAAATTTTGGTGGCCAGGAATGAAGAGGTATGTAGCGGAGTATGTATCAACTTGGTTAACTTGCCAGAAAGCGAAAGTGGAACATCAAGGACCTACTGGAATGTTACAACCTTTGGATATACCTGAATGGAAGTGGGACAACATTTCCATGGACTTTATAACTAGATTGCCAAAAACAAAGAGAAAGAATGATTCGATTTGGGTGATAGTGATCAATTAACTAAATCCACGCATTTCTTACCAGTAAAGACCACCTATAAGGTAGATAAGCCGACGGAGATCTACATCGCTGAAATTGTAAGATTACACGGAGTACCGTTGAGTATCGTATCGAACCGCGATCCAAAATTCACGTGTCACTTTTGGGGAGCGCTGCATGAAGCCTTGGGAACAAAACAAAGGTTAAGTTCAGCTTACCATCCGCAAACAGACAAACAGACTGAGAGAACGAATCAGTCCTTGGAAGATTTATTGAGAGCATGTGCGTTGGATGATAGAGGGAATTGGGATGATGTATTGCCATTGAGTTTACCTACAACAATAGTTTCCACGCAAGTATTGGAATGGCACCATATGAGGCTTTGTACGGACGCAAGTGCTAGACGCCTTTATGCTGGTATAAGGACGGAGAGAGTATGATTATAGAACCTGAGATGGTGCAACAAACTACCGAGAAGGTCAAGAGGATAAAGGAGAAAATGAAGATCTCGCAGGACCGTCAAAGGAGTTATGCAGACACGCGTCGCAGATCTTTGGAATTTGAGCAAGGTGATCATGTGATTCTAAGGGTCACACCTACAACTGGAGTTGGCAAAGCCATTAAATCAAGAAAATTAACTCCGAAATTTATTGGACCATATCAAATTACTGCCCGAATTGGACTAGTAGCTTATCGGATTGCTTTACCTCCAATACTTCCCAATCTACACGACGTATTTCAGGTGTCGCAGTTAAGGAAATACATTTCGGATTTGTCACATGTGATCGAACTAGACACAATCCAATAAAAGGATAACCTGTCATTTGAAGTGATGCCTGTAAGGATTGAAGACAGGAAGATTAAATAGCTAAGGAACCAAGAAGTTTCGTTAGTCAAAGTTATTGGAATCCAACTACTGGAGATGCGACTTGGGAACTAGAGAGTAAGATGAGGGAACAACATCCTAAATTGTTTATCGACGCGTAGTTTCGAGGACGAAACTAATTTTAGGGGGGTAGTAATGTAAGACCCTTAATTTTTAAATATTAATTTATACAATTTTGGGGTATTTTGTATTAAAACTATTTGGACTTTTCAGTCAAGTTTAAATTATTTTGAGGACGACTAAAATTATTTCTCGAGGAATAATTTAATTATATTACGAGTAATTAAATATCGGGCAGTTTATCAAGAATTTATCTTCCACGAGAGTCGCAACGAGGGTAGATAATTATCAAAATAGTTTGAGATGTGAGTGAAGTAATGTGTGTGAGGACATTTAGATAATAGTGGGTTGATTTGAGTAAAATGTATATATATTTATATATATATACATAGTAGGTGGCATAGTATGTCTATATATATACATGCATGTGAGAAAGGGGGAAAGAGAAATAGAAGCAAAAGCAGAAACCGTTTCCTCCTACCTGCCGTGCACCATTCTTCTGCTCTTTCTTCTTTTCTATCCTGTTTGTGTTGGTAGATGAAAACCAAACTCAAAACCTAGATTACTTCAAAATCTAAGCTGCCATTCGAAGACTGTCAAGAGAGAAAGTTACTCCACTCCTCACTACGGTGCTAGCGAGCTAACTTTGGTAGCGACGACGCGAGCGAGAGTTTCGTCGTATTTGAGAGCGGTAACGACAAAGGTCTTGAACACGTTAGCAAGGTAAGGGGCTCCTTCCAATTTTTAGTTTGCATGTAGGAATTCTAAATGCATGTTGATGAATGATTGATGTGTTATTTTGGTTGAAAACGTTATGTATGTTTTGACGATAAAACTGTCATTGTTGTGTTGTTGATGATTAAGATGCGTTTTTGTTGAGATATTCTTGTTGATGACGTTGTTGTTGTGGTGTTTGTGGTGATTTTCAAATAAAAGAGTTTGAACTCAAGTTGAAATTTACTTGAAAAAGTATACTATTTTCGAAGATGTATTGGAATACAGCACTAGCGTATTCGAATACACTTATGCAAAGTTCAGTTTTTATTCAAATTTGGAACCTCGTATTCAAATATGACAACCCGTATTCGACTACAAATACAGGAATTTTGCTTCTGACTTAGCATCTATATTCGACTACAACTCCTTCGTATTCGAATACATAATTACATATTTTGCTTCTGACTTAGCATCTATATTCGGCTACGACTCCTTCGTATTCGAATACAGAATTGCATATTTTGATTCTGACTTTGCATCTGTATTCGGCTACGACTCCTTCGTATTCGAATACAGAACTGCAGATTTTGCTACTGACTTAGCATCTGTATTCGGCTACAAGAAGCTGTATTCGAATACAACCTGGATTTTTGTCAAAAATTTGACTTTTAAAAATTTGTTCATGCACTTAATCACTTGGAAAATTTTTTTAAGTCATATGATAATTATATGAGTTTTTTTTTGACATGGTTTCCGTAATGGTCGTGAAGTGTTCGGGTTGCATATTTGCATTACATACTGTTTGCAGTGAAGAGAAATAGAGTACGCTCATGCATTGTATAGTTAAGTAGTGACCGCGATGGGCCACAAAGTTGAACGGTGACTGTGATGGGCCACAAAGTAAAGTAGTGACCGCGATGGGCTATAGGCTGGTTCCACGTGATTAGATGGTCCATTCTATCCGTATGAGGATTTAACTTATGTGTAAAGCCTGTGAGAGGCTACACTTTAAGTAAATCGTGCTAGTCCGTGAGAGACTGCACCTCGGTAATTAGTACTAAGGCATGTGATAGGCGGTACAATTATGATTTACGCCCCTTCGAGGAGGGTTTTGTCGTTAAGTGGTGACCGTGATGGGCCACGAAGTTAAGTAGTGACCGTGATGGGCTACAGGGTGGTTCCACGTGATTAGATGGTCCATCTTATCCTTACGGGGATTTAACTTATGTGTAAAGCCTGTGAGAGGCTACACTTCAAGTAAATTGTACTACTCCGTGAGAGAATGCACTATGGTAATTAGTACTAAGGCCTGTGATAGGCATTACAATTATGATTTACATCATTCGAGGAGGGTTTGGTAATTGGTTTTGTCCTGGAAATTCCAGAATCAAGTGCATTGGCATATACGCATTGCATTAGTTTGGTTGACCTGCGAGTCATGGTTGATATGAGCTGGTGTGTGCAAAAACGATATGTGCAAGTACCTAAAATTTTAAGTTAATAATAAGTTGTTGTGATTGTTAATTGTTAATTTCAGTTGGTGACCGTTTACATTATTGTGGAAAAACTGTGCTTTGCCCTCAGATGATACCCGAGTCCGCTGGTGCATTAGTAACACCAAAAGGCATGACCAAGAACTCATAGTGGCCATAACGGGTCCTAAATGCGGTTTTCAAGACATCAGAAGACTTCACCCGAATCTGATGGTAACCTGATCTCAAATCGATCTTACTAAATACGCAGGATCCTCTTAATTGGTCCATAAGATCATTTATCCTAGGTAGTGGGTACTTATTCTTGATTGTCACTTTATTAAGTTGGTGGTAATCCACACACAACCTCATAGATCCATCTTTCTTTTTAACCAACAACACAGGTGCACCCCATGGTAACACCCTAGGTCTTATAAATTGTTTATCTAAAAGCTTCTCCAATTGTTTCTTAAGCTCAGACAATTCTAAGGGAGATCTTATATGGTGCCATGGATATGGGTCCAGTACCTGGTACAAGGTCAATGTTAAACTCTACCTCACGCTCTGGTGGTAAACTATTGACATCTTCAGGGAATACTTCAAGGAATTCACGCACAATAGGAACATCTTGTACTACCACTTTTTCTTCAAGTTCTAACGAGGATAGGATCATGTATAAATGGGCATCTTCTTTCAAGGGTGCCTTCACTTGGTTAGAGGATATATTGCTAGACTTCTCTCTCTCTTTTGGTTCCATGAATTCAATAGTTTTACTAAAAAAATCTACGCGGACTCGGTTAGCAGATAACCAATCCATACCTACGATCACATCAACTAGACGTAAAGGTAAACATACTAAGTCAACACGGAAGTTCTTTCCACACACATGGATAGAAATATTATGACAAACACTAGAGGTGTCAGCAGAGTCACTAGTTGGGGTATTCACAATCAAATCATATAGTAAACGAGACACAAGTAGTCTTAAACGTCTAACACAATCAAGAGACACAAAGGAATGAGTAGCACCGCAGTCAAATAGCACAAACAAAGGAGTATCACTTATGAGACACGTACCTTGGATCAAGTTGTCTTTCTCAAACACTCCTACACCACTGAGGGCAAAAACTCTTCTATTAGTTTTAGGTCGGCTGGCTTGGGAACTCTGGTTTCCAGATTAGGGAGTCTTCTTTGGATAGGGGCATGTGGTGCTGATGTGGCCCTGTTGTTGACAATTAAAACAAGTAACTGCAGCATCTCTGCACTCAAATGCCATATGATCTTGCTTACCACACTTCTGACATCGAATAGGAGTAGCTGGATCACTATTGTTACTACTGTTGTTGCTCGAGACTTGACTCCTAGTGTTGCTATTCACATAACTAACTCCTCTTCCAATCGGGTTTCTTCTACCACCCCCATAATTATAACTGTTTTCATTTCCTTTTCCATTACCATTACAATTTCCTCTTTCAGCTGGAGAACCGTGTTGGTGATAATTCGAACGACTTTCAGATTTACTAGGAGGGAACGAGTAAGGTTTTCCCCTATAATGATGCATAGGCATCTTGTCCTTCATGGTTCCAGTGTTTCGATACTGTGCCTTTTCAGCACGATTATCGTCATCATAGATCCTACTCTTATTCACTAGGGTAGGGAAATCACGGGTCTCTTGCATTCCAACCTGCTTCTTGATCTCTAGTCTGAGTCCCATTTCAAACTTGATGCACTTAGACTTTTCTCCTGCTTCTCCTACATAGAGTGGAGAGTCCCTGGACAACTCCTCAAACTTAGCCACATACTCTGCCACTGACATATTACCTTGTTCTAACTTGATAAATTCCATTTCCTTCCTATTGTGGATGTCTTCAAGAAAATACTTGACTAGGAACATGTTTCTGAATATTGTCAAAGTAATTGCAGTCCATGCATTATCTAAACGCTGGCGCGCATTATCCCACCAATGTTCAGCTTCTTCTGTCAACATAAAAGTTCCCAAATGCACTTTTTGGCCTTCGGGACATGCCACTCCTCTAAAAAATTTCTCAATCTCTTGCAACCACTTATGGGCTCCATCTGGATTATAGTGACCTTCTAATGATGGAGGATTAGCCTTATGCAATCGATCCATCACCATGAACTCATTTATTTGCACATTTCCTTGATCACTAGTGTAACTATTAGCTTGAGCAACAGCTTGAGCAGCAGCTTGTGTAGAGGCTTGCGCAGTAGCTTGGGATTCAGCCAAAGCCTGTAGAGCCTGCACTGTTACTCCTGCCATGGACTCTTGAGCCTCAGCAATTGCAGCGTCATTCCTCCCACTAGCCATCACTACCTACATCAATCAGATAGGCCAATTGAATACAGTGGGGAACTTAGGGAGAAAGGAAACTAACTTAGTTCTACACTACTAACACAATAACAATCATAGTAACAACACACACATAACAGAGCACACAAGGAAACATAGTGAACACATAACACACTTACTGTGTGATTGGACACACCTGCTCTGATACCACTAATGTGACACCCTAAATCCCAAATTTATTTTAAATTTTTTTCTTCAAATTTTAATTTAAAAATAATAAAATATAAAATAAATAAATAAATAAAACTTTCGAACGATTTCTTTAAGGCAAAAGTATCACTTAATCATGGACAAGTCATATTAATCCAAAGTTTCCACCAGCTTAACAATTCGAAAGTCATAACAGTGATAAAATTAAATTCTATTTGAAGCACACGTACATAAGTTACTGATAATTATAAATGTAGTCCCAACCCGATGTCACTATCAGACCAAAATTTCCCAAAATAAAATATGTTCAAATATGAAATTAACAGAAGGAAGATGATATGCATGTAGCTTGAACAAAATTTCCCAAAATAAAATATGTTCAACCCGACGGCTTCCTACACTCTGAGAGTATTAATCTTCACTTACAGCTTGTAGCTCGTCTGTGTTCATTGCAAACGCCAAACACAAACAACGAGGGGTGAGTATCGAAATTATGTAACAATATAATGTAAACGAGAAGAACACGTAAGTAATCAAATTAACACAAATTTGATAAACATTCCAGAACATAATATCAAAGGTTAATCTAATTCAATCACAATAAAATAGTCACAAGGAGAAAATGTTATGCATGCCCTATACTCTATACTTCTTCATCACTTGGTACCATTCTACTCTGAAGTACTTGGTTAGGAGGCCTGATACTATGCCACTACAAGAGTGCATGAACAATTCATGAATGGCCAAGTCCTCATAGATCCCCTCAACTCAACTCGAGACACATATACGCGATGGTCAGGGTACTCTTGTTTTGCACGGTAGCTCCCGACCTTAGGGAATAACCCACTAATCCACTTAGGAATTCCCAACTAGATGTACCCCCAAGGTCTATCAATCTTACCTTACGGTTTGATTGTAGCCCTCCACGATCAGGCTCATTTAGTTGTACTTCCCCGAATCACTAGGTTTGTCAAACCCTCCTTATATGATGACAAAATAATCCTCACTCCAAAATTACAGCATCTATCTCATACTTACTGGATTATCGTAACTCAATAATTTTCAGTTGTACTTCACAATATTCATCATTATATATATATATATATATTAGTCAATCACAATAAAGCCCCAATATTTCGTTTACACTACTCACAATACACAGTCCAATCACATAATAAGAAATCAAACAGGTAGCACATTCACGTAATATCATAATTTCAATCAAGTAACAAGAAAACTCAAGTACATATCATCATACAATAACAATCAGCATAAGGTTCATAAAAATGGACATCATGCAATCTTGATATACATAAATTCACAATAATTCTATAGGTTGCTAAAATATATTTTAGTCCTCACTATTACCATTCATATATTATTAATTAATTATTATCACTCAATAGGGCTCGACTATGCGTAGTAAGCCCTGGATGAATGTCTGGGAATTTCAGTATTCTTGTTCATCTTATGTCATTTTATACTCATAATATCGAACTTCATCTCACCCATTACCTTGGCTAAAGATTTTTCTCAACGAAGCTGATCTGTTTATGTAATGTGTCGCGTCTTTGCCAATCACCGTCTCTAACAGCTTAGTCTTTGAAATCAACGTATGATTTTGGTATTAAGAGTTGCGGCTGGATGCAACAGGGCAGTAGTCAATTCAATTTTTTTTCTTCCTAATAGAACAGGGAAACAGAGACACGGGATGCACGACAGCCTCTTTTATTCACTTATATACCTATCTATACGTACTAGTAGTATTAGGTATATTATTAGGCTTATTATCATACCTATACACTTAGCTCAAGACCCTTATTATTATTATTATTAATATTATTATTATTACAATCATAAACCCACTCTACCAGTGCTTAACTTAATAGACTAATGTAGCAACACACACGTTTACTTCTTATTTTCTTTTTATATAAATATATATATATATATATATATTTTTTAAAATAAATTGAGTATTATTAATATTAATAATTTAAATAAATCATTAGGCCGAACACGTAGGACAAACACGAAGGAAATTATCGCACATGTCAACATACGAATAATAATAGTTGTGCATTATATTTTAAAATTAAAATATAATAATAAGAAATTGGGGTGTTACAAAGCGATTTATCTCGTGGGTGGATCTGACTTTGGAGGAGACTGATCCTTCTCTGGCCGATGAGGAGGAGGATGTCACATCGAGGCGAGCGACTGCATCGGAGGACACTTGTGGAGAGTGTGGCGGTAACCCTTGCTATTGTAGTTGTTAGTGCATGATCAGATTAGTTTTGTTGTATAGGGCCCTAGTGTTTTGGTGGTTGTACGTATTTCATTTTGGGATGACTGTACTTATGATGTGCTATGACAGTGACTTTTGTCAGTATATTTGCTATTTGTATATTTTGAATACTAATTCCCAAAACTATTTTAACTGGTTATATTTATGAGAGTATTATTTAATTACTTTTGTCGGTTTATATTACGACATATTACTGTATTGAGTGGTTTTATTTTAATTTTATTTCTATTATTTTATAAAAAAAAAATACACTCGCGTTGTTAAAAATCGGGGTGTTACATACTGGGTTTTTGTCTTTTGCACTTGAGATATGCATCGCTTCAGCTACTAGAATTACTCCGCTATTTTGCATAGTGGTTTGATCATCTTGTTTTGTGGTATAAAATGTATAGCCGTTAATTACATAACCGGTGTAAGAAAAGACATGTAAACTCGGGTCATTTGCTAGCCACCTCAATCTCTCTAAAATTGAAGCGGGGTCTATATCAAACTTTGAGTTAATGTGATTTTTTAGCCATGTTATAAAACTTCGATTGTGCTATTGTGTTATCCAATTTGTATTCCTATTCATGTTCAAACTAGATAATTGATCCATGTGTAATGTAACATACAGTTGAACCTCATCATCATTATGCAAAACATACAATTGTGTCTGCTCCCATTCTGTCCTTCATATAGTCATTACTCTCTTTCCAATTATTCATTCTCCTGTTATTTTTCCCGAATGATAAGACATAGGAAGTCCTATGGATTCAACATTGGATAGATATTCAGTACAAGATTCAGCAGCTTCTTCGACAATGTACCGTTTCGCAATACAACCTTCTGACTGACTTCTACTTTTTACGTACCCTTTTAATATTTTCATATATCGTTCTATCGGATACATCCATCTCATATAAGTTGGCCCACAAAGTTGTGTCTCCTTAACAAGATGAACAGTAAGGTGATTCATTATATCAAAAAACGAGGGTGGGAAATACATTTCAAGCTCACACAAATTTCCTTGAAGAAGAAACATAATTTAGTTATGGCTCGTCAAACTTTTTCAGGTAAAATGGAATGTATACTTATTGGTAGCAAATTCTCCATTAGAACATGACAATCATGAGTCTTCAAACCTTTTAACTTGAGGTCTTTCATACAAACCAAATTTTTAATGTTTGAACTGTATCCTTCTGGAACTTTACCTTCGTGCGAAATTTACATAAAACAATTTTTTTCTTTCTAGATAGAGTATGAGCGGATGGAAGTAGAAATGTGAGATTTCCTTTCTTTACGGGACCCAATTCATTTCTTATTCCCATATCGACCAAATCCAATCTTGCATTGATGTCATCCTTACACTTTCCTAGAACACTGAGTAACGTACCAATAACACTATCAAATACATTTTTTTCAATATGCATCACATTGAGAAAATGTCTTATATACATTGACTTCCAATATGGCAATTCAAAGAAAATTGACTTTTTCTTCCACCCAATTTTGACAAGCTCTCCCACAAAAGGTTTGCCAAATTTATTGGTCAAACCTTGTACTTTTTCCAATATTTGATATCCAGTCGGTGCTAAAGGAGCAGTACCTTCCTTTGATTTTCCATTGAATGCATTTCTCCACCCACGATAATGATGACTAAAAGGTAAAAATCTACGATGTCCAAGAAAGACGTTCTTCTTACAATGTTTCATTCACATCCAATATGTACTCTCTTCACATATAGGACATGCACACTGACCTTTAATGTTATATCTTGATAAATTACCATATGTTGGAAAATCATTAATTGTGCTGAACAACATAGCCCTCAAACTGAAACATTCTTTCTTATACCCATCATAAACTTCCACACCTGTCTCCCACATATTTTTTAAATCTTCAATTAAAGGAGTCAAGTATACGTCGATATCATTCCCCGGTTGTTTGGGTTTAGAAATTAACAAAGACAACATCATAAACTTACGCTTCATACATAACCATGGAGGTAATTTATAAATCAACAAAATCACAGGCCACGTGTTGTGTGATATACTTTCAAGACCATGTGGATTCATTCCATCAGTAGAAAGTGCAAGTCGTAGATTTCTTGACTCTCTACCCAAATCAGGATACTCGTGATCAATTTTTGCCCATTATGGAGAATCTGCAAGGTGTCGAAACTTTCTATCTCTAATTCTTTCATCTGCATGCCATGTCAGGTGTTTTGAATATTCTTCACTACGATAGATGCGCCTAAATCTTGGTATTATAAGAAAATACCACACGACTTTTGCTGCAGTAGATTCTTTCTTCTTATATCAAGAGATATTGCATTTCGGACACGCCTTTAGTAATTCATATTCATTTCGAAATAAAATGCAATCATTAGGACACGCATGAATCCTTTCGTAACTCATGCCAATAGAGCACAAAATTCATTTAGCCTCGTAGGTTCGACTAGGAAGTTCATTATCATCTGGCAACAAATCTTTTAGGAGTGTTAATAATTATGTGAAGCTTTTATCATACCATCCATTAATCGCTTTTAAGTTGTACAACTTTAATGGTTTCTCTGCATCACTCAACAAACTCTCAAACATTTTAGGACAATCCCAAAGATCTTCTTCAACTGCTTTTGTAATCTCCTCGACTCGGTCCCGCTCATATGTATCTGTGTCGAAATCATTTGAAGCATATGTCGCGCCATTCTCAAAATTAGTGTTCCTTTTTTTTTCTCACCATGTCTTATCCAACATGTATAGCTTTGATCAATTCCATGCCATACTAAATGTCCTTCCAATACATCTGCCCTATCGCATTTTCCAAAACAACACTTTAAACAAGGACAAATGATTCGATTTGGGTTTTTTGCATTCTTCACTGCAAAATCAACAAACTCCTTCACTCCATTTTCATACTTTTTTGACAATCGATTGGCAGACATCCATTTCTGGTCCATTTATATGACTTATATGAATGCAATGTTACACAAATTTATCAATCTATAACATTATAACAATCTGTAGTATATATGCATACAAGTCTAATTTCAAAACAGAACAGAATAGATCGAATAGATTTTATATGATTTATCATGTAACAATTTATCTGATTTATCAGGTAACAATTTATATGATTTATCAAGGTTATGCCAACTACTATCATGTAACAATTTATTAGTTTTAGAGACAATAATAAATTAATAAATACAGTACCTGAGACAACAATCACTCAGTAGATGAGGGTTCAGCGAGAAGAGAGCTCACAATAGCGGTTCGTAGGGTTCGTAGGGAGAGAACGTATTAAATATGTTTTTATTTATTTATCAATCATATAGAATAGGTAGAATTTGTGGTATACACATTAAAAATAAAATTATGTAAAAGGATTATGTACAGTTACATATATACCATTTTATAACGCTTATAAAAAAAACGCTCTAAAAGACCATGTAATTATGCGAAAGCTATATATTTTACAGCGCTTATATATAAAGCGCTGTAAACATAGTGTGGGAGCGCTATATTTTACCGCGCTTGTATACAAAGCGCTGTAAACTTAGTGTGGGAGCACTATATTTTACAGCGCTTATATGCGAAGCGATCTAAGCGCTGTAAACATTATCTGAAAGCGCTATATGACCCTACAACAGAGCTTTTCACAAAAGTGTTGTCAATCCTAAACCCTTTATGACCCTACAACAACGCTTTTTCAAAAGCGTTGTTGTATCCTCCGTTAATTTTAAAATATTATACAACAATGCTTTTAGTTATGAAGTACTTTAAAATGTGCGCTCTAAAAGACAATTTTTCGTGTAGTGAACATAAATGATAACTTTGCAAAAAAATGTAATTTAAATGACCAAATTAAAAGAAAAAAAAACTTAAAGAATTATAACGAAAACTAAGTTAAACTTAAAGGATTAAAAAGTGCAATTTAATCTTAAGAAAATTAATAAAAAAAATATTTATAATTATAACTCGATGGCAATTCAAATTTAAATTTTATTTTTAAAGATATTTGATTTGTTACAGCTTAATTTGTAATAATTATTTCACATCAATATCAACCTATAAAACAAAGTCTCAACTTCATATGTCGCATTTATTATTGTCTTGGTAACATAATCTACAGTATTTACGACTATAGAATTTTCCATATTATGATAAAAATAAAAATAAAAAAAAGTGTGTTTAAACCTCTTTGTACAATTAAAATTTGAACGTATATAATGCAATACATACGCACACAAATAAAATTTGTAAATACAAAAAGTAAAAACTATAATAATAATATAAAAATACAATCGAATTATTAAAGGTATCGGGAAACAGAGGTTTAAGTTGCTATGATTCGAGGTCTCCTAAACAAATATGCTAAACAATAATCAATCAAAATCTCTAAAATAAAAAAATTATTTACAATCAATGGAATTAATTTAGAAGATTACAAATGTCTAAAAAATAAAATCTTAACAATCAAATTGTCTTTTTTTTAAAAAGGCTAATGAGATACCAAATACAATCAAATTAAGTCAATAAAAAAAAATACAAAATTTGAATTTATTACATCTCCATAAATAGATATGATTTTTCATTTTTTAAATATTATATGCTATCAGTTTCGTAATTATATAATTTTTAAAAAATATATTATACACTTCATAAATCGGTAATCTCATTTTTTTTCTTTCAATTATGTTGGAATTTCTAAATAATCATACTAAAGAACACAACTATTATAAAAATAAAAATGTATTCAAATTATTAATTTTGGAAATATATTTTTAAAAATAGATATTTTGAAATTATATAATTTTTTTTAATTATATAATCACGAAATATATTATGCTCTCGTTAAACATTTTTTTTACTAAAAAGTTATATTCTTTATTGAAATTTTGGAATATATTTTAATAATTGATATTTTTTGTCAAAAAACATATTTTTAAATTTTATAAATATCAATAAAGTATTTGAAAATATTAAAAAGTAATTCTAACATTGTGCCAGTCTCTATAATAATTTTAATTTCATATTAAAAAGTAATTTCATAAAAATGTACTGATAAGGAATTATATCAATTTGAAATAATGTAAAATAATTCAAAATTTGAATTTATTCCATACTATAGCTTTTGGAATAAAAAAAATAGACTCATATTAGTAACATCTAATTACATATTAGTGACGTCCGTGTACGTGGGTATAACAATTGAGGTAATAACGAAAAAGTTTCATATTATATAAGTGAGTAAGGTAATATAATAAATAATGAATTGTCCAAAATAAATAACATTATGAAATCTTTAAAATAAATCCTTACAATTGAAAAACTTTAATAATCAAAATATTTAAAATTGAGCATTTAATAACTAAATCCGAAATAAAATATGATGTAGCTAGACACTTTGTCTACTTATTCTTGATCTACTTGAAGTAACTAGAATATCACTAGAAGGGGGGTTGAATAGAGATATTCAAGGTTTTAAAAATTCTGTTTCAGTTTTAAACTAATGTCCTCTTTCAGAGGATGATTTATCAGATGATGTAAAGTTGAGAGAGAGAATAATGACACAGGAATTTTATACTGGTTCACCCAATGAAGGCTACATCCAGTCCTCAATCTCTAGTGAGTTTTTTACTAAGTATCAAAAGCTATCAGCCTCTCACTGAGGTTGATTACAAACTGTGCATTCTTTAGCTTCACCAAGCTTACAATTCTTTCCTTCTGATTTCTCTTCAAGTGTTTCTCACTTGAAGGTCTAAAAATGATATGAAGTAGTTTGATAGGATTTACTTTCTATAAAGATGAAACAAAGATCTAGTGTAAGATTATAGAAAGCTTGAAAGGAGATTGAAAATGCTCTTGATAGCCTCTTGATATTTTTCTGTTTTTTGCTCGTGTAGTTGTGTGTATTGCTGAAGAAGAGCAGCCTTCCTTTTATAGAGAGAAGGAAACTTTCTCTTCAAGAAAATTTTCCTTTCTGACCGTTTTTCCAAGATGTAATGAACCTCACTGTTGTTTTGAATTTACAGCCTTGCCATTCTGTCCTTTTACAGCCTGGCACATGGGAGGTTACTTCTTTACTTGGCTTTCCAGGAGGATAGATCATTCCATATGTTTTTAACAGCTGGCCAGTGCTCTTTTCTGGTTCCAAGCCATGACCCTTCTCTGGTCGTGCATGATGCAGCTTTTGATACTTTGGAACTGTTAGTTGTTCTTAATGTAAGAGGATGAATGAGCAGTTAGAATTTATCCTCTGGTAATTTCCTTTTGGTGTATGAAGTTTACTTTATGGTATCCGTCTTCTGATGTTTACCTTCTAGAGTTCATCTTCTGATATTTATCTTCTGATATCCATCTTCTGATGTTTATCATGTGAAGTTCGTCTTCTGAATTTTTATCTTCTGGTGCGTATCTTCTAGTATTCATTTTCTGATGTTTATCATGTGAAGTTCGTCTTCTGAATTTTATCCTCTTATGTTCATATTTTTATCCTCTGATATGTTTCTTCTGAAATTCATCTTCAGATGTATATCTTCTGATATTCATTTATGATTTTCATCTTCTGATATCGGCCAATCTAGACTAGCAAACTGGTCTGCTGAGATCCTCTGATCTCGGCCAACACTGGACCATTTATTCTGACCTTCTGATTTCGACCAACACTGGGCCATTTATTCTAACCTTCTGATTTTGACCAACAATGGGCCATGGTCTAATCTTCTGATCTTGGCCAACACTGTACTGGGTCTGGATTAGTTCTAGACAAAGGATATTTCAGTCTGGACCTTTTAGCTTATCTTCTGATTAATTCAGGGTTGTTTTTCACTTCACTGTCAGGCCATCTTCTGGTCTGAAGAACTTCTTGAATAAGTCTGACTTATGATTTCTTGTGGTCTGGATCCAGTCTTCCTCTGGCAGGCTTCCTTCTGGTATGGTCCATGTCTCCTTCTGACTTTGTTTCCTTCTGATATGGGCCAGCAAAGATATCCTCTAGAGATTTCAGGATGCATCCTCTGGTATCTTTTGGATGCATTATCTGGTGTTTTCAACTCTCAGGTTTTTTGCTTCTGGTTTTCTGTTCCAGATGTTCTGCTTCTGGTGTTTTCCATATGTTCTGCTTCTGGTGTTTTAACTTCAGATTTTCTTTATGCATTAATGGATTTGTTTCCTGCATGCATTCATTCTTCTGGACAGGAGGTTGCGATCTTTGGATCCTGTTCCTTTCTTAGTACAATACTTAAATGCACGCATTAGTGTAATCATAATCTTAAGATAATTTTGTTATCATTAAAAGAGATTTTTTCTCAACACTACTAACCTAATATAAGGAAATTACTTTTCTAAAAAGAGGTAGACGTCCCCAACGGTCTCAGTATATGAAAATAACACTTTAATGAGATACTAAATCAAGTGAATAATACACACAATTTTATAACCGTTTAAGTAAATAACTGTGGGGTAGAAGATCTATGGACTATATGGAGCATAAACTCATCTCAAACATATACATTAAAAATAATTCTTTTTTTTACAATCTTCTTCATAAAATTATATTTACAATATAATATTTCACTGAATATATAATAACAACAATCAATCAAAAACACATAATAGAACAATCATTTAAAGAATACATATTCAAACAATCATAAAAAAGAAAAGATAATTCAACAAACAATATAGTAAATAAACCAATTCATAATCTATTATTGTAGTTAATAAAATCCTAATTTTAATAGAGTTAGGTTTTCGACAAAATATATGTTTATAAGAAAATATCATTCAAAATATGTAACCCTTTTCATCCAAAATTTCCAAAATAAATGTAGCATGAAAGTTTAAAGAGTGTGATTACTCACCTCTTCAAGCGTTCTTTGATCAAAAGTAATGTACATGTTAATCGCTATTGCAAAGGTACTTTTCCTAGTCTTGATCTTGGTATAGTTCTCTCTTTTGAGTTTTTAATTCAATAATTTATTTTTGTATATATTTATATTTAAATATTTAAATAATTGGACTAGGATATATACTTATACTTAAATATTTATATAATAATTTGACTTGTTATTCTATATTTCCTCCACTAAACTCATGGTTGTTACAAATAAAATGAGTATATATTGAATTTATTTAGGATCGGTTGTTTGCAACTAACTCAACTATTATCTCTATTGGTATATATTCAATTCAATCATTTATGTAGAGTAAAACCACCATCAACAACAACAATAATAATAATAATCTATTTTAAATTTTAAAATTAAAAATTTTAATTGTATCTAATATTTGATTTTAAGATGTTACACACACAACTACGAAGTGTTGAATTTAAATCTAAAATATGATATTTAGTATATAGCAATTTGTACACATGAAAGATAAAATTTGCCATCACTTTTAATCACGTCTTCATAATGCTAAACTATGTGCAATAATAAATCAATTAACTAAGAAACATGAGTAAAATTGTAAATTATAAGCTTAACTTTTATTTCATATATCAATATATAATGTTGGAATACACTATAAGACGCAATACAATCCTTTTAATTTTATTGTTCATAATTGTATCACAATTTTGTCTAGGAAGTTAAGTTTGGTGATAATAAAATGTTGGTTTGATAGGTTAATGGTGGACAGTGACAAGCATTATCGATACATAAGCAAGCTTTACCGGGATTACGCTCGTCACATTGGCGATCAGTATTACAAGGATGGAGATTGATAACGGGACCCAACCTTGCATCTGATTTCATGCACATATCTACATATATAATATCATAGTTAACATATGAAAATATTTTTTCAATGTAAAATTATTGGAGTACGTTTTGACAAAAATAAATAACAAATGTAATATTTCAAAAAGTTGGAAGAGATTGAGAGTATAGCATGATTAATGACCTGATGCAATGGTGATCACAAAAATTAGTAAGATTGCAAATTTGATAGCTGAAGGTTTTGAGAAATCCATATTCACAATGCTGTATAACTTGAGGTTTAATTAAGCTTATATTTATATAGACTATATATCACTATTATTAATAATAAATTCCCAAATCCCCTTTTTTTTTTTTTTTTTTTTTTAATATAGACAACCTTCTTTTTCTTTTTCTTTCTGTTTTTTGACTGAAGAAAATATAGATAAGCTAAATACTATGTGTGTTGTATGCATGAATTTATCTATATTTTATTTATAATAAATTTTATAGAGTGATTTGAAAAATATATCTTTTTAAAAGTATTTGGAAAGTAAATCTAATAAACAAATATAAACTGTATATTTATATATACATAAATAGTATAATACCTAATTTATCACAGAGAATACTATATAGCGTCTATATGTTTTATTATTTTTAATAAAATATATAAAATTATCAACCATTAAATGTATTTAACTGTTGAATTTTTATAAAAGAAATTAATTTAATTAAAAAAGATGGTCTAGAATTGAGGAGTTTATTATGATTATTTGACGATATTAGATAAAATTAAATAATATTATACTAAAGTCACGTTTTAATATTATTATAAATTATCAGCTATATTAAATTGAAATTTCAGTCATAATAAAACTATATTAAATTGAGATTAAATATATATTAAAGTAACATCTCTTTTAAATATTAGAATATAAAAATAGTATAACAATATTTGTAATACCCCAACTTTATTTGTCTAAACTACTGTCATTATGTCTTTATTATTATTATTACTGTTGTTATTATTAAAATTAAATAAATACACTAATTCCTTATAAAACCGCATGTAATGATAATTTAGTGAAAATATAACCTATTGAAAATTCGAATGGTTTGTTTAACCTTTAGTATTTTTTTTATGCTATTTAGGATCATTTTTATTGTTAGTAGAATAATTAGTTTTATGTTGTGTATGATTTATGATAAGGTATAATTAATTTGCATAAGTAAAAACTAGTATGGAGCCCATACCAAACACAGATAATGAATTTGTTGTTATAAAATTAATTTTATATTTCTCGTATTTATTCTATATATTTAAATAAGTTTTTAATTAATATATTAATGGTATAAAAAATCTTAATAAATAGATTTAATTTACAAAACACATTTATATTTCAAAAAACTTAAAAAAATTCAGTACACAAAATTCAAAGTTTTTTAAACACATTTGAGTTATGAAAACTTATTTTAAGTTTTTCGGAATTCAAATTGAATTTAATGAAGTACAAATTTATTTTAAAAAAAATGAAAAGAGTAAAATATGTAATTTGTATAAAATATGAGAATATAAATGTTGGATATATGGTTTAATTTTCAGAAACAAATTATATTTTTTAAAATACAAATACATTTAAAAATTAATTGAATGAATGAAAATATAAAAAATAAATAAATTTTACTGAGTGGAAAAAAATTAAAACCATTTGTATGAAAATTAATGTAATGAAGCATAAATTTAAAAAAATAAAAAAATTTGGAAAAAAAATTTAAAATAATAATTTATATATATATATATTGTAACACCATAAGTTAATTGTTTAAAATATATTTTGAGCGCATAGTTTGACAAAAGAGATGGTTGATACCAATTCCGACACAAAGTCATGAAAATATATTAATACACATACTAATCCTTCAAAGAAAGAACAAAATAATATGGAGTACATTACACATCCATAGTTCAAAATAATCTTCTAGAAATTTTAACCAAACTATAACATAAACTGTTATACTTCATTTCTTCAACTCTTGATCTAAGTCTTTTTACCTGTAAAACATTTAAATAACGTGGAATGAGATTACATCTCAGTGGGTCCCAAGGGATGAAACTAAATCAATTAACATTCTAATTCAAAGATATATTTATCTTCTGAGTTTCTCTTCCTTCATAGTTACTTTTGAGCTACACCATCTATGTATAGTTTTGACTATTTCTAAGTATTTAAGCCATTAGACGTGAGTAATCCAATGACTTAAACTCTACCTAAAAAGCATGTCATAAAGACTACATTAGTTCTACTAATGCGCTCTTCTTGTTAGTAACTTTATTTTGGTAAGATTGGACATAATTACGTCCGTAAGTGGTGCCCCACTTACCTCTCGCTTCCGTCGTATATACACATAGAATTCATCTAGCTAGAATGAATCTTATACTTTTCACCTTAATCAAACATATAGTAATTATATATAACAATACACATACACACACACGTATATATACATATAAAATACCACCTACTAATTATAACATCATCTATTAATAAATATATTAAAGACTACCACACACACTCAACCTTGAAAATTCTTCTGATAATATACACGAAGAATTCATCTAGCTAGAATGAATCTTATACTTCTCACCTTAATCAAACATCTAGTAATTATATATAACAATACACACACAAACATATATATATATATATATATACACACACATACACATATAAAATATCACTTATTAATTATAACATCATCTATTAATAAATATATTAAAGACTACCACACATAAGTCAATTATATCATACTAATCCTATAATGAAAAATGAAAATCAAGGGATGCTTAAGATAGATTTTTCCCAAAACAACCCCAAATTTATGTTATAACAACACAAAACTGAGTTTAACTGTAGGGTCAACTGACAGGAACTTATATGTATCAGAATTGAGTAAATGAGCACTCTTTTGGAAAGCTTAAGATGTCTAGTTTATAGATAAAATTTTATTTTTTTTTCAAATTACGCCTCTAATTCTTTCAATTTATCAAAACAATACACAAAGTTAGAAAAACAGGACAACAACTCTGGTATAACTTGTAACCCATTTTTAAGCATCAATACTCAATCAAACATCACAAATTTTGTACTCAAATTAAAGGTAATTGAGTCTAGTTTCCAAAAAAACTAACAATCATTCTAAACTAAGGTCTAGAGAAAACGTTATGACCAAAACATCACACATATGTCCTACGAATTTTAAGTTAACAACACTCATTCAATCACACTAAATTCCTAATGAATCTTTGCAAACACTAGCTACAAATTATGAATAAATCAAGCAATGAATACATCAAAACAACATCGCAATGTCAATTTACTCAAACTAATTTGTCACAATAGTGAAATTCAAGGTCTTTAATTTCAAACACATCAAAAGAGCGTATTTTCATGTCATCAAGGAAACTCAATTCTACAATAGTCTATTCTCAGTTTCAGTCATAGAACTTTACATGCATAAACTATTTTAACCATCTATTTCAAAACCTCTAAATCTAACCAAAAAATAAAAATCTCTTTCTTCATTTCAAACCCTAAACCCCAAATCCCTAACCTACGGTAAATATTATCTCATACATGCATGAAGAAAAATAGAGAAAAAGGAAACCCATATGGATTGAGAAGATGATGATACTTTCAACTCTTTCTACCTTGAATTCTAACAAAAAATTAATGCACTTTTCTTTTTTTCTTGTTTTGCCACTATTTTTTGTTTGTTTTGTTTTTTATTTCTCCTTCTCTTCTTCTCTCTCTTACCCTTTCTTCCTCTCCCTATCTATGTTTCTTCTTTATCTCCTCCTCCCTTCTTCTTGTTTTTGTTTTGTTTTCTTCTTTTTCTCTTTTAATTTTAGTAATTTCCCCCTTCTCTTTTCTTTCTTTCATTATTATTATTATTATTATTATTATTATAAATTATAATTTTATACTAATCAGTAAAACATAAAAAAAAATTACTATATATACTTTGTATATGATTATTACTAAATTATTTCTAATGTATATATATATTTAATGTTAAATTAAATTTTAACATTTTAAAATTAATTAGCAATATTAATAGAGGTAGATTTAAAAAATAATAATTAATATAACTAATAACTTTTAGACTTATTTATATATTTAGAGAGAAAAAAATCTCAATAGATATTTCTTAAATTATACAAGTTTCCGTTTATATATGCTTTCTTCTAAGTGGGTATTCTTATGTTTTTTTTTTTCCGCAAATAAAATGGTAAATACACTAAAAATTGACACACATATGACACAAGTATATGGGTATACTTATAATAGATTTACAACGCTTTTTCAAAAGAGCGCTGTAATAGGTCCCATATATAGCGCGCTTCTTATATTATATTTACAGCACTTTTTCAAAAAAGCGCTGTAAATCTAGAGAATTTTTAAACGTTTTATAGCGCTTTCTTTAAGTCCTTTTACAACGCTTTTTTGATCAAAGCGCTATAAAAGGACTTAAAGAAAGCGCTGTAAAACATTTAAAAAGGCACTGTAGAAGGATTTTTTATGACATTTTTTAAAGAAGCACTGTCTTTTTTATTACATATTATGAACATCAAATATCACATTCAGATTCTTCTTTTCAAGATTAAAATTCACATCACAGCAACAAATTATATTCACATTCAACAATATCAATTACAAGTGTTTTACAACAACAAATTATAATAAATTACAGTATGAATTACATATATTATCATAACAAATTACATTCAACATACTCACAGTATGAATTACATATTCACATAACAAATTACATCATCACAGTAGCAAGATATTCACAGTATGAGTTACATATTCACAGAGCAAATTACATCATGACAATATATCAACAAACTGACACCATTCTTCTTTCATTTCTTTGAGATCATTTTCAGAGTAAGTTGGGTTGAAGTTATCAAAATACTGAAGCAAAATAAGTTAGAATCAAATATATATATATATATAGTTTATATATGAAAATCAAAATATAATGAAAATAACGTACCATTTATGGAATTATATGTTGATTCAGATCAACAATCTCCTTCATGAACCTCATTATATAGTATCCGCAGTCTATGTTGTTAGTTTGACGCGGACACTATAAAATAAAACATGTACGCCAATAAATATTTATGCATTGATTGTAAATGAAAATTTAAAGGCATATAATTAAGTTATATAACAAAAATTTCAAACATTTACTAGAAGTCATGTGATGTTGTTTGGCTTATTCTTCGACACTGAAGCACCCCTTTGAGCGTGGAAAACTTGCAGAGCACTATCAAATAAATGTGATTATTATTCAATGATCAAACAAATTATTTATATATGTAAGAAACAAATGAATATTACTTACGTGTCGAAGATGTTCTTTATATCAGGGTGATTGTTGTAATGACCGTGCAATGAGTCTAAATAATATACAATTTCAGATGTCGCATTTATGGCAAACAACACCTAATGTTGCCTACAACAACACAAATTTGGTTGGCAAATTTGTTACACAACTCATAATATCATAAATTAAAAAATATATAGATAAAGTATCTAATTACGTACCCTGAATTGTATGGTGTCAGAAACATCTTATCTTTCTCTTGATTTTCTATAAGTTTATCAACTACATATTTATTTACATTATCTAGATTGAGTTTAAACATGGATAGTTTATGCGGAGATAAGAATGAAAATCTACTTGACAATTTCCGCGCGCACATCAACTTCTCGTACAAAAACCTTCAAATATAAAATTAGATTATAATATCAATAAATTAATGTGGCAGTGATGCAATTCAAAGGTAATTTATATCTAAAATAAAGTATTTATATTACCTGATGTATATGCTGATTACAGTAGCACTCAGCTCTTCATGATCGAGAAGTTCCTGAAGGTGCAAACACGAGAAGAAGGGTTGAATTGTGTTTGACTAACTTGAATACTTTTTCTATTTTTGCAGTTTTATAACAAAATCTGATGTATGAATCAAACAGAGTTAGCAGTGGATATAAAGTAAAAATAAAAACACAGAATTTTATATTGTTTCACCGTTAACGAGGCTACGTCCAGTCCCTTCACTTTGAAGGATTACACTAATTCAAAACCTTGAATTACAACAACACCACCGACCCTCCAAGTCAGTCTTCTCAAACAGTCTAACAATCCTAGACTTTTGACGAATACAACACCTTGACTTCTCAAGTCAAGTATTCTCCTACCAATATGACAACCCCAGATTGTAGAAGGAATTACAACGCCTTGAATCTAATTGCTAAGTAATCTGCTACCCCTTCTGACTCCCTCAGATTGTAGACTCTACTTCAACAACTTAGATCTAACACAAGGGAAAGAAAAACACGAGTGCTTGCTTCTGCAAAGCTGAAACTCACAATTAACCTCATTGAAAACTCGAGTGTTTGCTTTTGGAAGTGTATGACTCTTTTGTGATTTTCGATGCTTAGTCTTCAGTCTTGAGCCTCCTTTTATAGATGTGAATTAGGGTCTCTTCCATGCTTAAATTCGAGCTGTATCTTGCTGGATTCTCTTGTAAAAATAACTTAGCCTATTGGGTTTCATTTAAATAAAAAACATATCTTTTTAACTCCAGATTTGCTCTGAAAATAACTTAGGCCAACCCCGACTTTAATTAATTCTGGAAAAAATCATTCTTCCCGCCAATAGCTTCTGAATTCCACAAGTCTTCACTTTATTTTTGTAACAAATCCTTTTAATACTTTGATCAAATTTAATCACGACTCCACTGATCATGATTCAATCTGAACCGCTTGATCTTCTGCTCTTGTCCACATCTAGACCATACTAAGTGATCTACTGTGATCCTCTGATTTCGGCCAACCCTGGACCACACTTTCTGATCTTCTGATCTCGGCCAACTCAAACTGATCTACTATGATCCTCTGATCTCGGCCAATGCTGGACCACACGTTCTGACCTTTTGATTTCGGCCAACACTGGGCCATGGTCTGATCTTCTGATCTCGCCCAACACTGGGCCATATACTTAAATCTTGACCATTGATTTGACCCTTTTCCCTCTGATCTTGACAAATTCTGAACTGGGTATGGATTGAACTGAAATAAAATCTGGACAAAGGATATTTAATTCTGGACATTTACCTCTTGATCTGGCTCAGGTCTAGATTAAATCTGGACATCATTTCTTCTGATCTTGACTGAGTTTCATACTCTAAACCATGCTATCTTCTGGTCTGGGTCAAATCTTGATTAAATCTCTTGTTCTGGACCCATTAATTTATCCTCTAATTAAGTCTAGATCAAGTCTGGACTGTTTATCATTTCACTGCCAGGCTATCTTCTGGTCAGAATAACTTCTCGACCAAGTCTGACTTATGATATCTTCTGGTCTGGAACAACTGTCCCTCTGGCAGGCTTCCCTTTGGTCTGGTCCAGGTCTTCTTCTGACTTTGTTTTATTCTGATCTGGGCCAGGAAAAACATCCTCTGGTGGTGTTTTGGCATCTAGGTGTATTCTCTAGTAATTTCAGGATGCATCCTCTAGTACCTTCTGGATGCATTTTCTGGTGACTTCTGGAGGTGTATCCTCTGGTCTGTTTTTATCCTCTGGAAACATTATCTTCTGGTGGCATTTAATGTAATAATTCAAGGTACAAAATAAGATTACATGGAATGCTTTTGTAAACATCAAAATCCTAAGTACTTAGAACCAACTGGGTTCCAACAATCTCCCCCTTTTTGATGATGACAAAACCTTAACTTATTTTGCTAGCGTGTAACCCAAAGTACTTGAATTACTCCCCCTCAGACCAATCTCTCCCCCTAAGTCTAATAATGACATTTTCTTCTCCTTTTCAACTCCTTCCTAAATCACTCTTTCTTTTCTTCACTTCTCCTCTGCTTTTCAACTCCTTCTCTTTTCATCTCTTTCTGATTTATTTTTCTCTCTCCCTGTTTCTTCTCCTTTTCAACTCCTTCTCTTTTCACTCTTTCTTTTTCTGTCTTTATTTTTCTCTCTCCCTATTTCCTCTCCTTTTCAACTCATTTTCTTTTTATCTCTTTCTTTTTCACTCCTTCTTTCTTTTTATCTCTCATTTTCTACTTATTTCTCCTTTTTCTCTCTCTCCCCCTTTTTGTCATTAGTCAAAAAGAGGTCATACTATTTTTGTATTTTTATTTTTCTGTTTACAAATTACAGAAAAATAAAAAGCATAAAATAAAATTACAAGAAAATTAAAAACTCCTAAGATGACTACTTGAGGTAGTCAGATATGGAGGTAATGCTAAGATGCTTCTTGGTGAACTCGAACCTATCTTCAGGTAGTGCTTTGGTGAAGATATCTGCCTATTGATGATCAGTGTCCACAAACTGGATGCTTAAAGTCCCTTTTTGAACATGGTCCCTAATGAAATGTTGTTTTATTTTAATGTGTTTGGCTATAGAGTGTAAGATAGGGTTCTTGGTTAGGTTTATGGCTGAAGTGTTATCACACTACAAAGGGATATTGGTTTCAAAGATGTTGTAATCTTCAAGTTGATGTTTCATCCAGAGTAACTGTGAGCTACATCTTGCTGCTGATATATACTCAGCTTCAGCTGTTGACATGGCAATGGTGCTTTGTCTTTTGCTTGACCAAGAGATCAAATTATCACCTAAGAAAGTGCAGTTGCCACTTGTACTTTTCCTTTCCAGCTTGTCTCCAGCATAGTCGGAATCACATAAACCTTTAAGTTTGTAGGTGAGGGGGTTTTCTTGTATAACAAGGTAAAGTTGGTGGTTCCTTTAAGGTATCTCAATATTCGTTTGACAACAGTTAAATGGGATTCCCTAGGGTCAGCTTGAAAACGGGCACAGACACAAACACTGAACAGAATGTCAGGTCTAGAAGTAGTTAAGTAAAGAAGGGATACAATCATACCTCTGTATGTTTTTTGGTCTACCTTTTGGCTGGTTTCATCTTTCTCAAGTGAGCAGGTTTGGTGCATGGGGGTGGCCATAGGCATACAATCACTCATCTTGATCTTTTTGAGAAGTTCTTTAGTATATTTAGATTGGTGAATGAGTATACCTGATTTATCTTGGTGAATCTAAATTCCCAAGAAGAACTTAAGTTCTCCCATCATGCTCATTTGGAACTCTTTCTGCATTAGGTCAGAAAACTCTTTGCACAAAGTGCCATTAGTAAATCCAAAGATGATATCATCAACATAAACTTGAATAATTAAAATATCATTTTTAATGGATTTCCTAAATAGAGTATTATCAATCTGGCCTCTATCAAATTCATTCTTAAGCATAAAGTTGCTAAGTCTGTCATACCATGCCCTTGGTGCTTGTTTTAAACCATATAAAGATTTTTAAGTTTAAAACATGGTTTGGAAAATCAGAGTTTTCAAATCCAGGGGGCTGTTTGACATAGACTTCCTCACTTCTGTAGCCATTCAAGAATTCACTTTTAACATCCATTTGATACAACATTATATCATGATTAGCAGCAAATGATAAAACAATTCTAATTGCTTCTAACCTGGCCACTGGAGCAAAAGTCTCAGTGTAATCAATACCTTCCTGTTGACTGTATCCTTGAGCTTTAAGTCTGGCTTTGTTCCTAACCACTTCACCTTTTTCATTGAGTTTATTCCTGAACACCCACTTGGTTCCAATAATGTTTTTGTTTGGTCTGGATACCAGATCCCAAACATCATTCCTTTGGAATTCATTCAGCTCTTCTTGCATTGCAAGTATCCAACCTTCCTCTGCAAAAGCCTCATCAACATTGCTTGGTTCAATTGTTGAGAGTAAACCAAACAGACTGGTTTCTCTACTTGATGATATGGTCTTTAAAGGTTCTGCTGCACTGCCAATAATGAGAGATTCTGGATATGAAGACTTGTACTTCCATCCATTATTTCCCTTTGACTTGTCTTCAGAGTCAGCATGTTCTTCTTCATCTTGATCATTCTTAGATTCTGCTGCTGGTCCAGCTTCTGGTTCCTGTGCCTCTGGTTCACCTGCAATTTCCTCATCTTGCTTTGACTTTTCAGAGTCAAGCTGTTTATCATCAAACTTAATGTGGATTGATTCTTCCACAGTGTTAGTTTCTTTGTTAAACACTCTATAAGCTTTTGATCTCTCAGAGTAGCCAATAAGGATACACTTTTGAGATCTAGAATCAAACTTAGCTAGGTTATCTTTAGTGTTCAACATAAAACAGATGCAGCCAAATTGCTTAAAGTAGGAAATATTGGGTTTCTTACCTTTCCACAGTTCATAGGGAGTTTTATTTAAGACGGACCTGATGTAGACTCTATTCTGAATGTAGCAGGGTGTGTTGACAGCTTCTGCCCAAACGTAGGTGGCTACCTTCATATAATTTAGCATGGTTCTGGCCATCTCCTGCAATGATATATTTTTCCTTTCTACCACTCCATTCTGTTGAGGTGTTCTGGGGGATGAGAAGTTGTGAGAGATCCCATTCTCATCACAGAATTCTTAAAAATACTTGTTCTCAAATTCACCTCCATGATCATTTCTGATGGTTATGATCTTAATAGCCTGTTCATTCATAACTTGCTTACAAAAAGAAGTAAACACTTTGTGAGATTCATCTTTGTTCTTTAAAAAATTTACCCAAGTCCACCTTGAGTAATCATCAACAATCACAAAACCATATTTCTTACCACTAAGGGAAGCTGTTTGAACAGGACCAAACAAATCTAAGTGAAGTAGTTCAAGCCGTTGAGAGGTAGAAACACATTTTTTTAGTTTTAAAAGAGCTTTTAGTTTGTTTACCTCTTTGACATGCTTAACACAGAATCTGATTTTTGGAACTTACCTTGGAAAGCCCTCTTACCAACTGGAGTTTGCTCAACTTGGATAGAAGTCTAGGGTTTGCATGCCCTAGCCTCTTGTCCCAAATCAGATTCTGTTCACTTACAGATAATAGGTATTTAACCTGTTGCTTAGCAAGACTAAACAGATCAATTTTATAAACATTATCCTTCCTAGTGCCAGTAAATAAAACAGACCCATCAAGTTGACTAACAACTTTGCAAGTTTTTTGATTAAAGATAACATCATAATTGCAATCACTTAATTGACTTATGCTCAGAAGATTGTGTTTTAGCCTTTTAACTAACAGAACATTTTTAATAGAAGGGGGAGAAGAAGTGTTACCACCAGTTCCTATACCAACAATCTCACCTTTCTGGTTTCCTCCAAACGAAACTTTGCCTCAATTCTTCATACTCAGATCAAGAAACATAGATTTGTCCCCTGTCATATGTTTGGAGAAACCACTACTAAGATACCAAGCTTTGTGTTGCTGATCAGACCTTGCTCTTTCTCTGCCAGAATCGGAGTCAGACTCAGACTCAACTTATGTTCGAGCCATCAGAGTCAGTTCTGCTTTTGGCCTGTTTGAGCAGTTTCCTTGATTCTGCTTTGGTCGATAAACCATGTTTCTCTGATGAATCTGGAACATGCTTTGGTTTTGGTACCTTTGATGAATCTGGTAATTTTGATAACCTTGATGATTCTGGTGATTTGGGTGAATCTGGTGGTTCTGATGAATCAGGTGATTCTGGTGGTTCTGATTATTCTGATAATTTCTGTTCTGGTTCCAATTCCTGTGCTTCTGATACTGGTTCCAGTTCTTGTGCTTCTAATACTAGTTCCAGTTCTTGTTTTGGTTCCAGTTCCTGTTCTGATTCTGGTTCCAGTTTTGATTCTGGTTCCAGTTTTGGTTCTGATTCTGATGTTGGTTCTGGTTGAGTTGACCAGACCTTCTTCCATCAGATTCAGATTGCCTCTGTCTGGTTGTAGCAGGAACATAAACCATCTTATGCTTGTGCATTGCCAACATCCATTGTCCAGGCACCATTGTTGGTGTCTCCTTCTGGTTGCTTAGAATACCTGCAACATAGACAATTTGATCTTTTGGTACCCAGAACTGATTGGGTCTAGGTTTGTTAGTTTTAACATCTCTCTGATCTTGTTCAGATTTTACCATTGGACAAGATAATTCAGAGTGACCTTTCTTAGCACAAACAATGCATAAAACAATAGAATGAATAGTTTCTGTAAATAGAAGACTTCTCTTTCCAGTGTTACTATTTCCATAAATCATATATGCATATTTACTTCATTCCATTCCATTGGAAATAAAGTTTTGAAAAAATTGCTCATGCATATCAGATTCACAAACAGTTTTGGATGTGGATAAAATATTACTTTTGAGAGTTTGGTTTTCAGATTTGAGTCTTGGAACTTTAGTTTTAAAATCCTTGTTTTCAGTTGCATACTCAGAATTTTGATTCTTTAAAACTTGGACTTCTTTGGTCAGATTTTTCTTATCTTCCCTAAGAGTTTTTAGTTTTAAAGTCATCTTATTGTTTGCATTTAAAAAATCTTTTAAAGCATCAATTAATTCAGATTTAGAGAGATCAGAAAATACCTCATTGTCTTCATCTTTTGAATCTGTTCCAGAGCCTGAGCTGTATCTAGAACTTGAGTTGGTATAGGCCATCAGAGCCAGAATTGCTCCCTCTGATGTGCTTCCAGACTTGCTTGAATGTCTCTTCGATCATTCTTCCTTCTGCCTGCATTCCTTCCTGAAATCTTGCCATTATGAAGTCCAGAGGCAGACCTGATGTGTGCCATCTTTGCTGTTTCTGCCTCTTCTTCATCAGACGATTCTTCGTCTGATTCTGATGCATCTCAGGCTTCCATCAGACCCTTCTTTCTAAATCTGGAACTCTTCTTGTGCTGTTTGCCTTTTTCCAGATTTGGACATTCTGACTTGATATGTCCAGGTTCATTGCATCCATAACAAACGATACTCTTCTTTTCAGATTCTTCCTTTCTTTTGTTGTTATGTTTCTTCTTAAAGCTTCTCCTCTTCCTGTTTTCCCATATCTTAACTGTTGGAACCAAGTTGGTTCTAAGACTTAGGATTTTAATGTTTACAAAAGCACTCAATGTAAACTTATTTTATACCTTGAATTATTAAATTAAATGTCATCAGAAACTGAAGAAATCAGAAGCAGAAGATCAAAGGAAAATGAATTCTGGAATTTCCAGAAGATGTTTCAGGATGACAAAACTGAACCAGAAGATAATTTTGCAGGCCTATATCAGAAGGAATAAATTCAGAATGAAACATGGGTCATATCATTGGAAAGCCTGCCAGAAGGAGAGTTGATCAAGACAAATAGGAATCAAATATCAATTTTATTCCAGAAGTTATTCTGACCAGAAGATGGCCTGGAAGTAAAAATTACACAGCCCAGACTTGTTCCAGACTTGACCAGAAGGTATGTTTATGAGTCCAAAACATGAAGATCAATCCAGATTTGGCCCAGACCATAAGATAACATGATTTAGGGCATGGAACTAAGTCCAGAACAAAAGAAATGAGTTCCAGAATCAACCTAGACCTGGTCCAAAATTAAAGGTAAAATGTCCAGACTGAAATATTTTTTGATCAAGTTTATTTCAGTTTGTTCCAGACCAAATTCCAGAATCTGTCCAGATCAAAGTAAAAATATCCAGATCAATGGTTCAGAAATAATTTTTTGAGTCCAGTGATGGTCAAGATCAGAAAATCAGACCATGGCCTAGAAGTGGTCGAAATCAGAGGGACAAGCTGTGATTTCTTTCAAAAAAGAAAAAATAAATAAAATCTAAACAAAAGTATAGTATATATACCTCAAATTTTATTCTAGTACTTGTTGCTATAATGACTTTTTGCATTATAGTTGCCCCACGCTTCACTTCGCCTTCATAGCCTTTAGCATTGACAGCTTCATTGTTTACAACTTTGTCGTTTTGACGACCTAAATCGTTGTTGGAATCCATTTATCTACACATTTCACACAATATAAGTTCAACATGCAGTATAAGTTCAACATGCAGTTTAGTGAGAACAACAGATTGAATAAATACAACATGAACTATAAGTTTAGTGACAACGAGATATGAATAACAATACATATAGTTTAGGGTTACGACGTCGCAGAAATACAAATAGAAATGTCTTGTGCAACGAGAATATAGCACTAGGGTTCCACAAAGTGCTTTAAAAAACTGAACAAAAAGCGCCTTAAAAATCTTTATGGTCGTAGGGATAGAACTTAGTGAAAATGGATAATATTGAAAACAGATAGTAATGAAAATGGAAAATAATGAATATGGATAGAGATAAGGGTTCGCACTAGGGAGAAGGGTTCGTATATGGAGAATGGTCCATATAGAGAGTACGTAATGAATAAGGGTTTCACACTGCCAAGTTCGTAAGGGATGAGAATATACGTAATGAAGAAGAAAATGAAGAGGCGGTTTCTTATATTATCAGTTTACATAATATTATAAAAAAAAACCTTTTACAGCGCTTTTCCAAATAGCGCTTTAAAAGACTATATAAAAAGCGCCTTAAACAGTATTTTACAGTGCTTATATACGCACTATATAAAAGGCGCTATATGAGCATATTACAGCGTTTTTTCCCATAAGCGTTGTAAACGTGTTATACTTGTAATTTATGTACTTGTAATTTACAGCGTTTTTGCCCATAAGCGCTGTAAATGTTTTGTACACTGTATTTTATTTTGCATTTTACAGCGCTTTTTCCCATAAGTGTTGTAAATGTTTTGTCTCTTGTAATTGTAATTTATTTTTTTGAACCCATTTACAGCGCTTATGGAAAAAAGTGCTGTAAATGTTTTGTACTTGTAATTGTAATTTATTTTTTTACATCCTTCTACAGTGCTTATGTGCGAAAGTGCTGTGATATAATATCCATACTCATGGATACCAAATTGTTCATATCAACTTATATGATGAGTTCAGATTATAGTTAAAAAATTTATCAAATTGTCATCTCTAAAATAATTAAATAATATAATTAAAAAAATTATATGTGAGTTCAAGATCTGGCACAAAATCAGTATATCAATGCATGTATATATATCAATGCTAAATTACATGATCAGTTTGTTGAGGAAAAAACCTTTTTGATATATGTTTTAATGACAACAAACCTTTTAAATTAAATGATTAAGTTTTATGAATGGTGGTCTACTAACGATTTCACTTAAGTTTGTTTAAGGAACATAAATGCATAAGTGAACAAAGCAAGAATCAAAGAAAACAGCAGCAGAAAACATTCTCCACATATTCTGGAAAATGGAGAATGTTCGCCAGTCCATGACAGCCTTAAAACCTAACTTTCTCCATCACTTAATTAAAGTTGTTGGCTCTGGAAGTTACATGGATATGATCACTACATGGCAGAGAACACATAGGATCAATTCAAATCAAGAGGACATTCGAATTGAGAAAGATAAGGAATCTCAAACAAGCCTGTCCAGACAGTTCTGGAAACAGTAATTATCAGACTCCAGAAAGATACCTCATGAAGTCAATTACAAGAAGATACATTCTGGAAATTACCAGAGGATACATTCTGGAAATTAACATAGGATACGTCCTGAATTTACCAGAGGATAAATTCTGGAAAAAACCAGGAAGTCGAAAAACATCATCAGAGGACAACTTTGGAGGCCCAGATCAAACGGAAACAACATCAGAAGAACATCTGAAATACACCAGAGGGAAGCCTGCCATAAGGACAATTGCCTCATACCATAAGAATTCAAATATCAGAAGCAATCAAGAAGTTATGCTGATCAGAACATAGCCTGGCAGTGAAATATCAAAACTGTCCAGACTTGATCTAGAATGGATCAGAGGATATGTTTGCTGGCCCAGATCAGAAGGAAAAAATATCAGATGAAAACCTGGACCATACCAGGATGAAGACTGCCATGAGGAGAGTTGTTCCAGCTCAGAAGTAATCAAATGTAATAAGTATTACAGAAGATAATCTGACCAGAACATAGCATGACAGTCAAATTTTACTTCATCTAGAAAACGACATCAGAGGATATCTCTAGAAAAGATCAGGAAGACATCCAGAATGAACAAAACTGAACCTCCAGATTGATTATCAATCTCCAGAAAGTTCAAATACTAGGACTCCAATTTGATTATCAATCTCCATAATTTTCATTAACATTCTGCAGAAGTTCATCATCATTCTCCAAGCTGTTTTGACATAATCAAAAACTCCAGTTCTACTGTCAAGATTGATAAACAATCTTAACAATATACAATGCATCAAGACAGCTTCCAGTATGTTCAGAAATCAGTCCAGATTGATTATCAATCTCCAGGATATCCAAAAGCTAAAATTCCAAATTGATCATCAATCTCCAGCAACTACAGTTTTCTGCAACAACATTCTGTGATCATTTTCAATCTGTTTTAAATGATCCAAAGCTCCAGTTCAGACCAGCAATATTATCACTTATCAGAAGTGTTAAAGGATCAGTAAATCACTCAAGTAAATTTGATCCAAAACGCAACACACAGCCCAGTCTGAATAGAAAATAAAAATAGTCAAAAGTTTGATTATTTTTATTCAGAAATAATGCTTTTGGTAAAGCCTGACAAAAGCACTCCAACGGCTCTATTTTTAAATGCTCTCACGCCTAAATATTTCTTTGATAAAAAATGATATTTCACATGATTTGTTTATCAAAGAACTTTCAAACAATATGAAGTTACAAGAAATGGATAAAACAATTTTAAATAAATCAAGTGGTGAAAAATAATTTTGGAGAGAAGCCACAAAAATTGTTTATCATGTTCTTAATCTTGGCTTTAGTAGAAAATATCTTTGACGTGCCTTCATATCATTTTTAATAGAAAGCAAAACTTATCATACTTTGAATGTCATTACTATGTTTCACATAATAAAGAAAGTATGAGCAATTTGTTTTAAAATGCCATCAAAGTATATATTCTGAATGCTCTACATTCTATAAATATTATAGAATCTCAAGGCCCAAATGAAATTATGCATATTATGGTTGATGAATATGTTGATTTTTATGATGAAAGATAGGATGGTGAACATAAATAATTACAATGTTATATTTGGATAAATCACAAAGTTGATAATGTTCAAATATCATTCATGAAAACTCCAAAGTCTGATCATGGCAAAACAAAAAGGATATAAGAAAAAGATCAAATTAAGCAAGAAGGTAAACACCAGAACATTCTCCACAAAGAGCAGAATGTTCTTGACAGTAAATATATTTCATCCAATCAAAACTAATGTTGCACATCATGATGATATGGTTGAAGAACATCAACAATGAGCTTGAACCAGTTGCTCCTATACCTACCTCTCTATTAACCTTTCCTCCAAAACATCTCCTCATGATCAAATTATTAGAAGAACTAATTGGGAGGAATTTGTTACTGGTACAAAGTTGCTGCTACTACTGGAGATGCAATTATAGTGGTTAACATGCCTCTGAACAACAGAAATGATATTCAAGCTCTACTAAAGAATAAGTATAATGACTCATTCAAAACATCCAAACGTCTCTTAGGCTGAAATGAGTGGCTCTGCCATCAAGCATTCCAAGCTTTAAAAATCAAGCAGCAAGGGGTTGTATACGGCATACACTTGATTATGGAGCAATCATCCTATTGGATGAACGCTTGTGCGAATAAAGGATTAAAGCATTAATTTAAAAATGGTTAAAGATACTCTTGAGAGTGTATGACAGTTTTGATTCATCATTGGAAGAACTCTCAACAAAAAAAAGGATAAATTGTCCCACTTTGACCATCAATCAAGATGAATAAAAGAGAATGAAGAGAAGCTCCAAAATATTCAAAGATCTCTTGTCGTTGAACTAGACCACTAAAGGAGGTACACTCAATCCAAAATTCTTATGCTATTTGCATCGTGATAAGAATGAATATTTTTTTATATCATGTGATTGATTGGGTGTTCTTAAAATTAAAAATGCATGTTATTTTTTATGCAAGTATGACTTTAAAAGTTTAAATTGATTACATTACTTGTATGTGTATATGCCTATTTTCTATTCTAAATTCAACATGTTTTCACTCTTTGTTCATACACTTTTTATGATAAACAAGTGTGCAAACCCAGTTTGACATTCAAAATTATTGTTCTAGTTATAAAGACATTTAGAATAAATTAATGTCTTTAATAATTAGACAAACGGATATTTTGTCAATTATACTTCATTGAACCTTTTTACACTTTGCACAATAACATCTTTCAAATTATCATGTTAACTGTATTAACATCATTCACCTTCTTATGAATTAGAAAGAATTCTTTATCATGTTCTCTTCAATTGTTTTGAATATATTGAATAGCCTATACATTGCTTGTTGTCTTGAGTATAATGTTTTGAATATTTATAATATTTTGAATATGGCTTTTAATATATATCTTTGCAAATGAGTCTTATTTGTTGCTTACTTCTTTTGTGAAAAATTGATCTCAATTGTTCAAATTTACTTTAAACATGATAATAAAAATAGCAACAATCAAAAAGCCTCATGAAAGTATGCTTGAATATATGCCTTATTGTTTATTTGTGTGTTTGCAAAAAACTTTGTGAAAAACATTTCTTTAATGTGAGCAAATCCTTGGGCATATTTTTTATTATCCATTTAAAAATTAGTTTTTGAAAAATACAAACATTTTTAGCATAAGAATGTTTTGTAAAGAGAGAAATTATATCACATCCATCTTATTTCGCTTCCTTGTATGCGCTTTTTCTCTCTAGTTTTAAAAATGAATAAATGGATCTATTTCTAAACAATAAGCTTGATCATATTCAGGGGGAGTTTTTAGAAAATATCATTCTTCTTAAAACTGAAGTCTACTCATTGTTTTCCTTCTAAAAAATGAGAAGAATAAATATTTTTGACTATTTTTCAAAGTGAGTTAAAATGCTTGCATACAATTATGTCATATTATTGTTGCTATCATTATCCATATCTTGATTGCAATATTGACTACAATGAAATGATCATCATACATGCTATGTTCTTTAATGCTAAATGCAAACTTGACTAGTTTGATATATGAATGCCAGTCAACCACATGAATTCTATGTGTAGTGCACTCATGCTATTACTCCATTTTTTTTTCTTCTATGTCTATTTCCCAACATTTTTGATAGATGTCAAAAGGGGGAGAGAAATATATGATGGATATAAAATGAGAGAAGTTAATGAAGAATGTTAAGAATTAACCTCTTGCATATGTTTAGGGGGAGTTTAATTAGAATGATAAGAATTAAACTCTTGCATGTGTTTAGGGGGAGTTTAATTACATATTTAAGAACATTCTTGCATTTTATTTATATCCATCCATAAAACTTATGATTTATTCAAAAGGTTTGTCATCATCAAAAAGGGGGAGATTGTTGAGGAAAAAACCTTTTTGATATATGTTTTAATGACAACAAACCTTTTAAATTAAATGATTAAGTTTTATGAATGGTGGTCTACTAATGATTTCACTTAAGTTTGCTTAAGGAACATAAATGCATAAGTGAATAAAGCAAGAATCAAAGAAAACAGCAGCAGAAAACATTCTCCACATATTCTGGAAAATGGAGAATGTTCGTCAGTCCATCACAGCCTAAAAACCTAACTTTCTCCATCACTTAATTAAAGTTGTTGGCTCTGGAAGTTACATGGATATGATCACTACATGCCAAAGAACACATAGGATCAATTCAAATCAAGAGGACATTCGAATTGAGAAAGATAAAGAATCTTAAACAAGCCTGTCCAGACAGTTCTGGAAACAGTAATTATCAGACTCCAGAAAGATACCTCATGAAGTCAATTACCAGAAGATACATTCTGGAAATTACTAGAGGATACATTCTGGAAATTAACAGAGGATACGTCCTGAATTTACCAGAGGATAAATTTTGGAAAAAACCAGGAAGTCGAAAAACATCATCAGAGGATAACTTTGGAGGTCCAGATCAAACGGAAACAATATAAGAAGAACATCTGAAATACACCAGAGGGAAGCCTGCCATAAGGACAATTGCCTCATACCATAAGAATTCAAATATCAGAAGCAATCAAGAAGTTATGCTGATCAGAACATAGCCTGGCAGTGAAATATCAAAACTGTCCAAACTTGATCCAGAATGGATCAGAGGATATGTTTGCTGGCCCAGATCAGAAGGAAAAAATATCAGATGAAAACCTGGACCATACCAGGATGAAGACTGCCATGAGGAGAGTTGTTCCAGCTCAGAAGTAATCAAATGTAATAAGTATTACAGAAGATAATCTGACCAGAACATAGCATGACAGTCAAATTTTACTTCATCTAGAAAACGATATCAGAGGATATCTCTAGAAAAGATCAGGAAGACATCCAGAATGAACAAAACTGAACCTCCAGATTGATTATCAATCTCCAGAAAGTTCAAATACTAGGACTCCAATTTGATTATCAATCTCCATAATTTTAATTAACATTCTGCAGAAGTTCATCATCATTCTCCAAGCTGTTTTGACATAATCAAAAACTCCAGTTCTACTGTCAAGATTGATAAACAATCTTAACAATATACAATGCATCAAGACAGCTTCCAGTATGTTCAGAAATCAGTCCAGATTGATTATCAATCTCCAGGATATCCAAAAGTTAAAGTTCCAGATTGATCATCAATCTCCAGCAACTACAGTTTTCTGCAACAACATTCTGCGATCATTTTCAATCTGTTTTAAATGATCCAAAGCTCCAGTTCAGACCAGCAATATTATCACTTATCAGAAGTGTTAAAGGATCAGTAAATCACTCAAGTAAATTTGATCCAAAAAGTAACACACAGCCCAGTCTGAACAGAAAATAAAAATAGTCAAAAGTTTGATTATTTTTATTCAGAAATAATGCTTTTGGTAAAGCCTGACAAAAGCACTCCAACGACTCTATTTTTAAATGCTCTCACGCCTATAAAAGGAAGGCAAAAGTTCAGGAAGAAACACAGCTTCAAGTACATAGAAAAAATATCACTCACATACATCTTCATACTTGAAAGCTTTTCAATCATAAACAAAAGATTCAGTTCTGTTTTTCTCTTTATATCAGAATCATCTACTGAATTCTGTTGTCAAGAATCTAATCTCAAACACGAGTTGAGCATACTCAGATTCTGTCCAAAAATCAAAGACATTCAAGTGCCAAGATATATCATCAATCACTCACATACATACTTGAAAATCTCTCATCACTTATAAGAATGAGTTTGATTAAATTCGTTTTACTCTGATACATTTATACTGAGTTCTTTGTAAAGAATCGAACTCAAACAAGAGTTGAGACATCTCATATTCTAACAAAACAATCATTATTATTGTAAAACTCAAACTATAGGAGTTTAATATAGTTTGAGGTAGATTGTAAGAAATCCTATCAAGACAGATAGGTGATTTGATTAATCTGATACCAGGTGGAATTAGATTAAGTTCTGTAAACAAAGATCAAGGTTGATCTTAGCTAGGTGATGTAAAACGAAGAAGGTTCTTGTTTTAAACACTTAGTGGAAAATCTCACCGTGGTGAGGACTGGACGTAGCCCGGGTTGGGTGAACCAGGATATATATGTGTGTGATATCTCTTCCATTATCTCTATTTACTTTCAGTCTGTTAATTATCAAGTTAAATAGATAAACTGAACTGTTGATTTTAACTAACCAAGAACATCCTCTGTTTTCTGGTGAAAAACAAGAACGTTCTCTGTTTTCTGTTTTCACAACCAAGATCAATCTTGAGTTATTTTCTTAAGTTTTTAATAGAAATTTTAAAAGGGCGGATTTACAATTCAAACCCCCTTCCTTGTAAATCGATATTGCTACTTCACAGTTCAAGTTCTCGCAGAAAATCAGTATATAAGCATAAAATCAAATACTCAATTCTTGCAGAACAAGTTACATGAAATTTTACACAATGAGTACAGATCATTACATGACTTATATAAAACACATAAACACACTTAAGATGCCCTTCTTCTTTTCCTGGTGGGATTCACATTTGTTTGTCCATTAACGTTATGAAACGATGGATTAATCCAAATTCCCCCATCATGATCATCTCTAAGATATAAACCATCATTAGTTGAATCAATTTCACATGGTTATGATCTCGCAAAGCAAATATCATTACCAACATCTTTAACGTTGTTGTTATCATCACTTATTTTATTGGTCGATAGGACAACAGACCATTTATCATCAGCAGGATCAGTGACATAAAACACTTGTTGAGTTTGCGACGCTAAAATAAAAGGCTCATCTTTGTATCCCACCCTACTAAAATCGACAAGCAAGAACCCTAACACATCAATCCGAACGCCATTATTATTATCGACCCACTTGCAACCAAACATGGGAACACGAAACATTGTGTAATCCAACTCCCATATGTGCTCGATAACCCCAAAATATGATAGATTTGCATATATTGGGTTTTTGTCTTTTGCACTTGAGATATGCATCGCTTCAGCTACTAGAGTGACTCCGCTATTTTGCAAAGTGGTTTGCTCATCTTGTTTTGTGGTATAAAATGTATAGCCGTTAATTACATAACCGCTGTAAGAAAAGACATGTAAACTCGGGCCATTCGCTAGCCACCTCAATCTCTCTGAAATTGAAGCGGGGTCTATATCAAACTTTGAGCTAATGTGATTTTTTAGCCAAGGGATAAAACTTCGATTGTGCTCTCGTGTTATCCAATTTTTATTCCTATTCATGTTTAAACTAGATAACTGATCCATGTGTATTGTAACATACGGTTGAACCTCATCATCATTGTGCATAACATACAATTTTATGTCTGCTCCCATTCTGTTCTTGATATAGTCATTACTCTCTTTCCAATTACCCCTTCTCCTATTATTCTTCCCGAATGACGAGACATAGGAAGTCCTATGGATTCAACATTGGATAGATATTCAACACAAAATTCAGCATCTTCTTCGACAATGTACCGTTCAGCAATACATCCTTCTGGTCGACTTCTACTTTTTACGTACCCTTTTAATATTTTCATATATCGTTCTATCGGATACATCCATCTCATGTAAGTTAGCCCACAAAGTTGTCTCTCCTTAACAAGATGAAGAGTAAGGTGAACCATTATATCAAAAAACGAGGGTGGGAAATACATTTCAAGCTCACACAAAGTAACAACAATTTCCCTCTACAATGTCAGTAATTTCTGAGGATCGATCCCTTTACTACAAATTTCCTTGAAGAAGAAACATAATTTAGTTATGGCTCGTCAAACTTTTCTGGTAAAATGAAACGTATACCTATTGGTAGCAAATGCTCCATTAGAACATGACAATCATGAGTCTTCAAACATTTTAACTTGAGGTCTTTCATACAAACTAAATTTTTTATGTTTGAACTGTATCCTTCTTGAACTTTAACTTCGTGTAGAAATTTACATAAAACAATTTTTTCCTTTCTAGATAGAGTATGAGCGGCTAGAGGTAGATATGTGTGATTTCCTTTCTTTACAGGACCCAATTCATTTCTTATTCCCATATCGACCAAATCCAATCTTGCATTGATGCCATCCTTAGACTTTCCTGGAACGCTGAGTAACTACCAATAACACTATCAAAGACATTTTTTCGATATGCATCATATCGAGAAAATGTCTTATATACAATGACTACCAATATGGCAAGTCAAAGAAAATTGAATTTTTCTTCCACCCAGCTTTGACAAGCTCTCCCACAAATGGTTTGCCAAATTTATTGGTCAAACCTTGTACTTTTTTCAAGTGATTCGATTTGGGTCTTTTGCATTCTGCATTGTTAATTCAACAAACTCCTTTACTCCATTTTCATAATCTTTTGAAAATCGATTGACAGACATCCATTTCCAGTCCATTTTAATTAAATGACCTATATGAATGCAGTAAGAACAAATCAATCTATAACAAATTTATCAATCTATAACATTATATATATATATATATATGCATACAAGTTATATATATTTCAAAACATAACAGAACAGATCGAACAGATTTTATATGATTTATCATGTAAGAATTTATTAATGCAGTATATATGAATGCAGTGTTACACAAATTTATCAATCTATAACATCATACAAATCTATAGTATATATAGACTAATATTGGAAAATGGAAACCAATGTCCAAGGTCATGCATACAAGTCTGATTTCAAAACAGAACAGATCGAACAAATTTCAAAACAGAACAGATTTATCATCTAAAATTTTATATGATTTATCAAGTAACAATTTATCAGTATTAGAGACAATAAAAATTAATAAATACAGTACCTGAGACAACAATCACTCAATAAAAATGGGCGCAAAGTAGAGGAGAAGAAAGTTCGTATTAGGGTTCGAAGGGATAGAACATATTAAATATGTTTTTATTTATTTATATATAACTGCTTGTAATTTTAAACGGCTTTTAAAAATTAAATTTCAAAACATTTACAGCGCTTCTAAACAAAGTGCTCGTGAAAGCGCTGTAAATATAGTGTGTGGGTGCTATATTTTACAGCGCTTTTATCCATAAGCGCTGTAAACGGCTTTTAAAAATTAAATTTTGAAACATTTACAGAGTTTACAGCGCTTTTATACAAAGCGCTGTAAATGTAGCGCTCTAAACGCGCTCTAAACTTTATATGAGAGCGCTGTATTTTACAGCGCTTTTATGCGAAGCGCTCTAAAAGCGCTGCAAACATTATGTGAAATCGTTATAATCCTACAACAGTGCTTTTTTGTAAATCCTAAACCCTTCATAACCCTACAACAGCGTTGTTTCTAAAGCGTTTGTCAATAAAGCGCTGTTGTATCCTCCGTTATTTTTAAAATATTATACAAGAGCGCTTTTAGTTATTAAACGTTTTAAAATGTGCGCTGTAAAATGTCATTTTTGGCGTAGTGTTTTTCGAAAGAACATTTGCTCATTTGGTAAGGGCAAAATACCCTTATTATATTCCACTTTTGGGACCAACTTTTGGTTTTCCCATACCACATTTACAAGCCAAGCCACAGTGTTCACAATTGTGTCTCTATTGCATTCCATTTTATGGATCTTCGCAGTTTTATTATGCAATCTTTACTCTTGTTTTCATTTTTCACTCTACAACATCTGTCTCTGACTTTTTTCTCTGCGTCAAAAAACCTCTACAGCTCTGCGTCTAGCTGTGTGTGGGTGTAGTTCTCTTATCCGTCAATTTTCACTCTTATATTTCTATTTAATGTTTCTTTTCGTAAAATCTCACATTTGTCTCTCATAATTTATAGATGTATAATGCATCTTAGTATATATTTATTTTTATTTTATTTTGGGTACAATTATAGTGTATTATACTATTATGTATGACATATTTCTTTTTATAGTATAATTTTCAATTTTTTTATGTATGAACTATGATGTATCTTAATTGCTTTTAATTTTCTTGTTTTATTGGATTAAAATGCAATTACATTTTTTCAGTATAAATAAATGTCTCATTTAGCATTGAGTCGACCCTATATGGAGGCGGTCCTAAATTATGTTTTTAGTATTTAGTATTGAGACTGCATTTCATAACTTTGTTACTATTTTTTTTTTTTATCTAACCATGTATGTATTTAAAGAAACTAAAGCAATTAGGCCATGAAAGCTATGAAATTCATGTTTTTTTTTTACTTTTATTTAATTTTTACGTTTAAAAATTTATATTTAATTTATTTAAAGGTAAAAAATTCTAAATTTTTGTGCAGGAACTTATAATAATTTTTTATACATGTAAAAAATTATTCAATTTTTTTAAGTTGAAAGATGTTTTAATATATTTTATTTCATCAAAGAATAAAATTATTTGTCGGATAATTTTATAGATACTGAAAATTATATTTTTGATTTACAAAAAATAAAATTAAAAATATTAAAGTTTTTTAGAAACTAAAAATATATTTAATTTAAAATTAGTCAACTCAAACTAAACTAAATGTAATCCAACAATTGGGCTCTACTGAGAAAATTGGCCAAGTGCTGGAGAAGAAAAAACTTGTTTGTAAAAAACATAAATGTAAAAAGTAAAAGATTTTTTAAATTAATTCGATGGTCAACTTGAGTGATATATTCAAAATTTAGTTAGTCCCTTGCATTCGATCCATTTTATCACTCCTGATGCTAACGTGACAGTGTAGAATTTCAAAATTAATATACAATTGAAGTTGACGTGAGAGTATTGAAGGGATGCTAATGTGATAGTTATTTTTTTTCCTCTTTTTTAAACAAATTGTCAATTTAATTTAATTTAGTTTTTTGGAATACAAATATTGTAAAAAATTTAATTTAAATTTTTTAGAATATATTTGGCATCTCACGAGGATAGGAGGATTTTTTTAATTTTGTTTTGTAAATTTCAGGCAAACTTATTTTTTTTAAAGGATTTGTGGGCGTAGAAGTAAATTTTTTAAGACTGAACCCAAATTTTTCTTATTGGGTCCATGTAGTGATGGTGTTGTTTTGGTTTATTTTTTATTTTTAATGTTTTACTTTTTTGTATGGAAACCTTATCATTTTTAGCCTAATATTTGCACTGTGTTTAGATTAGTGTGTTCTAAATCGATTTGTTTTTTTGTTTTTTAAAATAAACTCATAAAGATAAGAGTTCGAATTCTATTACTGATGCGAGGAAGGTATATATATAAATACTTCTATCCCTTGAGATTTTTTATAATACAAACCTCGTCTAAATCTTTTATTAAAAAAAATTATTACCTCACTTGATAAAATATTTCAACAAATATTTAGATGATAAATATAATTGGACATGGGTGAACCTACTCATGAATCAACTGCACATGAAATTAAAATAGTATCTTCTTTTTTTTATTTTATAAAAATAGTAGTTGAAAGACTAAAATAACTTAACAAGTAACCCTAATATATAGATATACTGACTAACAAGTTTGCACCTTTACTCTTATAGCTTTTATTCTAAAAAACATATGGACTCCACTAATCTAAAGTACTTTAAATTTTTTATATCACTGATGCATAATAATTAAACTCTTAATTTGATATTGGAATGTAATATTTACTATTTTGCTCTTATATATAATTTTTTAATATAATTCTTGTTCACTTATATTTAACAATGAACCGTACGTCCATACGTGCTTATAAAAAAATATTGAGCCATACTTAACTAATGTTCAAGTTTGAGTAAAAAAAAACTAATGTTCAAGTTTTAGTAAAACAAAACCTAATGTTCAAGTTCAATTATTGAACTAATTATTTATATGTAGTTCGATCCGTGTAAATTAAAATAAATTTTGTTATCTAATGATTAACAATACATGTCTACCCTAAACTTTTATCATAAAAAAAAAAAAAAAAAAAATACTAGTAGTATTTTTTTTAACAATAAAACTATATACACCTACCCGTATTTAAAAAACTAAATTGTTTTTAAATTCGAGATCAACAAAATAACTCCCTAACGACTATACATTCTTTACGTTTTTCTGTTATGAACAAAAGGAATTCTGATGTCATATTATAATTCTTGAAATCTAAATGAAAAAAAAATATAAAATAAAATATTTATGTTAATTTGATCAATAATAAATACAAATGATCTTATTTATATACGAGTCAATAGAAAAATTACGATGATAACAATGATAATTATCAAAATTAACTGTTAACCACCATCAACAAATTATATCTCTAATAAAACCAAATAAAAAAGAGATCATAGATAAAAAGTTTCTTTGAATTTGAACCTCTTAAGTCCAAAATTTAATCGACATATTGAGACAAGTGTATGAATACAATTTGTCCACCAAAACTAACATATTATTACACCAACTTCAAAGCACTAGAAAACAGCTAATTAACGTCGCAATTTATCGTAGGTTGCCAACTAAACAACTACCTCGAACTAGCACTAGGAATCAGAATACAGAATACGTTAGACTCACCAATAGAGGCCTACGGCTTAATCTATATTAGACTTGGATTATGTCAGACATTTTTCTTAAATAAATAAGGCTAATACTAAGACTTCTAAAAAATCTTATTTAATTAAAAAGGTCAAGCTACGTGCCACATAATAAGTCTTTTAGACCTATTAGGCAGACCTATTTAAATAAATATAAATAATATTTTTTATTACTATAATTATCGTATTAAATTTTGATCTTTTTGTTAAATATTTAATTTTTAGTAATTTACGTATATTAAGCTCATTTAGTTTTTGATATATTTAAACGTATTATTATAAAATTTAATTTAAATAGGATGTATATCAAGTCATATTTTTCAAAATGTGATCTTAAATATCATAATATGATTTAATTTCATTGACATATTAACTCGTTAATCTATTTAAAGATATATTTGATTACTTATTAAAAAATGTTAAAACGAAATAAACTTTTAAGTAGGTCAACAGGCATACAAACTTTTATTAAGATCAGTCTCATACCTAAAAAGTAAACTTTGACAAACCACATGGCAGACTTAAACCTAAATTTTTTTGAATTTAGGACTAACAAAGCTAACTCAGCCGAACATATTCCCACCCTAACCAGCTTCCCAAGTATATAACCAATATATTTAAATGGGATCGTGATCCCTTTACACCTTAAGAAAACTAGCTACTATTTGCATGAATTATTGTGCTACATCAAAACAACGATATTACTATTATAAAATTAATTTGAAGACCATAATCTAGTAGCAAATTAACAATATAAATTGTGATTAGATTTTCTTGAATTTACCAAATTGAATTCTACGAGTCTTCTATTCAATAATAAATTACCCAAGTGGCAACAAAATATATATATATATATATATATATATATATATATAACATATAATTATTTTTGAGTAAAAAAAAATACAAATAATGATTTTTAATAATTTTAAAAAATAATGTAGAATGAAAAATTGACTTTATGATTTAACGCTCCCATCACAAGGTGGTGCACATACACTAACTTGAACCTTCAAAAGCCTTAAAGTTTGTACTATTAGCGTTGATCAAAAAAAATTTTTACTATCATTATCTCTAAACAAAAACGTGTTACTCATTTATTGTATCTTTATTGGACGTTATCAATGCGCTACCAATACTTAATCCTTTTTTTTATTTTATTTTACTTAGGTGTGATTTATGTCCCTTCAATGTTTTGTTTTTCCTTTTCTTTATTGAATTTTTAGTTTACAAAAATAATATTATTTAACTATTTTTATATTCTAATATTTAATAGAGATGTTACTTTAGTATATATTTAATCTCAATTTATTATAGTTGTTACTTTAATATATATTGAATCTCAATTTAATATAGTTGTTACTTTAAAATAATATTAAATTGTGATTTTAATATAACATTATTTAATTTTATCTGATATCGTCAAATACTTATACTATATTCCTCAATTCCAGACTATCTTTTTTAATTAAATATATTGTTTAAATTTCAACAATTAAATACATTTAAAGGATTGATAATTTTATTATTAACAAAATATTAA